>WOXC01002197.1:62500-805914 GCA_011680675.1 Gymnobelideus leadbeateri | reverse complement strand
ATTGGTCCTGTACCCTCTATCTGTGCATACCTGTACACATATATGCACACACATATGTATTCATAAACATCTATGCCCTCCTATATGGACATATATGTATGTATAAGTGTATTTACACACATATGTATATATATATATATGTGTGTGTGTGTGTGTGTGTGTGTATAAACACACACACACATTTCCATTGCCTTCAAGTATTCTCATACTGAGAAAAGTTTCATAAGTTACAACTTTAATTTTTCCATGTAGGAATGTAAATAGTTCAACTTTTTTTTAAGTTCCTTATGATTTCATTTCCCTGTTTACCATCTCATGCTTCTCTTGCTTCTTGTATCTGAATGTCAAATTTTCTACTCAACTCTGGTTTTTTCATCAATAATGCTTGAAAGTCCTCTATTTCATTGAATGACCATATTTTCCCCTGAAACATATTACTCACTTTTGCCAGGTAGGTGATTCTTGGTTTTATTCCCAGCTCCTTCGACCTCCAGAATATCATATTCTAAATCCTTCAATCCCTCAGTGTAGAAGCTGCCAGATCCTGTGTTATCCTGATTGTGTTTACACAATAATCAAACTGTTTCTTTTTGGCTGCTTGAAATATTTTCTCCTTGATCTGGGAATTCCAGAACTTGGCTATAATATTCTGAAGAGTTTTCTTTTTGGGATCATTTTTAAGAGCTGATTGGTAAATTCTTTCAACCTAGATTTTGCAGTCTGGTTCTAAAATAAAAGGGAAATTTTCCTTGAGAATTTCTTGAAGGATGATTTCTATGTTCTTTTTTTGATCGTGGCTTTCAGGTAGTCCAATATTTTTTAAATTATCTATCTTGAATCTCTTTTCTGAGTCACTTGTTTTTCCAATGAGATATTTCACATTGCTTCCTATTTTTTCATTTGTGTCTATCTGTTTAATAGTATCTTGATTTCTCATGATGTCACTAGCTTCCTTTTGCTCCAATCTAATTCTGAAGCAATGATTCTCTTAAGTGAGCTTCTGAGATTCTGTTTCCATTTGGCAAATTAAGCTTTTTAAGGCAATCTTCTCCTCATTGTCTTTTTGAGCTTCTTTTTTTTTCCATTTGAGTTAGGCTATTTTTAAGTTGTTATTTTCTTCATTCAGGTTGTCTTCTGTCTTTTCATGATTTTTTTTTTGCATTGTTCTCATTTCTCATCCCAATTTTTCCTCCACTTCTCTTATTTGGTTTTCAAAATCCTTCTTAATCTTCTCTATGGCCTGTGACCAGTTCTTATTTTTCTTGGAATCTTTTGGTACAGTAGTTCTAACTTCTTCATCTTCCTCCTGCTCCATGTCTTGATCCTTTTTGTCCCCCAAAAAGGAATCCAAATTGGATTGCTGTACTTGCCCTGCTGCCTCTGCTTGCTCATGTTGCCATTCAACCACTTGACTCTTGAGCTTTTTGTCACAGTAGAACTCTGCTTTCAGAGAGGAGAGCTTTGTCACATATTCCTGGGGTTTTCACAGCTGCTGGTGCTATTAGTTAGGTGCCCTCTCAGAAGCCTCCACCAGCTCTGGCACCTGGTCACATACCCCAGTCCCTCTACCCCAGACTGCAATCCAGATCCAAGAAGGTTAAAGCAAGAGCAATAACCCCTCAGAAATGTTGCTTGGTCCCCCTGAATTCTGCAGGACAGGAGGTCTCACCCAGCCAGGTGTTGGTGGCCACCGTGCATTAACCACTTCTTCCTCCAGGGCAGAGGATGGACCACACTCCTAGACCCTCTGTTCCTAAAGTCCACACTGACCTCTCTCTTTGTCTTTGACATTTATGGGTCTATAATTTTGGAAAACACCAGAGCTACTGTTTATCCACTCTCTGAAAGTCCCTTCTTCCAGGGCTTGTTCAGGACCATTCTGAGGCTAAAACTTCAGGTTCATGCAGGGCTGGGATATGCTCCCAATGTGCTTCAAAGGACCCTTTATCTCTACCTGCCAAGCTGCCTTCAGCAGGAGATTTGTTTCTCTCTGTCTCCCTATGGATTTTGTAGCCCTAAAGTTTGTTTAGACTAATTTTTATAGGCATTTGAGGTGGTTATGGAGGGAGTACACAGTGTTTTCCTGCTTCTATGTGGACATCTTGGCTCCACCCCCTGGATTATTTTTATAGTGCAAAAGACCAAACTATTTTTCTGCTAAATTTTCCCTTTTCAGTATTATAGTCTATAGACTATATACACTATAAAGAAAGTGAACATGGGTAATTTCTTAACTTTATATATGTCTATATTTAATCTATAACTCTTTATCCATCTTCATTATTTTTCTACTAAAAGAAAATAACTCACATTCTTCCTAGGAACTTGGAAATATTAATAAACTTTATGCCATAGTTGCTAGCCAAACATAGGTTGTTTCTTTCACTTCTGAATTAGCTAATTCTGGATAAAGTCAATTGACCCTGTGTGTCTTTAAAACTATTTGTAAAGAGATTTTTTGAAAATGATAATAATCGCCACTTAAATAGGATGACTTAAGGGAGCATGTTTAAACATCTGCATTTAGTTTTGAAATGCTTCTAAAATTATTTGAATTTTTCTTTCCTTTATATATTTAAATTAAAAAAATAGCTACTCTCCCTTCCATTTCTTTTTCTATTCACTGAACTCTGATACCAGTATCTGCAAGCTGAAATAAAAGTAATTCCTGAGTGTCTTTGCTCATGCCCTTGAGCAATGTGGAATTATGGCCAAATGCAGTCTTGTCTTGATTTCAATCTGAAATGATATAAAAAGAGAACTTTGATTACAGCTCATTATTTTTAATGGAGGGGAAATCTGCAAGAGAACCTGTTTCTGGAAGTACTTCCTTTCTCCTTCAGTGGAGTGTTGAATTGATGTTTGCTACATTATCCAATTAAATATCAAATAAAATTATAATTTGCTCATTTTTTGCATGTGTTCAATAGAATATCCTTGATTAATCACAATATTAGGAAATGAAATCTAAAGAATCCTAAAAATGTGGTGTTCTAGGTGTTATTGTGAAATTCTTATTTGAAAAATACAGAAAATAACTTTTAATGACACAATCCAAAATCTTATTGCAATAGAGTGACTACTGATTTCCCTAGAAACATATATTAATGAGTTTAATAAGGTTCAGATCTTCTCAATATAATGAGAAGCAATCAGGAAAAAATGAGAAGCCAAATTTATTCTAATACTGGAGTTGCCATCTTGAGATATTAGAATTGCTAATTTTTCTCAATTTTTATGGCATCATGTTAAAAGTGCATGCCACTGCCCAGCCATTATTTGTAGAATATTTGGGAAGCCTTTTACTTTGCCTCCAAATGGTTCCAAAATTATATTTTGTATTCTGTAGTTGGTTAGTTCACATGGATCATGTAAAAAAAGTCAAAGTATTGGGTGTGGATATTTTTGCCTTTTTGAATCAACTTAGATATTTTCTTTTCCTTGTAATTGTGTTCCACTTGCCTTTTGAGGCAAGCCTAGAAGAGAAGAAAATAAGATAAATAGATGATAGTAGATCCCATAAGAGGTAAACTGATAACACTGAAGAATGGTTATAATTGTTTTTTATCAATGGATTTAGGATAAAAAGAGAATTGGCAATGTTGGCCAATTGTTAAAAATGTATTTGTATTATATATGATCACACAATCCAAGATATACAGAAAACTAGCACAAATATAATTAAATAAAAGAAGAGCCATTCACAAATGCCTGTCAAATTCTATAAAATGTTCTTAAAATATTTTCAAAATATAGAACACTTCCAAACTATAATAATGAAACATTTTTTTCAAATCATTACTACTAATATAAATTCACCTTAAAATATCTCCAATTTTACCTCACATTTGACAAATTAGAACATATGATAGAAGATAAGAATAGTTAATAAGTTAGGGATTTTGTAAAGACAGGCACACTAAAACTCTATTGAATAATAAATGGGTCTGGCATTCTGGAAAGCAATATGGAATTATGCCAAGAAAATATTTAAAATATCTGTCTCTTTTATTTGAGAGATTATATGACTAGGTATGTACGCCAAGGAAAATAAATACAAAAATAAAAGTCCAACATACCCCCAATAAATTTAATGTATTATTTTTGATAAGAGAAAAAATGAAAAACGATGGCCATCAATTGGGAAATGACTGAATTGCGGCTCATGGATACAATGGCATATTATTGCATTATAGGATATATTTAATAAGGAGAAAAATGAGAAGTATGAGAAGATTTATATGAACTGATGCAAATTAAAGTTAACTAAAAAAATTAATGAAACATAATATAAATGGAAACTAACAATAAAGCATGAATTCTATGCAGTTAAAATGATGAATGTTGGGTTTCTGAAGAAAAGGACAAATAAAAATTGGAAAAAAAAAAGGTGAAGTGCTTTGAAAATAGTTAATGGAATATCAGGCTTCTATGTACACCTTAACCACTTCCTTGGAAAAAATAAAGTATACATTTTCAGATATAGTCTGACTCTGTCATAATATTTTTCTTTCTTTGTCAGAAGGTAAAGTTAATTTTGTGCAAAGCATTTTAAATAATTTATGTTAAGTTATAACGTTTTGTACTATATATTTTATAGAATATATATAATACATGTGTGTATATATATGTATATATATATACACACATATACATATATTTCTTGATTATCTGATTCTTTCTTTTAAAAAAGACTATTAGATGCCTGGAGGGGGTGAGAAATATACAAACTTTCCAAAAAAAAGAAAAAAACAAATTTTAGAGCAAATTATTAAGGTGATAGTTTATGAACACTTAGAAAATAAACTATTGTTTACAAAAAGTAGGCATAATTTAATCAGCATTATTCACTTTTCATTCTGATGAAAATTATTCATCTGGTAGATAAGAGAAATTTTGTGAAAATATTTTCAGTAGTTTTCATAGACACATTTCAAAATACTCCATGGTATCTGATTATAAGATGAAGACAAAAAGAATGAGAATTGATGAAAAGCTAACATTACATACTACTTTATGGACCATACACATATTTACATTTGTTTTATCTTCTGATGCACAAAATAACTCCAAGAAATAGTTATTATATCATTCAGTTTTAAAGACAAGAAAACTAAGTGAGGTTACATAAAATGCCCAAAGTCACACAGCTAATAAATATCTCAGGTAGTATTTGGCACCTCTCTCCAAGTCCAACATTCTATGCACTTACCTACTTAGGATATTTTATCATATCCAATGTTCATTATAGTCATTCATGATCCATTGTTAAGGTGAAAGATCATGTCGATAAATGTGTCCTGGACTCAATAATGTTTAATATTTTGAAAAAAAATAATTCAATGAAACCAAAAGAGGCTTACTTTTTGCGTGTGTGGAGAATATGTTGACTTGCATATAATCCTGAAGAGTTAACTCAAAAAAAAGTTAAAGTTTCCTAAAAATCTTTACAAGGCAGTGCATTGTGGTAAATTAAATACAATAATATTCAATAAAGTTAAATTTAAATGCATTACAAATTAATCAGGCATACTACTTTAAACACATTAAAGAGGCAAAGCTGATTCAAGTTTAAAATAGTGATTTCAATGTAGAGGCTCTACATGAGCCAATTGTGTTATCTGGAAGATAAAAAAAAAGTAGATGTGATCTTAGCCTGCATAATGTTCAGACATAGAAGATGATACTATGCCTGCAGATTGCCCTAGTTGGTCCCTATATGGAATGGTGAGTTCTAAATATAAGGTTTTAGGTAAGAAAAAGATAAATTGAATAACACTCGAAGAGAATTAGGTCTGAGATCATGGTTTCTTCAATTAAATGGTAAGATGACATGGGCAATAGATTAGATGCATTATTCTTTACTCCAGAAGTTACAAAGAGATGTATATATTGGGGTTGTAGAACTTTTGATTTCTACTTGATTTAAATTTCAAAACTTTTTAATGATTCAGAAATATTAAAAAGTGAAATAGGCTGTCTCAGGTGCTAATGGATTCTAGGTTACAAATATTGTGGGGGGAAAAATGTGGAATGACCACTTGTTGGAGATCTTATAAATAGAATTTTCAGTGAAGTAGTGTAATGGTTCAACTAGATAATAATTAAGATCTCTTCCATCATTTTGATTCTACTATGCCAATATGGGGAAATTAAGGAAAGCAAAATGGAGGAAATAGAATTTCAGTTGGCAATTTAGAAATATTGGAAATTCATTAAGAAAAATATAGTAAAGGCATTAATTATTGGTAACTGTAATATATGTGTGTGTGTGTGTATTTATGTTCCCCTTTTTTCCCTTAACCTCCACCACAAAATAGTGGTCCCACAGGATATCACCTCCTCCAACCTGCTCTCTCCCATATCTTTTCCTATACCCCGTTTGACTTTTCCAATAGGTTACGGTGGATCTCTATGCCCCAGTGCTTGTATATCTTATTTCCAAACTACATGTAAAATAGTATTAATAATAATATATATTTTAAACATTTGATTTTAAAACTTTGAATTGCAGATTCATTCCCTCATTACTTGTCAACCAACCTTACTGGGAAGATAAGCAATTCAGTTTAGGTTGTCCATGTGTAGCTATGCAAAACATTACCATAGTAGATATATTGTAAAAGACTGACTATATTTCCCTCCCTCCTATTCCACTTCCCATTTATTCTATTCTCTACTTTGATGCTGTCCTTTTTCAAAAGTGTGTGCTTCCAACTTCCCTCCCGCCCAGCCTGCCCTTTCTTCCATCATCCCCCCTCTTATCCCCTTCCACCCTACTCTCCTGTAGGGTGAGATAACCTATTTAGTGTGTATGTACTCAATGAAAATAAGGTTTTGCCTTTTTGACTTCCTGTTCTACCCCTGCATTGAAACCATTTTCCCTTGCCTGTTCTGTATTAGATACTTTATCCCATTCTATCTCTCCCCATCTTCTCTCTTTTTATTCCTCTCTCACCTCTTAATTTTACCTTTTAAGTATCATCCCCTCAAATTAAATTGGACTTGTGCCCTCTATTTATGTATACCTGTAAACATATATACACACATTCACATATGTATTCATATGTCCATATACTCTCCTATAGAGACACATATACATTCCCTTCAACTATTTTTAAACAGAGAAAAGTTCCATCAGTTAAAATTATCATTTTTCCATGTAGGAATGTAAATAGCTCAACTTTGATAAGTTCATTATGATTTCTTTTCCCTGTTTACCCTCTCATGCTTCTCTTCCTTCTTGTATATGAATGTCAAATTTTCTATTCAATTATGGTTTCTTCATCAAGAATGCTTGAAAGTCCTCTATTCTAATGCATGACCATATTTCCCCCTGAAACACTATATTAAGTTTTGCTGGGTAAGTGATTCTTAGTTTTAATCCCAGCTCCTTTGACCTACAGAATATCATATTCCAAGCCCTTCAATACCTCAGTGTAGAAGCTGCAAGATCCTGTGCTATCCTCTTTGTGTTTCCACAATATTGAAATTGTTTCTTCCTGGCTGCTTTTAATATTCCCTCCTTGATGTGGGAATTCTGGAACCTGGCTACAATATTCCTAGGAGTTTTCTTTTTGGGATCTTTTTCAGTAGGTAATCAGTGGATTCTTTCAACCTCTCTTCTGCCCTCTGGTTCTAAAACATCAGGGCAATTTTCCTTGAGAATTTCTTGATGGATGATTTCTAGGTTCTTTCTTTGATCATGGCTTTCTGGTAGTCCAATAATTTTTAAATGATCTCTCTTGGATCTATTTTCCAGGTCAGTGGTTTTGCCAATGAGATATTTCACATTGCCTTCTATTCTTTCATTTGTTTGTATCTGTTTTACAGCATCTTAATTTCTCATAAAGTCACTAGCTTCCATTTGCTCCACTCTAATTCCAAAGGAATGATTCTGCTCAGTGAGCATTTGAAATTCTTTTTCCAGGTGGCAAATTTGGCTTTTTAAGGCATTCTTCTCCTGGTTGACTTTTTGAGCCTCTTTTGCCATTTGAGTTAGTCTATTTTTAAGGTGTTATTTTCCTCAGCCAGGTTGTTGATTCTCCTTTCATAATTTTCTTGCATTGTTCTCATTTCTTTTCTCAGTTTTTCCTCCACTTCTCTTATTTGCTTCTTATGGTCCTCTAAGACCTGTAGCCAGCTTGTATTTTTCTTTGAAGCTTTTGGTGCAGGAGTTCTGACTTCACTGTCTTCCTCCTGTTCCATGCTTTGATCCTTTTTGTCGCCAAAATCGGAGTGTAAAGTTGGGTTGCTCTGCTTTTAATTTTTCTTTCCTTTGCCTACTCATGTTGCCACTCAGATGTTTGACCCCTGGGCTTTTTGCCACAGTAAGACTCTTACCACCAGACAGGGAGCTTCTATCCCAAGAGCTGGGTTTTTTTCAGCTGCTGAATTATTAGTTGGGTGCCCTCTATGAAGCCTCCACACACTCTGGCAAGCTGTTCACACCACAGGACCTCTACCCTATTCAAGATTCAATCCAGGTTCAAGCAGGTTAAAGCAAGAACAATTACCCCTCAGTCAGCTCTCTTGGTCTCCCTACACTCTGCAGGCCAGCAGCTGAATTTGCCACATGGGAGTGACTACAGGGCTGTGGGGTCTCAGCCACTTCTTACCTCAGTGACAAAAGCCAACTGCACTCCCAACTACTGGATCCCAAAGTCCACACTGCTCTGACCTGTCACTTTGTCCTTAGCATCTATGTGTTGATAATTCTGGAAACTGTCACAGCTGCTTATGATCTGAAATTCCTCCAACTGGTGGTTGGTCAGGCTTGCCCTGGGGCTAAAACTACCAGTTTGCATAGGCTGGGGTTGGCTGCCATAGCTCTGTGCTAGCAAATTCCTACCGGTATGCCAGGTCTTCCTCATAGGGAAGTTAGCTTCTATGTGTAATTTTGTGGGTTCTGTAGCTCCAAAGTTTGTTTAGCGTTTGCTTTTATATGAATTGGGGGAGATGGAAGCCAGAGTCCCATGGAAGTCCTGTTTCTACTCCACCATCTTGACTCCACCACCAATGGCATATAATTTAAAGAAACCTAATTCATACCAATAACAAAGTTGACTAATAATTACAATGTATTTTATGATAGTCTACAAAACTCTTTGATAAAACTAAGAAAGTATTAGAGGACTATTGTATATGATCAAAAGTGTATTAGTGTATTATGGTATGACTATTTAACAATGATATTTCAAAACATAATGGGGTTGCACAGGGGCGGTTAGGTGGTTCAGTGAATAGAGCACTGGATCTGGTGTCAGGAAGATGTGAGTTCAAATCTGGCCTCTGACACTTGACACAATTACTAGCCTTGTGAGTTTTGGGCAAAATACTTGACCCCAATTGCCCTCCAAAAAAATAGCAAAATAATGGTGCTCTTTTTATGTAATTATACATTGATGAATTAACTCAGGAAATCTTAATGCAGGCTTTTAAATATTTCTGTAAGTGTGTGACTTGATCTTAACATTACTGAAATTATTGGAGATAAAAATACACCAACAATTTGGATTATACATGGAAATGTGAACAGAATTACGTTCTATAATCATTTTGCAGCTTGGTAGGGCTGTGGATAACATTCTTGTCCTTGGGTCAAGAAAATATCAATTCAAATCTGTCCTCAGAAATTTACTGGCTCTACTCTGAGTAAGCCATTTAAACTCTGTTTGCCTTTGTGTTCTCCTCTGTCAAATGGGGTATGTGTTAGGCCAAAATTTTGCAAGATTTAATTTTTCATTAATATTTTTTTAGAGTGACACAGAAAAAAATATTTATCTATTTATCTATCATTTATCAATGGATTATCTAACTCAATATTTCTAACATTTATCGAATATGTATTCTAAATAAAATTTAATTTAGTACTTCATTATATAAAGATAATGGACATATTGGTGCATCTTTAGCACTAATGCCAATGCATTTGCTCATTCAGTTAATAATTTCTATGGAAGAGTTCTAGGTATTCAATGATTCTCAGACACACTGAAAAGGAAGACAGAAATCATTTTATCCATTTGTGTTTTAAAAGCTCTAAAACCTACAAAGACCTAGCAATATAATTAAACTATCATCAACAAGAGTATTAATGGGTTTTACTGCCATGATCTCCCAATTTTGGCAGTTTACATCAGTTCACCCTTTTGAGATATCTTTCACTATTGAGATTCTCTTGACTTTTGCAGTGCATGGGGCTGAAGACAGGAAGATTTAGAGAGAAGAAAGGAATAAAGAAAATGAATAGAAAAGATTTTATTTAGGTTATAAATAAAACCAGGTGAAATAAGGAAATTGTAGCTAAATAGGTATATGTTTATCAGATCATCTTTGAATATGACAACATGGTTGCCAGAATTAGTTTCACCACATGAACAAAAGACAATGAGAAACTTTAGTTTATGGGATAGTCAGTAATCTTAACTTGGAATTATACATGAAAAAGTTAAGTCAAAATATCAAGCTAACTTGCTTACAGCTTATGTATATATCTGTTGCAAAGACTTTTTTTAATCTCGATTTTATGAATTTGACAAGATACACCATATTAAGCATCATAATCATTGGTACTTGGTTTCCCCAAAATTAAAAGAACAGGTATTATATAGCTGAAAGCATATTCAATGTCATATAGTGGATTGAAAAGAATAAGGAAAATTAGATGATGCTATGTTTATTTTTTATTAAAATGAAGCATTTAATGTAATAGAAGATGTGGGAATACTAGACACAAATGCATTGTTGGTGGATTTGTGAATTGATCCAACCATTCTGTAGCGAAATTTGAAACTATGCCCAAAGGTATATAAAACTCTTCATACCCTTTGAAACAGCAATACACTACTAGGTCTCTATCCCAAGAGATCTTAAAAAGGGGGGAGATCCACATATAAATATTTATTTATTTATTTATTTGTTTGTTTGTTTATTTACTTACCTTTTTTTTGGAGGGCTATTGGGGTTAAGTAACTTGCCCAAAGTCACATGGCTAGGTTTTTGTTTATGTGTGTTAAGTGTCTGAGGCCATATCCAAACTCAGGTCCTTCTGACTCCTGGGCTGGCACTCTACTCACTGCACCACCTAGCCACCCCCACATATAAATATTTATAACAGGTATTGTTATAGTAGGAAAGAATTGGAAATTGATGGGATGCCCATCAGTTGAGATTTGGTGGACAAGTTATGTTATATGAATGTAATGGAATACCTTTGTTCCCTAAAAAATGATGAGCCGGCAGATTTCAGTAAAAACTGAAAAGACATACATGAGCTGATGCTGAGTGAAGTGAACAGAACCAGGACCACATTGTACATAGTAACAGCAACATTGTTTGATGATTAACTTTGATAAATGTAGCTCTTCTCAGAAATGCAATGATCTAATACAATTCCAAGTGACTCAGCATGAAAGTGTTGTCTACATCCAGAAAAAAAAGAACTATGGAGTATGAATGCAGATCAAAGCATTTCTCTTTTTTAATTTTTTTCCTTCTTGTGGTTTTTCTCTTTTGGTCTGATTCTTATTTCACAACATGAGTAATGTGGAAACATGCTTAATATGATTATATAGCCTATATCAGATTGCATGACATCTTGGGGAGAGGGGAGAGGAGAGAAAATCTAGAAGACAAAATTTTATGAAATTAAATGTTGAAAACTAAAAATTAATTAATTAATTAATCTTAAAAACCAAACATTTGAACTAGGAGAAAAAAATACTCTTAGGCATTCTTCCAGTATGATGCGACTTCAATGAACAGGTTAAAATCACAAAAGATTTCCTTTAAGATCCAATCACAAAGTTGAATTTTCTTGATGATTCTTTAATTGTTCAAGTCAAGTGTGTCTTGACACAGAGTCAAATATGCCAGTGACTTCCATAATTGGCATTGAGATGCCTCTGTCAAAAGCATTGATGCAAAAGATATTCTTTCATAAATAGAGAAGTTCTCAATACATCTTTAATTGTATATACAACATTCACAGTTCATAGTAAGCCCAGGAATGGTCCAGAGCCTTCTCAGTAAAATTCATGGTCACTCAAAAAAGATCAGTACTAAGTCAAGTAATAAAATGAATACTATGATAAATATTTTCTTTCAAGAATTCATGTGGCTGAATAAGCAGCCTTCATTCAATATATCATGAAGAGGCACTTCAGATGGTCAAATAAACTAGATTTAGAATTGCAAAAAAGAAATGTACTGGGTTTTATTACATTTCAAAAATGCTGCAGTACTTCCATGATCACAGTTACTCTGAATGGAATAAAAGTTTGGGATAACCAGTATTCTGTCAATGATACTATTTGGCTGTGAGTCATGGAATGTCATAATATTAAAACAATTAAAATTACTGATAACTCAAAAAACAATAAAGATGCATACAACTGGGGAACATCACTTATTGTCACCAATGACTCATTCTCACATAACAGCTTAAGCAACGCCATCTAGACTGCAATGGTGGTAACTAGGGAATGTTAAAAGATTTAGCAGTACTTTAGCATATTTTGAAGATCCTCTCTGGAGGTATTGTGGGAGTTCATGGACAAGAAATAACAGAATGAATTGCTTTATGATTTTCCAGCTTTTGAGAAAATACCCAAATGAATGAAAAGATGGCCTGAATTTTACCAAAGTTTTTGTAATATACTGGAGGTGTTTAAAAATCTATACTAAATCCACATTTTTCCCAATGCATAACATTTTGAAGAGAAGCCTGGAATACAAATAGCATAGATGTAAATTTTAGAGATCAATCTGTTCTATTTGTTGGTAACTAATAAGTCCTATAATTTGGTGCAAGTTACTTTGCCCTTTGGATACCTAAATACTTCGCCTATAAAATTAACAACTTCTCAAAATAACTTCACTTAGATTGAAGTACTTAAATATTATTTATTTCAAATTGGTCACTGTAGATATGATGGCAGTAAGGTTCAGATATGCAACATGATTTTCTTAATAATGCATAACTGGAAAATAACAGGCACAACCTCAAGTCTCTCAACTCCTATTCTGATACTCAACATAGTCCTTTCTATCTCTAAAAATATTTTATTTTATTGTGTATGTAATACTTCCTCTAGAGAAGGGTGTATTACATAAAATTCAGTGATTTGGAAGTTTTTGCTCATTTTCTGAGGCAATATTATGTGATATGAGCTGGAAAAGGAAATAAAATGATACCTTGTGGAAATGAAGGGAAAAGAGTATAATGAATGAAAGGATGTGGTGAGGCTTTCCCCTGGGCATATGAAGTAGCAGCTCTACATTAGTGGTGATGGAAACATTAAAAATTTCCCTCTATAAATCCATATTTCTGAAGGGATTCTCCTTTGAGCAGGAGAGAAAGTATAGAAATTTCTTCATTAGTTACTTGGCTATACTTAGGTTGGAATTATATCACTTTTCCAACATACCTCTACCCAGGTGCTTATCCTATCTTTTCTGTTCATCTCTGTTCATCTTTCTTGTGTGTGTTGTCTTCCTCCATTAGATTATAAACTACTTGTAGTCAGGGATTGCATTATCTTGTCTATTTTCCCCCCTGGGAGTGCTTAGTACAATCTCTGTCACACAGTAGACAGTTAAAAATTACATATCACTACAGAAAAAATGACATTTGCTATAGCCCAACTTATTTGGGCTGGTACACTAACTCAAAACTCATTACACAATTTTCTTCTTCATACAAGGAACATTATCATGAATCATTTTTTTAATTATTATGAACTCAGGCCTTTAAATCAGCATCATCAGTGCATTAGCCTGATATAGCGACCCCCAAAATTCTATTTCAAACACATTTTAAAATTTTTAAATAATTATGGATGTTTACATAATTATATCTTTGCTTCTACATGTTTATAGTCATATTCATGATATATTTGTTGCTGTCATAGATAATAACATTTAAAGTTGGAAAAGTTTCTAAGAAGCACCTAGTAAATGCTCTTCTTTAAATTACAATGACCCTGTTACCTATTGATTTTTCTTCAGTCTGACTACACGTTTTCAATCTCCTTTGGTTTTTCTTAATTTCCTGACAACTAACTGTGTGTCTAACCTGGGTCCTCTTCTCTTCTCTATCTATATAGTATCTTGCTTTGTGGTGTCATAAGATCCCAAGGGTTTAGGGCTCTATGCAGATATTTCACAGTCCTATATATCTATCTATAATATCTTTCTTTTGCTCCTTTTTCACAGTACCTTAACCTAAACATTTAAAATTGGATGTCCTATAGACATTTCAAAGTCACTCTTACCAAAACCGAGCTCATCTTCATCTCCTATCCCCCTTTGAAATACAACAATCATTTTCTACTCAAATATCCTATTACAGTTAAAGAACCCTACATTACCATTAAGGAAACCAGGTTCACAAGCTTGTTGTCTTGCTCATCTCTTTGCTCTCAGTTAATCCATATTACTAATCTGTTGTCATATATTAACATTTCTACCTTTACAACTTCTATCGTATATGTCACCTTTTTGATTGATCAAACTGCCTGAAATATGTTACTATTCCAATCCATCTTCCATTCACTTGCCAAAGCGGCGTTCTTAAAGTAGGAGTATGATTCCATGCTTTTTCATTGGCTTTCCTTTCTATCTTGAATGTTCTACATTATTAACTCTATTTTATGGCTTCCTTCAAGACTAATTAACTAATTAACTAACTAAGTCTACCTCCTTTGTGAGACATTGTTCTCCCCATTGCTTGATGCTACTGCCTTTCCTCTAAATTTAACATCTATTGACCTTATATATATCCAGAATATACAAACTTCTTTGCACACTGCCTCCTCCGTTAGATAGTGATTTCTGGAGAATATGCACCTTGGGTTTTTTTGTTTGTTTGTTTGCAATTCTTTACATCCCTATTTCTTAGTGCAGTGAATGACATATGGTAATGTCTAAATAAATACTTACTAACTGGCTGCCTTTATAATGTTGATTGCCTCTCTAAACTTCAATTCCCTCATTTTGAAGTGGTTGCGATAGAATGTACAATAAGGGTAATTCTCAATGAAACACAATTTCTTCAATTTCTTAAATTATACATAGATATTGATTTTTTGGTTTTAGTACAGATATACCCAGCCTGGTTTTAGTGACTTGGCCATATGCAGGTATCCTTTGCTGATCAATGGCCTAAATGACTGCACGTAAAATTTAGGGAAGCAATTTCTGGCTATAGTTGTTCAAGAATTTTAATGGGTGATGAATTAATCTAATTAGCTGTGGAATTGAAGAACATATGGCTAAGAAAATGCTGAGTTGAACTAAATGTGCTTGCAAAAGGGGTGACCCACCCATGTTTGTAAAAATGTTTCCATTCTAGCTGCAAATAAAATTGGACTGAGCAGTTTGAACTATTAGATGGGGGTTGTAAAGAAGGCCTCATTTTCTCACCCAGCTATCATGTTGCCATAAATCCATGGTGGCTCCCTTTCTTGGCCTTTATTCCTCACCTTGGGAAAATTCATTTTCCAGAAGTGGGTGCCCAGGTTATTTTGATTTCAGGACATTAGATTTCCTAAATGACAGACAAAAAGAGTGATTTATTCTACTGGACATTGTAGCAACGACTGATAGTGTATTGATAGAGAAAACATAGAGGAAACAACTCTAGATGAATGTAGATATAGAAAGACAGAGAGAAGCAACATCATGGAGCTTGGCTTTTGAAGGGAACTGTAGACCATCAGAGTCCATCAAAGGCATATAACTGAGGGGAATAACATGAGGACTCCATGAATAGGGAGAAAGGACTTCCATTAATCCGGTATTGATATTTTATAACTTGACTATGATAATTTCTTACTCAACTCCCTAAAGCACCACCATACACTAATTCAATACATCCTCCCCAGAACCCTATGTATACAAGGCAGAAGATCACTCCTACTTTGAGGAGAATTATTTTGTACCTGCAACTCTTGTCATACCTCGTCAGTATTACTTTTGTTAAACTTAATAGAGTTCACCTTGCTATCAATCATGGAAAACTAAGTTAGGGTCTATAATGTATGAAGCAACTACCTCTTTGACATATCTTAGAAGTTTTAAGAGAAAAGATGACACGCATGTTTTGGGGACCTTATGCAACAGATAAATATGTTTAGGAAATGGCCAGGAAAAGGGTAATATCAATTATCCTTTCCAAAATTAAATTATTAATCTGGGTAAAATTAAGAAAGTGAACAGAATAAACCATTTTTTCAGCAGAATTTCTAACCTTATTTTGGGTCATAGATGCATTTAGCAGTTGGGTGAAGCTCATGGATGCATTATCAGAATAATATTTGTAAACTCATTGGGAAAATACAAAGGATAACAATTATAAAGAAATATAAGTAAATAATTTAAAAACATAATGATTCCATGTTAAAAAAAATCCTGTTTATAGATATCTCCTGATTCTTTTTAGACTCACTCTTTATCCTCTTGGCTATGGGCTAAAGTATTACTTTTGATTCTCAATTAATGTGATATGATCTATAGTCCTGATAATTTATGGAGTGCTTTCCTATGCTTCCCAATTTTTTCTTCATATGAAATTGTATGAACTGGTGAGAGAAGGCATTATTGTCCCAAAATGTCCAAGATAAAAGAATTGAAAAATGATAAAACAGAAACTTGTTACTATGTTTTTACTCTATGTTCAATGCTCTTTCTACTGTAGTACATACCAAGTTTTTATGGCTGTCCAGTTGGAATAAATTGATTGTTGAGCTATTCCCTTTCTTTATTTCTGTAGATCTACTCTTGCCTCAGGGATAAATTCAACCAAGGAATAAATGATTAACAGCTTACCCACATCTCAAGATATCATTCAGGAAAGGCTTCCATACAGCCAGTAAAGCAACATGGGCCAACTGACAAATTTAGAAAAGCAGATGGGAAGGAGCTGGGAAAAAAATCAACATTACTAATGGTGGTGATTATCTGCATATATGGTAAATAATTTAAATATCCACATAACAAAGAGATATCATATCTTCTTTTGACCATACTGATTCATACTTCATTAAAAATATCTTTACTCTCCAATCAGAAACTCACTTTACTACCTTTTCATTCTGTTTTGTAAGGAAAATGAGGCTAAACTCCTCTCCCAGACTTTGAATATTTTTCTTCTACTGAATATGACCATGAGGCCCACATCATAACCTATAATAATGGCCACATATGGGACCAAAACATGTATCCTTAAGAAATCACAGGTCTGTAAATTGAATTTTAGCAAGTCAGAACCTGTATTTTTATTGTCTAATTTAAAGAGAACTATAAAAAGAAAATTGAACCTTATTTTTGGCATCAAATTTTCATATGTTAATTTCTGTCAGAATCAAAAACAGTAACATATTTCTAGAAAACACCCACATAACAGTGAACAATCTCAAAGAGCTCAGATAACTTGGCTGACGATCTCCTTCATTTTGAATATCTTGACTTTGCAAAGGAGAAAACCATTTATTTAATTTTGAGTCCCAGGGAGATCGTAGAGATGTATTTCTGCTTAAAGATTTAACCTACACAGTCCAAACTAAAATAAACATGCTAGGAAAAAAATATTGCTAATTGTTTATAGGTAGAATTTTACTATATCCTTTTAAGGCAGTTTTCCTCTAAAACTTATCTGATTTGCTGTTGTTCTAATAAGCATTAAAGAATAACTAGATAGGAGGATATTTTTTACAATCGGCAGGGAACATATTCTAAAGTGCAGGTCCATATATACTGAAAGGCAATGTGATAGAGTGAGCTGACAACAGGTTTCACAGACCTACCACAAAGGTTTCCTATGAAACATTTGACTTAGAAGTAGAATTTTTTTTTGTTTTTTTGTTTGTTTGTTTTATCAGATGGAAACATTCTATTATGTTTTGGGTGAGTTTACAGAGAGTTGTAAGTAGATCAATTATAAATATTTGTTCCTGTTGAGAATATAGCATGCTGGGGTGGAGCCAAGATGGTGGGGGGGGAGGAGCCAAGATGGCAGAGTAGAAACAGCATGTCCAAGCCACTCTTCACCCAGATCACCTCCAAACTATGTAAAAGGGGACACTGAACAACTTCTGGATCCCCAGCACCCACAGAACGACATAGAGAAGCTAACCTTCCACTGAGGACAGCCCAGCAGCCCTGCAGGAAGGACCAGCACAGTGCTCTGGGAGCCGTCAGTGCAGTGTGAAGGGATTGGAGAGCTGAGTCCAGGTCCGCTTGAGTCACAGTTTTAGCCCCAGGGTGGCAGGGCCAGCAGCTGGCTGGAGGGACCCCAGAACACCAGCAGCTGTGGCGATTCCAGAATTATAAACTTAGACATGCCTAGGACAAAGTGAGAGGTTAGTGCCCTATGGACTTTGGGACGAATATTTGGGGAATGCGTCGGCTTCCTCCCCTGGGGGCTAGAAGCCTCTGAGGAGACACGCCATTTTGTAGTTTTCAGAGGCAACTCCAGCTCCTGGCCTGTGAACTGTAGGGAGATCCAGCGATCAGTCTTGGGGGGTAATTGCTCTTGCTTTAACCTCCCTGGATCTGGATTGTGATCTGAAGTGGAGGTCATGGGTGGGTTTCCAACTTGCCAGAAACGGAAGTTGTCCCCCACATGTTTGGGACTAAAGTTCCCCTGTCTGGCGGCAGAGCCATAGTGTTGCACCAAGCTCAAAAGTCAAGTAATTAAGTGGCAACATGCCAAGGCAAAGGAAACAAATTAAACAGAAAAATGCAACCTTAGACTCCTACTTTGGGGGCAAAAAGGATGGAAGCATAGAGCAAGAGGAGGACTGTGAGGTCAGAAGTCCTGCACAAAATCCACAAAAAGATGGAGACTAAGTCAAATACTAAAGGAGCTCCAAAAAAAACAATAAGGAGAATTGCTTAAAAACAAAATTGACTAAATGGAAAAGGGGGTCCAAAATTTCACTTAAGAAAATAATTCCTTAAAGATTAGAATGGAAAGGCAGAGTCAAGATGGAAGAGTAGAAAAAGGACTTCCATGCAGCTCTGGCTTCCATATCCTACAATCCACGTAAAAAATGACTCTAGACAAACTATGGAGCTACAAAACCCACAAAATGACAGAGAGAACCTCCCACTGAAGACAGTAGAGCAGGCCGGCAGGAAGGGGCCAGAACAGTACTCTGGGAGGCAAGCACAGCACAACCTGAGGTTTTTGACTGAGGGCAGCCATAACCAGCCTCCAAATAGAGGGATTGTATATCACCAGCAGCTGTGGCATTTTCCAGAATTATCAACATATAGATGCTAAAGACAACGTGAGAGGTCAGTGCACCATGGACTTTGGCATCCGGTAGTTCATGACTGTGGTCCAACCTTTACCCCAGGAGTTGCAACAGCAGTGCAACCACTTCCACAAGGCAGCTTCAACTTCTGCCTTGCAGATTGTAGGGGAACCAAGATACCAGCCAAATGTAATGGCTTTGCTTTTGACTGCTAGGATCTGGATTATGATCTAGGGTGGAGGTGCTGGGGTTCATGACCACCTTACCCAAGTGTGTTGAGGCTCAGGGAAGGAACCGAGCTAACAGTTCCAGAAGCTGAAAAAACCCTAGCAATTGGGACAAAACCCCCCTGTTTGGTAGCAACGTCCTACTGTGACAAAAAGCTAAAATGTCAAATAATTGAGTGGCAACACAAGCAAGCAAAGGAACCAAAGCAAGCAGAGCCATCCAACTTTGCACTCCTATATTGGGAAAAAAGGATCAAAGCATGGAATAGGAGGAAGACATCAAAGTCACACCTCCTACACCAAAACCTTACAAGAAAAAAAAAATGAGCTGGTTACAGGCCATTGAGGAGCTCAAGAGGATTTTGAAAACCAGATAAGAGAAGTAGAGGAAAAACTGGGAATAGAAATGAGAATATTGCAAGAAAATTATAAAATGAGAGTCAACAACCTGATGGAAGCAAACAACACCATAAAAATAGACTAACTCAAATGGCAAAAGAGGCTCAAAAATGAAGGGAATGCCTTACAATGCTGAATTTGCCAGATGGAAAAAGAATCTCAAAGGCTCACTGAGGATATTCATTCCTTCAGAGTTAGACTGGAGCAAATGAAAGCTAATGACTTTATGAGAAATCAAGATTCTGTTAAGCAGATACAAACAAATGAAAGATTAGAAGGCAATGTGAAATATCTCATGGCAAAAAGCACTGACCTGGAAAATAGATCCAGGAGAGACAATTTAAAAATTATTGGAGTACCTGAAAGCCATGATCAAAGAAAGAAACTAGAAATCACCCTTCAAGGAATTCTCAAGGAAAATTGCCCTGATGTTTTAGATCCAGAGGGCAAAATAGAGGTTGAAAGAATCCACTGATCACCTCCTGAAAAAGATCCCAAAAAGAAAACTCCCAGGAATATTATAGCCAGGTTCCCGAATCCCCAGATCAGGGAGAAAATACTACAAGCAGCCAGGAAGAAACAATTTCAATATTGTGGAAACAGAATCAGAATAGCACAAGACTTGGTAGCTTCTACACAGAAGGATAGAAGGGCATGGAATATGATATTCCAGAGGGCAAAAGAGCTGGGAATGAACCCAAGGGTCACCTACCCAGCAAAACTGAGTATTTTGTTTCAGGGGAAAATATGGGCATTCAGTGGAATAGAGGACTTTCAAGCATTCTTGAGGAAAAAACTAGTGTTGAATAGAAAATGTGACATCCAGATGCAAGAAGCAAGAGATGCCTGAGAAGGGAATCAGGGAAAAAAAATCAAAAGGAATTTATCAAATTTGTACTATTTACATTCCTATATGGAAAAACAATAACAGTGACTGATGAAATCTTTCTCAGTATGAAAATAATGGAAGAAGTGTGTATGGTCATATGAATACATATGTGAATGTGTGTATATATGTTTACAGTTATACATGGATAAAGGGCACAGTTTGAATTTGTTGGGAAGGGATGATACTTAAGGGGTGAAATTATGAGGTGAGAGAGGAAAGTGGCAAGAGGAGATGGGGAGACAGGGTAGGGTAAACTATCTCATGTAGAAGAAGGAAAGGGAAGTGGTTGAAAGGGGGGGGTGGGGATAGGAAGGCAAAAAGGTAAAACCACATTCTTATTGAATTTGGTTCAGGGAGAGAATGACATACATACTAAATTGGACATCTCAACCTGCAGCAGAATAGGGGGAAGGGGCATGAGAGGAGGGGTGATGGATGTGAGGGCATCCTTGGGGGTAAGGGAGGTTGGAAGTACCCACTATAGAAGAGGGACAGGATCAAGTAAGGAATGGACCAGGTGGGGGATGGGATGAGTGGGAGGGAATTATAAGCTGCCTTGTACAATATATCTACTATGGTAATGTTTAGCATAGCTAGACATGTACAACATATACTGAATTACTTATCTTCCCAGAGGGAATGGGTGACAAGAGAGGAAGGAAATGGATCTGAAATTTGAGGTTTTAAGACTTAATGTTTCAAATATAGATAAACACTATTATTAATACTCTTTTGCTTGTAATTGGGAGATAAGATGTGCAGGCATTGGGACACAAAGATTCACCTTCCTCTAATGGAAAAGTCGAAGGGGGTATGGGAGAAAATAGAGGAGAGAGCAGATTGGAGGAAGCAATATCTTGTGGGATTGCTATTCTGGGAAGGTGGGTAGGGGAAAAAGGGCGGGGGGGGATAATTGTAACTCAAAATTTGGCGGAAATGAATGATGTAAAACAGAAGTTGATAAAGCATTTGTTTAATAAAAAAAAGAAAATAAGGTCATTCAATGGCATAGAGGACTTTCAACCATTTTTGATGAAAAAAACATAGTTGAATAGAAAATGACATTCACATGCAAGAAGCAAGAGAAGCATGAGAAGATAAACATGGTAAAGAAATCATAAGGAATTTATTAAAGTTGATCTATTAACATTCCTACATGGAAAAAATGATAATTGTAACTTATAAAACTTTTCTCAGTATGACAATAGTTGAATAGAAATGTATATACATATATACATATATATGTGTGTGTGTGTGTATATATATATATATTATATACATATGTACATTTATATAGGAGTGTGTATATGGGTGTAAGAATACATATGTAAGTGTATGTATATATGTGTACAATTATACAAAATACAGGGCACAGGACCAACTTAATAGGAAGGGATGATACGTATAAAGTCAAATTAAGAGTTGAGAGAAGAATATAATGAGGGGAGATGGAGAGACACTGAGTGGGGTAAACCATGTCATATAGAAGAGCCAAGGGAAAACTATTACAACAACAGGAAGGCAAAAGGGAATGGGTTAACCTGATTCACATTTAATTTGGCTTAGGAAGGGAATGACATACACACTAAATAGAGTATCTAATGCTAAAGCATAATATGGGAGAAGAGGATTAGGAGGGGGGTGATGCAACAGAGGGAACTCTGTGTGGGGAGCATGCACTTTTGAAAAAGGACAGGATAAAAGTAGAGAATAGAACAAGTGGGAGTTAGGATAGAATGGAGGGAAATATATATTCAGTCTTTTACAATATATCCAATATGGAAATGTTTTGCAGAGCTACACCTGTACAACCTATATTGAATTGCTTATACATTGCTTAATAGTATGCTTATACATACTATTATTGATATTATTTTACATGTAACTGGCAAATAAGATGTTCCGGTACTGGGACATAGAGATCCACTGTGCCCTATGGAAAATCAGAGGGGGTTTGGGGGAAGATATGGGAGAGAGCACACTAGAGGAGTGGATATCCAGTGAGATCTTTATTTTGTTGTGGTGGGTAGGGTAAAAACAGATCTAAAATTTGTAAATTAAAATCTTGTGGAAATGAATGATGTAAACTAGAAGTTAATAAAACATTTGATAAAGTAAAAAAAATTAGAAAGTGTAGAATGGAGCAAATGCCATCTTTGACTTTGTGAAAATCAAGAAACAAAACGACTAAAAAAAATAATACCATGTGAAATATCACAATGGAAAAATAACTGACCTGGGAAATACATTCAGGAGAGATCATTGTAATAGAAATGCTAATTTAAAGATCTTCCCTTCCCCTAGGTCCTTTGCTGGGTTTAAGAGAGTCAGAGAACCTTCCTTGACTTGAAAATATTCTCTACCCCCTAATAGGGTGAATGTGGTTACATGGAGCCTGTGGCAGCAGGCTTGGTTTTTAGGAATGCCTTGGTGCTGTGTGATTGGGCAGTGGGTCAGGAGGTTTGTTACACTCTCTGATCCAGGAAAAGGCTATATAATCCCTAATGTGAGGCTTTGCTTTGTGTCTCACTTTGAGAAGTGTTGTGTTACTTGACCAGATGAGACTCTGGGCAGCCATTGAAAGTCCCCCGGTTTGAAAACCCAGATTTTGATGCTTCCCTCTCTGGTAACTGTGATTTGTTATTGATGTAATGGTCAGACAGTTTGGAAGCCTGTCTGCTTGATCTGTTTGTGTCTCTGTCTTGTAAGTTCTGTCTGTATAATTTGAAGTTGAGGGTGCTTTTTCCCCTGAACTAGGTAAATGATATGTTTGATTGATTAAAGTAAGTTTGTTAACCCATTTTGAGATGCTTTCCTTTAGAAAAGCAGATCTAAGAACCTGTGTTGGCAGCCACCCTGGGGATGTTTGGGTGTTTTCTGCTACAATCATTTAAAAATTTTGGACTCCCTGAAATCCATGATCGAAAAGAACTGAGGCATCATTTTCTAAGAAATTACCAAGAAAAATTGCCCTGCTATTCTAGAATTAGACAGTGGAATATAAATCAAAATAATATACTGATTACCTCCTGAAAGATATTCTAAAATGAAAACTCCTGGAAATATAGAAAAATTCCAAAATTCCTAGGTCAAGGAGAAAATACTGCAAGCAGCCAGAAATAAATAATCGAAGTTCTGTGGAACCACAGTCAGGATAACACATAACGTAGGAGCTTCTACATTAAAGGATCAAAGGACTTTGGATGTTATTTTCTAGAGCGTATAAGAACTAGAATTATAGTCAAAAATCACTTTCCAAGGAAATCTGAATACAAAGCTTCGGGGGGAAAATTAACATTCAGTGAGATAGAGGCCTTTAAAGAATTTTTGATGAAATGTCCAGAGCAAAACAAAAAAAAAAAAATTCACTTGCAAATAGAAGACTCAAGAGAAACATACAAATTTAAACAGGAAAGGGAATTCATAAAGGACTTAATAAGGTTAAACTGTTTACACTCCTAAATGAGAAGAATATATTTGTAACTCATGAGTTCTTTCTCATTATTAGAGTAGTTAGAAGGATTATATAAAAAGAGAGGACTCAGGTGTGAGTTGAATATGAAGGGATGATACAAAAATAAACTGAAGGGGTGAGAGAGGAATGTACTAAGAGAAAGGGAAAACAAAGTTAGAATGAGATAAATTATCTCACATAAAAGAGGTAAGAAAAAGCTTTTAAAGTAGAGCTGGAGATTAGGGAGATGAGGAGCAGTGAGTAAACCTTATTTTCGTCAGAATTGGCTCAAAGAGGGAGCAATATGCACACTCAAATGGGGATAAAAATCTATTTTATCCTACAGGAATGTAAGAGGTGAGGGGGATAGAGAATAGGAGGTTGATAGAAAGAGGACAAATTTGGGGCAGTGTAGTCAGAAGCAAAACAATTTTGAGGAGGGAAAGGATGAAAGGAGACAGAGAACAGAATAAATGGGAGGTAGAATAGGATAGAGGGAAACAGCAATAGTAACTGAAAAAAATGAAGAAAGTTTCTCTGCTAAATGTCTCATTTGTCAAAAATATAGAAAACTGTCAAATTTATAAAAATAAGTCATTCCACAATTGATAAAATTTCAAAATATATTAACAATTTTTATATTGAAAAACACTCCAGCTTACGATTGAGAGGAGAATCACAAATTACAGCAATTCTGAGCTACTACCTCATATTAGATTGACTAACAGAACAGAAAAGGCAAATGACAAATCTTGGAGAGGATGAGGGGACAATGACATATCAATGCACTGCTGGGCTGTTGGTGGAGGTGTGAAATGATTCTATCGTTCTGTACACAAAGGGTTATAAAACCATGTATATATTTTGACATAGCAATACCAATATTAGGACTGTATTCCAAAGAGATGAAAAACAAAAAGGAAAAGGGCCTATATGTACAGAAATATTTATAGCAGCTCTTTCCTGGGGGCAAAAATTTTTAAAAATTGAGGGAGTGCCTATCAATTTGGAAATGACTGAACACATCATGGCATGTAATTTTGATGTGACATAAGAAATGATGAGCAGGATGTTCTCAAAAAATGTTGAAATACTTGCATGGGTTGGTGCAAAGTGAAATGTACTGTGTACAAAGTAACAGTAATATTGTAAGGTCATCAGATCTGAATGACGAATGACTCAGCTATTCTCACTAATACAATGATGCAAGACAACGCTGAAGAACTTATGAGGAAAAATGCAATCCATTCCCAGAGAAAGAACTGATGGTATCCAAATATAGATTGAATCATATTCTTACTTCATTTTTTCTGAGTTTTTCTTTGTCTATGTTTTCTTTCACAATATTACTATTATGGGTATGCTTTGCATGACTACACACTTATAGCCTATATGGAATTGCTTGCCTTCTCAATTTGAGAGGGGGTATAGAAGGAAGAAAGGAGAGAATTTATAATTAAAGTTTTAAAAACAAATTTTGATAATTGGTTTTATATGTAACTTGGGAGAAGTAAAATAATAAATAAAAAGCCATATTAGATTAGAGGTATTTGCCCCATTTCATATGATATTGTTTGTTATTAACTTTGATATTGATTTTGAATTTCATCTCTGTGCTACCTTACTAATTATGCATTAAGCTGATTCTGAAATGACTCCTTCATCAGTGCTGACAAGTTGCCTGATTGAGTTATATTTTATTTCTGTGTGTATGTGTGTTGCTATTCGATTGGCACCATTTCTGGCAGTTTCATCTTCTCTTGTTTACAAAAATGTTCATGAAGTACTGTCAAGTGATTGGTGAGTGAGTACATTATGAAAAATCTTTTGACTCTTTAATTCCTTACTCCAAAATAGTATTTTAAAGCATGCCTTTTCACCTTCTTTTCACCTTAACTTGGAAACCACAAACTGCAAAATCATATATCAAACTGGGATGGAGGAGCTTTTAAATTATTCATGTTGTTGTTGAGTCTGTTCAATCACATGATACTTCCTGATTCCATTTGAGCGTTTTGTTTTTTGGGTTTTTTGGGGGGAGGGGTGGAGGGAGAGGTTGGGTTTTTTGTTTGTTTTTGTTTGTTTTTTGTTACTTTGTTTTCCTTTCCATTAAAGATAATGGATTTTCTTGCAATTTCCTTCTCCAGGTCATTTCACAAAAGAGGAACTGAGGCAAACTGTGGTAAGTGACTTGCTTAGAATCACATAGCTAGTAAGTTGCTGCAGCCAGATTTGAACTCAGAAAAATTATTCTTTGTGACTTCAAACCTGACAATTTATCTACTGTATCACCTAGTTACTCCTAGGCATGATTTTTCTATTAATTCTTTACAAAAATTTGCCTGTAATATTGTTTGACAATTAGAATTATTGTGTATTTCTATCTTATTTCTCCCTTTTTATTCTCTCTCTCTCTCTCTCTCTCTCTCTCTCTCTCTCTCTCTCTCTCTTTCTTTTTCTGTCTCTCTCCTATCACCCCCCTTTCTTATCCTCTTGCCCTCTTACTTTTTTATATCCAGATGCGCTTGTAACTTATTAGCTTTGTGAGACAATTCTGAAGACAGTGAGGTTCAAATACAACCTCCACTTGTCCCATCTTCTCCTCTATTACAAAAGCTCTTTTTCACTTCTCTTATTGTCATAATTAACCCAGTCTACCTTTGTTTTTTTTTTCTTATTACATTTCATTCCTCTTTCTTACCCCTCACATCTTTTAGATATCATCCCATCATAATTAAGTCACACCTATGTCCTCAGTCTATACATACACCCACTAAAAACCCAAATAATGAGAATGTTCTTTGAAGTTCTATATATCATCTTCCCATGCTGAAATGTAAACAGTTTGACATTATTGAATCTCTTATGCTTCACCTTTTTATACTTCTTTTGAATTTTGTACTTGAAAGTCAAATTTTCGAATAGGCTCTGGTCTTTTCATTAAGAATGTTTGAAAGGCTTCAATTTCATTAAATGTTTATTTTTTTAAACCTTCAATTTTGCTTGGTAGGTGATTCTTGGTTGTAAACCTTTCTTTGCCTTCCAAAATATAAAATTCCCAAGCCCTCTTATCCTTTAATGAAGAAACTCCTAATTCTTGTATTATCATGACTGTGACTCCAAGATGTCTTTCTTTTTTATTTCTGGATATATTTTCTAGTGCTATAGAAATAATTTGTCCTTTATATTGGAGTTCCTCGATTTGTTTATAATATTCCTCAAACGTTTTATTTTGGGATCTCTGTTTTTTTATAGAATTTATTTGTATACTTTTAATTTATAATATTCAGTTCCACAATCACTTGAATTTCTAATATTCTCCACCTCCCACTCTTCCCTCCTACCCCCCCCCATGGTGGCATGCAATCAAATATTAATTCTACAAATACCCTCAAATTAAACATTAGTGAAGTTGTAAAGAATGATTATAACTGATGGAGTGAACAATGACAAAGAAGGAACAAAACAAAATAAAACAAAAAAAGAGAGATAGAAAGAAGTTTGTTGCAGTCTATATTCAGATGCTGTAGTTCTTTCTCTGGATGTGGATATCCCTTTCCATAATGAGCCTTTTCGAGTTATCATCTAACCTTGTATTGCTGAAAGGAGCCAATCTATCAAAGTTAGTCATCACACATATGATGTGTCTGTCATTGTGTAAAAATTCTCCTGGCTCTGCTCTTCTCACTCAGCATCAGTTTATATAAGTCTATCCAGGTTATCATGAAGTCTCTTTAAGGCCAGCTAGAGGAATTTTCGTCCCGAACGTGTGGGGGGCAACTTCCGTTTCTGGCAAGCTGTAAACCCACCCACAACTTCCACCCTAGAACACAATCCAGATCCAGGGAGGTTAAAGCAAGAGCGATTACCCCCAAGACTGATCGCTGGATCTCCCTACAATTAATTGCAGGCCAGGAGCTGGAGCTGCATCTGAAAACTACAAAATGGAGTGTCTCCTCAGTGGCTTCTAGCCCCCAGGGGAGGAAGCTGATGCATTCCCCAAATACAGGTCCCAAAGTCCATAGGACACTAACCTCTTACTTTGTCCTAGGCATGTCTATGTTGATAATTCTGGAGTCGCCACAGCTACTGGAGTTCTGGGGTTCCTCCAGCTGGCTGTTGGCCCTGGTGCCCTGGGGCTAAAACCTCAGCTCACGGGGACCTTAGCTCTGGCTTGGCTTGGCTTCCCGCGCTCTGCGCACTGCGCACTGCCAGCTCCCAGACCTCTGCACTGGTCCTTCCCGCAGGGCTGCTGGCCTGTCCTCAGTGGGAGGTTAGCTTCTCTGTGTCGTTCTGTGGGTGCTGGGGCTCCAGAAGTTGTTCAGAGTCCCCTTTTACATAGTTTGGGGGAAATCTGGGGGCAGAGTGGCTTGGATGAGCTGTTTCTACTCCGCCATCTTGGCTCTGCCTCCAACTTCATAATTCTTTATTCAAAGGTGGATGCTATGTACATATGGATAGAAAATTGGAGTAGAATGACTTCCATAATGATAGTTATTCATAACTTTCATTAGCAAATAGAAAACAGTGTCACAGGTACCTTTATAGAGTGTTTTTACACTTTTATTAATTTTTTTCAATAATCTTTGCCCTAAGCTCTTAGACTACATAAAGAATTAGAGAATTGTGAATTTCAGAGCTAATAGATGCCCATCAATACCATTAGCCTTTCTTTGTCACCTGTATGAAATACAAATAAAATCTTTCTGAATTGTAAATTTAGTAGTTATACATATCTGCAGTTCTCATATCAAAGAGAATATTACGTTAAAAATTCTTGGGGTGGCTAGTGGTGCAGTGAGTAGAGCGTCGGCCCTGGAGTCAGAAGGACCTGAGTTCGGATCCGACCTCAGACACTTAACGCATACACAAAAAAAAACTAGCTGTGTGGCCTTGGGCAAGTTACTTAACCCCAATTGCCCACCAAAAAAAAAAATTCTCTCAGATGTTAGTTTCTAAGTGTGGAATTGTTGGCTGAATGATTTCTGGCTTTAAGGAAATACATTTTGAATTTAGTCTAGGGAGACTTAAATCTCCCATAATCGAGGGTTGTGCCCAAATATATGTATGACTCAATGAAACTTTTTGGATTTTTTTCCCTAAAAATGGAAAATGCACCTCTGTATTTTTGGAGAGAAAGATATTTTCAAAACTTTTTTTTTGCCTAACATTTCTTTTTTGATAACTATAAAAATATGCAAGTTGCATAAAACCCTGTCACCATCAATTTATATACATGTTTCTTAATCTCTTTGATACTCTTCGTTTCAAATTTAAAATATATTTTCTTCTGAATATTCAATATAATATGTTCATATATTGCTTTTCTTTGGTCATCAGTTATTTTTAAAAAATTGCAACGCTTTTCTTTTAACATTTAATTAATGCTTATTTCTCTTCAGAAGAATTTAGACAAAGGATTTTAGGTTCTGGCTATATTTCACAGTCTGCTTCAATTTGGCTATGAAGTGGTTTTGTTTGTTTTCAAATACTGCAATTAATGCATATGTAGTAGAGTTTTTATCTGTATGCATTAATGCAGGGTCCAAGCTGATGGGTTCTCACATCCTTGAAACATTGAAGTTTCTAAATATTCTTTAAAAAAAAGAAGCAAAGGAAACAAACAAACAAAAACCCTAAGGGAATAGATCCACGAAGAAATTACTTTTTAAACAGTTTCAATAAATAGTTAAACAGTGATCTCCCTGACTGACCAAGGGGTTAGTTATGGATTTACATCAACATATTTTTCAGAAAGCATTTAAAAAAATTGAATTCATAGGTTTGCACTTAAACTCTCAAAGCTCTCCAGGAAATTCTCTAAGACTATAAGATTCAGGATAGTGACTGTGACACTGCTTTGCCTGAATAGCTTTCCTTACCTGCCAATACCATCCCAAATCAGGAACCCTGTTCAATCAATGGAAAAGGGATATATTTTTTGGTGGAGAGAGAGTTGTATGTATTTTTTCCTATTATTTCTTTTAACAAATTACATAAAATTACATAAAATATGGATATATCCCATATTTATCTTTCCATAAAAAATCTGTAACTGCCCTATTGTAGGTGTGTTTGAATGCACACACATATACTAGTTTGCCCAAAAACAACTGGTATTTCCTAAGTACTTAGAAGAATAAAATATGCTATGTTGAATGATAAAAAGTTATGCTTTCTTTTAATGAATGTATATGCTAATGGGGAAACAAAAGGCAGAAGGATGAGTAAATGAAAAATAATTTAAGAAGACAGAACTTGAAAAATCATTGTGACCATTTTCATCATAATAATGTAACAATAGTGGGGAGAAGGTATCTAGTTTTCTCTATGGACTTACAACTTTCTCCAAAAACAATATATATATATATATATATATATATATATATATATATATATATATATATATATATATATATATAGTCCATTGGATTAATTTTCTAAACCTTCATATCTTATATATAATTTAGAAGGTTCACATTTTCCTCATTTCCAAAACATAAAAAAGAACATGACTTTATCTACTTCACTTGACTACATTCTTGAACTGTGTCTATTGAAATTTAATTTATAAAGTTTAGATCCTTATATTTTCATTCAAAGTCCCCCATAGGTGGTACATTAGAATTTTGAATTCAACAGTGTGTTATTTTCAGGAAACATCATAAAAATCAGAGATACACACAGAGATAAAATAAGGGGCAAGAGTAGAATTTATTATGTAAAAGAATAACAGAAATAGTAATCATAACCGCAGACAAAGTTAAAGTCAAATAGATTCAATCAAAAGTGAAAATAGATTAACTAAAGTATCAGCATAATCCAGTATTGTTTTAGACCACTTAAAATACCTTGACAGCATAAAATACCTCAGTGTATACCTGCCCAAATCGATATGGGAATTGTAAAAAAAAGAAACATAAAACTCTTTTTATACAAATAAATTCAGAACAAATAATTGAAGTAATATTTATTGTTCATGGGTAAGTAAAACAAATATAAATTTTAAAAGGACAACTTTACCTAATTAACCTTTTACTCCATATCATTATTATTAAATTACTAAAATATATTTGACTGAGTTGAAAAAGTAATAATTGGAGTGGCTGAGCCAAGATGGTGAAATAAAAGCTGGAACTTATCTGAACTCCTGCTCCAAAAACCTCCAACACTGGTAAAATACTATTCTAATCAAATTTTAGAGCTAAAATTACCTGCAAAATAACAGAAAGAAACAATCTCCTGATGAAGGCAGCTTGGCAGGGTGACAGGAAGGATCTATCACACCAAGCTGGGAGATAAGCATAGTCCTGCATGAGCCACGTGGGCCCAGATTGAGGGTGGCCCTGAACATTGACTAGCAGCACAGTCCAGAGCAGACTTCAAAAGAGTGAATCACCAGCAGCTGTGGAGGTTTCCAGAATTCTCAACTCATAAACTGCCAAAGAGAAAGTAAAAGGTCAGTACATAACTCTGTTGGAAACTGGTAACAGAAGAGAGTGGTCTAGGCCCTGCCCCAGGGTGAGACATGGAAGAGGAACTGAAGCTGCTGCCATGTGGCTGCCTCTGGAGTTCTTGTCCTACAGATTGTAGGGGACCAAGCAACCATTCAGAGGGTAATCACTCTTGCTTTGACCTGCTTACAGCTGGGCCACAATGTTGGATGGTGGTCCTGGGATCTGTGGCTAGTGTGCCAGAGATTGTGGTGGCTATAGAAAGGACACTGTGCTCAGACCTCTAACAACATTTGTTAAAACCCCAGTGATTGGGGCAAATATCTCCAGTATGGAAACCGAGTTCTACAATGGCAAAGGGATCAAATGTTAAATAATTGGCTGGCAAGATGAGCAAGCAGAGGAAGCACAATCAGGCCATAAAATCATTTTTTTGTGTAGAAAAAGGATCAAAACATGGAACCAAAAGAAGTCAGCAAAAGCAAAACTCCCACATCAAAAGCTTACAAGAAAAATATGAATCAGTTTCAGGCCATCGAGGAGCTCAAGAAAGAGTTTGAACTCAAATAAGAAAAGTGGGGGAAAAATTAGTAAGAGAAATGAGAATGATGCAAGAAAATCATGAAAGCGAGTCAACAACCTGATGAAGAAAAATAACACCTTAAAAAATAGGTGATGCCATGAATAGAGCACCACACCTGGAGTCAAGAGGATCTGAGTTCAAATATGACCTCAGAAACAACACAAAACTAGCCCCATGACCTTGGCCAAGTCACAAACTTAATTGCCCTGCCTTTCCCCTTCCAAAAAAAAAAAATAGTCTATCTCAAATGGCAAAAAAGGCCAAAAAGGCCAATGAGGAGAAGAATGCCTTAAAAATTCAAATTTCCTAGATGGAATAGGAATTTCAAAAACTCACAGAGAATAATTCCTTCAAAATTAGATGGAAGCAAATGGAAGCTAATGTTTTTTATGAGAAATCAAGTTAATATAAAACATCCAAAAATTGCATAACCACATGTAATGCCACACACAGAAGCTTTCCAGAAGAATGCAACTGTGAACAGCTTTTAAGGTTCTGATTACACAGTATAAAGAACACATTATTCCACAACAAATCAAAGCAAAACGTTCACAGAAAATAAAGGCACAGCATTTACAGTATTACAACTTATCACAGAAAATCATAATATAGCATTCACAACAGCTTATCATTAAAATGTCCACAAAATTTTCACCAAAGTGACCACAATATTAAGAACAAAGTATAATCATCTCAAAGTACAATAGTCAAAGTCTTCCAGTCATGGAGCAAGTAGGTTATCTCAATCAGTCAATTCTTTAGCAATCAATTACTAAGTATCATACACAAACCCTCCAAACCTAGGTCACTATTAAATTACAATTTCATCATTACTCAGTACCCAGGGAGAGGTCTTTACATCTTGACTTGGGGTGGGTTCTCAGAGTCCCTTGATCCCCTTCCATGGTCCCAGATTCTACCTAAATTCACCAGACTGTAACCTGGGTTCAATGGCAGACAGCTCCCAGTACCTTGTCCAGCTCTCTGGGTAGGTCCTACTCCAGACTGAAGTTCACAGAGTCTGGTCCATATCAGATCCTTCACAATTTCTGCTCCAGGGAATTCAAGGCTCAAGCAAGCCACAAACAAATGAATTCTCAGCATCCCAGTCATCCTTCTTCAGTCACCTGGGTTCCTGTCTACTGGCTCCAGGCCTCCAGCTCTAGGCTCTGGGCTCCTGTTCAGAAGCAGCTCCACCACAAAAAGTTCTAAGGAATTTCTGGCTCAGTTCTGGATTGCTCTTCTGTAGCTGCTCCGCCACCAGATGCTGGTCCCAAGAACTTCTGACTGTGCCTTTCTGGGACTTTTCCTTATATGCATGCATCATTTACTTCCTGTTTTAGCCAACCCCTTCCTGTTACATCAGTAACAGGAGAAAAGAGTTCATACCTTCTTTTTTCCCAACACAGTCTTGATCAATTACTAAGTGCTACATACCTGCTACCTTTGCCAATGCAAAGAGATCTTCAAATTCAAATTACATTCCAATTATACCACACATGTACAACCTATATTGAATTCCTTGTCTTCACAGTGGGGGTGGGAGAAGAGGGAAGAAGGGAAAGAATCCAGAAATCAAAGTTTTAAAAACAAATGGTAGGGGCGGCTAGGTGGCACAGTGAGTAAGAGTGCTGGCCTCGGAGTTGGGATGACCCGGGATCCAATCTGGCCTCAGAAAATGAGCACCCACACACAAATAATGACTAGCCGTGTAACCTTGAGCAAGTTACTTAAACCCAATTGCTTTAAAACATGGTAAAAAATGTTTTTTTTACATGCAATTGGGAAATAAGATATACAGGGACTGGGGTACAGAAATCCATCTTGCCTTACTACAAAGTTAGGTGGGGTGGATAGGGGAGGATATAAGAAAGAACAGATTGGGGAAAGGAGCATTCAGTAGGTTTGCTATCTAAGGGATGTGGGTAGGGTAAAGATGGGAAGAAAATGTGTACTTCAAGATCTTGTGGAAATGATTGTTGAAAATTAAAAATAAATAAATAAAAAATTAAAAGAAAAAAAATTAATTAAAAAATAATAATTGAAAGAAGAAGACATCAGTCAGGAATTTCAAAATAACCAGTTCAAAAAGGAGGTAAAGGAGGTAGATTTATAAGTATCAGACCTTAAACTATATTATATTGTTGAAGCATAAAAAAAGATAATTTTGATTTTTTTAATTAAATTTTTCTTTTATAATAAAACCAATTTTGCCAAAAATGGGGAATGAAGAAAATTGAAGGAAAAAAAAACTTTCATAGGATGTGCTTGGGTTGCAATATTTATGAAGTATAGGAAATGATGAGGTAAGTTTGATTTAGAATCAACATGGAAAGATCTGGAGTTATGAAGGAAGATGCTATTCACCTTCAGAGAAACAAATGACAAGAGTAAGTATTGTATGGAATTACATATGTTTGAATAAGTACATGTGTATATATAAGTGCATGTTTATAGATATCCATATATCTATCTATATTTACACTCACATATACATACATATGCATACATACATACCCATATATAATATATATTTTATATATACTTTTACACACATATGTGTATATATGTATATATATATGCATATATATGTATATATAGATAGATAGATACATAGATACATACACACACTTATCCATAGTTATTTCTTGACTTCTTTGGGGGGGGATAGGTAGGAGGGAAAAATAAAATGAAAAGTTCCCAGGAGAGAAAAAGAAAACCAACAAGGAATCAAAGAAATGTTCAATTGCTTTGAAAATTATATGTAATATTTATTATTTAGGTTTACTTGAGAAATGTATTGTATTATATTGATTCCTTTTTTACAGTCTGTTGTATACATGGCATTTTTTTCTATTCTCATTTAATTTCAAGCTTAAAATAAAAGAAAAAGTACATAAAAAGGAAGTCCCCCTGAGACTACTGAGCTTTCTATGATGTTATTCAGTGTAGCTTAATATAGATCACTTTTTGAAGAATGGAGAAAGACAGAAATTGTTCGTTATACCTACAACGTCATTATTATTTACTATATGTATTCTTTGAGCACTATACATTTGTGGGAAGGAATCAGAATAATATAATAAGATGTTTCCTTGATTCCAAATGCTAAAGAACTATTGATATTTTAGGTCACACCCAAGATTCCAGCATAGCATTGTGCCAGACTATTTTATGGAACTGTTAGTATTATTTTTGCTACTTTCAATTTTGAATGCATTTCATGATCTCTGCCCATCCAATCATTTGTTCTGATATGGAAAATAAAGGAACACATTGCTAGATTTTATAAGACATTAAACTTCTTAGTACCTTAATGAATCCATCAAGACAAGCTTCTCCCTAAAAACCCTTACAATTCTTCATGGTAAATCCCTAACTAAATCATATCCACAAAATGATTTTTATTTTCCTATAAGGCAATGAAACACTTTATGCTTTCCTATAAGGTAATGAAACACTGGAATAGGATACTGAGATAAGATGGAGTCATTCCATTCCTCAACCTCTTCAAGGTAGCCATCTTTCATAAATAGTCTCAATGTGCCCTGTATTAAAGGTAGAGTTCTTTGCAAAGAGGGACTCTTAAGTTAGTTGAATGAAAATGTCAATAACAAAGAAAGAAGCTGAGGCCTCTACAAGAAAATCTTTCAAATTTTCCTTCTTTCAAATGTTTTTATGGAAAGCAAATTTACTATGTAATGAGAAATTAACATAAGGAGATAGTGACTGTATTAATGGTAACTTGGGTGCTCTCTTAAAGACTATGTTCATATTATAAATATGTTTCTAAACACCGTCTGGTAGTATGTTGAAGTTTCCTAATTTCCTTTAGTTCTTAGTAATGAGAAATGTGGGTTTTTTACCATAGAGTGAATACTAATTTGATTGTTCCTCTGTTTGCTAATTTTTTTCATATATTCCTCAATAAGTAAGAAAATTGATTTAGCTGTGGGGATTTGGCCTTGCTTTATAATTCCGTGTGTGTGTGTGTGTGTGTGTGTGTGTGTGTGTGTGTGTGTGTGTGTGTAAATTCTAAGTTAAAATGATTCAATTAGAGGAAGACATTTAAATATTCAGAAACAAATTAGAGAATTTCTCTTAGCAATTTGATATATGTTTTCAATAACGATACATTAAATAAAAATAAATACCATAAATATTTATATTAATGTATGAATATACAGAAATGCCGTGTATATATTCTATGTTCTTTGGAGAAAAAAAGATAAAAGTTAGCATATGTATCAAAGTATCATATATTACATTAAAAGATGTTTAATGGATTTAAATATTAAATCTGCATGTTTCATTACCACTGAGGAAGGAAAGAATGTGAAAGGGAAAGAAATAAGCAATCATCTTCGTGTATGACAGTGAGCTAATTACTTTACAGATATCTCATTTGATTCTCACAACAAACCTATGGGATAGGTCCTATTATCATCCACATTTTATTGTTGAGTAAGATGAGATAAACAGAAGTTAAGTGACTTACCTAGAGTTTCATATCTATTAAAAATATGAAGGCTAAGTGGAACTCAATTTCCTGATGCCAGACAGAGAGCTCTATTCACTTTGTGACTCAGCTACCTTAACTCAAATACAAACAAAATATCTCAGAACCCAAAGTTATGCTACTCAAAGGATAATTTTTGAAGTAGCAATATCTTCATAGAGAAATATTGTTGAAAGATTTTACAATTCTCATCTATGACATAGAAAACTGAATCCAAGTGAATGGATTTGAAACAGGTGACTCAACTGTATAATAAAGACATAATGACCTTAATATCAAGAAAACAAGATATGTTTCTATATTTGGCCAAGGTGACAATTAGTTTTGTCATACTATACACCTATGTATTGAGGACTTTATTTCCATTGTTATTAATACTAAAATTTGATCAGTTGCTGGATGTAATAGGAGGGAAAGATTGATTTTTAAAGTATATTTTTGTTTGAAACAATAGGTACTAAATAAATTAAATAATATTAAATATTAAATTAAATCCCTGTTATGCTTCTAAACAATGTTTTATACTTTTTTGTTAGTAAATATCCAGTAGACCTTTTGCTGTTCTTAAAGTAGAATTCAGTGATGTATTCTACCTCAATATGGGTATTAAAATTACTTGGCTGCTGCTAGGAAATGGATGTACATCTCTGTTTAAAATTACAAATTATTCAATATAAATGTATTTTTAGTTGTTTTGAGAAGGTATATCTTCTAGAAATTAAGGAAGAATTAGTCGGTATCTATCTCCGATAGAGCCTGAAAGACAGAAGTAAATCTAAAAGAGTTACAAATAAAGTACATGGTACAAAGAATATTCAAATCGACAGCACACATATAATTTATGTTTTCAGATATGTCTATAGAGAAGAGAAGGTAGAACATATTGAATGCTTAACTTTGAGACAGAATATTTTGGTTTGTTTTTTTTTTGTCTGTACGGGATTTTAGATATGTGACTTTCAAGTGACTTCTGTTTGGGGCACAATTTCCTCATTTGCAAAATTAGGTAGAGGTATTTATGTACTTTAAAATCATTTACATTTTTAACATTTAATTTTAATGTAACCCTGGGAAAATCATTTTATCTCTCTGAGCCTTAGTTTCATTGTCAAAAATCATGAAAGAATTGGGCTTAATAATCTAAGTTTCCTTCTAACCCTAAATCTATAATTATTTTTGTCAAACTACATAGTATGATTTATGGTACCATATCCAGATGGTAGGTGATTTTGGGAAGGCAATAAAGTACTTTGAAAATTCCAAGTGCTAACTAAAATTCATTTGCTACTGCTGTTATTGTCATTATACTACTATTATGAATGATTTCAGTATATTATTCAGCAAATGTCAAACAAATTGTTCCATTTCAAATCCATTTTCTTCTTTTCAATTTCACTTATAAATGCTGTTGGGATGATACAGCTTAACTAGATCCCTTACCAATTCCTCTATAAGCTCCAATTCTTCTATAAGATTTTCATCTAGTATATGAAGTATTATTGCTCATAGTTTTCATTTTCCTTATCTATAATGTTTTCCAAATAAATCCCATTAATGGGATTTGACCACATCCACATTGTTTTTTTATTTGAAAAAGAATAGAAGGAAACAAGCATAATTAAGTACCTACTAGGTCTCAGACATTTTACTAAGAACTTCATGAATATTATCTTATTTAATCCTAGAAATAACCCAATTAAATGGATGTTCTTGGCATCCTACTTTACAGTTGAGGAAACTGCAGTAAAAAAAAAGATTAAAAGATTTCCTAATGTTTCACAATAAGTAAGTGTGTGTAGCTGGATTTGAAATAAGGAAGTGTTTTGGATTCCATATCCAGAACTCTATTTAATGATTCCTCTAAGGGATTAGTGTCTGCCTTCGGAGACTGTTTCTATGGTCTATTATCCTCTTGTTGTAGGAACTGTTTTCCCTTATTTAAGATTTTCTGATAAAAAAAGGAATCATAATTAGATTCAATGTCTTTATTTTTGCTTATTTCCCCAATTTGAAGTATCACCATTTGTCTGAAATTGCTAGGTTAAAATACTGTAATAGTGTACAATGTTTACACACATACACACACATACATTTGTACACATGTATATATGTGTGTGTATATGCATAAATGTACATGTTTGTAGAAGTTTTGCTCCAACTAAGCAATCAATATTCTATTTTCAAATGGACAACATAATCTTAGAATCTGTTGTACATTTTGCTTTATTATATGGTCATTTTACTCTTATTTTTTTTTACCTGACTGCTGCATCAGGACCTTCCAACACTCTTTTTTTTTTTTTTTAAAGCAATTGGGGTTAAGTAACTTGCTCAAGGTTACACGGCTAGTCATTATTTCACTGCGCCACCTAGCCGCCCCTCCAACACTCTTAATAAGGAAAATATTACTGATGAAAAGTCATGGAGTTTCTTAATATTATGTAAGCTTGGCCTTTAAAAAATATTTTTTACAGGATGCAAAGTCAAGATGGCAGAGTAGAAACAGGACCTCCACATGGCTCTGGCTCCCTCCACTACCAATTCATACAAAAGAGGACTCTGGACAAACTTTGGAGCTACAGATCCTACACAATGACACCAAGAAGCTAACCTCCCACTGAAGAAAGCCCAGTGGGTCAGCAGGAATCAGCCAGCGCTGTATTCTTTTAGCCAACCCCAGTTGGAGCAAGCTGGAAGTTTTAGCCTCAGGGCAGGCCTGACCAACCAGGCTGTAGGGACTTCAGATCACCAACAGCTCTGGCAGTTTCCAGAATTATCAACACACAGATGTGAAGGACAAAGTGAGAGGTCAGTGCAGTGTGAACTTTGGGATCCAGTAGTTGACCCCAAGGCTGTCAGTCACTGAGAAGGAGGGACATGCAGCCACTCCCAAGTGGCAGCTTCAGCTCTTGGCCTGAAGAGTGTAGGGTGACCAAGTAACCAGTCTGAGGGGTAATCACTCTTGCTTTAACCTGCTTGGATCTAGACTGCAGTCTGGGGTGGGGGGGGTCCTGGGGTATGTGACCACCTTGCCAGAGTGTATGGAGGCTTCAGAGAGGGCACCCAACTAATACCTTTGGCAGCTGAGAAAACCCCAGCATTTGAGACTGAAGCTCCCCTGTCTGGTGGCAGAGTCCTACTGTGACAACAAGCCCAGGGGTCAAGTGACTGAATGGCAACATGAGCAGGCAAAGGAAGCAAAATAGAGTACCCTGACTATACACCTGTACTTTGGGAACAAAAAGGATCAAAGCATGGGACAGGAGGAAGACAATGAAATCAGAACTCCTGCACCAAAAGCTTCAAAGAAAGATACGAGCTTCTTACAGGCCATAGAGCACCTTAAGAAGAAAATAAGATAAGTGAAGGAAAAATTGGGGAGAGAAAAGAGAACAATGCAAGAAAATTATGAAATCAGAATCAAGAGACTAAGAAAAATAACACCTTAAAAATAGACTAACTCAAAAGGCAAAAGAGGTTCAAAAAGGCAATGAGGAGAAGAATGCCTTAAAAAGACGAATTTGCCCGAAGGAAAAAGAATCTCAAAAGCTCACTGAGGAGATTCATTCCTTCAAAATTAGACTGGAGCAAATGGAAGCTAGTGACTTTATGAGAAATGAAGATGCTGTTGAACAGATCCAAACAAATGAAAGAATAGAAGGCAACATGAAATATATCATTGAGAAAACCACTGACATGGAAAATAGATACCGGAGAGATAAGTTAAAAATTATTGGACTACCTGAAAGCCATGATCAAAGAAAGAACCTAGAAATTCAAGAAATTCTCAAGGAAAACTGCCATGATGTTTTAGAACCAGAGGGCAAAATAGAGGTAGAAAGAATCCACCAATCACCTCGGGAAAAAGATCCCAAAAAGAGAACACTTAGGAATATTATAGCCAGGTTCCATAATTCCCAGATCAAGGAGAGAATATTACAAGCAGCCAGGAAGAAAAAATTTGAATATTGTGGAAACACAATCAGGATAACACAGTATCTGACAGCTTCTACACTGAGGGATCAAAGGGCTTGGAATATGATATTCCAGAGGGCAAAGGAGCTGGGATTAAAACCAAGAATCACCTACCCAGCAAAACTGAGTACCATGTTTCAGGGGAAAATATGGTGATTCAGCGGAATAGAGGACTTTAAAGTATTCTTGATGAAAAATCCAGAGTTGATTAGAAAATTTGACATTCAGATACAAGAGGCAAGAGAAGCTTGAGAAGGTAAATGGGGAAAATAAATCATAATGAACTTATCATAGGTGAACTATTTACATTCTTACATGGAAAAACAATAATTGTAACTTATGAAACTTTTCTTAGTATGAACATAGGTGAAGAAGGGTATATGGGCATATGAATACATATGTGAATGTGTGTATATATGTTTACAGATATACATAGAGGGCACAGGTTGAATTTAATAGGAAGGGATAAAACTTAAAAGGTGAAATTAAGAGGTGAGAGAGGACCATAAGCAGAGGAGATAGGGAGAGACAGAATGGGGGTAAACTATCTCATATAGAGGAGGCAAGGTAAAATGGTTACAATGGAAGGGAATAACAGGGAGGCAAAAAGGTAAAATCTTATTCTCACTGAATTTGGCTCAGAGTGAGAAGGACATTCATACTAAATAGGGTATCTCATCCTATAGCACAGTAGGAGGAAGGGGATGAGAGAGGGGATAATGGAAGAGCGGGCAGGCTTGGGGGGGAGGGATTTTGGAAGCACCCACTTTAGAAAAGGGACATGAAGAAGAAGTAGAGGAAGAGGAAGAAGAGGAAGAGGGGGAGGAGGAGCACCAAGGTACTGAAAAGAACTTTCAGATCAAATTCTGGAATTCTGGTTAATCTGTAACTCTAGTAAAGGAAGGTATTCTGCCATTTATTAGAATCACAGAATCATACTATGATAGGTGATAGCTCAAAGAGAAATTAGTGATTATTCTTCCAATACTCTTATTTTATAGGCAATCAAACAGGATCCCAGAGGGATAAAATGACTCCCCAAGTTCATGTAGTACCTTCACCTTGGATCAGAGTTGGGCTCCCCCACAATGATCTGAACCACAACCAGCACTTCCTAAGGACAGATCAGACAGGGTCTTGTACCCTGAAGGCTATAAGAGAGTAAACAGTGTGGAAGATTAAGTTAATAAGTTTACCTAATATCAACATTTAGAGAAGAAAGGAAAATGCCAGTATTTCACTGCTATAGTAGAATGAATCCTGTAAATGATGGCAGAACTCAAAAGTCTAGAAAAGCCAGAAATTGTTCTATTGAACTACGAAAAGATTTATAATAGAAAAGTGAGTTAAAGTTTTATCTGGAGTATAATGTACATAGGAGTTAAGAGGTTTAGGTTTATAGACCGACCAAGCCCATGAGTAGCAGACAAGGTCCCTAGAAGACCCAGATAACATATGTAGCTTGATATTAGACTCTCTCTTTACTGGTAAAGAACAACGTCCAGAACCTGTGTGAAGTATGGAATGAAGATGTTGAGAGAGGAAGCACAGAAAGGTTCACTCTTTATATTTGAGAATCTATTCAGGTTTCTTCAAGCCTCTTTATAGGCCTCAGATGCTGCAGTTGCTTTGGGAACCTTTGGCTTCCAGCTTTGAGAGTAAAGATGGAAAATGTCAACCTCACTTTAGTTTGCTATAGGAAAAGACTTCTTGGAAGATATTGAAGTTTGTGCCTAAAGGGGCCCCATTGTTTTTATTCTGGCTTGTTTTATGGTATGTACCAGCTAGTCATTGCATAGACTTAACCAACCTGTTGGGAAAGGCCTCAGTTAGTCTGCATGTACTTTTTTTTCCCATTTCTCTGTCATTTATATTAACTGTTCTTCAGCAGGGGATGGAAATCCCATCCCCCTTATCTCTAATCTCATTTTCCTTTGTTGTTGTGGTTCAGTCCTTAGACCTCATTTGTAGTTTTTTTGAACAGTGTCCTGGAGTGGTTTGCCATTACCTTTTCCAGCTGATTTCACAGATGAGGAACTGAACTACATTGGGTTAACTGACTTGCCCAGGGTCACACAGCTAGTAAGAGTCTAAGGATGAATTTGAACTCAGGAAGGTAAGTCTTTCTGACTTTAGGCCTAGCACTCTATCCACTGCACCTTCCTGCCTTGGTTTTGTGTGTGTATGGGGGAGGAGTCAACACACTATGGCCCATCTCCTTTTTGCAGATTGTATCGATCAGAATTGTCTTGATCTTATTATGAAGAGGTGTCTTTAAAAGCCATCCTCATTTGAATCTCTGTTGTTGGTCCCTTCGAGGCCATCCCCCCAGCATTTTTCAGTCTTGGTGTTTTTTTAATACACTCCTTTTAATGTTCACATACTGAGTTTTGTCTCTCTTATCAGGGTAAAGGCATGAACATAGAATTTTCCTTTTAATAAAGAAACTGACATGAGAGGAACTGGCAGTCCCTATTATGTCCCTGTCCCCAGATAGGTTCTGTGCATCTTGAAAATAAAGAAAAATTATCCTGCAGAGATTTTTCCAGGGTTTGGAACACGACTCCCATGCACCTGATGTCATCAAATTTATGCAGACACAGAAACTATCATCAGCAATGGCTGAGGCAAGACCAGTACTTCAAGGATCAACATAATACACAGAGCTCAGTCTTAGCAGACTCCAGGCCTTCTTGAGTGTGGGCCATAGGAGCAAAGCAGGACAGGCACAGAGCCTGAGACAATCAGGTGAGAGATGAATGGGTAAACTAAGCCATGGGTTTGAGATGCCTTGGGATCTTCTCCTAGGCAACCAGTGGTTTTCAGTTTTGAACTTGCATAGTGGATATTACTAGAATCCTTTGTCTGAGAAAGCAAGGATAAGACTGCTTTAATCATTTAAGGGAATCACAAGTTACCTGACTGATAGAAAATTAATCAATACATAGTTATTGAGACACAAGGTAACTTGCTTGTTTACAAAATAGGAGGGGGTCTTATTTAGACTATTCATCATTAGTTGGGCTTTCTAGTGAGCAGGTAAAGAAGACTCACTTAGGAAATTGCTGAGGAAAAGATACTGCCCACCACTTGTACAAAGACTTTCTGACCCAGATATGGGCATTGAAAGGGAAAGAAGCTGTGCATTATTACTTGTAGGAGAACTGAACCCAGAGGCAACTCCTATCCTTCCCCCAAATGCTACAGATTCAACCCCTTCTGATTGCAAACCTAAGATGACTGCCAGCCTGGGTGTAGACATAAGTCTGTAATCATCCTGTAAGTAAATCCACACCAACTACTAGTTCTCTTATAGGAGCAGAGAGATCAGTGCCAAGACAACTAGACCTATCAGACCAGTGACGAGGCTAAGTTACAATATTACAGGTGAACAAGAAAATATATTTACATATGAATCTAGGCAATGCTGCTAGAGACTGTCCTTGTGAAAAGCACTATGCATGTAATTACATGTTTACTGCTCTACATGTGAATTTCTGCATGTTAGAGCATGATCTTTAAAATGTTTGTCATGTTCTTGTGACTATGTTTTTGTTATGTCTGTTTGTTAGTTGTTTTACATATAATGCTATTGCCTCTTCTTTAGTTGTATTTTATATATAGGTCTATTGATAGCATTATTGTGGTAGTTAGTTAATTTTCCTTAGTTAGCCATGCTTATTGCTTTTGATTGGTTGCTGTGGATATGCATGTACTTTTTTAAAAATTAAATTTATTTATTTTTAGTTAAAAAAAAAAGAAATGGACAGGATCAAAGTAGAGAATAGAACAAGTGGGAGATAGGATAGAAGGGAGGGAAATATAGTCAGTCTTTTACAATGTATCTACTATGGTAATGTTTTACATAGCTACACATGTACAACATGTACTGAATTGCTTATCTTCCCAGTAAGGGTGGGTGGCAAGGGAAGAAGGGAATAGATCTGGAATTCAAAGTTTTAAAATCAAATGCGTAAAAATATATTAATACTATTATTAATACTATTTTACATGTAATTGGGAAATTAGATATACAGGCATTGGTGCACAGAGATCTGCCATGCCCTACTGAAAAAGTCGTAGGGAGTATGGGAGAAGATATGGGAGAGAGGAGATTGGAGGTGGGGATATCCGCTGGGACTGCTATTTTGGAGTGGTGGGTAGGGAAAAACGGGGAATAAATTGTAACTCAAATCTGGTGGAAATTAATGATGTAAATCAGAAGCTAATAAAGCATTAAAAAAAGATTACAAAATATTTTCCTGCAAATATTTAACCTTATATTTACCATCATCCCACTTCCTCTATTACATTGAAGTCAATGAATATCAAGGTAACTATTGATCCAGCATCTAGTGCAGCAAGAAAACTACTTCAAATACATTTTTTATGCAACAACACTAAGCTACAAATGTGAAATAATGTATAAAGGAAATTATTTTTATTTGACTGAAAATGGATGGCCATGAGTATTGCTGGTGTGTTGTATAATAGTTCAAATATTTTTCTCTTTGAACATTATTCATCCTGCAAGGAGCCTGTGGCATTTTCTGCCTTGTTTAAGGAGTTAAATAAATAATGTTCAGTTAAAATTAATTTAAAATCAACTAGCAGAAGAGAAAATTACATATCAGTTAAATTACCACTTTTAGGCCTACAGGAAAAGCAAAGTTCTAGTGAAGTTAAAATTGAAAAAAGAGGTTCTGATACCTGCTTAAATATTTGAGAATTATTGACAAATTCTGGTTCACCTAAGAAGACCTTTCTAGGTCCAAAGTTCTTTTGTAATTATACTAAGAAAGATAAAAGTTTTCTGTTTCATTACAGCAGAGAAGAAAAAATACTAAGGGTATATTGAGGTAACTGACAAATTCTTAAGGATTTATGCTTCTACATGTTTGTGTCCCCCCTACACACACACACACACACACACACACACACACACACTCTAAACCAGACACATATATGTTGTCCTTTTTTCTTGAAAAGGACCAAAATGATGACATCTCTGTTTGGGCCCACGCAAAATATGTACAACTATAGTTTATCAGATTGATACAAGCTCAGAAGGTTTATGTGCCTCACAGGTCAGGAACAAGTAGTAGATGTGAACATTTGGAGTTGAGTTCAGATTATCAAAATTTGCACATCTCAAGTTTATTTTGAGCTCCTACAATCCTGCTTTACCTATAGAGTATGGCACCTTCTTTGATGTTGGCACAGCACACTGGGTGATCCTCTTCCAGTCCCTCCTGTGTCTCAGGATTGATGTAATGGAAATGCAAATTTAAATATCTTCCCTGCCTCTAGCTTAAGTGCACCTGGAGCCTGTGGTGGGAGGCTTGTTTTTCAGGAAAGCCCACACCTTGATACTTTGTGATTGGGCAGTGAGTCCAGCAGGTTGTTACATTCTCTGAGCCGGAGAAGGCTATATAAACCCTGAGGAGAGGCTTGGGGCTCATGTTGAGAAGTGTTGTGTGATTTGACCAGATGAGACTCTGGCAAGCCGTTTTTGAGAGCCGCCCCCCCCCCCCACCCTTTGAAAACCCAGATGTTGATACTTCCCTCTCTGGTAACTGTGATTTTTATATTGATAATGGTTGGACAGTTTGGAAGCCTGTCTATTTGATCTGTCTGTATACTTTGAAGTTTGGGGTGCTGACCTTTTTCCCCTGAACTAGGTAATGTGTGTTTGTTTGATTAAAGTAAGCTTGTTAACCCATTTTGACTTGCTTTCCTTTTGAAAAGCAGATCTAAGAACCTGTGTTGGCAGTCACCCTGGGGATGTTGGGGTGCTTGCTGCTACAAAATGGCTACAAGGGATGGGATCTGCTTAGTAAAAGGAAAGTATGGGGGCTGGGATAATTGTCTGTTTCCCAGTTGTGATAGCTGTGATTCTGTGGAGCCATGGAGCAGGAGAGAAGAAAGGCCTGCATGCTGACTTCACTGAGCTGAGAGCAGGAATGGTGAACTGCCTGCATGGAGACCTGTGGAGAAGCCAGGAGCTGCTGCCTTCTGCTGGAGGAGAAGGAACCCAGGAGTTTGGAGTTCAGCCACAGGACAAGATAAGGACTGTGTGGCAAAGCAGGGGCACTGAATGTGTTTCCTTGCTGCATCCCACAGTTTGGGACCCAGGGGGAGGATGGACTTCTGACTGGTGGGTGGGGTGAAGTGCCATGGACCCCAAGGACCCCACTTTGGTTTTGTTGCCCAGCCCCCTCTCTGGACTTGAAAGCAGGGGCTGGAGCAGTGTTATGGGAAGGACACGCCCCCGCCCAAGAGAACTTTATGGGATAATGCTTTGTATTTTGTGAATTGATGTGATAATGCTTTGTATTTTGTGTTTAAGGCCCAGTGGCCACTTTGGTAACTTTAGATGTACCTTGAAAATATGACTTAAGAGATGGTTAGTGCTAATTGAAATGTAAATTGTCTATGCTATGGGCATACTTAGTAAGACTTTACTGAATAAGTGACTAATTTTACTTTGAGATATTGTTACAGATTAGAGACTAATTGAGTTAATCAAGACTTTGCCCCACAAGTGGAAGACTTGTACTTTGAAAACTGATGTAACTGATTGAGTTAACTTAAGAGTGACTATTTTTTGATTTTACTGATAAGTGACTGAGTTAACATTTGCCCCATGAGTGGAAGACTTGGACTATTGTATTTTGAGATTATATTGTGATTTTCTTATGTACCTGGAAAATGTGACCTAAGAGATGTTTAGTGCTAATTCAAATGTAAATTGTGTATGCTATGGGCATGAAAGATCTTGGGGCTGAATGTAATGGAAATGCAAATTTAAAGATCTTCCTTGCCCCTAGCTTAAGTGCACCTGGAGCCAGTGGTGGGAGGCTTGTTTTTCAGGAAAGCCCACACCTTGATACTTTGTGATTGGGCAGTGGGTCCAGAAGGTTGTTACATTCTCTGAGCCAGGAGAAGGCTATATAATCCCTGATGAGAGGCTTTATTTTGGGGCTCACTTTGAGAAGTGTTGTGTGATTTGACCAAATGTTGATGCTTCCCTCTCTGATAACTGTGATTTTGATATTGATAATGGTTGGACAGTTTGGAAGCCTGTCTGTTTGATCTCTCTGTATACTTTGAAGTTTGGGGTGCTGAGCTTTTCCCCCTGAACTAAGTAATATATGTTTGTTTGATTAAAGTAAGCTTGTTAACTGATTTTGAGTTGCTTTCCTTTTGAAAAGCAGATCTAAAAACCTGTGTTGGCAGTCACCCTGGGGATATTGGGGTGCTTGCTGCTACAATTGATTACAAAGTTCTTCAGAGAGATTTTAAGAGTGTTCCTATAGGGTGACTGAGCTCGGGCTTAGGTGGCCTGGGATCCAGCACAGAAGCAGCAGTAGCGGCAGCAGCAGTAGCGGCAGTGGCAGCAGCATCCTCCCATCCTCTCTACCTTCTGGCCTTGGAGTGCCCTTGCCACAACATGCTCAAGTCCAGCTTCCCTGCCTTGGAGGAATATCCAGACCTCTCCTCGCACAACAACCACGTGGCCAAGGTGCTGACTCCTGAGCCCTATGAGAAACTCCACGATAAGGCTTCACCTGTGTGGACAATCCAGGGCCCCCATTCATCATGACTGTGGGCTGTGTGGCTGGAGATGAAGAGAGCTACGAAATATTCAAGGAACTGTTTGATCCTATCATTGAGGACTGACATGGAGACTACCAGCCTTCAGATGAGCATAAGACTGATCTTAACCCTGACAATCTGCAGGGTGTTGATGACCTGGATCCTAACTATGTGCTGAGTTCTCGTGTTTGAACAGGCCGGAGCATCCGAGGATTCTGCCTGCCCCCACATTGCAGCCAAGGACCGGGCCATAGAGAAACTGTCTGTAGAAGCTCTGGCCAGCCTGGAAGGTGACCTGAATGGGAAGAACTACGCTTTGAAGAACGTGACTGAGCAGGAACTGCTGCAGTTGATTGACGACCACTTCCTCTTCGACAAGCCTGTCTCCCCACTCCTCTTGGAGTCTGGCATGGCCCAAGACTGGCCTGATGGCAGGGGCATTTGGCACAATGACAACAAGACCTTTCTAGTGTGGATCAATGAGGAAGATCACCTGAGGGAGGTAACATGAAGGAGGTGTTCACATGTTTCTGCACGGGGCTCACCCAGATTGAAACCCTTTTTAAGACTAAGAACTACGAGTTCATGTGGAATCTTCACCTGGGCTAGATCCTGACATGACCCTTCAACCTGGGCACAGGTGTCCACATCAAGCTCCCCCATCTGGGCAAGCACAAGAAGTTTGGTGAGGTACTTAAGAAACTGAGGGTTCAGAAGTGGGGGACAAGGGGTGTGGACACAGCAGCTGTGGGTGGTGTCTTTGATATCTCCAATGCTGACCGACTGGGCTTCTCGGAGGTGGAACTGGTGCAGATGGTGGTGGATGGTATGAAGTTGCTCATTAAGATGGAGGAGCTTTTGGAGCAGGGCCAGTCCATCGATTACCTTATGCCAGCCCAGAAATGAGCAATGGGCCCCCAAATTCTGCCCTTCCTAATTTATTGGATGAATGAATAACCACCATCCTTCCTGCCTGTGGTACCCTGGGGGGCTCCTGATGCAGCCTACCTAATGCTGTAGAGAAGTTTTCCTTCCATCCTTGGTGTTAGAGTTTTATTTTTGATGGCTGAGATGTTGCTGAATGCTAAAATAATAAACTATTGTTTTGGCCTGAAAAAAAAAAAGAGTGTTCCTATATCACTACTTCTGACCTCCATGTGAGCACTTGCCTTGGGTCAGTTCTTTGTAAAATACTCTTTTAGGAAAACATACATTTAAACAATTTGCCTAGGCCATAGGAGTTCCTCTTTCTGCAACAGACTTTGAATGCTTGGCAGTTTAGCTCAAAAAAGTAGCTCAGTGTCCAGTACCTTATCATCCTGGGTGATTTTCAGAATCTTTCTAGGACAATTCAAATGGAAGTTATTCAGTTTCCTGGCATGGTGATAGTAGACTGTCCAGGTTTCACAGGCATACAACAACAAAGTCAGAATAACAGCTGTATAGACCTTCAGTTTGGTAGGCAGTCTGATACCTCTTGTCTCCTACACTTTCCTTCAAAGCCTGCCAAATAGTGAGCTAGCTCTGGCAATTCATTCATCAATGTTGTCATCTTTAGGGACATCCCTGGTAAGTATATCCCTGCTAAGTTCAGTGAACATATTCACAGCATTTACAGTTTCTCAATTTGATGTAACCAATAGTTCCATTTATGGATGGTGCAGTGATGGTTTGTGAATAACCAGCAACATTAGCACAGGCAGAGAATTGATCCACACTGTATTGCATCTCAGCCTCAGAGGCTATATTGAGTACACAATCATCTGCAAACCAAAAGTCTCTTACCACCTCTCTCTCCACTTTACTCTTGTTTTATAGCTTTTTTCTCTATTTAAATACTTTATTGTCACTGTGCTAGATGATTTTCGATGCTTTTTTATCCATGTCTGAGGATGCAGACAAGATTGTTGAAAACACCATGCTAAAATGCATGGGCTTATGAACATAGCCCTATTTCACTTTATTGGTAAATAGAAAAGTATAAGAGCATTGCTTCTTATTCAGAACCTGTGTAAGCACGGTGTTATGAGAGTAGTGTGGGAATTAAAATTGTCCAAAGTAAAATAAAAGAGACTAAGGAAGTATTCTAAGCCAATGTCACTTTATTAAAGGGACCATGGTCCCCTCCAATGAAGAGAACCTCAGATCTTCCTCGTGATCTGAGATGACTCTTTCTGCTAGGACCTTGCTTTTATAGGGTTTAATATCCAAATATCCAAAAGAAGTCTGGTAAAATGCAGAATCTCATTGATTAATAGACCTTACTTTTAAGGGCCAAAAAGGACATATTAGTATGTGGGCCAAAGGTTGGGTGAAGCATGTAGCATTGCCACTGACTAAATGGTCATAAGATTGCTCATGTTGAACAAGAAAGAATAGTCTGCAGGTACAAAAATAAATTGGGGGGGCTTTCCAAAGCACCAAGCCATCCCACACATACTGAGTTTGGATATGGAATTTGAGTAAAACAGGATGGAGATTTCTATATCAGCATTCTTGCGGTGGTAGAAGTGAGTTTATAACTTGGTAAACAAATACTGAACTGAACATTACATTAAAGTTTGAGGCCCTCTATAAGAACCTATATATCCCTAAATGATTCATGTAGAAAATCAAACTGATTAATGCTGATTGAAATAGAGTAGGGGTCTAAATGAATTATTTCTCACATTGCTCCCACACACACACTTTGGTCCCCAGAAAGACCATGTTCTTTCTTTGGATGTTACAATCTAAATGCATGGAGGGCAGTCTACCATAGGCAGCACAAAACCAAAAAGGGAAAGTCGCTTTACTGAGGTACAAAGGAGCCATTAGAAAATAAAGAAATGGGCACAATTTATACTGATTATGTTCCATTTGATGAAACATTAACTCATAATATACTAGATATAAAATAAATGTCTGAGGTGTCTCACTAATCAAGAACCATGAGGATGATTATGATGAAGGTGTCATACTTACTTGTTACATGTCATACAGTTGTCCAGTCTCTGAAACAATCTCTGATCCAATCCTGTGATACTCTGGAGATCTCTCCTCTTAAGAATACTGTAATGAGACTGTCTGATTTGGGTGACCATGTACCTCAACAGTCCCACTGTGTCTGGCGGTAATAAAATCCACTTTTTAAACTTAATCTTGGGGGTCTTTAGTCTTGCTTTTATTGGGGTACAACATTTGGAGGCCCCAGTGAGATTTGGGGTGTTCCATGTCACCCCAAAGATCCCCAAATAAGAAGAGCTCTCAGCCTCCAGAGGTAGGCATCTGCTCTCCCCGAGCCTTAGGGGGGCTAGCCCCTGATGACATTCCAGGGCCCCAGGTCTCGAGGAGGGAAGATTGCTCCTGCCTCCTGACTCAGACTTGCTCCTCGTTTGGCTTTTCCTGGATGCAGGACCTCCAGTTTGGGGGTAAGTTAAATATTGTGCCAGTAAATGTCTGGCTAAATACCCCCGTGGTATATCTGATTAAATATTGTGCTGGTAAATGTCTGGTTAAATATTGTTGCAGTAAATGTCTGGTTAAATACCTCTATGGTATATATGGTTAAATATTGTTCTGGTATATCTGGTTAAAAATCTGTTGTTCTGGAGGGAAAGAGAGCCTGATGAGGCTTATAGTGCCCCCATTAGGGCACCTATTCCCCGGGCAAGGCTCGAGACGTCAACCCTCTTGCCCAAATCTGGTCTGGTTATATGTTTGTTTTTCTGTCCTATGCTCACTTGAGCCCATTTGCTTCCTGTTCAGAATCTGCGGGAAGCAAACAAGTGGAGGTATGGACCTTTGTTTGTCTTGTTATCTGTATCCTTTTCACTTGAACACATTTGCTTCCTTTTCAGAATCTTTGGGCAGCAATCAAGTGGATAAGGATTGTAATGTGTTTGAGTGTTCATAAAGTTTGTCCTGAGCTCAGTTGTTTAAAGTCTCATTTTTAAGTTTTTATTCTTGCTATCAGAAGAGCACCTTCAAGGGAGCTATTCGGATCTCCACTGGGAAGATATATTTGTTTCCAGAAGAACCCTCTTCTGAGTCAGCCATCCTTCCCCTCAGGAAATCCATTAACCCAGCCTAATTGGCCTTATTGAGCCTGGCTTTGCCAGCCACATGTCTCATAGCCTTGGCTGGGGGGGGGGGGTGGGGAGAGGGCCGGGACAGCCTGGTTCCTGGGTCAGACTAAGGGCTGGTCTGACCGACCTCCACCCTGAGCTTCTGCTGGCTCAGGCAAGAAAAGGTGAAGGCCCTGCAGAGCCCTCCTTGTGAGCATTGTGGGAGGTAGGGAGGCAGGCCCCTCTTTGTCAAATTTTAAAAAGTCTCTCCTGCCTGACCAATTAAAGCCAATTAAGTGTGGAGCTTTGAGATTGGCAAATTCAAAGATCACTTTCAAAAAGATCCACCAAAATTCTCCCTGTTGCAATATTTTGAAATTTTGATTTGGAAAATTTACAATTTACAAGTCCTGGTCAAATCAACTAAGAATTAAATCTTTTAGAAATTGGAAATAGGATACTGGGATTGCTTAAAAAAAACAAACAAGCTTTTTTCTATCTCAGCTTGACTTGTTCCTTGAATTTTTAAAAGGAAAATTAATAGCATTTGTGAAATACTTGTAATCAGAATTGTATGCCTGGCATATGTTGGTATCTGTCTAACTTTGAATCCATGCCAGAATTGATGAGGTCAATTGATGTCAATTGAAAAGTCATTTGATGTCATTTGATACTCATTGTTAATTTGTTACCATCTTTCAGAGACTGTATTGTGTATCTAAAGGTCTATTTAGCTAAGTGAACTTAAGAAACTAATCAAAAAAATCCTGGGCCCCGTATTCTATGGCTGCTGGAGGGCCCTTTGCCTCCAGACCATTGCTGCCAAGGCCCTCCTTGTTAAAGAAGCTGAAAAGCCTTTTTTGGGGTCAGCCCCTTTCGATCTCCACCCCTCATTCAGTGGAGACCCACTGGCTTTTTCTCCCCACCTGTCTCTGATTGTCCTCAGGTTATTGATCAGGCCCAGGCTTAGAGATCTGATCTGACACACCCCTAAGAATTTAATCTCTATATTTGTAAGGTTTTTTTTTTCAGCTTAGTTGAAAATCTAATGTTATTTCTCATCTAGAATTAGATTATGTGCAGAAAGTTATGCAAACTGCTTAAGATCATTTTAAGTTTTCAACTAACTTTCTTTATCAAGGTTTAATGAGATTGTAAAAACAGAAGAGATCTGGCTGTTTTGATCTGAATTTGTAGTCCTTTCATGCTCTAAGCAAAAGTTAACATTTGTAACTGAATGTATGTTAAGGATTCAATTTCTGAATTATCTTCTTTCTTCCTGAGTGAATACAGACCCAGCTCCCTATGAAACATAGACAGATCTACCCAAATGATTTTGGGTCCCAGCTGTTTAAGGGGGAAATGCTCAGGTGCTTGGAATGATGGGGTACTTGGGTGCCTGATATTTATTTTAATCAGAGATACTTTAGTTGAGAGAAAAGCAAGATACCATTTTAAACACCAGGTTAATTCAAACTGTTTTAAAGTCTATTTATGAAAAGCTGAACAAAGCAGATATTCCCCATGAGAATTGGGTCAGGTCCTCTGATTCTCAGCTTTGACTTCCTTGAGCAGCTGGCATCTGAAATTTTCTCAGAGCTCAGAACTCAAGGCTGAGAAAGTCCAGACCATTCCCTAACATATATTTGGAAGACCACCACCCATTCTTCCTCTAATCCGGGAAGACCTAAAAGCTGAAATCACTAACTCTTCCCTCATCAAGTTCCTACAGGGTCTGCAGGCAACTCAGAAAAACTCCTTCCCTCGGCCCTCCTGATCCTGAACCCGAGTTCCGCCTCAGCTTACCTGTTTCAACCTGGGGATCCTATGCTGGTAAAAAGAAATTCACGGTCTGGAGCCGAGGTGGAAGGGACCACACGTCATGATTCCCACTATACCTACTGCTATCAAAGTGGACTCTATTCCCACATGACAACATTACACCAGAGTGAAGCCTGCTGTCACCTCAGAATGAAAAGCAGAAGTCCACAAGGACCCCCTAAAGCTAAGACTATCTGATCCTCTCCCTGATTCCCCCTTTACCTCCTTGCTCGATCTCCCACAATCCCCATGTCCAGACCAAGCTATACCTGGGTGGTAACCACAGGAAATGGACAATACTGGACCTTCCAGAACCTGGAACACACTGCTCCCCCTCAACTCCCTGCTCCCCAGAACTGGACTATTTGGGGCCCCACCAGCCTGCTCTGTTCAGATACAGGATGCCTGTGCACCTGTGCTTGTGTCACAGTTTACTACTTCCCCTCTCCTTGTCCCGGTGCCTCCCTGTGCTACTGGGCAGGCAGTAGTGAGGGATTGGACCTATTGTTCTGAATCCATACAATAGGGTCTGAACCCTAGCAACCCATGCCCAGATCTCACCATTCAAAACCCGTCTGACTCAGCCTGCAGAATCTCTGTTCCTCAGGAATCTCACAATCATCAGGTCCCCTTAATTACCCTTCTGTCAGCCGTCCATAAAACACTTAACAGCTCCAACAACATGTTGGGAAAACATTTCTGTATTTTTGTTGAGCCCTAGCCTCTTTACTATGTAGGGGTGGCACTAAATGCCTCAGTCACCCTTACTTCCAACACAGAATTGTGATTGGGACCACCCAAGGGTCTCCCTTGGGGATGTACAGGGAACAGGTTTCTGCCTCATATCATCCAGCACTCCTTTATCCAGCTCTCAGTAAACTCAAGTTGTGAGCAAAACCATGAGATTCAAGCCTCTTGTTCAGAGTACTTCCCTGCCCCTCTAGGAACCTTGTGGGCATGCCACAATGGCCTTACCCAGTGTGTCTCTGTTATAGTGTTCCTCAGACAACAACACACTGAGGGCCCCCTGTGTATCCTAGTGGCCATAATTCCCCAGGTCACCCTTCTTCCAGGTGAAAAAGGTTGGCATTACTTTTCCCAGAAGGGCAACTGAGCCACCACCTAAGGCAGGCACTACTACTCCTCATTCCCATCTCAGTGGACTTGGGCCTTGTGGGTTCTGCAGCCACTGGGATGGCAGCCTTGATTAACGGGGAGGCCAACTATCAGGCTTTAAGTACACAGGTAAATATTGACCTTTCCCACATAGAGCAGTCCATCTCATCCCTGGAAAGACAGGAGGACTCTCTGGCAGAGGTGGTTCTTCAGAACCGCAGAGGCCTTGACCTTTTTAAACTGGGTGGCCTGTGTGTACTCCTTGGTGAGGCTTATTGCTTCTGTGTAAACAACTCTGAAGTAGTGAGGGAAAGTCTGAAGTTGGTAAGCCAGAATTAGCAATAACTAATGGACAGAGGGAGCTGGAAAATTCTGAGAATCAGTTTCCATCCCTGTTCCCTTGGAACATCCCCCTAACTCACTAAAATGATATCAGGCTTGGTATTAGTATTAGCCTCTCCACCTCCTGATCATAGCCCTAATTGTAGGATCCTATCTCATTGTTTTCTACAATTTGTCAAATCCAGTGTTAACTCCATTAATGTTAATTATCAGGGACCACCCCCCCACCATCCTTTAGGAACAGAATTGGGTAATCTAAATGTGACCCCTGGATGTGAACCCAGCTATTTTAAAGGTTTGACATACCTACAAGAAAGAGTAGGGAATGTTGGACCCAGCTCCACTCTGCGCTTCCCCCATTGATTTGTCACTTTGCCCTCCCCAGACACAAATCCACTCACCCTTTCCTTGTGTTGTAAAACAGGCAGCCCAACCTTCCCTTTCCTTGATTTGTAAAATAGGCAGCCCAACCTTTCCTTCATTGATTTGTAAAACAGAGAACTCCACCTTGCTTAATCTGTAAACAGGAAGAACTCGACCCCTTGCCTTCCATTGATTAATCTGTGGGTGGGAGTCCCAACCTAGGGTTTTGTGCTGGCGGGAAATCCAAATGTATACTGACCAATCACTAATTGTAGTTTCAAGTGTACACTGACCAATCATTGGAGTTTCAGCTTACATCACTGTAATCACAGCTTAGGTAAGCTGGCTATGGAACCTCTATAAAACCCACACACTGTCTGTGCAAAAGCACTGTGTGATTTGGGTGACCATGTACCCAACAGTCCCACGGTGTCCCGCAGTAATAAAATCTACTTTTTAAACTTAAAAAAAAAAGAATACTGTAATGAGTGGGGCTTCTGAGAAGCTTTAAATGTATTTGATTCTCCAATTCAGGTTGCAGAGATGCCCTTCTCTGTTAAACATCTGTTATGGAAATGGGAATTTAATATCTTCCCTCCCCTAGGCCCTTTGATAGGCTTTAGTGCACCTGGAACCTGTGGGCTGGAGGCTTCATTTTCAGGAATGCCCACACCTTGGTGCTCTGTGATTGGGCAGTGGGTCAACAGGTTTGTGACATTCTCTGAGCCAGGAGAAGGCTATATAAACCTACACATGAGGCTTTGTTTTGGAGCTCACTTTGAGAACTGTTGTGTGATTTGACCAGATGATACTCTGGGTAGCTGTCGAGCCCCCCAGCTTTGAAAACCCAGATGTTGATGCTAACCTCTCTGATAACTGACTAGGTATGGATACGATGGTCAGGCAGTTGGAGGCCTGTCTGTTGATATGTTTCTCTGTATTTGCTGTCTGCTTGTAACCTCTGTATTCTCTGAAGTTCGGGTGCTGAGTTTATTTCCCCAGAACTAGGTAAATGACATATGTTTGATTGATTAAAGCAAGATTGTTAACCCATTTTGATTTGCTTTCCTTTAGAAAAGCAGATCTAAGAACCTGTGTTGGCAGCCACCCTGGGAATGCTGGGGTGCTTGCTGTTAAAACATCTCTGACAAAATAGATCTTAATACAATTCTGATTTGCTATTACAATATCCAGGTTACATGGTGAGAGTTAGCTCAGACTTTAGTCATACTAATAGCACTAGTCCAGAGAATTAACATTTTAAGATAGGAAAATTAAAATACCAAGATGTGGATAGGTCAAGAGAATCCTACCTTCACCTTGACAGGGTTGTTCACTTGACTTTCCCAGGGATAGACATCCACCTGTGCCAGTTCTAAAACTACAGTGTATATGACATGCCTTTGAATGATAAACCAGTACCCCTTTCCAGGATCAGATACTTATACCTGAATTCAAGACTTAGACTAGCAGCAAGTTAAAGTCCCAAAAGATTCTTCCTCAAACTGCAAAATTTCATTACTTACATCTTAGAGCTAGATGATAGTTATTCTTCTCATATATTAGCTTTGAAATTTCATCTAAAGTTTCATCTATTCATAAATTTTCTCTATTTACAACTATTATTCTCAAATTCTGTTTATTTACAACTATTATCGCCCCCTCCCATACATACATACACATTTGACTTAGTCTGCATATAAAGACAAAGGGATAACAACAGAACATTGCTTTAATACAATGAGATGATTATGAGGTGAGATTCTCCCAGCAAAGTTCATGTAGGCAAGTGAGTCATATATGGACATAATTTCCATGGTGAAAGCTATGGTATTAGAAGAAACTGTGCCTTTAGAACTAGAGAATAGTTCAACTTTGAGCAAGGACTAACTTGGGCACAGTAACAATATTTTTCTGTAAGCACTCAAAAAGCGATGCAAACTAGCAGACAGCAACCAGTGGATGTGACTTGAAGAAAAGCTGATTAAAAATTGCTCATTGTTGGGCAAGTAGTCATATAAGTTGCCATTGGGGTGGTATCTGGAGTAATGCACCTTGCTTAATTAAATCTATTATCCATTTTGTGCCACAATGACCACCCTTATGAACTAAAAAAGTATGCTTGGGAAGGAGTGACATACCTATCTCAGTCACCCAGAGCCAAGAAACCAGTTTAGCACTGTACTGCTGTTGCTATTTCTTCACCACAGGTTCGTACACAGTGAATGGCCGATTCAAAATAATAGCATTAAAATATACAATAACATGATTTTTCAAATGATCTCAAATGATAACCACTTATTATTTAAAAGTTTCATTTCTTCAATTTGGTTGGGAGAGGCCCTAATTCCTCAAATGGCAGTGCAGTCAAGATTCACAATACCCTGCTACCAGATCTCATCCCAAGAACCTCACAGACAAGGAACTGCTAAGAGGACATCACCATTTTCTTCTCCCAACAGTAAGTCATTTCCTCCTCCTCTCCCTCCTCCTCCTTTTCCTCTTCCTCCTTCTCCTCCTATTATTATTTTCTGGTTTAATATATATACTCTTATAATCCAGAAACAATTATATTCATAATGTAACAGTATTAGATGGAAAAACAAAACAAAACAAAATTGTTTCAATAGCTTCTTGTATTTAAAATTTCACTAGTCAGGTAATAATAATTTAAATACATTTCAAACATATCATTTCATGGAAAGTCATTTATCTTATCACTTCCAGCATTTTCATTCTAATCAGAGTAGTTTTTGTAGTGCCTGCCTACTACTTGTCAGAATTTTTCTGTGTCTTGAAGGTTACTAAAGCCTGTTTTTAGTAAGTCTTTGAACTGTTTAATATATCATTTCCCAATTTTGTTTAACTTTCCATGCCAATTAAGCAAAACAAATATCTATAAATAAGGTAACATTTTGTTTAATTGTATTCCTACAAGGTTTTTAACATTACAGTACTCATCCTTTACACAAACCAGGCACTTTTTTAAGCACTTCAAAACTATCTCTCTCCCCACAACCATGGAAGATAGGTATAAATACTTATTATCTCCTTTGTGAAAGACTAATGATATTTCCCTCCATCCTATCCTACTCCACATTTATTTTACTCTCTGCCCTCTTTCTTTCATCCCCACCTCCTATCCCCTTCTCCCTACTTTCCTGTAGGGTAAGATATATAATTGAGTGTGCATGTTTTTCCCTCCTTAAACCAAATCCTATGAGAGTAAGGCTTATTCATCCCTTCTCACCTCTACCCTCTTACCCTCCATGTTGAAACCTTTTCCTTGCCTCTTTTATTTGAGATACTTTACCCTACTCTATCTCTCCCATTCCTCCTTCTTCTAATATGTTCCTCTAGCACCCCTTAATTTTATTTTTTGATATAATACCTTCATATCCATCTCAACCTGTGGTATCTCTGTATCTCTTTATCTACCTGTCTGTCTGTCTATCTATCAATAAATCTATCTACCTATCTATTTATCTATCTATTTCCTCCATCTACCTTAATACTGAGGAATTTGTAACTCTCATGAGTTATAAATATCATCTTTCCATGTAGGAATATAAACAGTTCAATTTTAGTAAGTCCCTTATGATTTCTCTTTTCTGTCTACCTTTTTTACCTTTCCATGCTTCTCTTGAATCTTGTACTTGAAAGTCAAATTTTCTATTCAGCTTTGGTCTTTTCATCAAGATTGGTTGAAAGTCCTCTATGTCATTGAATTTCCATTTTTCTCCTAAAGTATTATACTCAGTTTTGCTTGGTAGGGTGAATCTTGGTTTTAATCCTAGCTTATTCAACCTCCAAAATATATTCCAAATCCTCTGATCCCTTAATGTAGAAGCTGCTAGATCTTGTGGTATCCTGATTGTGTTTCCACAATATTCAAATTGTTTCTTTCTGACACCTTGCAATATTTTCTTTGGTCTGGGAACTCTGAAATTTGAGTACAGTATTCCTAGGAGGTTTCCTTTTGGTATCCCTTTGAAGAAGCAATCAATGGATTCTTTTAATTTCTATTATACCCTCTGGTTCTAGAATATCAGGGCAATTTTCCTTGAGAATTTCTTTCTTTTTTTTTAAAGCAGTTGGGTTTAAGTAACTTGTTCAAGGTTACATGGCCAGTCATTATTTATGTGTGGGTGCTCATTTTCTGAGGCCGGATCTGAACCTGGGTCAACCCAACTCCAGGGCCGGCGCTCTTACTTAATGTACCACCTAGCCTCCCCATCCTTGAGAATTTCTTGAAAGATGATTTCTAGGTTATTTTTTTGAACATGACTTTCGGGTAGTCCAATAATTTTTAAATCATCTCTCCTGTATCTCTTCTCCAAGTCAGTGGTTTTTCCATTGAGATATTTCACATTGTCTTCTACTTTTCATTCTTTTGGTTATGCTTTATCCTTTCATGATTTCTCATAAAGTAAATAGCTTCCATTTGTTCCATTCTAATTTTGAAGAAATTATTTTTGTCAGTGTGCTTTTGGAACTGCTTTTCCATTTGGCCAAGTCTGCTTTTAAAGGCACTCTTCTTTTCATTGGCTTTTTGGACCTTTTTTGCCATTTGGGTTGTTCTATTTTTGAAGGTATTATTTTCTTAAGTATTATTTTTTGGTCTCTTTTAGCAATTTGTTGACTCATTTTTTCATGATTTTCTTGCATCACTCTCATTTCTCTTTCCAATTTTTCCTCTACTTCTCTTACTTGATTTTCAAAATCCCTTGTGAGCTCTTACATGGCCTGTGACCAAGTAATATTTTTTCATGGAGGCTTTGGAGTTAGGAGCTTTAACTTTGCTGTCCTCCTTTGGTTGTATGTTTTGATTTTCTTTGTCATCAAAGGAATATTTAATAGAGGATTATTTCCAATGTTTTTCTCATTTTCCTAGTCAAATACTTGACTTTCTCTTTGTTAAAGTAAGACTTTGCTTCCAGTGTGTAGGGTGTCCTGTCCCAAACTTCAAGCATTTTGTGTACCTATTTTCAGAGATACTTCTAGGTCCTGTAAATTTTTAGTTCTCCTATGGGGGTATGATCAAAGGAGATGTGTTTACTCCTTTCTTGACCTGTGTTCTGATCTGTGAGTGACCATAAGCACTCTTTTCTGCCTTGGAATTGCAAGTAGGATTCCTTCTTTCCCACTGCCATAAGCTCCACTACAACTCCTTCTCACCCATGGACCTCCACACAGGACGATGACTCATATCCAAACAGTGCAAAACAAGAGTATTCTGCCTCTGGGCCAATAAAGAGATCCCTGCAATTGTCCTTCAATCAGCAGCTTAATCCTCACACTGCCTGTGGTCCCAGATCTTTGGAAACAGTTGCTGTTGCCACCACTGTGACCACCATCTCAATGTTGTGTCTGGAGTCTGACAATGTTCCTCTCTCACCCAGGTACAACATAGCTTTCTCACTGACCTTCTATGCTGTCATTTGCATTTGTTGGCCAAAAATTCTGGAAACCACCACAGCTGCCACTGATTCTGTCCCCTAAGACCTGCTCCAGCCCTGTCTTTGCCAGCATGACCCTTGCTGGACTGCACTCTGCTCCCAACCTGATGTGATAGACCCTTCCTCTTAACTTTCCAGTCTATTTTGGGCTGTATATTTGTTTCACTCTGTCATTTTGTGGGTTCTGCAGCTCTAGAATTTGTTTAGAGTCATTATTTACAGGTATTTGGAGGAGCTTGGGGGAGATTTCAAGCAAGTCCCTGCTTTTACTTCACCATCTTGTCTCCACTCCCAAGAGTAATATTCTTGACCAAGTGCAGTAGTAGCTGAGACTGAAAACTTTGTGGGAAAAATGATAGGTAGAAACAGAACTAAATTAAAAAAACCCTCTCTTCAGAGAAACTGAGATGGTGCAGGTGAGAGTGTGGAGGTATGTTTGCATTTGTTCCATGTTTTTTGTATGTATCCATCAGTAAAAGTTTATTCATTTGAAGGAGTTAAATGAAACTTTGATGTTAACCACTGTTATCTAACAATGGGAGAAATAAAAATTTGGGGGGGATATGAAAGGATTAAAAAAGAGGCATCCCAAAACAAGAGATAACCCCAAACACCTAGAACTCTTAGAATAATGCAGCTGGCCATGCTCCAAGTAAGGCCAGAAAAGCTGGCAACACTTCCATATTTCTCTGCCACCTAAAAATTTAAATTATGAATTATATCATTTAACGCATAGTTCTTTCTTACAAGGCAGATGAGTTCAGGGAGATGAAGGACTTTAATATGAAATAAAGATTAGTCTTATTCTGTTTGTCCCCAGGAAACAAAATTAGGAAAAATAGTTGGAAATGACAGAAAGATAACTTTAGGTTGATATAAGAAAAACTTCATAATAATCAGAGGTATATACAGTACTGGCTTGGTAGTCACATCCTTTTGTTAGGTAGTCTTCAGATAGAAACTATTTGACCAGATTTAAGGTATTTTATAAAAAAAATATATACATATATATATATATATGTGTGTGTGTGTGTGTGTGTGTGTGTGTATACATGTATATATAATTATATATTATATATATAATATAATAATAATTTTATAATAAAAAAGAATTTCTTATTCAGTGAGACTTCAGAAAGCCTCTCTGAGGCTTTTTTTCTGAATATGAAATTCTGCATTAGTTTGATTCAGTGAAGAAACTAATTCACCTTGGTTCTTCAAAGTCTTCTTTCCTAATCCATTCTTCACACCACTGTGTGAGAAAAGTTCTTAATATAATGGCTTGTCATATTATTCCTTTACTCAAAAAACCGTTCTGGCTCCCCATGGTGTATAGTTCTAAGTATCAAATCATAATCTTGTTCTTCAAGACCTTCCAAAATCTGGCTCCTCTTTACCTTTGCAATCTTTTCTTCAACAAGGTTTAACTCAAATTTTGCATTGTAATGTATATCGATTGCTATTTAAACTCCACTCTCATTTTTATTTTGCCATTCTTTCAGTCTTCCACACTTATCAAAATGTTTGGCTCATGTAAGATATTTAATAAACACCTTGGTTCTTGATTTTACTTGACCCTAACTTCAAAGCAATCATTTTTTGTGCCCTGGGGAATACCAAAAATCATTCTGTTCAAATAGCAGAGTGCACTTTAAATTTAAAGGAATGAGGGTGTCAGATCCTTGGTATGGGTTCAATATATGTGTAGAAGGAAATTGCAGAAAGGAGGAAGAATTCACCCCTGACTTTCATACCATAACTAATTATTCTTGTTAACATTAATTATTACTTTTGTTTTTTTTTTTCTATGCTGTGTGTCTAAAGGGTCTATGAGTGCTACTATCTAAATTTGGAATCCTCAAAATTTACTATTCTTGTTAAGTCTGTCTTAGTTACACTTCTTCTATATCCATACCCTTATTCATACTATCCCAGATGTATTATTAAATTGACTGTCTTCACCATCTTTACCATAGAAATTCCTCCTTTCAAACACATATTAGTTACACCATAAACACCTGCTTGACATTTTCCTTCTTCTCCAACTAAGACTACATTTTCCCTTTATATGTCTTACCTTTTATATTTTCCCTAGATTTACTTGAATCAAATTTATTTTTGTTAAATAATTTACCCATTAGATTGTTAAAGGTTCTGAATAACATCTAACTTTTTTTTCTCCATTGACTAGCTTAATGAGAGAGAGACAGTTTATTTTCATTAATTTGTGCCACACCCTTTGTTAAGAACTGGAGATATTAATAAAAACAAATATGCCATCTATGTCATCAAAGAGTCTACAATATATTAGGAAAATATAATATAGAGGAATTGGAATGGTGAAGGTGAGAAATATAGCAAGGGAACAGAAGACATGATGAGAAGATGGAGAAAAAATATAAAGATAATGAATCCAGAAGTAAGTGGAATGAAACATGAAAGGGCTCTTTTGTAACCTAACCTTAAGAGCCTTCATGCAGTGTTATAAGTCCTATGGAGAAAGTCCTACTTTTCCCCATTAATAATCATCCAAATGCCCCATACAAAGTAGGAAAAACACCCTAGCTAGGACAGAAATGTATTGAGAGGGAAAGAGCAGAGTGAGAATGTACCAGAGAAATCAAATCACTATCACCACTATCATCTTGACCATGCCTACCTTCATACTCTGATGGAGAAAGAGATAGCTCAGGCTCTGTATACTAGAGCTTTGAGAGTAGCATTGCCCACTCCGAATCCACCAGACACACTGCAAGCACAGGCCCTACAGGCATCACTGAGAAGAGAAATCATTTTGGAGAGTAGGAAGCTCACATTCCTTTCCACCCACAGCTACATATAATGAACAACTGCCACTAAAAGGTTGATATACTCATAAATTTTGCAAATGACAATACCTCTTCCCCTTCTCCCCCCTCACACCACTATTCATCTTTCCATTGCAGGCTGTTCAGACATCAACTGGGCAACCCACTCCTGTGGGAAAAAGGCCAGCCATCTCCATCAACTATCAAGCAAGTGCTTCACAAAGAAGATGAAAGTAAACCTGGCTGAAACAGTAAGGCAAAGTAAGGGAGAGACAGGAAGCAACATGTTACGTCCCCCCCCACTCTGGAGCCTCTACTTACCCATCCCGGTCTTCGGTCGTCACCGGCCTCAGAGAGGAAATCACCAGACAGAACACCAGCTGAGGTTGCAAGCGTGTGTGTTTATTTCCACAATGCTTCCGCATATATACCCTTCAAGCTCCCCCACCCGCCAATCATGACCCTGCATTACATATATCACCTTTTATGGCTATTAAAGCTCACTACACCTCTCTCTCGGCCTAAGCCGGGACCTTAAAGTCACAAAACGCCCAACAGCAACATATGTCACAGCAAACACCTTGACATCTAGCTCCAGTCGAGGACCAGTGAAGACACTCTAGGACCTGGAATTCATATTAGCCATGATTTTTTTAGAATCAAGAAATTTAAAGTATGGATTATAATTCATTTTTCACTCAGAGTTCACTAGTTCTCTCTCTGGAAATGAATAGCATTTTCTCATCATGAGTCCATTGGAATTTACTTGGATCATTGAATTTATCAGAGTAATCATTTTTTTTCACAGTTGTTACTTGTTGTTCTTACTGTGCACAATCATTCTCATTCTTCTCACTTCGGTTTACATAAGTTTATATAAGTCTTGCTGCTTGTTTGTTTTTTTCTGAAACTACCTCATAATCATTTCCCACAGAATAATAGTACCCCATCACAATCATATGCCACAATTTGTTCAGCCATCCCCCAGTTGATAAGTATCCCCTAGATTTCCAATGAGTTTTGCCATTGCAAGAACAGCTGTAATATTTTTGTACATATAGTTCCTTTTTTAAAAATGTCTTTAGTGTATTGAACTAGTACTTGTATTGGTGGATCAAAGTGTATGCACAGTTTTATAGCCATTTGTAACTAGTTTCAAATTGTTCTCCAGAATGGTTCATTAGTGTACCTATTTTTTTCCCTCATCCTTTTCTGAACTTGTCATTTTTATAGGTGTGAGTTGGTACATCAGAGTTGTCGCAAATTGACTTTCTCTAATCAATAGTGATTTAGAGGATTTTTCATATGAATATAGATAGCTTTGATTTCTTCTTCTGAAAACAGCCAGTTTATTTAATTTGACCATTTGTCAACTGGTGAATGGCCCTTATTTTTTTTTCTGAATTTGACTCAGTTTTATAGTCAATATGTTTTTGATAAATACTTTGTCAGAGAAACTTGATATAAAAATTACTTATATTACTTCATTGTCTATCATTCTTTTAGCAAAATATTTTTCTCTCATTATCCCTTTTAATTAGGTCTATTTGTACATTTGTATTGTCTAACATCATGATTGCTACCTTTTTTTTTTATTTTAGCTGAAGCATATTAGATTCTGCTCTAGTCTTTATTTTTAACTTGGTTTGTTTCTTTCTGTTTCAAGTGTGTCTCTTCTAAACAAAATATTGTAGGATAATAATTTGTAATATTTTCTGCCATCTGCTTTTATGCTATAGGTGAACTCATCCCATTCACTTTCACAGTTATGATTACTGTGTATTAACCTCCATTAACATTAATTTCTTTTTTCTCCTCCTCCACATTCCACTTCCCCTTTTCCTTCCCATTCCCTCTTTCCTTCTTTTTCTTTTTTTCATCCTTTCAATCCTTAAAAAATATATTTAATCCCTTCCTCCCTTAATCTGTCCTCCTCTTTATCAGACTCTCACTTCTCTTACCCCCTTCTCTTCCTATTTTCTTATCAGATAAGTTATGCTTCTATACACTACTTAGTGTGTGTAAATTCTTCCATTTTTGAATGACTTCCAATTGAGAGTGAGGTTCAAACATTGTCCATTACCTCTTCAGTCTAAAAGCTCTTTTTGTCACACTTCTGTGATGTTAGAAAATTTTCCCATTCTAATTCTCCTTAACCATTTTCCAGTGCTTCCCTTTTTTTAACACTAATGAAATATTTTGTTTTCTTCTTTTTTGTCATTTTTAAAATTTGTTTTATTGTTTCTTGATGTTTCATGGAGCCTCCACTTTTCTAATTCTAATTTTAAAGCAATTATTTTCTTCAGTGACATTTTCTAACTTTTTTCACATTTGCCCATTTCTTTTTTTAAAGGAGTTCTTCTCTTTGATGAATGTTTGTTCCACTTTTACCATTAGACAAAGTCTGTTTTTTTAAGGAATTTGATTCTCCCCGGTATTGTTGTTCCTCTTTTACCAATCTTCGCATTCTCTTTTTATAATTTTCTTGCACATTCTTGCATAAACTCTTTTTATTTTTCAAAGATTTCTTCTAGTACTCTTATCTATGTCCTTAACACTTCCAGAAATTCATATTGGCCTTGGTTACAATGAGCATTTTTATTTGAGACTTCTTTTGCTGCTTTTACATCATTTTCTTCTGCATTTAAGCCTTGGACTTCCCTGTCATCACAGGAGCTTTTCAAGATTAAATTATTTTTTTGTTTTTGTTGTTTACTCACTTTTCCAGACATTTTTCTGTTTGTATTTTATGTAAAAGTTGGAATCTGCAGACTTGGAGATGAGGAGGCACAGTCCCAAGCATCAGTATTTTTTGTATTATTTTTGTTTTGTTTTGTTTTATGCTGCTGTTTGAAAAACTAGTTCTGTGGATCTGCATGCTTTTGGTGCTTCCAAGTTTATGTGATGCTGGGAGAGTTATGGCCAGTGCACTCCTGGTTTGGATTCTGGTTCTTCTTAGGGAAGGGCCCTTTGTTCCCTGAGGGTTCCCTTGGTGTTAAAAATGCACCCAGGTCCCCCTGATTTCTTTTGAATGATGCCCTTTTCTCCTTTCTTTCCTAAAACTGTGTCCCAGAATTGTGGATGGGCAGAAGAGTTGCCAAACAATTCCAGCTATAACCAGTACCAGTAAAGGGTCCCCTTTAATTTCTTTCAGACCATTTGTCCTATGCATTCTTATTCCTAGGCTAGGAGTTCCTGAAGATTCTTTTGCTGCAGTAGCTGCTGTTGCTACTATTGCTACCCCATATGGGTAGGCTCTGGATAGACTTCCACACTGTTGTCACAAATTTCTTCTGTCAACTTCATATCTTTTTAGGGCAGAAAAATTTCTTAACCTGAGCTTTTGTTGCCTCTGCCACTTGAAAATTTGATTTAAGGAGTTATTTTAAAGTTGTTTGGAGAAAAATGTTGAGAGAATTCAGCTAGTTTGCCTCTAACTTTTCATCTTGACTTTGGCCTCCCTTGTTTTTCTCTTATTTGATCAAGATGAATATTCACAGTAAAGGTAAATTCTCCCTTGAGTCATATAAAGAGCATAAAAGCAAAAGTTCTTTATCATATAAAATGGCAGAAAACTTGTTATTTCTATAAATATTGAAAATGTTTATTGTTACCATGATAATCACCAGTGGTAATTTAGCTTGCCTTTAGGTAATAATTTTACCTTTAATTTGATCTTGAATATTTTAATAAGCTAAGGGGCATTTTCTTTGGAAACCATAATTGACATCTGAACCAAAACTATTCTTTTCATGACATTTTAAAAAGAATGTTTTAAGGGAACATTTCTATGGTTTACAACTTCTACATTTTAATTTGTTTCCATGAATGTTTAACAACAAATATTTTCATAGTACGATTGAACACTATGCAATTTACCAAATCACTACCAAATATACCATGAATTATGCATCTAAAATGATGTTGCTTCTTCCAGAATACTTAGCTGGGGGAAGGGGACAGTAATATATTTTTAAACTGTGCTAAATTAACTCAAATGTTTTGGGATCCTTATTTCAGGAATTAAAATATATTTAATAGTTACACATTTTTATTCTTTCTTTTTTGGTGGGAAGGTATACTAGCAATTTTGGGTCCCAGGAGAGTTACCATTTGGTAGGTAGTGACTGATCTGAATCTTGAAGAAATATCTAAAAAGCAGTTATACATCAGCAGGCAAGAAATGAAAAGACTTGTGTTTAGTAGCTATGTGGAGAATGGATTGGAGAGTAAGACAACATTTTTTCTTCAGGACTACACAGGTTATAACGATTTGTCTTTTTAATGAGCACCTTAACAAATTATGCCTTAACAGCAAATTTCTGAAGGGGGTACAGGTGTTCCTTCCTCTGCCATTTTTTGGTCTTCAGGCTTTCCTTGTGCTTATTGAGCCTGCAGCATATGGCACAGGTCTTCTTGGGCTGAAAGTTCAGGGACTTGTATTTCTTGTACTTATAGAATTTCCTGAGGTACTCTTTCTGTGTCTGGTTGATGGCAGTCAGAACTTAGGCAATAGATTTTTAAACTACTCAGACCTTAGATGACTTGGATGCTCCTCCAGTGACTTTGTCAACTCTCAATTGGAAAAGTTCCACCTTTAAAGCATCTAACCGTTTGAGTAGCTCCACCTTCTTCCCATGAAGATCCCTGGCCTTGATTTTTGCCATGATGGCAGAAGAGGAGAAGGACAATCTTAAGGTAAAGAGACCAATGAATACAAGTCCTTCCCCAATTGTTAAATGGTCAAAGGATGGGAACATACAATTTTCAGAGAAAGAAATTAAAGATATCTATAAGCATATGAAGAAATGCTCTAAATCACTGTTGATTAGAGAAATGCAAATCAAAAGAACTCTGAGATACCACATCTCTCTAGTCAGATTGGCTAAGATGACAAAACAAGAAAGTGAAAAATGCTGGAGAGGATGTGGGCAAAGTAGAACACTAATGCATTGCTGGTGGAGTTGTGAACTTATCCAACCATTCTGGAGAGCAATCTGGAATTATGCCCAAAAGGCTATAAATAATCTCATACCCTTTGACCCAGCAATACCACTTCTAGGGTTATATCCCAAAGAGATCATGGAAAGGGGAGGAAGACCCAAATGTACAAAAATATTTATAGCAGCTCTTTTTGTGGTTGCAAAGAATTGGAAATTAAAGGGGTGCCCATCAATTGGGGAATGGATAAACAAGCTGTGTTATATGAATGTAATGGAATATTATTGTGCTATAAGAAATGAGGAGGTGATGGATTTCATATTTACCTGGAGAGGCTTATACAAATTGATGCTGAGTGAGAAGAGTAGAGTCAGAAGAAATTTGTATACAATCACAGACACATCATATGTGTGAAGACCAACTATGACAGACTGGACTCTTTTCATCAATGCAGTGATATAAGTCAATCCCAAAAGACTCATGAAAGAGAGAAATGTGACATCCAGAGATATAACTAGAAAGAACTGAGCTTGAGTCCTGATGGAAGCAAACTAATTGATCTTTTTCTTTTCGTTGTTTGGTTTTATTTCTTCTCTACCATTTTTTCATCCCACCTAGTACAATACGTCTTTGTAATTGTACTAATGTCTAATATGAATGTATTTGCATATACTATACTGAACTATATGCTGTTGCTGGGGTGGGGAGAGGGAGGTAAAGGAAATTTGAAAATCAATGAACTATGGAATTGAATCTTGTTAACTGAAATTAACTAATAAATTAATTTTTAAAAAAGAGACCACTGGAGAAGATATTGAATGAACAAAAGTAATAAGTAGAGTTCCTGAATATTTTTGCAAGGGTATATGATAGAGAAAATAGAGATATTAATCTGAGTGATTGAGAAAATAATTCAACAGTAATGAAGAAGCCTGTATGATGCATGAATTCATGGCAAAAGCCGTTGGGCTCAGCTTGGGAATATTGATTTTGAATTATCTATAAGACAAGCAGTTTGCAATGTTTGTTAGGAAGATGATGTAGTTGTACTAGAATTCTAGAGAGGAAATGGGTCAGGATTTACAGCTTTAACAGTTATCCTCTTAGGGATGATGGGCAAGCTCATGAAATTTGGTGAGAAAACAATTATGGAGTGCATAGAGAGAGAAGTAAAATAGGCTCAGATTAAAGTCTTTAGGAAAGCCCATTGTAATGGTAATGTAATTTTGAATTTGAAGATCTCTTTGTGTTGGCAAAAGTAGCAGGTACTTAGCCCTTAGTAACTGATCAAGACTCCTGTCTCCTGTTACTGATGTAACAGGAAAGGGTTGGCTGAAACCAGCTGTGTGTATATAAGGAAAAGCTCCAGAGACACACAATCAGAATTTCCTTGAGACCAGATCTGGTGGCAGAACAGTCACAGAAGAATGGAAACAGAGTCCTAAAAATTTATGGTGGTGGAACTTCTGAACAGGATCCCAGAGCCAGGAGGCCAGGAGCCAGGGGCCTGGAATCTGGAGCCAAGAGCCCCGGAGCACAGGAGCCAGGAGCCCAGGTGACTGGGATGCTGAGACTTTGTTTGTTTGTGCCTTGGTTGAGACTTGCATTCCCTGGAGTGGAAATGGTGAGATTTCTGACATGGACCAGACCCTGTGAACTTCAGAGTAGAGTAAGACCCACCCAGAGAGCTGGTCAAGGAACTGGGAGCTACCTGCCATTGAACCCAGGTGACAGTCTGGGGAATCCAAGTGGAATCTGGGACCATGGAAGGGGATCCAGGGAATATGAGAACAGGGACTAAATCAAGATGAAAAGACATCTCCTTGGGTATTGAGTAATTATGGAATTATAGTTTACTAGTGGGTAAAAAACCCTCCACTAAGGGGTGGAAGGTTTTGTGTATGATACTTAGTAAGACTTGCTGAATAAGTGACTGATTGTACTTTGAGTACTTTGAGATATTGTTACTGATAAGTGACTGGTTGAGTTAATCAAGATTTTGCCCCATGAATAGAAGACTTTGACCATGTACTATGAAACTACTGATGACTAATTGAGTTAATCAAGACTTTGCCCCAGGAGTGGAAGACTTTGACTGTGTACTTTGAAACTACTGATAAGTGATTGATTGAGTTAACTTAAGAGTGACTATTTTACTTTGAGACTATGTTGAGACTATTATATTGTGACTATGATTGTGGGATAGGATGGAGGGAAATATAGTCAGTCTTTCACAATATATCTACTATGGAAATATTTTGCATAGCTACATATGTACAACCTATATTGAATTGCCTATCTTCCCATTAAGGGTGGGTGATGAGGCAGGAAGGGAAAGAATCTGGAATTCAAAATTTTAAATTCAAATGTTTTAAAAAATATATTTTTAAATTGTCAAACATTAAAATAAAGTTTTATAGAAGTTCATTATAATGGAGCTTTAAAAAGTCATTAAAAAGAGATTTAAAGTAGGAAGAAACCATGATAGAGCAATACATATGTGACAATCATTGACTTTGTCATAATAGGCAGCAACAAAGGTTATCACAGAATCATAGTCAACATGAATGGTTACAAAAGAGGAAGATTTTTAGATTCCGGAGTTAGAGTTATAGAGAATAAGGGAGCTATTCCAGTGACTTATAGTAATTACCGTATTTTGGGGTTTCAGACTGGAACAATGAAATATTACCTAGATATTAAAGTCAATTTGATTTCTTGTTTAGAGGAAAAGACAAATAAGGATGCCAAATATTTCTGTTTTATATGTTATTAAGAAAAATGGAGTTTCTAGCCAGTCTGTAATAAATGATAAACCAAAAGTAGGAAGAAAAAATCTTTGAAAAAGCAAAGATACTGTCCTGGGCTTGAAGGATAAAAGAATGCACCAGAGAATGAAGAAGGCAGAAGAAATTCTGAAGTATTATAACTATACAATAAGAAAACCAAAGAGTATTATTAGGCTCAAAGAAGATCAAAATTACAGAAGTCCTCAGAGAGCATTGCTTCTCCTAATAATCTACAGTACACAGCGGTTCCCTATATGGACTATTGATGATTCAGATTCTTTATGTATGATTCTAGTGTTGATAATGTATAACATCATAATGAAGCTGCTCCATTTTTGGACAACTCTTAAGTATTTAAATGTCCATTGTTATACTGAGTTGTCATGACTACTGTGGAGATTGAAATAATGTTGAGAGAAAATAGTTTCTGGGTAATTTAATAATTTTATTAATAAAGCTAGCACATTATTAATAAAAGGATGCTCATTTGGTCATCTCTCTTAGACCAAAGACCCCTCATGGTGGTGAGCTCATAGTTTATTTGCCCTTCAAAGAGTAAATGTTCCAGAGGAGTGCCAATCAACTCTGATGAACACAATGGGAGATGGGCTTCATTAAAATAAGGGTCTTGCACTACATGAATTAGGCACCCAAATGTTAGTCAAACAGACATGAATTTCCATATGATATATCTTGACAATATGCAGAATCAACATTTTCTCAGACTTGTCTAAGCAAACACAATGAGCATGTATACATCCATTAGCCCAAACTTAAAATTTTCATTACTGTCTGATTAGATAATCAACCTGAGTAAATCTTTAAGAGAGATTTCCCACACTGCTTATTTTCTGAATGAGGAAGTAGAAAAGGGAAACAGAAAAAAAAACCTTGGTCCTAATTCAATAATTAGTCACAAAATACAAGTTAGAAATATTCATTTCTTACACTACCTTGAAATTTCCACTCATTAGTTTGAGATTCTTGCCATACAGCATGCATGTAAATATTTTTTGGGGGGGTGGTTAACAATCTTACTTTAATCAATCATATATCATTTACCTAATTCAGGGGATAAAATAAGTCAGCGCCCCGAACTTCAGAGTATATAGACAGAACTTAAAAGACAGAGAAACAAACAGATCAAGCAGATAGGCTTCCAAACTGTGCATGAATACCTAAATCATAGTTACCAGAGAAGGAAGCATCAACATCTGGGTTTTCAAAGCCAGGGGGCTCTCAATGGCTTCCCAGAGCCTCATCCAGTCAAGTCACACAATACTTCTCAAAGTGATCCCCCCACATAAATATTTTTAAGGAAAATAAAGAAATAAATTACATTTTAAGGAATTATTATTAATAAAATATGTTTTTTCTAGGAATTATGCACATATATATTACACATATATGTGCATAGTACACACATGTACATGTAAATGATTGATATAGTATCTGAACAAATGGAGTTAGTCAGGATGATAAGCACAAATGCCTGGTGATATAAGTATAAAAACTGACTCGAACACCAGGAGGACACAGAATGTTCTCCAGAGAATTAGTCATAAACCATTTGAATAAAAAGTGGGTGTAAGCAGTTTTGGAAGAGGCCACATCTTGGAGATAAACTTCTCTTTGGCATTTGATTCTTTGAACATAATCCTTCTTTACATTATCATTTCCCCAGATTTTGGTGGCAAGTATCTCACTTTGATGTCTGCCTACATAATCAATTTACCAGACCATTAACTGGAGTAACTTTACCATATATTTTTATCATTCTTCAAACCTTTCATGCTCCAGTTCTCAGCTAAAAAATTTACCTCATATTTCATTGGAAAAATTTGTGATAATTTACTAAGCATTCCGTCCTCCCTCCTCCTCCTCCTCATCTCACATCATTCAGATGCCTTCCATTACCATCTACTCTTTCATTTTTCTTCACATAAAGAGGTGATATTTCTCCTTGCTAAGACAAACCCCTATACATGAACAAGTGACCTAAATTCATTTCATCTTATCCACGTTCCTCAACTTGACTTATTCCTAGTCTCTTGCTAATCTTCAATCTCTTCCTGTCTACTGGCTACTTCTCTTTTGCCAGCAATTATGTTCACTTTTTCCCCATCTTCAAAAACCCTTTACTTGATCTGTCTGTCCTCAATATCATTTATTATATATTTCTCTTTCCTTTCATGGATTAACTTCTTAAGAACACCATCTAACATCTTAGTGTCTCTCTTTCTTTCTGCTCATTATCATTTTAACTTTGGATTTTTGACCTCAAAATTCAACTGACATTCTACAAATTTTCCAGTGTTTTCTTAATTGACAGATCTGATAGCCCTTTCTCAAACCATATCCTACTTGGCCTCTAAGTAGCCATTGACCCTATGATTAACTTCTTGATACTCTCTTATTTCTAGATTTCTGAGAAGCTATTTTCTCCTGGTTTTCCTGCCAACTTTCTAAGTTATCGTTAGCCCTCCCCCCTTATTTTTGCTTGATTTTTATCCAGCTTTGTCTTGCTAATTATACATTCATATATATTCCCTGAGTGTATGACAGAGTGTGGAGGGCAGGGGAGTGTTTTTCTCTATCCCTCTATACTATTTTGATTTATAATCTCATCAGCTCACATCATTCAGTTATCATCTTTATGCAATCATTCTCAAATTTATTTATACAATTCCAACAACTATCTTGGCCTTTTACCTTTCATTTACACCTTTCTCTTGCTCCTGTAGAACTTACTGTCTTAGAAGCATTTAAATTAATATTCTTACAAATTGATTTTTTTTTACAAACCTTCCTTTCTTCCTAACTTTCTTAATACTGTCAAAGTTATTATTATTCTCCTCACCACCATTACATGCAACCCAAATGTCACCCTGGAAGCTTCAATCTCTGTCATCTCCCATCCCATATTTAATTTATTACCAAGTTCTATTGATTCTATTTTTATACTGTTGTGCCCCAATAAAGCAAGACAGAAGATCCCCGAGATTAAATTTAAAAAGTGGATTTTATTACCACTGGACTGTTGGGGTGCATGGTCACCCAAATCAAACAGTGCTTTGGCAAAGACATTGTGCCATTTTTATAGAGGTTCCATAGCCAGGTTACATAAGCTGAAATTACAGTGTTTAAGCTGAAACTACAGTTATTGGTCAGTGTACATTTGAATTTCCCATCTGTGCAAAACCATAGGCTGGAACTCCTGCCCACAGATCAATCAGGGGAAAGAAAGGGGTAGGGGTTGTGCTTGTTTACAGAACAATTAGGGGATGGGAAGGTGGACTTGTCTGTTTTACAAATTAATGAAGGGAAGAGGAAAGGAGGTGTTGCCTGCTTTACAAATGAAGGGAAGATAAGGTTGTAATTTACAAATCAATGAAGGGAAGGGGAAAGTGGAGTTGTGTCCAACAATAGAACCTCTCATATATATATATATATATATATATATATATATATATATATATATATATATATATATATATATATTTACCTTTTACACTGCCATAACCTTGGTGCAGGTACACATAACTTCATGCTTAGAAAATTGCAATAATATTCTGCTTGATCTTTTTTCCAAGTCTCCCTATACTCCAGTGATTGGACACAATTATGCTATGAGAAATGATGAGCAAGCTGCTTCTTAGAAACCATGTAAGGATTTATATGAACTGATGCAAAGCATAATTAACTGAACCAGGAGAAAATCATATATAGAAACAGCAACAATGTGTGATGATCAACTGTGAATGACTTAGCTTGTCTCAGCAGCACAAACAAATTCTGAAGGACTTCTGATTAAAAATGCTATCCACCTGAAAATATAGAACAGATGGAGTCTGCAGGCAGATTAAAAGATAGTATTTTTTCTTACTTTATTTTTCCATGGGTTTTTTTTTTTTGGGGGGGGGGTGAGCAGGGAACAAGTCACAACATGACTGAAATGGAAATATGTTTTGCACTTCTGCATATGTATAGCATGTCAAATTGCTTGCTCTCCTAGGGAGAATGGAAAATTTGAAGGGAAGGAGAAAATGTTAAAAATTGCTTTTACTTGTAAATGGAACTAAATATAAAGCACTATAAAGACAAAGCATTATAAAAGTTTAGTTGGGAACTATTTAATATATTAAATTAATTAGTAAAAAGAAATATACAAAAAGGTTTAATATTACAGAAAATAAAAATGGCAAATGCTATTATAGTCAATGTTGTTTTTTTTTCCCTTAGTTACATGTAAAGACAATTTTTAACATTCATTTATAAAACTTTAATTCTGAATTCTCTCCTTTGCTCCTCCCCCCATCCCACCTCCATTGAAAATGCAAGCCTATCAATATAGATTATACATGTGTAGTCATGCAAAATATATCCATAATAACCATGTTGTGAAAGAAAACATAGGCATAAAACCTCAAGAAAATAAAGTAAAAGAAAAAAAGTATATTTCATTCTTTATTTAGACAATATCAGTTTTTTTTTTTTTTCCCTCTGGGAATAGATAGCGTTTTTCACCATAAGTAATTCACACTTGTCTAGGATCATTGTATTGCTGAGAAAAGCTAAGTCATTGACAACTGATTATCTTACATCTGATGTAACTTTGGACACAGCTACATATTTCACTTTGCATTAGTTCATGCAAGCCATTCCAGGTTTTTCTGAGAGCATCCTGTCCATCATTTCTTATAGTACAATTGTATTCCATCATAATCACATAACACAATTTTTTCAACCATTTTCTAATTGATGGGGTTTCCTTCAGCTTCTAATTCTTTTCCACCGTAAAAGAGATGCTAGAAGTATTTTGTACATTCATGTCCCTTTCCTTTTTATTTTTTATATCTTTTGTGATACAGACCTAATAGTGATATTGCTAAGTCAAAGAATATATATGGTTTTATAGTCCTTTCAGCATAGTGGAACTCCATGTTTTAAATATGAATGCTAAAATGTTTCACGTGTAACTGGCAGAAAAGAAAATACCAAATAATTTTAAAATGTTTGATTTTACTGGTAAAGCGCTCCAGTATGACAGAAATCACTCTACCACTGGAAATAGGCACATTCTTTACAAATTCATGAACTTAGAACATTTCCAAGGGCACTGACATTTAAATAAATTGAGCACTGTGACAATATTGCTAAAGTCAGGATTTGAACCTAGGTCTCTGTAGTTTCAAATCAATTTCTCCATCTCTCCATCTAGTAAATTGTGTTGCCTCTGCCATGCACAGTGTGAGTATATATAGAGCCAAATAATCTGTTTTTTTTATGATTCTTAATGAAATGTTTTGCAGAAGTTGGCCTTTTTCATTATGCTTTTATTCTTCCTCTAACTCTTTACTTGGCCTGTCAAAAAGTGTCCAGAGGTTTAAAAAATTGAGAAGAGGGCTGGAGATAAATGCAATGAAACAAACAAAAACAAAGTTATAAATTCTGATGGGAAGATTAGGTTATATAAGTATTATGAACAAGGACAGTTCTTGATCCATTTTATAAAATAATTTTTAACCTTTCCTATTAAAAATGCTTATCAAGTTTTCTGGACAGATATCAAACAGAAGCCTGAACATTTGTATGCCAAATACTGACAGCTGTGGAGTATATGGCCCTCTGGTGATCCATCTGCAGATCATATAGCATGCCAGTTGTTTAGCTTAAATTGGATTAGGAAGAGAGCCCTTTGGGAAAATTGAGTTCACATCACAGTTACACATATTTGGGATTTGTCTTCTTTTCTCTTCATTTATTATTATACGCTGTTTTTCTAGTTTTGTTTTCAGTAGTAGGACACCGTGTTCTAATGAAACTAAGTAATGACAAATCTTGGACCAACAAACCTATTTTGATATTCTTAAGGAAATATTTCAAAAATATAAATAGACATGACATCAAATGCATATGCAAATGTACACATGTTATGACATGCATGCATATATATACAAGAGTACAGATAGATAGATAGGTCAATAGATAGATAGATAGATGGATAGATAAAAACAAACGTGAATATGTTGCCATTACTCCCCAATTTTATAAAAAGCCTTTTTAGAATCCATTGAGTAGTTAACTGGTTTCAATTTCAAAACATATTTTAAATGGTATTGGGAAAGATTCATTAAGTTGTCTATCCTCAGTCTTTAGAGAATATGTATTTGGATATGCCCAGAGCAATTTCTGCTATGTCATCATCAGAAAACCAACTATATAATGGATTAAGTGAAAGTGAATAGATACTAAAATAAATATTCATAAACACACCATAAGCAATTGTATTTATTTTACAGTCAAATTTATGCCATTTTAATTTTTATTTACAGGAAGCCTGCAAGACCCTTGAAACTATAATTTGCATCCAAGTAGTTGTGAATGAATATTCATTTTATCAAGCTTGAAATAAATGAGAATATGTGTACATCACAGAATTACTTAATGTAGTAAGGAACAAATGTAATTTTATACTACAATTCTTTGACATTTTAATAAGAAATGTTTGCAGAAGATCATCTGTTTGATCTTAGGTACAGAGGTTCAAGAGTAAGAATCACATGGTTCTACTGTGTTTATTATGAGATTGAGTCCTAAAATGTTTTACTCCAAAACCTGTTCATTTATGGAGAAACTATTTATTAAATGACTACTTATTATGGAACACTATAGTAAATACAAACACCCATAATACTAAGTCCCTAACTCTAAAGGAGTTTGAAAGGTTGTTTCTCTTTTCACTCTTTCTAAAATCTCTGTGCCTAGGAATTATAGACCCATTAACTCAAATATTATGATGTTTCCTTTCCCTGGTTTAATTTCTTTATTTTTTTTACTCTTACTTCTCTTTATTTCCCATCAGAATATAGTATTATGAAGGATTGCAATTCCTCTGTGATTCGTTCATTGAGGTAGAATTATATACGATTAAATATGAAATGAGACAGCAGCAGAATGTTTACTCTGGAGTGTTAAGGGAATGTTTCATAGAGAAGATAATGCTTTAAATGGGCTTAAGAGGATAGATAGCATTGAGATAAGCCAATCAGAAGTATGAGTAAAGAAGAAAAACATGTAGTTACAATGATTCATTCATTAAAAACAAACTCTGAACTTAAACTGCCTGGACTTTCTCCTTCACCTGCCATGTTCCTTATAAGACAATCTTTATAAGGCATACATTTTCTGGTTCTGTTGCCTTCAAGAATCATTTCACAATACATATTCTACTTGAAAGGATGCTTCCAAATAGTGTTTCTTGTCTTCCTTCTTTCCTTTGTTTTTTTTTTTTCAAATTATCTTCAATCCCATCATTCCAATAAATATAGATACCAATAATTCCAATAAATATGCCTTAAAAATAAGCATGTTTCAATATGCAAAAATGTCTTTTTTAGCACATTTAAAGTAGTTGTAGCTTATCATATTCATTGCACTAATTTCATACATGACCACATATATATTTAAAAATATACTTTTATAGGAATAAAATACTATTTGTTAAAAATAATCTGTAGTGGACATATATGTGCTCTTTTTATAAATGGAAAATAGAGCTGCTGCTATTTCCTCATATTTTGCCTATAAAATATCCCTTCCCAATGTCCATTGTTAGCTAGCCAGCATGCTTAGACTCCTCTTGCCTGTAATCACATTTGCACTGTGGAGACTTCTTGATGTAAGTTTTCCCTCTGTTTGCCACTGATAGTAGATGGATTTTCTGTGGAAAAGTCCAAATGTGAAGACAAGAAATGGTTTTTGAGTGACATACTATATCCCACATCATTATGAGAATCCAATTGACAATTTCTTCTTGCTAATAATCTGCCTCATAGTTTCCCTACTTTTTTTTTAAATCTCATTCAACTTCCTCCAATTATTCTTCAAAATATTTGCTTTTCATTCCATTGAATATCTGAAGACTCAAAAATTATTCTCTTTTAACTTCACTGTTTTTCTTTGCATATAGAAAATTGTAAAATTGTATTATAACCTTGATTTTTCCACATAAAATGTTTAAAGCAGAAAGAAAATGAAAAAGTGTTTATGAACTAATTATTGGGCTGCATTACACACTTTTCTTTCCTAGAATTCTTTCCAGCAAGGCAAAGTCTTTTAATAATGTTTTAAATATTCCATTTGCCAAAAATAGCAATGATTAATCTAATGAATATTTAATTTAACATACCCATATATGAGAATATAAATGAGTATGTATATATATAAATGTGGGGATTATAATACATTTCATACTTAATAGTTGCCAAAAATATTATATGTATACTGAACACATGTTTCTACCCTTTTGCAAGAAACACCACCCTTTTGTACTAGAATCTAAATGTTAAAAATAATTTTCAGATAAATTAAGATAATGAAAAAATATATTAACATATTGATAATATTCTTATTTAAAATGGAGGATTACCATTTTGTTGCTCTCCCACCTTATCATGATGATACTTTAATCATGACATCAGAGTGGGCAATTCCTTCTTCAATATCTAAATTTCAAATTTTGAGTAATTTTGACTCAGTTATGTCTTCACTATATAAAATAGGTCTCATATCCTGTAGAAAGTTTGGATATTTCATTGCATAATAAGACTTGACACTAATTCCAATTATTTGTTAATTTAAAAAATAACAGTTAAATGGTCATTTTGTTTTCTTCATATCTTGGGACAACATGCATGTAAGCAGTGGTAGTAGAAAAAAAAAGGAATGCGCTGAAAATCAAGTGAAGAAACATTATTTTGATCAATTATTTTGCAACAAAAATAGAGTATGATTTCTTAATTAAAGATAAAATTTTCATTTGTGAAACTTTAAAGTTCACTATATATATTAAAAAAAAAAACCTTCTTAGAAGTTTGACATACCATGAGTACTGAGAATTAATCTAATCAATACTAACATCTACAGAATATAAAAGACTTGAGGAAACAGGATTCAAAACAATAATGATGTTCCATAATGACACTTGGTATATAACTGACAGAACAGTAAGTTACCTATCAAGAGTTATCCACATGGATGGACATATGAGAACATGCCCTAGCTTAAAGTAGTATACAGCATGCATCTTGGAATTTAATAATCATGGAAGAAAAAAACGAAACTGTGCCTTCCTGATATCCATCACCAAACTGTTGGCTGCTTCTGAAATTCAATCACATAAAGTTGGATACTAGAGGAATTTAATTTGCCTTTTAAAATTCAATATGGGAGTAGCTAGGTGGCACAGTAAATAGAGTACCAGCCTTGAAGTCAGGAGGGCTTGAGTTCAAATCTGGCCTCAGACACTTAACACTTAGTAGCCATGTGATCATCGGCAAGTCAATTAACCCCAATTGCCCTGCCCTCCCCTCTCCAGAAGCAAAAATAAATAAATAATTTTTTTAAAAATCAGTATGAAAAATACACATAAAATCAGTATATTTCTGTGAAAGTTTATAAATAGTGAAACTATATTTCTGTAAGGACATAGGTAACGAAAAACAACACTTCTTTAAGTGATCTTACTTTTTCAATGAATATTATACTTTTGTTTATAAGTTTCCATAGACTATCTCAAATTCCTTGAAAAATATTCCCTTAGAGTAGTTGTTGAAATTATTTATAAAGGAGGAAATTTAGCTTCAGGAAAGTTTACTCATTTATTCTAAAGTAACATGGAAAGAAAGTAGGAAAATCATGATTTAAACATAGATCTTGTGATTTCAAGTTGAGTGTCACAAGTATTATATATTGTCTTTCTGCAGTATATGTGTGCAAAAACAATAATTTCAGTGATATACTGCCTCAATTGGGGGCATGTGATCCTCACCTAGAAGTTCTCTACCCCCAATTATAATGTTAATTTTATGCATTTCACTAATATTATATACCTAAATGTGAAAATTCTTAAAATAGCACAAATAATTGATCAAATTACTTGAAATTTTTATTAGATCTTCTTTGAAAAAATATTTTGAGTGAATATAAACATTTCTAGACACTGAAATAAAGTAATCTATGATCAGCAAATAGAAATAAATAATGGAGGACACGTGCCACTTGCCAAGAGAAAGTTAGTTAACTGGTAATTAATTAAATTCAACAGTACTGTAAGATTCAGAAGTATTATGATCATTTAATAAGTTAAAGCACATAAAATGAGATGATTTTGTTGGAAAGCATAATTACAAGCAAACAATTACTTAGCACCTTGTTTCATTTGAACCCTGCACTTGATTTTATCAAGTCTTTGTTAAGAAACAGAACTTGTAAAACGCACAGTGGGAGGAACTTGGTGCAACAGGAAGGGGCTGAAGAGAAAGGAGTTAATGACCATATATAAGGAGAAGCCCAAGATGGGAGTGAGCAGAACTGAGAAGGGAACATTTGTGTTGGCAGAGTTGAGAAGAAAACTTGTGGTATCCTGGCCTCTTTGTCTTTTCTGTGTGTTGATGTGTGTTTGTAATACTTCGTACAGAAGCCCTGGGACCATACTGGAAGCACTGAAAGAGGATTTTCTTGTTATCTGTATATAGAAATCTGTGAGGAGGGTTTCAGAAGTCCTGGGACTATATTGATGATTTGTGTTGAGTTCTCAGACTTTGTGGGTCTGTATTGATTTCCCAGGCAGAAAGTGAATTGATGATCGTGCCAGCAGTGTGTATGAATGTTGTTTTGGCTCTGTTAAGCTTTGTCTTCCCAGAAACAGAAACTATGAAGGACTTGAGGTGGACTGAACACTGTGAGCTTCAATATGGAATAGAAATTAAACAAGGAACTGGACGAGGAGCTGGAGTTGGGGCTGAATGAGGAGCTGGATAAAGAGCACAATGAGGAGCTGAGAGCTGACAACCTTTGAATCCAGGTAACACTTGGGTAAATTCAGGCAAAAGCTGGGACCATGAAAGAGGTTCCATGGAATCTGAGAGCCATTCTTGAGTCAAGATGAAAAGACCTGTCCTTAGGGGCGGCTAGGTGGCGCAATGAGTAAGAGTGCCAGCCTTGGAGTTGGGGTGACCCGGGATTGAATCCAGCCTCAGAAATTGAGCTTCCACACATAAATAATGACTAGCCATGTAACCTTGAGTAAGTTACTTAACCCCAATTGCTTTAAAAAAAAAAAAAGGAAAATACCTCTCCATGGGTACTTAATGCTGACTAAGAAGATGTAAAGCCAAGAATGAGCAGAGAATTGCTGCTGTGAACAGCTTTCAAGGCTCTGATTACATAGTATAGAGAGCTCTTCATTTATTCAATAACAAATCAGACCAAAACATTCATAGAAAATCAAAATACAGCATTCACAATGTTACATCTTATCAGAGAAAATCAAAATACAGCACTTACCATGGCACAATCCAACAACTTATCACTAAAATGGCCACATAGTTTTCACCAAAGTGCTCACATAGTTTTAAACAAAGTACATTCATTTAGTCAATCACAAAATCCTTAATTCAATCACAAAGTACAAAAGTCAAAGTTCTCCACCCCTAGGTCACAGTAAATCACAATCTTCTTAGTCAGTACACATTATCCAAGTAAAGTCTTCTTTCAGCTTGACTCAAGGCTGGCACTCAGCTTCCACGGTTCCTCTTCCATGGTCCCAGCTCCAACTGTCACCTGGGTTCAAAGACAGGCAGCTCCCAGTTCCTTGTACAGCTTCTTGACCAGTTTTTTATCCAGTTTCCACTCCATGATGAAGTTCACAATGTCCAGTCCACCTCAAGTCTTTCACAGTCCCTGTTTCTTGGAAGACAAAGCTTGACAGAGCCATAATAATATTTGTACACATTGCCAGCACCATCATCAATTCACTATCTGCCTGTGAAATCAACTCAGACCCACCAACAAAGTCTAAGAACTCAACACAGATCATCAACATAGAAATAAACACAGACCCATAAACAAGGTCCAAGAGGTCAGCAAAAATCATTAGTAAAGTCCCAGGACCTCCAAAACCCTCCTCCTGGACTTCTGTAAATATAAAACCATAAAATCTTCTTTCAGGGCTTCCAGTAAGGTGCCAGGGCTTCTGTACAAAGAATCACAAACAAACATCAACACAGACAGAGCAGACACTCAAGAGTCCCAAGATACCACAATTTCCTCCTCCTTGACTCTGCCACCACAAGAGCCTTCTTCTACTTTCTGCTGTCTCTAGCCTGGGCCTCTCCTTATATATGGTCATTAACTTCTCCCCTCCCTCTTGCAGGAATTCATGAGTTATAGGGTTCACAAATTATGGGCTTCACATATTCTGTTTCTTAACAAACGATACAAATCTCAAAAGAAACTTGAACTGAAACAAGGTGTTAATTTAATAGCTGAAACAGGGTGTGAGCTACTTCTGTTCTTGCCATTACAGAAGATTATGATTTACTGTGGCCTAGGGGTTCGAGTACTTTGTACACTGTATCTTGAACCTCTTAAGGATGATCGAGTTAAGGATGATTGAGAATTATTCTCCAAGTAAGAAGAAAGAACACTTTTTACTGAGAGAATAAGACAATGTGACAATGAGAGATTAAGACAATGTGACCTTTGACATTTGTACTTTGTGTCCCTGAAGGAGACTTGTTCTTTAAGGATGATTGAATTAAGGGCTTACTGAATGGTATCTTTTGTTTAAAACTATTTAGCCACGTTAGTGATAAGTTCTTATGTTATAACATTGTGAATGCTGTACTTTGGTTTCTGTGAATGTTTTGTTTTAGTTTACTGCTGAAATAAATAGAGAGTTAATTATACTATGTGATCAGAATCTTAAAGCTATTCACAGCAGCAGTACTCTGGAAAGCTGCTCATGCTTGGCTTTACAGAAGGTCATAGGAAGAATAACTAATAGTACAAGAGTTTGGAAAGAAAAGTTATTTTTCTGTGGTCCTTGTTGATGCTTGAGGAAAAAGCAAGAAGAGAAACAGAGAGACAAAAGGAGATAAGGATATAAGGAAAGAATGAAGAGAGAAAAGAACATCAAATTATCAGAGACTAGTTTTCAAGTCATGTTACTTTCACCATATAATTCAAGTTTTAAAACAAAATATTACTGGAAATATCCATTCTGTCACCACCTTTGATATCATATGAAAGTGTGACTAAAATAAAACAAGCTTTAACAAGTTTCCAATATGTAATTATTAGACTAATTTAATAAATTTAGGTAAATTTATTGTATATATTTTGTTAGTGTCCTAAGTGTACCCCTAGCATTGTTACAAATTTTGAGTTGTGTGTAGCATTGGAGCTTCAAAAGAAATGTCATATAGATAAATCAACATTGTGTGACACCATAAGATACAAATTAATTTTTTTTAAATCACGTTCATTAGAGATTTTTACAATTCCATGTTCTATCTCCTCAGAAACTGAGCATTTTTGACTGTGACATTTTTTATCCCCAGCACCTTTCAAATAACAGATGCTTCAAAAAGGTCTTTACTTATTTTTAAATTTCTCATTTCACATCTGAAATCATGTGAATTTTAAACTTCAAAATGTAATTTCAGATAAGTCTTTGAAAATCAATATATAACATAAAATGAGCTGACTATTATAACACTGAATGACAAAATATTATTATGATTAAATGTTTACTCCATGCCAAGTACTGTTCTAATTTAAAGAAAGTGTTAAAACATGAAATGTGAATTCTAGAGGTAAGACTTGAACACAGAATTCTTGATTCTCATCCCAAAGCTCCCCACCCCATTTGGAACTTTCTACCTCATTCAATAAAGCTTGCGATTGAGTTTGGTTGAAATATAAAATGCTTAAAGTGATGTGCTCCAAAATAAGGCTGCAAAAAAAAGTTACACCCAAGATATGGAAAGGACTAATTATCTGATTAACAAATTTATATCTTGTGTTTTAGCACTAAAGGATTTTGAGAAGTTAAATAATGTGTTTATACCTAAGCATTATTAATATTATTTTAGCAGCAATGTCAAGTGGCTTTAACTTTTTATTTGGTTATATTACATTTTATTTTTAAAGGAAATTCCAATTTTTTGGTTTTCTTTTAGTATTTATTTATCATATTATTTATTCAGTTTGTTATTTATTTATTAGCATTTATTGACAGCCTTAAGTCTTTGTGTGATTTACTGTTACTAACATTATTTGAAATGCATCACTCCTGTGAATGTATCCCCTGTCACATTTCTTGTTTACTTTATTTCTATGTGTCTTGTACGTGGTGTAAAAATTTCTCTGTTTATGCACAACTTCCCTTTACACAGTTTCCCTTTGGTTCATGCTTCAAATTTTTCATGTCTTTGAATATCATTCTTGAGATTTTAATTTCTTTCTTGGGATGACCTCTCCTATAAAATTTTAGTCCATGAACTTTTAGTCATATCTAAATATCTCAAAATCTGATCTCTCAAATATGGATTGCAAATAATATTAATAATAATAATAATCTTCCCTTTATTTCTCTATCATCAAACAACTGCATTGTCTTGTAATCCCAAGATTGATTTTTTATCACTTTTACTTCAAAAATTAATTTTTCCCTATTTCTCAGGATCAGATTTGGAATTACACCTCATGATAGTTTCTTCCCTCCTAGAATAATGCAATTATTATTTTTAAAAAACCAACTGTTCTTTCAACTATTTAGCCTTTTTTTAAATTTAAATTTGATTCTCCTATAGCCATATTTTAATAATAACTACTATGTCCCCAAGTCTCACTCATATTCTTTAAGATCTAATTTGTCCGTTTTGTAATAGGAATAGTAGTTCATCTAGTTTATAATCAATACTTTGAAAATTGTATGTAGACATCTTATAGTAGCTGTTTTGTTGTTCGGTATATTCTTCAATAGTCTCTTAAATGACTGATCATACCTACTAATGTTTTTCTTGCTGCATTTTATATGCAGCTATCTATAGGATCTGGCTTGGCAGATATTTAAATATAGGGTGTTTTTATTCCCATAAAATTTAAGTTTAAAGAGTTTTTGCTCAAATTCTTAAACCCCATAAGGAAAAATATTTCTTATGAGGGGTCAGCCATATCTGGCTGAGTCAAACTTGTGCTTTTTTTTAACTTCTAATCCAGAAATCCGGGGAGCCAAGATGGTGGAGTAGAAACAGCTCATCCAAGCCTCTCTGCTTCCAGATTCTCCACAAACTATGTAAAAAAGGACTCTGAAAATCTTCTGGAGCCCCAGCACCCACAGAACGACACAGAGAAGCTAACCTCCCGCTGAGGACAGCCCAGCACCCTGCAGGAAGGACCAGCGCAGTGGTCTGGGAGCCGGCAGCGCGCAGGAGCCGAGCCGAGCCCAGGTCCACGTGAGCTGAGGTTTTAGCCCCAGGGCGGCAGGGCCAGCAGCCGGCTGGAGGAACCCCAGAACACCAGGAACTGTGGAGACGCCAGAATTATCAACATAGACATGCCTAGGACAAAGTAAGAGGTTAGTGTCCTGTGGACTTTGGGACCTGTATTTGGGGGAATGCGTCGGCTCCCTCCCCTGGGGGCTAGAAGCCACTGAGGAGACACGCCATTTTGTAGTTTTCAGAGGCAGCTCCGGCTCCCAGCCTACAAATCGTGGGGAGATCCAGAGATCAGTCTTGGGGGGTAATCGCTCTTGCTTTAACCTCCCTGGATCTGGATTGTGATCTAGGGTGGAAGTTGTGGGTTGGTTTACAGCTTGCCAGAAACGGAAGTTGCCCCCCACACGTTCGGGATGAAAATTCCTCTATCTGGCCTTAAAGCCATAGTGTGGCAACAAGCCCAAAAGTCAAGCAATTAAGTGGCAACATGCCAAGGCAAAGGAAACAGAAAAATGCAACCCTAGACTCCTATTTTGGGGGCACAGAGCGGGAAAAGGACTGTGAGGTCAGAAGTCCTGCTCCAAAAGCCCCAGGGGAAAACATGAGAGGGTTGCAGGCCATAGAGGACCTTAAGAAGGACTTTAAAAATCAAATAAGAGAAGTGGAGGAAAAATTGGGAAGAGAAATGAGAAGGATGCAGGAAAAGTATGAAATGAGGGTCAACAGCCTGACTGAGGAAAACAACACCTTAAAAAATAGACTAACTCAAATGGCAAAGGAGGCCCAAAGGGGCAATGAGGAGAAGAATGCCTTAAAAAGTCGAATTTGCCAGATGGAAAAAGAATCTCAAAAGTTCACTGAGGAGATTCATTCCTTCAGAGTTAGACTGGAGCAAATGGAAGCTAGTGACTTTATGAGAAATCAAGATGCTGTTAAGCAGATCCAAACAAACGAAAGATTAGAAGGCAATGTGAAATATCTCATGGGAAAAACCACTGACCTGGAAAATACATCCAGGAGAGACAATTTAAAAATTATTGGACTACCTAATCCAGAAATCCAAATTTTAAACAGCATTTATTTTGTCACATCACCTATTCAGTTTTCTCTTCTGAAACATCTACATTTATGGGTAATAGTTAAGCAAATGCTTTAATAAATGCTAAAGATAACAAAAAGGGTTTTTCTTAAAAATACGTCAATTAACAAAATCAAAAACTCACATCATGCAACAGAAATGTCAATAACTAGAAAATTGTTGATTTTTGTCCAAACTTTCATCTTCCCTATCAGTGATCTTGTTATGCTTCTTTTTATTATTATTTTCTCCCAAGGAATATTTTAGAGAGAGTAATAGTCTTCAGATTTCACCAAATCTCAGAAGGTGGCTTATCACACTTTGATTACTTGTACCGGGAAGACAACATATATTATATATGCTCATGAAAGGATAAACAACTTCCTCATTGGTACCTCTCAACAGAGTAATTAAACCACAGGTTCTAATTTCCTCTTCATTGCTGTATTACTGAGTGACCTCTCTGCCATAGTTTATGTCACTTCATATTACCTATTCTTTCTTAGATACTGGGAATAAAATGATAAAATCAAATGTAGTAAGTGTGTCCAGGAATTACCCTGAGATGATTACCTCAGTGATGTCACAGTGAAGATGATTAACAATATATTTGGGGACAATTAGTACACATGAACTAGCCTTTGAGGTTGGACTATTAATCTAGAAATTTATAAATGCCACTCAGGTGTGGATGGGAAGACAGAATTCACCACAAGGGGAATTCAAATGCCTGGGGTGGGGAATCATAACAGGTATCATATGAGAAAGGTCATTAGATTTATGTTTTGAAGGAAAAAAAATCCATGAAGAGTGAAAGTAAACTTGAAAAATAGTTAGGCAGATTACTGCAGACTTTAAAAGCAAGAACAGTGATTATCTATTTGATCCTAGAGGCCATATGGAGATATTGAAGAATGCTTAGTATGGGATGAGACATGGTCAGATACATGTTCAGAATTATAAATTTGGCATCTGTCTGAATATCTATTTGGGGAAGGAGTAGTTTGAAGAAAGGAAATCAATTAGAAGGCACTGTTACAAACAAAACTTGGTAATGTTCTATAATTTCCTCTTTATCTTGATTAGTTGAGGTATACATTCTTCTGCCAAACAGAATTATAGTTCACACGTAGTTTTCACTTTTTCCAAATTAGATTAAACAAAATACCCTTGATGCAAAATTTATGTTGACATTCAATTAATCTTTCTTTAATGAAAGTTGATTTGTATTCTGTGGTTGTTCAGGGTTGAGATATTTGGGAGTTAACTGCCTCTATGCTCTTGGGCAAGACACTTCATCTTTTTGGCCCTCTGATTTGTCATCAGTAATTTTTTTTTTTTTAAATCAGTGAACTAGAAGGCCTCTGAGTTCCTTCCCAAATCTATGCCTCTGAAGCTATGATCTATCATCATATATGGATCCAGTTTTAAACCATCCTTTCACAGAAGGTTAGAAATAACAGGTAATTAAATGTGCTGGTGCGTAAAGGGGAACTTAAAGAAAACTTCGAAGCAAATAAAACTATCCAAAAGTGAAATAGGCTGCATTAGGTAGTAGTTTCCCTTTCTTTGAGATCTAAAAGGAAATAATACTTGCCACTCTTCGTGTATGGTATGGAAGAAAATCTATTCCAGGAACAATTTGGACTAAATGAACATGAATTAACTCTAAGAAATTTGTTAGGACTGATTTCGAGGCCCCTTAGTATAAATTGATTATCTAGCTCCATACTAAGAACTATAGACCATATATGACTCGGATTGACTTTCTGGTCTGAGATTGACCATTCATCTAATAGTTCATAAAATGAACTTTGTTTAGCACTAATATGGATAAGTTTCAAAACTGGTTTCTGTGATTGCTTTAAGTATTTGGTGATTGAAGTTGGAGGGAATAAATTCAGATTTCACATGGGCAGACTTTTTTACTTCAGCCACCAAGAAATTAAACAATGCTTGCAGCCTTAAGTTTTTCAATGAATTATATTTCAAGGTTAGACTCAATATGTTTAAAAACCATTGTTTCCTATATGGTATAAATATAATTCTTATAACACTTGGTATTTATTAAAAGGGTAAAATAGTTATTTCAGAGTGTTTCCCTAAATGTTTTTGTTACTTACTTGGGTTTTAAATTAATTCTTATCACCTAAAGCAAAATGACATGACCAGGTCTGAGTTCTTGATTCTCTGCCTCTGGCTAATTGATCCAGTTATGTAAATTAAATTGTACACATAGACACAAAGTGACTAGCACTATCAGCTTCCACTTCATTAGCACCTCCTTACAGACAGAGAACCTCAGGCTTGAGACATATTCAATATCTATTCATCTGATCTGCCAGAATACAATTTTTGTGTTGTTTTATTTAGACATTTGGGCAATTGAGATAATATGACCTAAGCTGACATGATGATTATGAATTTATGGTATGAAAATTGTTGGACATTTGGTTAATCAATTTCCACATTTTTATTAAATCATTTTGTATATCTGAAATATATTGTTTGTTCTCTGTGCCTACTGCTAATTCCAACTGACTCTTATCTAGATATCACCTATACTGTCTCACCTGAATTCTTAATTTACTGCAAAATTCAGCCCAAGGGCTGCCATTGTACATAATGCCTTTGATAATCGGACTAACAGCTAGTTCCCTCTCTGCCAAAGTTATTATGGCCATGCCATTTTCTAAAATGAAATTTCATCATTGCATGTTCCTGCTTCAAATATTTCAATGGCTCCTCAGTGGGGTTATCGTGTTATATTGAACTTAGAATGAAAAATTAACAAGTTTAAATCCTATTAAAAATCATGACTAGTTGGTGATGTGACAAAATCAGTTAACCACTTTGAATCTCCATTATATGACCTTTTAAATGTTATTATTAATAGTAACTATTTTGAAAGATTAATATAAATATCAAATGAGATAATATATTTATAGGATTTTGCAAATTTTATTTTAAAATATATTGATTTCATTATATATTTCCAATTACATGAAAATTTTTTTTTTCACAACATTGAATACAGAGGCAGAGTCAAGATGGGAGAGTAAAGGCAGGGACTCACCTGAGTTCTCACCCCAAACCCTCTAAATACTTTTAAATATGACTCAAAAATTATTCTAGAGCAGCAGAATCCACAAAAAGACTGCAATAAATTCCCAGCCCAAGGTAACTTGGATGGTCAATAGGAAAGGTTAAACTTTCCAGAAGTCCTCCTAAGTAATCTTGGGCTGGAAAATCATTTCACTATGTCGTTTGTGGATTCTGTTGCTCTATTTAAAGGCTTAATTTAACATTATTTCTGAGTGAAAGTGGGGAGAGCTTAGGCAAGTTTCTTGATTTTCTCTGCCTTCTTGGCTCTGTTCCCCAGTTTTATTTTCCAATAACCATTTTCTTCTAGGTCATATACTAACACAAAATAGTTTTATAATTTTACTTCTGCTAGAGAAGGGAAATCATACATTTCAATTCAATTCAATAGATATTTTTCAATTGCCTACTATATATACTGCACTTAATTTCAGGAGATTAAAAAATAAAACAAAAAGGCAGTCCATGGCTTTAAGGTGTTTATGATCTAATGAAGGAAGACAGGACACAAATGCAGCTGCAAGGCAAAAATGGGTCATAAAAGGGTCGGCATTTCATTTCCAGAGTTCAATATAAGCAGAGTTGAAATAAAAAGTGGTGAGTTATCTAAAATATCCAGATATCAGTCCTATATAAAGGAAACCTTTGGGAGGAGTTTATTTTTCCAGCCTCTAACCCTCCAATTAGAGGAGAGAAGAGGCTAAGGGAATTAAAAGATATTGCATATCCAAAGGTGAATTAATCAATATTATGATAAGATTTGAGATGATCAACATATGCTTTAAATAAGATAGGTGCACCATATCAGATTTTTAAAAAATTAATCCTTACAGTGGATTCATTCTGATCTAAGTCCATGTAGAAATTTAAAATACTACCAGATTTAAAGCTTTAAGTGCATTGTCTTACAAAGTGCTTGTACCAAAAATGGGTGTAAAAAATTAGAAACATTGCCAAAAGAATTGGGGAATGAGGAAAATGCAATGTGATTTCCAAAAAGAATAAGATCTGAAAGAAATTGTATATGCTGTACTACTTCATATCACTTAAATAGGAAAATAATTCTATTTTTTTTATTACATAACCAGAAACAAGTTTTGCAGAACATGAATTTCAAGTTAACTTCAGAAATTGTTATGAGGGGTATATTACCTACAAAACTCAGCAGGAAGAGATAGAAAGAAAATTCCATTTAAAATAACTGCAGCCAATATAAAATACTTGGGAGTCTACTTGACAAGACAAATCCAGAGACTATAGGAATAGATACATAATAGATGGTGGTAAATAACCATTTGAATCTAGTGTTTGATATACCCTAATATCCAAGATTTGGGAGGAAAAAATAATATCACCATTTGACAAAACTTGCTGGTTAAACAGGATAACAGTTTGGCAGAAAGGAGGCATAGACACACCTCTCATATCATATATGAAAATAAGGTCAAAATGTATAAATAATATAGACGTAAATTGTGCTATGATAAGAAAATAAGTGCAACTTGGAAAAACTGTGTCTATCATATCTATGGATAAGGGAAAAGGTTATGACTAAATGAAAGATAGCATGGATTATGGGATGCAAAATAAATAATTTTGATTACATGAAATTAAAAAGCTTTTGGACAAATAAAACTAATATGGCTAATTTAAAAGGGGAATAGGAAAATGGAAAAACAAGTTTTGCAGCTAGTTCCTCTGGTAAAGGCCTCATTTCTAAATATATAGGAAACTGAGCCAAAATTTATAAAACATAAGAGCCATTCCCCAGTTGACAAATAGTTAAGGTTTATGAACAATTAGAAGAAGAAATAAAAGCTAGTGAGAAATATGCAACTTCCCCTAAAAGCTGTATCCCATAAGTCTTGATATGTTGTCTCATTATTGCCATTATCTTGGATGATTTATTGATTGTTTCTAGGATTTGCTGTTTGACATACTCATTCTTTGGGATTAGATTATTTAGTTTCCAATTAATATTTAGTCTATCTTTCTGTGGATATTCATTGAAACAATCTATTGATCATCACCTGAAAGAGATCCCAAATTGAAAATGCCAAAGAATATTGTAGTTAAATTCCAGAATTATCAGATCAAGGACAAAGTACTGCATGTAACCAGAAAGAAAAAATCGAAATATCAATGAAGCACAATCAGGATTATGTAGGACCTTACAGCTTCTACATTAAAAGATCAGAAGGTTTGGAATATGATATTCTATAATATGAAGGAGCTTGGATGAGGAAAAGACCAGAGCTCAATGGAAATTTGATCTACAAATGAAAGACTCAAGAGAGGCATAAAATGGTTTTTAAAAAAAGGAAAGAGGAAAAACAAATAAGCAAACATACATGTTATTCAATAGGGGCAAATTGTTTATATCCCTAGATCGGAAGATGATACTTATAATGGTTGAGAACTGTATCTTTATGACAACATTTAAAAGGGATATACATAAACAGAGTGGATATATTTAAGGTGACATTGATGTGATGATAAAAATAATATAAGTGCTGAAAAAGCATTATACCGGGAAAAGAGGAAAGGAGGAAGCAGACAAGGGTAAGTTACATCACATTAAGAGATACAAAGTCATATTACAGTAGAGGGAAAGAAGTGAGGGAAATGAACATTGTTGGAACTTTACTCATATTGCGTTTGACTCTAGGAGGGAATAATGTACTAAAGTACAGAAATCTAAATTGCCCCATAAGTAATAGGGGGAAAGGTGAAAGAAAAGAAAGGGGAGAGTATAGAAAGGATAGAAGATTCTGGGAGATGGTGGCCAAAAATGAAACTTTAGTGAAGACAGAAAGGGAAGAGAAAGAAAAGCATGAGGGGGGTAGGATGGAAAGAAAGACACAGATAGTAATCATGACTGTGAATGGGAATGGAACTGACTCTCCCATAAAAGGAAAATACCAGAATGGGTTAGAACCATAATTCAACAATATGTTATTTACAAGAAAGCCTTTTGAAACAGAGGGATATAGAAAGGGGAAAAGGAAAAGCCTAGAGTAGAATATGTATACTTCAGCTAACGTAAAAATAAAAGAAGTGGCGGGGTGTAGAAATCCTGACCTCAGACAAAACAAAAGCAAAAATAGATATAATTAAAAGAGATAAGGAAGGAAACTAGAACCTCCTAAAAGATACCATAGACAAAGAAGTAACATCATGCTAACCATACATACAGCAAATGATATAGCATCCAAATTCTTGGAGAAGTTAAGGGAGTTACAGGAAGAAATAGACAACAAAACTATACTAGTGGGAACCTTAATCTTCCCCTGTCTAGAGAAAACTAAGTACAAAATAAACAAGAAATAACTTGAGGAGGTGAATAGAATTTGAGAACAGTTAGATATGGTAGACCTCTGGAGAAAATTGAAAGGGGATAGAAAGGAATAAACCTTTTTTTAGTGGTACATGACACCTACACAAAAATTGACCATCTACTAGGGAATGGAGGCATCATAGTCCAATGTGGAAAAAGAATTATTAAATATATCCTTTTCATATCATGATGTAATAAAAATTTTATGTACTAAAGGGCCATGGAAAGAGAGGCTGAAAATTAAGTGGAAGCTAAATAGTCTAATCTTAAAAAAATGAGTAGGTCAAACAAAAAATCATAGTAACAATCAATAACTTCATGCAAGAAAATGACAACAATGAGAAAACATACCTAATCTTATGGGAAGCAGTGAAAGTGTTTTTTGGAGAAGTTTTATATCTCTACATAATTAAATGAATAAAATAAAGAAAGAGGAGACTGATGGATTGGGCACCCAACTAACAAAGCTAGAAATTCTAAAAAACAAAGATGAGAATAATACATTTTTAAAAACCTATTGAACTAATAAGTAAAAATAAGAACTGCTTTTATGGAAAAAAATAAATTGATAAAACATTTTAACTTGATTGAAAAAAGAAGACAATCAAATTACCAGGATCAAAAATGAAATGTATGAATTCACCACCAGTGAAGAAAAAATTAAAACAGTAATTAGCAATTATTCTACCCAACTATATGCCAATTAATTGACAATATTAGTGAAATGGATGAATATTTACAAAATATAAATTGCACTGATCAACAAAAGAGGACATAATGTATTTAATAATGTCATTTCAGAAAAAAGAAAGTGAATAAGCCATCAATCAACTTCTTAAGAAAAAATCTCCAGTGAAACGTGGAATTACAAGTTAATTCTATAAAATATTAAAAGAACAATTAATTCCAATACTATATAATCTATTTGGGAAAATAGGCAAAGAAGGTGTCCTAACATTTTTTTTTTTTATGGTACAAATATGGCAGTGATAGCTAAACTGGGAAGAGTCAAAACAGAGAAAGAAGATTATTAACCAATTTCCCTAATGAATATAGATGTAAAATTTTTAAATTAAATAGTATCAAAATGTTACAACAACTTATCACAAGAATAATATATTATGATGAGGTAGGATTTATATGAGCAATGCATGACTGATTCAATATTAGAAAAACTATGAGCATAAATGATAATATCAACAAAAAACTAATAAACCACAAGATTATCTCAATAGAAAACGCATTTTGACAAATACAACACCCATTACTTTTAAAAAAAACCAGAGAGGGGGAAGGAGCAAAGAGAGCGAAGTAGAAACAGCACTTCCACAGCCTCTCCAGGCCACATCACTTCAAAATTATGTTAAAGGGGGACCCTGAACAACCTCTGGAGCTCCAGCACACACAGTATGACACAGAGAAGCTAACCTCCCACTGAGGACAGCCAGGGAGCCTGGCATGGAGTGGCCAACACAGCACTCTGAGAGCTGAGCCCAGGACCTCTTGAGTGAGAGGTTTTAGCCCGAGGGTGGCCAGGCAAGCAGCTGGCTATAGGGATGCCAAAACACAAGCAGCTGTGACATTTCCAGAATTATCAACACATAGATGCCTAGGACAAAGTAAGAGGTTAGTGCCCTATAGAATTTGGGACAAGTATTTGGGAGCACATCAGCTTCTTCCCCTAGGGACTAGAAGGATCAGCAGCACAGCAACCATTTTGGAGTTTCAGTTGTAGCTTCAGCTCCTGGCCTGCAAACTGTAGGGGGATCCAGTGATCAGTCTGGGGGATAATTGCTCTTGCTTTAACCTACCTGGACCTGGATCATGGTCTGGGGTAGAGGTTTTGGGATGTGTGTCCAGTTTGCTAGAGTGTGTGGAGGCTTCACAGAGGCCACCCAACTAATACCTCAGGCAGCTGAGAAGACCCCAATGTTTGGGATGGAAGCTCCTCTGTCTAGTGGCAGAATACTACTGTGACAACAAGCCCAAAAGTCAAGTAATTGAGTTGCAACATGCCTAGGCAAAGGAAAAAAATAAACAGAAAAATTCAACATTAGACTCCTATTTTGGGAACAGACGATCGAAGCATGGAACAGGAGGAGGACTGTGAGGCTGGATTACAGGCCATAGAGGACCTTAAGAAGGATTTTAAAAACAAAATAATGGAAGTGAAAGAAAAATTGGGAAGAGAAATGAGAAAGATGAAAGGAAAGTATGAAATGAGAGTCAACAGCCTGACTGAGGAAAACAACACCTTAAAAAATAGACTAATTCAAAGGGCAAAAGAGGCTCAAAAAGGCAATGAGGAGAAGAATGCCTCAAAAAGCCAAATTTGCCAGAAGGAAAAAGAATCTCAAAAGCTCACTGAGGAAATTCATTTCTTCAGAATTAATCTGGACTAAATGGAAACTAGTGACATTATGAGAAATCAAGATGCTGTTAAACAAATCCAAGCAATTGAAAAAATAGAAGGCAATGTGAACTATCTCATGGGAAAAACCACTGACCTGGAAAATAGATTCAGGAGTGGTAATTTAAAAATTATTGGACAACCTGAAAGCCATGATCAAAGAAAGAATCTAGAAAGCATCCTTCAAGAAATTCACAAGGAAAATTGCCCTGATGTTTTAGAACCATAGTGCAAAATAGAGGTTGAAAGAATCCACAGATGACCCCCTGAAAAAGATCCCAAAACAAAAACTCCTAGGAATATTATAGGCAGGTTCCAGAATTCCCAGATCAAGAAGAAAATACTACAAGCAGACAGGAAGAAAAAAATTTCAATACTGTGGAAACACAATCAGAAGAGGACTTGGCAGCTTCTACACTGAGGGATCGAAGGGCATGGAATATGCTGTTTTAGAGGTCAAAAGATATGGGATTAAAACCAAGAATCACCTACCCAGCAAAACTGAGTATCTTGTTTAAGTGGAAAATACGGTCATTCAGTGGAATAGAGGACTTTCAAGCATTCTTGAGGAAAAAATCAGAGTTGAATAGACAATTTGACATTGAGAACCAAAAAGCAAGAGATATTTGAGGAGGTAAACAGGGAAAAGAAATCAAAAGGAACTTATCAAAGTTGAACTATTTACATTCTTACATGGAAAAACAACAACTGTGACTGATGAAACGTTTGTCAGTATGAAAATAATTGAAGAAGTGTATACGGGCATATGAATACATTTGTGAATGTGTGTATATATGTTTACAGGTATACATGGATAGAGGACACAGGTTGAATTTAGTGGGAAGGGATAATACTTAAGGGGTGAAGTTAAGAGGTGAGAAAGGAATGTGGCAAGAGGAGATGGGGAGAGACAGAATGGGGTAAAGTATCTCATAGATAAGAGGCAAGGGTGAAGTATTTGCAGGGAAGGGAAAGAACAGGAAGGCAAAAAAGCAAAATCATATTCTCATTCAATTTGGTTCAGGAAGAGAATGACATACATACTAAATGGGCTATCTCACCCTCAAGGAGAATAGCGGGAAGGGGAATGAGAGGGGGGATGATGGAGGGGAGGGCATGCTGGGGGGTGGGGTCGTTGGAGGCACCCACTTATGAAGAGGGACAGGATCAAAGTAGGGAATGGACCACGTTGGGGGTGGAATGGGTGGGAGGGAATATAGTCAGTCTTTTAAAAAATATCTACTATGGTAATGTTTTACATAGGTATACATGTACAACATATACTGAATTTCTAATCTTCCTAGTGGGAGTGGGTAACAAGGGATGAAGAGAATGGATCTGTGATTTGAAATTTTAAAATTAAATGTTTCACATATAAAGAATAAATAAATAAATAAAATAAAAACACTAGTAAGCATAGGGATGAGTGAAATTTTCTTTAAAATGATAGAGAGTATCTTCCTAAAACCATCAGTAAGCATTATATGTAATGAGGAGAAACTAAAAGCATCCCTAATAAGATTTTGAATGAAAGAAGAATATCCATTATCACCACTGTTATTTAATATGGTACTAGAAATGTCAGCTTTTGCAATAAGAGAAGAAAATAAATTGAAGTACTTAGAGTAGGTAAAGAAGAAATAGAGCTATAACTATTTGCAAATGATATGATGATGTACTTAGAGAATTCTTGTGAGTTGTGACAAACCCTACTTGAAATAATAAAAACTTAGGGGGCAGAGCCAAGATGGCGGAGTAGAAATAGCACTTTCAAGGTGCTCTGCCCCACACCACCTCCAAACAATGTGAAAGGGAAATCTGAACAACTTCTGGAGCCCCAGCACCCACAGAACGACACAGAGAAGCTAAACTCCTGCTGAGGACAGCCCAGCAGCCCTGCAGGGCGCGGCCAGCACAGTGCTCTGAGAGTGGGCAGTACAGCGCACTGGGAACTGACAGCGCAGTGCTCTGGGAGCCGAGCCCAGGCCCACTTGAGCTGCAGTTTTAGCCCCAGGGCGGCCAGGCCAACAGTTGGCTGGAGGGACCCCAGAACCCCAGCAGCTGTGGCAACTCCAGAACTATCAGCACAGATATGCCTAGGACAAAGTGAGAGGTTAGTGCCCTATTGACTTTGGGACCAGTATTTGGGGAACTCGTCACCTTCCTCCCCTGGGGGCGAAATGCTGCTGAAGAAAAGCAGCACAGAAGCCATTTGCAGTGTCAGTAGCGGCTCTAGCTCCTGGTCTGCGAACTGTAGGAAGATCCAGCAATCACTCTGGGGGTTAATCGCTCTTGCTTTAAACTGCCTGGATCTGGATTGTGGTCAGGGGTGGGGGCGGGTTTGGGGTAGGTATCCAATTTGCCAGAGTGGGTGGAGGCTTTACAGAGGCCACCCAACTGGTGGAAGTTGTGAAGACCCCATGTTTGGGCGGAAGCTCTCCTGTCTGGTGGCAGAGTCCTACTGTGGCAACAAGCCCCAAAATCAAGTAATTAAGTGGCAACATGTGTAGGCAAAAGAAACAAAATAAACAGAAAAATGCAACATTGGACTCCTATTATAGGGGCAAAGAGGATCAAAGCATGGAGGAGGACTGTGAGGTCAGAACTCCTGCACCAAAAGCCCCAAATGAAAATACAACCTGGCTACAGGCCATAGAGGACCTTAAGAAGCAGATAAGAGAGGTGGGGGAAAAATTGGGAAGAGAAATGATAAAGATGCAAGAAAAGTATGAAATGAGGGTCAACAGCCTGACTGAGGAAAATAACACCTTAAAAAATAGATTAACTCAAATGGCAAAAGAGACTCAGAAAGGCCATGAGGAGAAGAATGCCTTAAAAAGCCAAATTTGCTAGATGGAAAAAGAATCTCAAAAGCTCAATGAGGAGATTCATTCCCTCAGAGTTAGACTGGAGCAAATGGAAGCTAGTGACTTTATGAGAAATCAAGATGCTGTTAAACAGATGCAAACAAATGAAATAATAAAAACTTTATCAAGTTCACAGTTTATAAAATAAATCCACATAAATCATCAGCATTTCTGTATCATTACAAACAAAGCCCTATAGCAAGAGATACAGACATATATCAAATATCAAGGGGATTAATGAAAAGAAATGCTCGGTAATGTGAACTAACCTTAGCAAATCTTAAATTGTCTTATACAGCAGCAATTGTAAACACAACTTGATATTGGCTAAGAAATAGAATCTTAGATCAGTGGAATAACTTAGGTACACAAACACAGTATTCAATGACTATAGTAATCTATTGCTTGATAAACTCAAAAACTGAAGCTTCTTGGATAAGTACTATTTCACACACACACACACACACACACACACACACACACACACACACAAAACCTGCTTAGAAAACTAGAAAACAGTATGACAGGAATTAGGCATATACCAACTTTTTATTCCACACACCAAAATAAAGTCAAAATGCTTGCAAAATTTATATATAAAGGCTGATAACAATAAGCAATCTTAGAGAGCAAGGAATGGTTTTCCTGTCAGATGTGTAATTGACTGAATAAGATATAGAGAACATTATGAAATGTGAAATGCATAATTTTGACTTCACTAAATTGAAAAAGTTTTACCCAAACCAACCCAATGCAACCAAGATTAAGAGGGAAGCAGAAAGTTAAGAAATAATTTTTACAACCAGTTTCTCTGATAAACACCTCATTTTAAAAATATGTCACAAAGTGAGTCAAATTCCTAGGAATATAAGTCATTCCCCAATTAATAAATGACCAAAGTTATGAACAGGAAGTTTTCAGATGAAGAAATTAAAGCTCTATAGGTATATAAAAGTCATCTAAATCTCTGGTGATTAGAGAAAAAAAAGGTAAAACAACTCTGCCATACCACCTTACAACTACCAGGTTGACTAATATCATAAAAAAAGAACATGATTAATGTTGGAGACGTGGCAAAATTGGATCAGTAAAGCATTGTTGCTGTAGTCGTGAACTGATCCGAACTTTATGGACAGTACTTTGGAACTATGCTCAAAGGGATATAAAACTGTGCATACCCTTTGATCCAACAATACCACTACCCAAACAGATCATTAAAAAGGAAAAGGACTCATGTACAGAATATTTATAGCCATTCTTTTTGTGTTGGCAAAGAATTGGAAATTGATGAGATTCCCATCATTTGGAGAATGGCTGAGCAAGTTGGGATATATGAATGGAATGGAATAATATTGTGCTATAAGAAATGCTGAGCATGTGGATTGAGGAAAAACCTCGAAAGACTTGAATGAACTGATGCTGAGTGAAGTTAGAAGAACAAGGAGAACATTTTACACAGTAAAAACCACATTGTGTGATGATTAATTTTATCTCTTAGACTTAACTCTCCTTAGCAATACAATAATCTTAAGATAATTCCAAAATACTTATAATGAAAAATGCTATCCACATCCAGAGAGAACACTATGGTGTCTGAATTCAGATAGAAGCATATTATTTTCACTTTTTATTTTTTTGGTTTCTCTCAGTTTTTTTTTCCCTTTTGTTCTGATTCTTCTTTCAAAACATGACTAATGTGGAAATATGGTTAGTAAGATTGTACATATATATCCAATAACAGATTGCTTGTTGTCTTTGGGAAGGGGAAGGGCAGACAGTGTAGGAGAAAAATATGGAACTCAAAATCTTATTAAAGTGAATGATGAAAACTGTTTTTCCATGTAATTTGAGAAAATAATATGAAGTGAGGAAAATATATATAAGTTGGTAGCAGGAAATAAATAGCTTATCATTAAAATCTTTTTTTCAAATTTGACATTTTAAAATATTATTCACGTCCTATTTGATTATTGATGATCTTCATTATCAATTTTCCATACCTTTCTAGGAGGCATATTTTGTATACTACCTTACTGAGATGTCCATTCAACTTCGTGTCATATGTTAGTGATAAGTATTCTTAATGCAATTTTACTCCTTGTGGATTACTAAACCAATTTCTTTTGAGATGACCTTTTTGTGTTCAAGGACTTGATGAAATTAGTGCACAATAATATGAAAAGAGAATAACCTCACCATTCATATGAAACACTTTTTTCTAGAATTTCCATTTAGGACATTTTCTATGTTAATGAAAAACATGTTTGGCAAATGTGGGCCTTCTTTTTATCCCTTTCTTGGAAATGATAACCAGAGAATTATTGAACAAAATAATGTTTGTAATTGTGCCTACAATAAAATCATATATCATCTTAATTCATGCATGGGACATGTCTTCTTAAAGGAAAACCTTTTAGCTACCTTTTTTTCCTCTACTGAGTCATTTTTGAAAATAATTAACAATAAATATAGTGAGTTTTGTATAGTTTATAACTCCCAATAAATTGTGCTACAAGGTTTCATATCCTAGAGATTTTTTTCTTCCACATTCCTGTTATCTGGGAGATCCAGGCCCCATTTAATTTAGCAAAGAAAGAACTTCCAGTGGAGGTCCATCATCTTCAAACATCCTATCAACATGTGCTTTCCTTTCTCATCTAGTTATTTATTGACCACATATACCTAATACAGAAGGAGAGAATCCAGAATGACAGTACTATTTGGCCCTACAGACAATATATGTCTTCCACTGTTTTTCATTGGTTTTTTGAGCAGATATTATTTTAATCTTCTCTACATTTCTTTAAAATGTCTTATAAATTATTACACTTTCTAAATCAGTATTGGCTCGAACTATTATGAGTATAAACTTAAAAAAATGAATATTTTTGTGGCTTTTTCTCCCTTTTGGATGTAAATTTACATTAGTTAAATTTCTCTAATAAATGGCAACAAATCAGAGTCAGCATTTTTGTGTTTATTTTTCTTCAACCACAGCTTAATATGTTACATCATGATTTCCTTCTCTCCTTCGAGATTTTCCACAAAGGTATACAATTTCTTGATATACCATACTACTCCATTGCCTTATCTGTCTGATTTATTCCATTCAAGGGAGGCACACTACTTTATTGATATATTCCAGTCATAAGTCCTAAGAAGTAATTAATACCAATATAAGGTCAATAAAATAATTTTTACTTCTTGGGTTAATATTTCAATATTACTTCTTGTGAAATACGTTCACTTATCTAGTAGAGCTGTCTTAAATCTATGGCAAATATTCAATTATTCAAATTCAATAAACACTCATTGGATTTATTCTTTTTAAAATGCACAAAATAGTGAGGTATGCTTCTCTTAGTTTTACTCATATCTTTCAAAAACCTGCAAATCCTTCTTCCTTTTCCCATTTGAAAAGAAACAGTAATATGTGGTGAAGTAAGCCAGCAACAGTCTATTTCTCTTTATTATTTTACTATTCTGTATCAATAGTTATTTAACTACCACCTTCTCCTGAGCTACTTATCAGTGGATAAACAACATGATAAATACATATGATTTATGGGTATAATGCTATATCAAAATTATACTAATACTATCTCACATTTATACAGTACTTAACATTGTGTATAATATGTTCTTGGCAATAATTCTTTAAGGCAAGTAATCAGAGGATTACTTGTCCATTTTAGAGGTAAGGAAACTGTCTCAAAAAGTTTAAATTTCTCTTGCTCACATTAACTAATGAAAAAATCAGATGCTTGCAGCTAGATTTTCTGACTAAAGGTCTGGTACTCTATTTCAAAATATTGACTCCAGTAGGACATAAATCATTTACATATTCAAATTATTTGAATTATTTGGAGAACATGGTACATTCTTATAATTTTCTCAAAATGTCACATATCCCTTAATAGTACATGCCATTCTCTCTCTCTCTCTCTCTCTCTCTCTCTCTCTTTATATATATATATATATATATATATATATATATATATATATATATATATATATGTAAACTAAGCTGAATTGTCATAATGACCAACATTATTGGTAGGTAAATCTTTATTTTTAAAAGAAAATGGTGGGCAGTATATGAGTGTGGCAAAACCACCAACTTATAACTCTCTGTTACTTAGATCACAAAGCAAGCTTGTTTGGCATTGAAATCTGTTGCTTCTGCTTTAGGCTGATTAAGTCCTGAGGACCATATTTCCCTTTTGATATTACTATGCTAGTCTGCAACTGAAAGCAGTGTTTAAGCAAGAGCTGTCAACTGCAGTCATTTCCCAGCTGTCTATAGAGATGTTACATTGCTTAGGGCTCAGCCTTCATGAGTCTTTTTATAGTATTTCAAAGCACAACAATAACATATATTGAAGTTGAATTAAATGTTGGAAGAAATTTCCAGCCAAGGAGGCAAAAATGTAAATGTATCTTTGGTATTATATAAACAAATGTGTGTTCTTTGAAAAATGGTATACATATTTTAAAAAAATAGGATATTATTAATTTGGAATTTAAACTTAACATAAAATTAATTATCAACAGCTTCCAATTACTTTTTTCCCCAAAATCAAACTTTAAACCATGAAATAAAGATGTATAACAAACAATACGATTTTTCATTGCTGTGAATGAATGCCTCCCCCCCCCCCCAGCCCTATTTAGTAAAGTAGGGAAACTGAGGATAACTAAATGGCTCCAGCACCAATAACATACTCTCTCAATTTTAGCTTCCAAAGTCTCTCTGATCTGCCACAAGGAAAAATCACAAAATTTACACATTTATGAATATTGATCCAGAGTAGTAGAACATGAAACTCTTCCCCTTATAATATTAATCTCTTCAAATGAAACCCAAGACTCTCTCTTCTCTCATCTTTCTCTTAAATTAATCTCTTGGATGCACTTAAGCTTGCTTATTCATGATATTAAGGCTTGATTTTTGTAATTTAAATAGTTGTTTCCCTTTTGCATGTTTATTTTTTATTCTTCATAGGCCCCATTGATTTAAACCATAGATTTTTAATTACAACCAGACAAAGCACTTAACTACTTAACTTATTTTCCGTAGGAGGAAGATTGTACCTGAAAAATGATGAGTCATTTTTATGAATACAGTGGGAGGAAAAATAAAAGAAAATTCAGTGTTATTTTATCATATATAAGCAAAATAACTAGTCATTTTTGTAAATTGAGTGGGGGAAAAACTAAAAGAAAATTTGGTAAGTTCTTTTATCTTATAACTGAATACTAAGAACAAACAACAACCCTGCCTATTCTTTTTTTTTTTTTTTTTAGAATGGATCTTCTATTAAAAGGCCATGTTGGCTGATCAGGACACATGTCTCAAGTACAGCAATAGTAACAGCAGCCTGTGAAAGCCCTGATCTGGGGCAGAACCTTAGATTATAAAGGGGGCCTTACATAAGCAGTCAATGGTCAGTATAGACCTTGAAACACTTGTCTGACCCAGAAGCCCTCCCACTTCTGTGCAGGTGAGCTAAGTGGAAATGGCAGAGACCCAGTGGGCAAGGGTGGAGCTGACCTGGCAATCTGCTCACTTCCTTGAGGGGGGCATGGGGAAACCAGGTACAACATTCCCCATTTCTTTTGTGGATGTGTCAAACCCTTGACACCCTGGCCAATCATATAAGACAGTCAGCTTTGTTCCCCAGGGCTGGTAATGGGGATCCATAACAATTAGCAATGTAACAGTTAATAGGGCCTTTCTACAATCAGGAGGGGGCCACATTTTTCCATTGGTCCTCTAGTTGAATTTCTCAAGGAAAGAAGCTGTCCCAATAGAGGTCAGGTCCAGATTCTTGGGATAGCTATCTGCATCTGATGTCATCTTTTTCAGATTAGGGGCTCAGGGGGTAATCCTTAGATGACTAGAGTTCAAATGTACAATAAAAGAGCTCCCAGAAACATGATTTTACATATAAAGGTCCAGTTTTCTAGCCATGCAAGACTTGGTTCAAACAAATAGTTCAGTTCTCTTAGCCACACAGGGCTAGGCTCAGTAAATACAATGAGGTTTTTCTCACAATTTTACAAAATGACAATTACATTAAGTACATATCACCAAGATAACCAAGAAAACTTACATACAAACTATATGAGAATGATAATTAACATACAATTCCTTGTATTCCAGTGACCTATTTCATTTAAGCAACACTTTTAAATCACAGATGCCTCGTGTAGTTATAAAATTTAAAAAAGGAGTTTTGCTTCTCCATTTCAGATCTAGAGGTGACCAGATAATTTTGACTTAATATAAATTAGTACAATTACTTAAGATTAGTTCCATATTTTGAAACTAGAGAGAATTTTCAGTGTATTTATTCTTTTCCTGTACCAGGTACAGGAATCCTTCAAAATACGAAAAACCTTTTTAAAAATTGATTTCTTCTGCCCTTTGTAAAATTATCACAGACACATTAATAAATTAACATTAGCTTCACCCTTACCAAGATCTTATACAATCCGTGTGCTAAAATCCAAAAAATCCGTAACTCTGATCTTATCATCTCCCTCTTTGAAAGATGTATCTCTATATTTATTCATTTATTTGGCCCTGAATATTACTTCTCAGTGAATTTGCTATAGAATAAAAAGAGGGACAATATCATAAACCTTGCCAGAAGGAAAATTTCCTTAGCCTTGTTTCTAGGCATGAGTCATCTCTCCTAGTCATTCAGATAGTCACCAGGTGCTGAAAGCAAGGCTTAGGCATAAATAGATGGGAGGTTTCCTTTCAGAAAGAAAAGGCACAATTGGGAAATAAAGTCAAAGAGATCCCACCTGGGCACTGTCCGAGGTTGTCCCCAGACTTTTCCAAGCACAGACATCCACCTTGAACAGTTCACAGCCTGCAGCCTCTGCTGTCCCATTATCAGCTTTAATGAGACTCCTGTAATCAAGGCTTAGATAAATAGTAAAATTTACAGTTCCCCAAATTATTAAATAGCAAATAAATATGGACTATTGTCCTTCAGCTAGGGCCATCTAAAATTTGATTGAGCAATTAATTACAAACTTAAACTCAAACAAATCTTTCTGCCTTCCCAAAACTTCCTTATGTTCTCTCAAAATACTTCTAAAACTGATATCAACTATCTGGAAACAGGAGGGGCTGGATGAAACCCATTTGTCCCAAACCTTCTTATCTGTTTTGTTCACCTTTTCATAAATAGACTTTAAAGACAGTTTGAATTAACCTGGTGTTAAAAATGGCATCTTTCTTTTCTCTCAACTAAAGTATCTCTGATTAAACTAAATATCAGACACCCAAGTACCCCATCATTCTCCCCTTAAACACCTGGGACCCAAAATCATTTGGGTAGATCTGTCTGTGTTTCATAGGGGCCTGGGTCTGTATTCACTCTGGAAGAAAAAGATAATTCAGAAATTGAATCCTTAACATACATTCAGTTACAAATGTTAACTTTTGCTTAGAGTGTGAAATGACAACCAATTCAGATCAAAACAGCCAGATCTCTTCTCTTTTTACAATCTCATTAAACTTTGATGAAGAAAGTTAGTTGAAAACTGTTAAAATGATCTAAAGCAGTTTGCATAACTTTTTGCACATGTTCTAATTCTAGATGAGAAATAATATTAGAGTTTCCACTAAGCTGACAAAAAAAAAAAAAAACCTCACAAATGTAGAGATTACATTCTTAGGGGTGTGTCAGTGAGATAGGATCTTGAAGCCTGGGCCTGATTGACCTGAGGTCAATCATAGACAGCAGGGGAGAAAAAGCCTGTGGGTCTCCACAGAATCAGGGGTGGAGATGGAAAGGGGCTGACCCAAGGAAATCTTATCAGCTTCCATAACAAGGAGGGCAGTTTCAGCAAAGGCCTGGAGGCAAAGGGCACACCAGCAGCCACTGAATCAAGGGGCCCAGGGTTTTTGTTTGTTTGTTTGTCTATTTTGTTGGGGTTTTTTAAGTTCACTTAGCTAAATAGACTTTTAGAAACACAATACCTTCTCAGAAAGATGGTAACAAAATAACAGTGATTATCAAATGACATATAATAATTGATCTTATCAATTCTGGCATGGATTCAAAGTTAGAGAGATATCAAAATATGCCAGTCATTATATTTTACAATCACTATACAATTCTCATTACAAACCCTATTAATTTTCCTTTTACAAATTCAAGGAAGAAGTCAAGCTGAGATAGCAAAAATCTTGTTTGTTTTTTTAAGCAATCCCAATATCCTATTTCCAATTTCTTAATGATTAATTCTTAGAATTTGACCAGGACTATAAAGAAATTGTAAATTTCCCAAATTAAAAATTTCAAAATATTATAACAGGGAGAATTTTGGTGGAACTTTTGAAAGTGATCTTTGAATCTGCCAATCTCAAAGCTCCCAAACTTAATTGACTTTAATTGGTCAGGCAGGAGATCTAGCCTGACTGTTTTGTTTTTTTTTTTGACTGGGAGGGGTCCCCAAAGAGGGGCCCACCTCCCCCAAGGCTCACAATGAGGGCTCTGGTGACTCTCCATGTGGGAAAGGCCCAAGCTCTCCCTGACCTTGAAGTCTCCCAGAGAAATTTCCCAACTGCCCAAATTTCCTACCAAGGGTGGGGTTATGCAGGTCCCAACCTTACTCCCCTTTCCAATTCAGTGGGTGCAGAACTCCTTCCCTCCAGCTCCTTTCTCCTCACTACCCCACTCCCCCATAAGAAGTGGCTGAGGGCTGGGGGTGGATGGCTTCACCTTCTCTTGCCTGTGGAAACAGCAGCTCAGTGTGGGGGTTGGTCAGTCCAGCCCTTAGCCTGACCCAGGAGCCAGGCTGGCAAGCCCCTCCTCCCGACCCCCCCCCCCCCATCCCACAGCCAAGATCATGAGACATGTGGCTGCCCTAGTCAGGCTCAATAAGGCCAAATAGGCTGGGTTAATGGATTTCCTGAGGGGAAGGATGGCTGAAGCAGAAGAGGGTTATTCTGGAAACAATTATATCTTCCCAGTAGAAATCAGAAAAACATTCTTTGCAGAATAAAAAATTTTAAAGGGAGACTTTAAACAACTGAGCTCAAGACAAAACTTTACAAAACACTCAGACACATTACATTCCTTATCCACTTGATTGCTGCCCTCAGATTCTGAACAGGAAGCAAATGAGCTCAAGTGAGCATAGGACATGTACAGACAAAAAAACATATAACCAGATCAGACAAGGCAAGAGGGACAACATCTTGAGCCTTGTCTGGGGAAGCGGTGCCCACTGAACAAAAAGCCAAGTCTAGTTCACTCCCCTCCAGAAAAACAGATTTTTAACCAGAACAATATATATATATATATATATATATATATATATATATATACATCTATAGATATAGATATAGATATGGCATTAGAGAGCCTTGAATTAATTTTTTGATTTTTTTTACATATACTTTATCAACTTTTTGTTTACATCATTCATTTCTGCCATATTTTGAGCTACAATTTTATCCCCATTTTTCCTGAACCCACCACCCCAGAATAGCAGTCCCATAAGATATCCCCTCATCCAATCTGCTCTCTCCCATATCTTCTCCCATACCCCCTTCAACTTTACCATTAGGGCAAGGTGAATCTCTGTGCCCCAATGCTTGCACATCTTATCTTTCAATTACATGCAAAATAGTATTAATAATAGTATTTATATATATTTGAAACATTTAATTTTAAAACTTTGAATTTCAGATCCATTCCCTTCCTCCCTTTTCGCCCACTCCCTTTGGGAAGATAAGAAATTCAGTATGTGTTGTACTTATAAAGCTATGCAAAACATTACCATAGTAGATATATTGTAAAAGACTGCTTATATTTGCCTCCCACCCCCCCACCTGTTCCATTCCCTACATTAATCCTGTCCCTCTTTGAAAGTGGGTACTTCCAAACTCCCTTCCCCCCAGAATGCCCTTCCCTCCATCATTCCCCCTCTCTTCCCCTTCCCGCTACTCTGCTGCAGGGTGAGATAGCCCATTTAGTATGTATGTCATTATCTCCCTGAGCAAAATTCAATGAGAATGATGTTTTTGCTTTTTTGCCTTCCTGTTCTTCACCTCCCCTGCAACCACTTCCCCTTGCCTCTTCTACATGAGATAGTTTACCCTACCCTGTCTCTCCCCATCTCCTCTTTCCACATTATTCTCTCATCTCTTAACTTCTGCCCTTAAGTATCATCCCTTCCCACCAAATTTGACCTGTGCCTTTTATCCATGTATACCTGTAAACATATATAGACACATTCACATATGTATTCACATACCCATATATACTCTTTCAATTGTTTTCATACAGAGAAAGGTTTCATCAGTCACAGTTATTGTATTTCCATGTAGGAATGTAAATAGTTCAGCTTTAATGAGTTCCTTTTGATTTCTTTTCCCTGATGACCTTCTCAAGCATCTCTTGCTTCTTGGGTCTGAATGTCAAATTTTCTATTCAACTCTGGTTTTTTCCTTAAGAATGCTTGAAAGTCCTCTATTCCACTGAATGACCATATTTTCCCCTGAAACAAGATACTCAGTTTTGCTGGGTAGGTGATTCTTGGTTTTACTCCTAGCTCTTTTGACCTCTGAAATATCATATTCCATGCCCTTCTATCTCTCAGTGTAGAAGCTGCCAGGTCCTGTGCTATTCTGATTGTGTTTCCACAATATTGAAATTGTTTACTCCTGGCTGCTTGTAGTATTGTCTCCTTGATCTTTGGATTCTGGAACCTGGGTATAACATTCCTGGAAATTTTCTTTTTGGGATCTTTTTAGGAGGTGATATGTGGATTCTTTCAACCTCTATTTCCCCCTCTAGGTCTAAAACATCAGGGCAATTTTCCTTAAGAATTTTTTGAAGGGTGATTTCTAGGTTCTTTCTTTGATCATGGCTTTCAGGTAGTCCAATAAATTTTAAATTATTGCTCCTGGATCTTTTCCAGGTCAGTGGTTTTTCCCATGAAATATTTCACATTGCCTTCTATTCTTTCATTTGTTGGGATCTGCTTAACAGCATCTTGATTTCTCATAAAATCACTAGCGTCTATTTGCTCCAGTCTAACTCTGAAGGAATGAATCTCCTCAGTGAGCTTTTGAGATTCTTTTTCCATCTGCCAAATTCGGCATTCTTCTCCTCATTGCCCTTTTGAGTCTCTTTTGCCCTTTAAGGTTGTCTGTTTTTTAAGGTGTTATTTTCCTCAGTCAGGCTGTTGACTTTCATTTCACACTTTTCCTGCATCATTCTCATTTCTCTTCCCAATTTTTCCTCCACTTGTCTGATTTGGTTTTTTAAAATCCTTCTTAAGGTCTACTATGGTCTGTAACCCGCTCATATTTTCACTTGGGGCTTTTGTTGCAGGATTTCTGTCCTCACAGTCCTCCTCCTGTTCCATGCTTCAATCCTCTTTCCCCCAAAAATAGGAATCTAATGTTGCATTTTTCTGTTTATTTTGTTTCCTTTGCCTAGGCATGTTGACACTTAATAACTTGACTTTTGGGCTTGTTGCCACAGTAGGACTCTGCCACCAGACAGGGGAGCTTCCGTCCAAAATGTTGGGGTCTTCACAACTGCAAGAGTTATTAGTTGGGTGCCCTCCCTGAAGCCTCCACATGCTCTGGCAAGCTGGATACCAACCACAAGACTTCCACCCCAGACTGCAATCCAGGTCCAGGGAGGTTAAAGCAAGAGCAATTACCACCCAAGACTGATCACTGGATCTCCCTACAGTTCACAGGCCAGGAGCTAAAGCTGCAACTGAAGCTCCAAAATGGCGTCTGTGCTGTGTCTTCTCAGCCACTTCTTGCCCTCAGGGGAGGAAGCCAATGCATTCCCCAAATACAGGTCCCAAAGTCCATAGGGCATTATCCTGTCACTTTGTCCTAGGCCTGTCTGTGTTGATAATTCTGGAATTGCCACAGCTGATGAGTTCTGGGGTCCCTCCTTCCGGCTGCCTGCTCAGCCACCCTGAAGCTAAAACCTCAGCTCATGCAGGCCTGAGCTCAGCTCCCAGAGTGCTGTGTTGGCTGCTCCCAGAGCGCTGAGCCAGCCTCTCCCTGCAGGGCTGCTGGGCTGTCCTCAATGGGAGGTTAGCTTCTCTGTGCCATTCTGTGGGTGCTTGAGCTCCAGAAGTTGTTCAGAGTCCCCTTTTACATGATTTTGAAGTGGAGTGGGAGAGAGCACCTTGGAAGTGCTGTTTCTTCTCTGCCATCTTGCCTGTGCCCCCTAATTATACCTTTTATTTATCATCCCTTCCTATTAAATTGGTCCTGTGCCCTCTTTCTACATATACCTCTAAGCATACACACACATTCACATATGTATTCATATGCCCACATATTCTCCAATATATGTGTGTGTGTGTATACCTATATCTATATCTACATCTATCTATCTATCTAGATATAGATATAGATAGGTTTGTGTGTGTATATTCCCTTCAACTATTTTCATACTGAGAAAAGTTTCATCAGTTAGAATTATTGTTTTTTCCATGTAGCAATTTAAATAGTTCAACTTTGATTCCTTATGATTTCTTTACCCTGTTTACATACTCATGTTTCTCTTGATTCTTTTATCTGAATGTCAAATTTTCTATTCAACTATGTTTTTTGCTTCAAGAATACTTGAAACTCCTTTATTCCACTGAATGACCATATTTTGCCCTGGCATATGATACTCAGTTTTTCTGGGTAAGTGATTCTTGGTTTTAATCTCAGCTCTTTTGACCTCTGGAATATCATATTACAGTCCCTTCGGTCCCTCAGTATAGAAGCTGCCAGATGCTCTGTCATCCTGATTGTGTTTCCACAATATTCAATTTTTTTTTTCTGGCTACTGGTAATATTCTCTCCTTTATCTGGTAATTCCAGAACCTACCTATAATATTCCTAGGAATTTTCTTTTTGGGATCTTTTTCAAGAGGTGATTTGTGTATTCTTTCAACCTCTATTTTGCCCTCTGGTTCTAAAACATCAGGACAATTTTCCTTGAGAATTTCTTGAAGGATATTTTCTAGATCCTTTCTTTGATCATGGCTTTCAGGTAGTCCAACAATTATTAAATTATCTCTCCTGGATCTATTTCCCAAGTCAGTGGTCACCATGAGATATTTCATATTGCCTTCTATCATTTCATTTGTTTAGATCTGTTTAACAGCATCTTCATTTCTCATAAAGTCACTAGCTTCCATTTCCTTCCATATTAATTCTGAAGAAATGATTCTCCTCAGTGAGCTTTTGAGATTCTTTTTCCATATGACAAATTTGGATTTTTAAGGCATTCTTCTCCTCATTGCCTTTTTTGAGCCTCTTCTACCATTTGAGTTAATCTATTTTTAAGGTGTTATTTTCCTCAGTCAGGCTGTTTGCTCTCATTTCATAATTTTCTTGCATCATTCTCATTTCTCTTCTTATTTTTCCCTCCACTTCTCTTACCTGTTTCTTAAGCTCCTCTATGGCCTGTAACCAGCTCGCATTTTCCTTTGAAGCTTTTGGTGCAAGAGTTCTGGTTTCAGTGTCTTCCTCCTAACCCATGCTTTAATCCTTTTTGTCCCCAATATAGTAATCTAATGTTGGATTCTTCTGTTTGTTTTGCTTCCTTTGCCTGGTCATGTTGCCACTCAATTACTTGGTCTTTTTACCATAGTAGGACTCTGCCACCAGACAGGGGAGCTTCAGTCCCAGACGTCAGGGTTTTCACAGCTGCCTGATGTGTTAGTTGGGTGCACTCTCTGAACCCTCCACATGCTTTGGCAAGCTGGACACACATCCCAGGACATCCAACCTAGGCTGTAATCCAGATCCAAGTAGATGAAAGCAAAAGCAATTACCCCTCAAACTGGTGGCTTTGTCCCCCTATAGTCTGCAAGCCAGGAATTGAGGCAGCCATGTGAGGCTGCATCTGTGCAGTAGAGTCTCAGCTGTTTCTCTTCCTGGGGGCAAAAGCCCATGCACTCCCAACTACTGGGTCACAAAGTCCACACTGCACTGACCTCTCACTTAGTCCTTGGCTTCTACGTGTTGAGAATTCTGGAAACAGCCACCACTGCTGGTGTTATGGATACCCTCCAGCCAGGGGCTGGTCAGGTCCACCTGGAGGCTAAAACTTGAGGGAGGTGGCTGGGCTCAGCTCCCAGATTGTTGCACTGGCCGATTCCTGCGTGGCTTCTAGCTGTCCTCAGTTGGAGGATAGCTTCTCTTTGTCATTCTGTGGGTTCTGTAACTCCAAAGTTTTTTCAGAATTCCCTTTTCAGGAATTGGGGAAAGTGAAAGCTGGAGCCCCTCGGAAGTCCTCTTTCTACTCCACGATCTTGGATCCACCCCCTGAATTAGCCTATATTAAGGTGTTATTGTCGTAAATAATTTTTTATCTCTTCTTTAGCATGTTGTTGACTCATTTTTCATGATTTTCTTTTTGAGCTCCTCCATGGTCTAAGACCAATGCATATTTTTCTTGGAGTCTTTTGATGCAGGAATTTTGACTTTGTTGTCTTCTCCTGGTTCTAGGTTTTTATCTTCTTTGTCACAAAAGAAAGCTTCTACAGTATGATTTGTTTTCCTCTGTTTGCTCATTTTCTCCATCAATTCCTTCATTTCTGAGCTCTTTGCCAGGGAAGAACTCTGCTTCCAGACTGAAAAGTGCTGTGTTCCAAATTTCTGTAGTTTTGCCAAACTGTTATCAGAGCTACTTCTATGAACCTGCCTCAGAACTGTGAGGAGGACTCCCTCTCCACAGCTGCCACAATACCTGGCATGCCAGCCCTCTTCCTCACCCCAGTACTGCCTCCCAATACTGTGACCAAGATACAAGAAGGGTAAAATAAGAGAATCCTGCCTCTTCACCAGCAAAGACATTCTTGCAATTGGCCTCTGATCAGCTGCTTGTTCCTCCCACCATCTGTGGGCCTGCATCTCTGGAAGCAGCTACTGCTGCCCCTGTTGCTGCTATTGCTGCTGCTGCTCCTACCGTAGCCTCCATCACTTTGGCACTTGGGCAGGGCCTAGAACCCACTCTTCTCTCACCCAGGTCCAACAGAAATTCCGCCCTGACCTTATATTTTCTCTTTGGTGTTTTTGGTTTGAGAAGTCTGGAAATCACCACAACTGCCAATAATTCAGTCCCCTTCAGTCTGCTCTGGCTGAGGCTGTTTTGCTGGTCTGTACAGGCAGGTTCCAAGCAGGACTGAACTCCACTCCCAGCTCAGTGTTATATATAATTCCTTTTGACTTGTCAGGGTCTCTTGAGCTGGAGATGTATTTCACTTTGTCATTTTGTGGTTTATGTAGTTCTAAAGTTTATTTAGTGTAATTTTTACAGGTATTTGGAGGTGATTAGGGGATGAGCTCAAGCAAGTTTCTACTTTTACTGCACCATCTTCGCTACTCATATATTCTTTTTTTGTCTTTTTTGAGGGGGAAGGAAGGGCAATTGTGGTTAAGTGACTTGCCCAAGGTTATAGAAGTAGAACTATTAAGTGTCTGAGGTCACATTTTAACTCAGGTCCTCCAGAATACAGGGCCAGATCTGCCCCTGTGAATATATTCTTTAAAGGTGGGAGCTGGCTATTCATTTGAGCAGGGATTAAAGTTGTCTGTAGTAGTTTATTGATTCTATTAAGGTGTTTCTAACTCTGGAAATTTGTAGAAATAGGAATACTTGTAAAGTAAACCTCTAGCTTGTCATATTTTGAAGGTGTATATAAAGAGTAGATTGTGTGAAGGACAGAGTGTTGAAGAAGTTTGTATATTTTGTTTGTCCATGTATAAGGTGAGGGGATATTAGTTGTGGGTTATCTATCTATCTATCTATCTATCTATCTATCTATCTATCTACCTATCTATTCATCTACATTCATGTATATATACATATGTTTTGTCAGAAGAATGTTAATGGATAAGTATATCTCTGGGATGTGGCTTATGTATGAATCTTTATGAAATCTATACATATTTGTATATGTGTCTTTTGGACATTTGGGCATGGACCTTAAAGGTACTAGGGAAGACAGAACAAGTGCTATGACTCATTGTCAACTGGCACAAAATGCTTTTACTTCAAGTTATCAGATTAAATTCTTTCTTTCCAGTGCCATTCTTTATAAAGTGAATCAAATTTAGGAACTGTGTTGACAAAACCCTGACATGTTTAACTACCATAATGACATACTTGTGTGGCCCTAGTAATGCTCAGAGAGAAAGGAGTGGTGCAGTAATCTGAACAGGTTCAGCAAGACATTAGTAAGTGATTGAGTTTTAGAATGATGGATCTGTGCTACTTGACTATCCCATATAGGAGTCTATCAATTGCAATGTCCATCTCACTAAACCAAGCTTTTTTCCAGTCTATTTTGCTACTTTTATATTATGTTTACAAGACTAAACTACACATCTCCACAGTCTAATTTCTAATCACATTATTCATCCAAAACTTCTCTCAAGTTACTAATGATCTCTTGGTTGCAAAATCTAATTTTCCTTCTTCCATCCTCATCCTTTATGTCTTTTCTGCAAACTTTGACTTTCAATCACCTTTTGCTCCTTAACCATCTCTTTTCTTTGGATTAATATGTCTACTTTTTATGGTTCTTCTTTTACATGACTAGTTGTAATAAATCTCATGTGTAGAATCCAGCATGAGTGTATGCCCACTAACATTAGGTATACAATAGAGGACTGTCCTAGACTCTCTCCTCTTCTCCTTTTTTGTTATTTAAATTGGTGATTTCATCATCTCCTGTAGATCCAAATGTCATATTTTATGTTCATGATCTCGAATCTGCTTATGCAGTCCTACCCTCTCTGATGGCTTCAACTTTATCAACTCAAACTACTAATCAGACATCTCAAAGTAGATGTCCTACAAATATCTTAAGCTCAAAGTGTTGAAAACTGAATTCATTATCTTTCTTCCCAAATATTGCCTTCTTCCTAACTTCATTATTACTTTCAAGGATGCCATGAGTTTCCCAGTCACCCTAGCCACCTACCTGTGTATCATCCTTGATTACTCAATCTCTGTTATCCAAAGTAGCCAATCTAAGACCAAGTTCTATAGATTTAAGCTTCATAATATCTCTTAGATATGCCCTGTTCTCTCCTGTAATACTCTTAACACACCAGTGCAGGCCCTCCTCAACTAATGCCTCTCCTGTTGAAGAATCCTCCAGATTGAACTCCCTGCCTCAGGTTTCTCCTTATTCTTTTTTTTAACTTATTTATTTATATTTAGTTTTCAACATTTGCCTCTGTAAGATTTTGAATGCCAAATTTTCTCCCTATCTCTTCCCTTCCCCACCCAAAGAGGGCATGTAATTTGACGTAGGCTCTACATATGCATTAATACTGGACATTCATATTAGTCATGTTGTAAATAAGATTTAGAACAAATGGGAGAAATCCCAAAAGAAGAAACAAAAAAAAAGCAAATAATATGTTTCAATCTGCATTCAGACCCATAGACCTTTTTTATGGATGTGGACATCATTTTCCATCATGAGTCCTTTGGAGTTGTACTGTATTCTTGTGCTGCTAAGAAGAGATAAGTCTATCAAAAAGTTAGTCATCAAACATTGTGGAAAATTTTTAAAATATTGTGGTTGTTACTGTGTACAATGTTGTTCTGGTCCTGTTCATTTTACTCAGCATCAATTCATTCAATTTTTTCCAAGTTTTTCTGGAGTCTGCCTTCTCATCATTTCTTATAGCAAAATAGTATTCCATTACATTCATATACCACATGTTGAGCCATTCCCCAATTGATATGTATTCCCTTAGTTTCCCATTTTTTCCACCACAAAAAGAAATGATAGAAATATTTTTTACATGTGGGTCATTTTCCCATTTGCATGATCTCTTTGGAATACAGACCTAGAGGTGGCATTGCTGGAACAAAGGGTATATGCTGTTTTATAGTCCTTTGGGTATAGTTCCAAATTGCTTCTCAGAAAGATTGGATCAGTTAACAACTCCCCCAATAATTCACTATTTTCCATATCTTCTCCAACATTTATCATTTTGCTTTTTTTGTCATATTAGCCCATCTGATAGGTGTGAGAGAGTATCTCAGAGGTGTTTTTATTTGCATTTCTCTAATCAGTAGTGATTTAGTCTATATGACTATAGATAGCTTTAATGTCTTCCTCTGAAAACTACCTGTTCATATCCTTTGACCATTTATCAATTCAGGAACAAATTATATTCTTATAAATTGGACTGATTTCTCCATATATTAGAGAAATGAGGCCTTTAACAAAAACACTGGCTATAAGAAATGTTTCCCATATTTCTGCTTTCCTTCTAATCTTTGTAGCATTGGTTTTGTTTGTGCAAAAATTTTGATACCTAATGTAATCAAAATTATCCATTTTTCCATTTCGTAATGCTCCCTCTCTCTTGATGAGTCATAAATTCTTTCCTTCTCCATAGGTAGACTATTCCTTACTCTCCTTATTTGCTTGCGATATTACCTTTTATGTCTAAATTGTAAAACCATTTTACCTTTTCTTGGTGTACAGTGTATAAATAGTTCCTATCATACTAATTTCCAGTTTTCCCAGCAGTCTTTATCAAATAGTGAGTTCTTATCACAGAAACTGGAGTCTTTGGGTTTATCAAATAGTGAATTACTACAGTCATTAACTATTGTGTCTTAAGAACCTAACATATTCTACTAATCCTTTACTCTATTTCTGAGCCAGTAGCAAATAGTTTTGACAATTGCTGCTTTACTAAATAACTTTAAATCTTATATGGCTAGGCCAACTTTCTTTGCATTTTTCATTAATTCCCTGGATATTCTTGACCTTTTGTTCTTCCAGATGAGTTTTGTTATTTTTTTTGTAGCTCTATAAAATAATTTCAAAAGTTTGATTGGTGTGTCACTGAATATAAAAATTAATTTAGGAAGAATTGTGATATGATTTAATGTTAGCTTGGCCAACCCATCTACATTTTTTTTAAGAATCAATATTTTCCTACTAATGCAAGCAGGATGTAAATCATAAAAAAAAAAATACTACCCATTGAAAATTTACATATTATGCCTATCCTGAGGGTAATGAAATAAAAAATAATGGTGCTTACATAAGTTCTTTGAGGGTATAGATAATTTTATTTTTGTTTTTGTATTTCTAGTATTTGTTATAGTAGTTATACAAATTTGACTCAAATATTTGATGAAATGAATTAAACTAACATTTTAAAATCAATATTGTCTTGTACATAAGAAGTGTTAAAAAAAACAACTAGCAAATTAATAACCAATAAAGGAGAAACAGTGTTTTATGGGGAGAAAAACACAATAGATGTATAGCATTATCCTCCTGATATCTTTAAAATATGATGAGACCAAGAGTAGATCTTCTAAGGAGCATATATGGAAGTCTAGGGAAAAGAATAACATAGGATGATGAAGATATGACTGGGTAATTTTCCCACTGATTGATAGAGAAACCAAACAGAAGAGATCTTGAATCTATTGAAGTGAGAAGAACTAGAGATAATCGGAGCAGAAGACTATAATATATCTACTACAAAGCCAGAGGGAAGAAGTGGATGGGAAGTTACTGATCTAAACTGCAAAATGGTCAAGGGAGAAGGATTATGTTATAATAATGAATTATAATTGTCTCAAAGGGTATGCACAGTGTTATAGCCCTTTGGCCATAGTTCCAAATTGCTGGAACTATATATTTTATCTACTGAGTATTTCTGTTATTAACATTATATCTGATGAATTCTTGATTTATCCTGTCAATAATTACCATCTTTTCATCAGTAGCAAAAGCAGAATAGAGAACTTTTAAAAAAATTATTTCTGAGGAACAAGGAAGAAAAAGTTGAAGTGGAAATGAAAAAAAAAATAAATCTTAGAATAAACTGGTCTTGTCACTTTAGAATTCATGGATATTGAAAGAGGACATGCTGGACATTGTGAAATAATTGTTTTAGATGGTAACATAATTTTTCAAAGATAAGTTTGTAGACAAGCTATAATATATGTATATGTATATATATATATACGTATGTATTTCAGTGTGTGTGTGTATATACTTATATCTATATGTACACATACATATATATATATATGCCTAAATACACATGTACATCTCTGTCAGTATATGTAAATATGCATGTGTATAGTTATACAAGTATTTTTGTGTATACCTGCGCAAACACAGACACTATAGCTTGAACTTCCAAAAGAGAGATTGGCTTTAGAGAAGTAAGACACACTTTAAAAAATTCTGATAAAATTAAATGATAATTCTACTAATAAAGACCAGATGTCAGACAATCAAGTAAACTAAGGGATCTGCACAGAGAGTTTTGCAGTAAGCAGAGATTTAAAAACAATAAGGAAAAATGAAGGAAGCAAGAATATACAATTCAGATGTATACAAAATAATGGGAAAACTTTGGCAAAAACATTCTTTGGAATACTGAAAATCAGGAAGAATTAAATATTCAAAAAATGCAAGTATCATAAAATAAGACTCTTCAATCCCTTTCTAATCTATGTTTGGAAGAAGTGCAGGGAGGCGAAAAAGGGGTAGGCACGATGTATGTAAAAAATGCAATGATGACAACAAATGATGGAAAAAAGAAAATTGTAAAATATTTTTTCTTGTTTTTGTTTTCTTTCCCAAATATTATAGTAATAGGAATAAATGGAAATTAAAAGAACTTAATAAGAGATCTGAAGAAAACAAGTGGCAAAAGAATTAAAAACATCAGGGAACTGAAATTATATATGGGATTGCACAACAATTATTAGTGACCTGAGAAATAATAGAGTATTGGAAAGGGGGTACAGTAGATGAACAAAATGAGAAAAGAATTATTCTACAAAATGTAAGATAACTGCAAAATAATCATGTAATTATCATATAATAATCAATCTTATGCATGGATCCCAAGTAAAATTGAAGAGTGTTTAATTATATGGTTGATTTTTGAGATTAAAAATAATTAAAGAATAATAACAAAATGCATTATTACCTATGATTTAATATGGTTTCTTTAGAAAAAAGCATAACAAAATTCAATTTATTTCTTTTCTTGAAATGTTTCCTAAATTAATAAATTGTGGCATGGCAAAAAGTAGTTCATCTGTATTTCTTTTTTTTTTCAAATGTTTTATTAACTTCTGGCTTACATCATTCATTTCCACCAGATATTGTTACAATTTTTCCCCATTTTTCTTACCCCCACCCCAGAATAGCAGTCCCACAGGATATCCCCTCTACACTCTCCCATGTCTTCTCCCATACCCCCTTTGACTTTTTCAGTAGGGCAAGGTGAATCTCTGTGCCCCAATGCCTGTACAACTTATTTCCCAATTATATGCAAAATTGTACTAGTAATACTATTTATATATATTAAACATTTGACTTTAAAACTTTGAATTCCAGATTCATTCCCTTCCTACCTTTTCACCCATACTTACTGTGAAGAAAAGCAATTCAGTATATGTTATACATGTGTAGCTATGCAAAACATTACCATAGTAGATGTATTGATAAAGAATGACTGTATTTCCCTCCCTCCTATCTCACCTCCCACTTGGTCTTTTCCCTAATTTGATCCAGTTCCTTTTCAAAAGTGGGTGCTTCCAACTTCCCTGCCCCCCTTCCCTCCCACCTTCGCTTCCATCATCTCTACTCTAATCCCCTTCCCCCTACTCTCTTGTAGGGTGAGATATCCTATTTAGTATGTATGTCATTCTCTCCCTGATACAAATTCAATGAGAATAAGGTTGTGCTTTTTACCATCCTCTTCTTCCCCTCCCTTGTAACCATATCCCTTTGCCTCTTCTATATAAGATAGTTTACCCCATTCTATCTGTCCCCATCTCCTCTTGTTATATTCCTCTCTAATTATTTTCACCTTTTAAGTATCATCACTTCCTATTAAATTCGACCTGTGCCCTATATCTATGTATATCTGTAAATATATATACACACATTCACATATGTATTCATATGCCCATTTAAACCTACATCAACTATTTTCATACTGAGTAAAATTTCATCAGTTACAGTTATCATTTTTCCATTTAGGAATGTAAATAGTTAAACTTTATTCAGTTCCTTGTGATTTCTTTTCCCTGTTTAAGTTCTCAAGAATCTTTTGCTTATTGGATCTGAATATCAAATTTTCTATTCAACTCTGGATTTTTCCTCAAGAATGCGTGAAAGTCCTCTATTCCACTAAATGACCAAATATTCCCCTGAAACATGATACTGAGTTTTGCTGGGGAGGTGATTCTTGGTATTAATCCCAATTTGCCCTCTGAAATATCATATTCCAAACCATTTAATCCCTAAGTGTAGAAGGTGCCAGATCCTACACTATCCTACTTGCATTTCCAGAGTATTCAAATTGTTCGTTCCTGACTGGTTGTAATATTTTCTCCTTGATCTGGGAATTCTGGAACCTGGCTATAAAATTCCTAGGAGTTTTCGTTTGGGGATCTTTTTTTCAGAAGGTGATTGGTGGATTCTTTGAACCTCTATTTTGCCCTCTGGTTCTAAAACAACAGGACAATTTTTCTTGAGAATTTCTTTTCTTTTCTAATAATAGTATTTATATATATATAGGAAACATTTACTTTTAAGACCTCACATTTCAGATCCAATCCCATTAAAACCAAGAATCACTTACCCAGCAAAACTGAGTATCTCTTTTCAGGGGAAAATATTGTCATTCAGTGGAATAGAGGACTTTCAAGCATTCTTTTTGTTTGTTTGTTTTTTAAACAAATGCTTTATTAACTTCTGTTTTACATCATTCATTTCTGCAAGATGTTGGTTTACATTTTTTTCCCTGTTTTTCCCCTACCCAACATCCCAGAATAGCAGTCCCACAAGATATAGTTTCTTCCAATCTGCTCTCTCCCATATCTTCTCCCATACCCCCTTCAACTTTTCCATTAGAGGAAGGTGAATTGTTGTGTCCCAATGCCTGGACATCTTATCTCCCAATTACAAGCAAAAGAATATTAATAATAGTATTTATATATATTTGAAACATTTAATTTTAAGACCTCAAATTTCAGATCCATTCCCTTCCTGCCTTGTAACCCATCCACTCTGGGAAGATAAGTAATTCAGTATATGTTGTACATGTCTAGCTTTGCAAAACATTACCATAGTAGATATATTGTACAAGGTTGCTTATAATACCCTCCCACCCATCCCATCCCCCATCTGGTCCATTCCCTACTTGATCCTGTCCCTCTTCTATAGTGGGTACTTCCAACCTCCCCTCCACCCAAGAATGCCCTCCCATCCATCATCCCTGCTCTCATCCCCTTTCCCCCTATTCTGCTGCAGGTTGAGATATCCCATTTAGTATGTATGTCATTCTCTCCCTGAACCAAATTCAGTGAGAATGTGGTTTTGCCTTTTTGCCTTCCTATTCTTCCTCTCCCTTGCAACCACTTCCCCTTGCTTCTTCTACATGAGATAGTTTACCCTAGCCTGTCTCCTCTTGCCACTTTCCTCTCTCACCTCTTAACTTCACCCCTTAAGTATCCGCCCTTCCCAACAAATTCAACCTATGCCCTCTATCCGTGTATAATTGTAAACATATATACACACATTCACATATGTAGTCATATGACCATATACCCTTCTTCTATTATTTTCATACTGAGAAAGGTTTCATCAGCCACAATTATTGTTTTTCCATGTAGGAATGTAAATAGATTAACATTTATAAGTTCCTTTTGATTTCTTTTCCCTGATTACCTTCTCAGGCATCTCTTGCTTCTTTTGTCTGGATGTCAAATTTTTTATTCTACTCTGGTTGTTTTCCTCAAGAATGCTTGAAAGTCTTCTATTCCACTGAATGACAATATTTTCCCTTAAAATAAAATATTCAGTTTTGTTGGGAAGGTGAACCTTGGGTTCTCTTTTGCCCTCTGGAATATCGTATTCCATGCCCTTTGATCCTTCAGTGTAGAAGCTGCCAGGTCATGGGCTATTCTGATTGTGTTTCCACAATATTGAAATTGTTTCTTCCTGGCTGCTTGGAGTATTTTCTCCTTGATCTGGGGATTCTGGAACCTGGCTATAATATTCCTGGGAGTTTTCTTTTTGGGATCTTTTTCAGGAGGTGATCAGTGGATTCTTTCAACCTCTGTTTTGCCCTCTGGATCTAAAACATCAGGGCAGTTTTCCTTGAGGATTTCTTGAAGGGTGATTTCTAGGTTCTTTCTTTGATCATGGCTTTCAGGTAGTCCAATAATTTTTAAATTATCACTCCTGGATCTATTTTCCAGGTCAGTGGTTTTTCCCATGAAATATTTTGCATTGCCTTCTATTCTTTCATTTGTTGGGATCTGCTTAACAGCATCTTGATTTCTCATAAAATCACTAGCATCTATTTGCTCCAGTGTAACTCTGAAGGAATGAATCTCCTCAGCGAGCTTTTGAGATTCTTTTTCCATATGCCAATTTTGGCTTTTTAAGGCATTCTTCTCCTCATTGCCCTTTTGGGCCTCCTTTCCCATTTGAGTTAGTCTATTTTTTAAGGTGTTGTTTTCCTCAGTCAGGCTGTTGACCCTAATTTCATACTTTTCCTGCACCCTTCTCATTTCTCTTCCCAATTTTTCCTCCACTTCTCTTATTTGATTTTTAAAGTCCTTCTTAAGGTCCTCTATGGCCTGCAACCTGCTCATGTTTTCCCCTGGGGCTTTTGGAGCAGGATATCTGACCTCACAGTCCTCCTCCCACTCTATGCTTCGATCCTCTTGCCCCCCAAATAGGAGTCTTATGTTTCATTTTTCTGTTTATTTTGATTCCTTTTCCTTGGCATGTTGCCACTTAATTACTTGATTTTGGTCTTTTTGCCACAGTAGGACTCTGCCACCAGACAGTGGAGCTTCCTTCCTGAACGTGTGGGGTCTTCACAACTTCAGTTTCTCCAAGCTGGATAACCACCCCACAACCTCCACCCCAGACCACAATCTAGATCCATGGAGGTTAAAGCAAGAGCGATTACCCCCCAAGACTTATAGCTGGATCTCCCTGCAGTTCACAGGCCAGGAGCTGGATCTGCCACTGAAAACTGCAAAATGGAGTGTCTCCTCAGAGGCTTTTAGCCCCCAGGGGAGGAAGCCAATGCGTTCCCCAAATACTGGTCCCTAAATCCATAGGCCGCTAAACTCTCACTTTCTCCTAGGCATGTCTGTGCTGATAATTCTGGAATTGCCACAGCTGCTGGTGTTCTGGGGTACCTCCAGCCAACTGCTGGCCTAGTTGCCCTGGGGCTAAAACCACAACTCACACAGACCTGGGCTCGGCTCTCTGCAAGCTGTGTGAGTGGGTGACAAGGGAGGAAGGGAATGGATCTGAAATTCGAGGTTTTAAAATTAAATGTTTCAAATATATATAAATACTATTATTAATACTATTTTGCATGTAATTGGGAAATAAGATGTGCAGGAATTGGGGCACAGAGACTTACCTTGCTCTAATTGAAAAGTCGAAGGGGGTATGGGAGAATATTGGGGAGAGAACAGATTTGATGAGGGATATCTAGTGGAACTGCTTTTCTGGGGTGGTGGGTAGGGGAAAATTGGGGAAAAATTGTAACTCAAAATCTGGTGGAAATGAATAATGTAAACCAGAAGTTAATAAAGCATTTGTTAAAAAAATAGAAAGATTTTGAAAGTCAAGTAAGAGAAGTGGAGGAAAAATTGGGAAGAGAAATGAGAATGATGCAAGAAAATCATAAAAAACAAGTCAACAGCCTGCTAAAGGACAACCAAAAATACACTGAAGAAATAACACCTTAAAAATAGACTAACTCAAATGGCAAAAGAGGCCCAAAAAGCCAGTGAGGAGAAGAATGCTTTTAAAAGCCAAATCTCCCAGATGGAAAAGGAATTTCAAAAACTCACCAAAGAGAATAACTCCTTCCAAATTAGTTTGAAGTATTTGGAAGCTAAAAATTTTATGAGAAATCAAGATACTATAAAATAGATCCAAACAAATGAAAAAAAAATAGAAGACAATGTAAAATGACTCCCTGGAAAAACCACTGACCTGGAAAATAGATATAGGGGAGATAATTTAAAAAGTCCTGGACTAACTCAAAGCCAAGACAAAAAAAAATAGCCTAGACACCCTGTTGTAAGAAATTATCAAGTAACATTTCCATGATATTCTAGAACCACAAGGCAAAGTAGAAATTGAAGGAATTCACCCTTCACCTCTTGAAAAAGATTCCTAAATAAAACACTCCTAGGAATATTATAGCCAAATTACAGCCTGCCTATGTTAAGGAGAAAATATTACAAGTTATCAGGAAGAAACAATTTGAGTGTTGTGGAAACACAATCAGGATGAGACAAGATCTAGCAGCTTCTATGTTATGTGATCAAAGGGCTTGGAAGATGATATTCTAGGGGTCAAAGGAGCTAGGACTAACACCAAGAATCATCTATGTAGCAAAACTGAGTATAATGCTACAGGGGAAAATATGGTCATTCTACAAAATAGAGGATTTTCAAGCATTCTTGATGAAAAAACCAGAGCTGAAAAGAAAATTTGACTTTCAAATACAAGAAGCAAGAAAAGCATGAGAAGGTAAAACAGAAAAAAGAAATAATAAGCAACTTATTAAAGTTGAACTATTTACATTCCTATGTGGAAAAACAATAATTATAACTTAGAATTTTTTTCAGTATGAGGATAGTTGAAGGGATTATATATGTATGTATTTATGTACATATGTATGTATGTATTTATGTATATGTGTTTGTATGTATGGGAGGGTATATGTGTATATAAACATATATGTGAGTGTGGGCATATGTATGTTCAGGTATATATAGACAGATGGCACAGGATGAGTTGAAATATGAAGGAATATCTAAAAAATATAATTAAGAGGTGAGATAGGAATTTATTTAGAAGAAGGAGAAAGGGACAGATAGATTAGGGTAAATTATCTCATATAAAAGAGCCAAGAGAAAACTGTCACAATGGAGGGGAAGAGTGGGAAGGTGACAGGGAATGGGAAAACTTTATTCTCATTGAATTTTGCTTAGGGAAGGAATAACATACACAATCAATTGGGTATCTTACCCTACAGGAAAGTAGAGGGGAAGAGGATAAGAGGGGGAATGATAGAAGGGAGGGCAGACTAGGGGAAAGGGTAGTTAGAAGCAAACATCTTTGAAAAGGGATAGGGTCATTGGAGAAAAAGAGAATAAGTGAGGGTTTGGGATAGGATGGAGGGAAATATAGTTAGCCTTTCTCAGTATAACTACTATGGAAATTATTTGGATAACTACAAATGTACAACCTGTATTGAATTGCTTATCTTCGTAGTGGGGGTGAGTGAGGAAGGAAGAAGGGGAAAAAAATCTGGTACTCAAAGTTTTGAAAATAATTTTTAATTGTCTTTTACATACGCCTAAGAAATAATATATACAGGCACTGGAGTATAGGAATCCATTTTGCCCTATTAGAAAGTTAGGGGAGTGATGGGGGGGATATAAGAGAGAACAGATTGGGGTAAGGGCAAGGGTTATTCAGTATGCTTGCTATTTTGGGATGGAGTATAGGGGAAAGATGGGGAGAAAGATTGTAACTCAAAATCTCATGGAAATGAATGTTGAAATTTAAAAACAAATAAATATTAAAAAAACTAGAAAAATGAAAGCCTTCAATTTTGACCTGGTAGACAGATCCTGTTAAGGTACAATATGGGGATTTGAATTTTGTTAAGAAGCTCTGAGATACAAAATGTAAGATTTAGCAAAGAAAGAACGAAAGACAAGTTGTTTTAAGCATTTTATGCATAGCTAGGGATTTGATTTCTCAGGCCCCTTTATATTTTCCAAGACACATTTTCGTATCTTTCATTATATAATTGTCTGCTACTCTTCAATAATGCTGGTTGATAAGCAACAACAAACCTGCTCAATTTAGAAAAGTAGAGATTCATTTTCTGGGATCCCTATAGAGCTGAACAATACATTTGCTGTCAGGAATGATTGATTCCTGGAAATAATGTGAATTGTAAACCAGGTATTTATTCTATTTTGGAGGGTTTTTTTTTTTTGTTTTTGTTTTTTTAGCTAAAATGCTCAATATACAGAAAATGTATACATCAATTTGGCTTTCCTTTAATATTGTATATGCATAATCATTTCACTTCTTATGAATAAATAAACTATTAATACAATATATTTATATTGTAATATATGTAAAAATAAAATATTTATAAAATATACATGTCATTAATTTTAGAAAAATTGATTAAATAACAAGATTTTTTTTACCAGATGACAATATCTTTTTAACTTAATATAGAAAATACCATCAAAATAGAATTTTATAGGATTTGACTGTCAAAATATGTTATTATTAATATAAGATCTGAAATCTAAATAAGATATCATGAAAAATACATAAAATATCATACAATGTTTAAAAGCATTTGATTGGGGGTGGGGCGGAGCCAAGATGGTGGAGTAGAAACAGCACTTCCAAGGTGTTCTGCCCCACTCAACTTCCAAACTATGTAAAAGGGGACTCTGAACAACTTCTGGAGCCCCAGCACCCACAGAACTACACAGAGAAGCTAACTCCCACTGAGGACAGCCCAGCAGCCCTGTAGGGAGCGGCCAGCACAGTGCTCTGAAAGCAGGCAGCATAGTGCCCTGGGAACCGACGCAGTGCTCTGAGAGCTGAGCCCAGGCCCAGGTGAGCCATGGTTTTAGCCCTAGGGCGGCTGGGCCAGCAGCCAGCTGGAGGGACCTCAGAACACCAGCAGCTGTGGCAATTCCGGAATTATCCGCACAGATATGCCTAGGACAAATTGAGAGCTTAGTGCGCTATTGACTTTGGGACCAGTATTTGGGGAACACGTCGGCTTCCTCCCCTGGGGGTGAAAAGCTGCAGAAGAAGCATGGCACAGAAGCCATTTTGCAGTGTAAGTGGTGGCTGTAGCTCCTGGTCTGCAAACTGTAGGGAGATCCAGCAATCAGTCTGGGGGTTAATCGCTCTTGCTTTAAACTGCCTGGATCTGGATTGTGGCCTGGGCGGGAGGTATGGGGTGGGCATCCAATTTGCCAGAGTGGGTGGAGGTTTTACAGAGGCCACCCAACCTGTGGAAGTTGCGAAGACCCCACATTTGGGGCAGAAACTCTCCTGTCAGGTGGCAGAGTCCTACTGTGGCAACAAGCCCAAAAATCAAGTAATTAAATGGCAACATGCCTAGGTAAAAGAAACAAAATAAACAGAAAAATTCATCATTGGACTCCTATTTTAAGGGCAAAGAGGATCAAAGCATGGAGAAGGACTGTGAGGTCAGAACTCCTGCACCAAAAGCCCAAATGAAAACACAAGCTGGCTAAAGGCCAAAAAAAAAAGACCTTAAGAAGCAGATAAGAGGTGAGAGAGGAAAGTGGCAAGAGGATATGGGGAGAGACATGGTAGGGTAAACTATCTCATATAGAAGAGGCAAGGGAAAGTAATTGCAGGGGAGGGGAAGAACAGGAAGGCAAAAAGACAAAACCATATACTCACTGAAGTTAGCTCAAGGAGAGAATCACATACATACTAAATGGGATATCTCACCCTGCAGGAGAGTAGAGCAAAGGGGGATGAGAGGGAGGATGATGGAGGGGAGGGCATTCTAGGGGGAGGGGAGGTTGGAAGTACCCACTTTCGAAGAGGGACAGGATCAAATTAGGGGATGGAACAGGTGGGGGGTGAGATGGGTGGGAAGGAAATAAAAGCAGTCTTTTACAATATATCTACTATGGTAATGTTTTGCTTAGTACAACAACAACAACAATGTACAACACATAATGAATTGCTTATCTTCTCAGAGTTAGTGGGTGACAGGGGAGGAAGGGAATGTATCTGAAAATCGAAGTTTTGAAATTAAAATTTTCATAAGATGTCCAGGCATTGGGGCTCAGAGATTCACCTTGCCCTAATGGCAAAGTCGAAGGGGGTATGGGAGAAGATATGGGAGAGAGCAGATTGGATGAAGGGATATCTAGTGGGACTGCTATTCTGGAGTGGTGGGTAGGGGAAAATGGGGAAAAATTGTAACTCAAAATCTGGTGGAAATGAATGATGTAAACCAGAAGTTAATAAAGCATTTGTTTAATGGAAAAAAGCATTTGATTTTTATATTTAAGCTAATTTAGTATAAGTTTTACTATATGTTATACTAAATATGTAATTTAGTATTATATTTTTCAAATAACTATTGCTGAAATAAACATATACACGCGTGCATGCACACACACACACACACACACACACACATAATTTTAACTCTCCAGCATGTCAAAGCTGAACACATTGTAGTAGACTGGAAAAGGAATTGAAAGAACAATCCTGATTCTTCAGGAAGTTAAATTATACTGTTTCCTATATCCAGTGACAACAATGTACCTTGAAAATGGAAAAGCAGTGGATCTCTTGACAGTTTTCAAGAGAAAGCTTTGTATTTTTTATTACTATACCATCATCTTAATTAAAATGTTACCTAAAGACTGATTTTTACCTCTAACCCTTAGAAGATGGTGAAAGATAGGCTATAAATCTAAAGCTTATGAAGATGCTTTCACTATTTTCTGAAGAGTAGAAAAATTATCAGGATGATGGAACAATTACTATCTCTCTCACTTTCACTCTAACTCCTTTTGGAGAGGCATTTGCGACATATGGCCCCCTTCTGGCTTCTTGACAATCAAGTTCATAAAATGCATATTCATATTTGTTCTTCTCTGTTTTCTTTCTTTTTTCTTATACTCCCCACCAAAAAAAAAACAAAAACCTCATACATTATACCTATTAGACCATGACTTTGTGATAAGTAAACTAGTCCAATATGGCCCAAAGAGAAATTCTGAGTTGTAATCTGTATTTAGTTTAGTTCTAGTATTTTTACTGGAATTTTCAGTAAGAATTATAATCTTGGCGTGGCTAGGTGGCTCAGTGACTAGAGCATCAGCCCTTGAGTCAGGAGGACCTGAGTTCAAATCCGACCTCAGACAGTTGACACACTTAACTTGCCTTGTAATTTTGGGCAAGTTACTTAACTCCAGTTGCCCTCTAAAAAGCAAATAATAATAATAATAATAATAATAAATGTATATATATATATATATTCTTACTCTTCTACTCCCGTTCCCCGAAGTTCTGCATATTACTTATGAATTTATTTAGGTAAGGAGAAAATTACCCTAAAGATAAGCAATCCTAATGAATACATATATTAGTAGCTATTCTTGTTGGCTATTAACCCACATGATCTTTTAAACGTTTTTTTCCTTCATCAGAAAATATAAAAACCTTAATAATATAAGTTGTAAACCCTGCTTTCTTATTGTTATTGTTTTAAATGTGTGTATAGTACTTAGTACTATATGGATAGCAAAACTCTGTTACTTAAGTAATGGCTAAACTATTTACCCATAGCTTACTTTTAATAACTACAATGGTGGGGTAAGAGTGTTGCCAATCCATTTTGAGAAATATCCCTTTAGGTCTTTGACATGAATTTACATTCTCAACACTCAGAAAATGGAGGATCACCTTTTATCAGTTTTCTACATCTACCTGCCAAGCATTTCTCCCTTGACAGTGAAAGGATGGTGAACAGCTGCCTGAAATGCTGATACTCACCTATTATGGCTCTTTAGAGATGGTTTTAAACTGGGTAAGAATTTGTCCCTTACAGGCAAACAATCTGGAGACTGGAATGGAGTTGGACAACATTTGGATTGACACAATTTGTTATTTCCTAAAATTCAAAATCACCCATATATTACAGTCACAAATAGAACTAGAAAAGATCTTAGAGAATTTGTCCACGTTTGTCTCATAAGGTAGGAGAGAAGCTTCTCAGAACCTCTAAAAGATCAAAATATTGGTGAAATGTCTTTGGAAGGCATTGTTTGCATATTTTTATTAATTTGATTGAATATTTCAGCATTTTAAATTTAATTAGTATTAATAACATTAAATCATATAGGTATGTACCATTCCTTATATCGACTTCTGCTTTCTCCATTTTTGTTACTATATCCCCAAGAATCAGGTTTGGCGCTTAAGCCTTTCTCATTGGTCTTTTTAAAACTAGGTATTATAAGTAGATGACTCCCCAGAACTGGGATCTTGAGCAGTGGTAAACTTGGAACTAAGATTCTGCTCACTGCCGCTGCCAGATAAATTAGGAATTCCTGAGAAGTCAAGGTGCCCATAATTCAATAGAGGTGGGGGAGTGGGAGTGTAGGCTTTGGGATTTAGAATTTAGTGAGACCGTACTATATAGAAATAGAGTTAAACTATGACCCTAAATCCACTGTTCTCCTCAGAGACAAAGAGAGTGTATTAGGCATTATGATCCCCCAGGTTTTGTCGCTAATGTTCCCATGTTTGTTCTTAATATAACTTTGAAATAAATATTTATTCTTTTTTCAAAATTAATATATCTCTTAAGCAGTTAAATGGAATTGTAGTGTAGGGGACACCTAAAATTAGAGAAAGACCATAGTAGGGGAAGGTTATAGTGAGGGCAGTCTAGAAACCTGCAACCCCCTTGCAGATATCAGAAAACCCTTGAGGTAAAATGTAACACACTTAGCCTTTAGGTTGTGGGGGGACGGGCAGGATAAATACTGTTATACTAGGAATTATATTCAAATGTAAGTATTAAAGTGAATTACAGCATAAGGGGAATTATCACAATGAATATTATATTTTTTCTTAGATTAATTGTTCTTCTCTAAGCACAAATCACCATGGTATGATTTTAGTCAATCATATCCCCATTTGTAGTTTTCTTGGCAAAGGTAATGCTATTTGCTTCTCCAATTTATTTTACAGATGAGGAAACTTAGGAAAACAGAGTTAAGTGATTTTCCCAGGTCACAAACCTAAGTATGTATCAGGCTGAATTTGAAAGGGTCCTCCTCAGTCCTTCTTCAAGGTCTGTACTCCATTCCGTGTACCATCTAGCTGCTTCTTTCTTACCTGTGGCTCCAAGAAGCTGTATGTAGCATGCGCAGCAATGACACACCAGTAAAATCTTCTCAGCAAACAGACTAAACCAATTTGAGGGTAACTGAGATGTCTCAAACATGTTGTCATGTTAGGGGGATGTCTACCCCAAGCATGTGAAGATTTCCCTGGCAAAATGAGCAGATGAGAACAAATTGCTCCAATGGCCATGAAGGTTATTGAAGCAGGTGTTAAGGAGTGTTTAGAGCTTAGTCAGACATAAGAGATGCCAAGGTTATCCACTGCACTCTGGGCCATCAACAGTCATTTTGACTTTTGTCCTGCCACTGAAGTCAATGAGGAAGAAAAAATGAGACTGATGACTTTGTGAAACTCTGCCTGGCTTAAATCAAATTCACTCACAAATGATGTCGTTAATCCAATTCAGAGAAGAAGGATGAACATTTTAGTCAATAAGTAATCCTTTGGAAAACAAACAAATGGAGGGTTTTTTTGTTTGTTTGTATTGTTTTGTTTTGTTTTGGGGGGATAGAATAAAAGAAATATTTAAATATAATAACAAAAAAAGGAAGAGGTATGTGTGTGTGTTGAAGGAAAAGAAATAAAACTCTTCTGTTAAGAAACAGTAATGTTTAAAAAATATATTTTGAACACTAGTATAGCAAGTTTCTGCCTGGCTAATTAACTGCTGTGGAGTTTTAGGATTAGGATGTATATATGGTCACCATAGGCAATCAATGGGAATGATTTAATCAGAAAGCCTTTTCCCCATCAATATTAACTAGTACATAAGTGTATGCATGTGCATTGCCTAAGTTTTTGTCTCAACTATTTTTGTTGGGAAGGCAACACCAAAAGCATGAACTCAAATCATCCCTAAGAAAACCAGATGGGAAAAATCAATTTGTCTCTCCAGAATGAGAGGTAAAACCATTTTCATGTAAATGTCCTTTCCACAGTTCTACTTTACATTTGCATTGTGTTGTTCAGAAACATTTTAGACTTATTTTTGTGTTTAAACAAATGACAGACTCTCAGAGTCCATGAGGTGACTCTCTGATTTTATAACAATCTCATCAGAGACACATTTATTCTAAAAGATTAAAAAGGGTAGAAAGCCACATGCTAAAGCTGACCAAGAATTTTGTTTTAGGATTTAACATATTTTTTCTAGCAACAATCACCATGCCAACCAAAGAAGAAAACTCAAAGAATGTAAGTTTAAAAAGCCCACAAGCCTCCTTATTGTTTTGGCATGACATTTGTTATGGTGTGTTGAAGCCCACAGAAAATGAAGCATGAAGTGTGAACACAAAGGAATCTTATTGTTATGGTCAGCATGTATGAAGAAAAAAAAAAAACTACAATTATGTCTTTTATCCCTAGCTTTCAACCAGACCTTAAAGTTATCTGTCCATTTCTTTAAAGCCATCTTGAGGGTTTTGCTCAACTTGTTGATCTGTTTTACAAAAGAAAATTGTTTCTTCAAAAGCATTTCATTTATGTGAGTTTCAGTTGCTTCATTGCATCTGGTCTTGTAGGTTTAACTTATGGCACTTTGGCTGGAACTTTAAGAAAGCACCCAAGAAGTGGGTAATGTAAATGCATGGTGCAAGGACTAATTAAACACAAAGGCAAGTGCACAAACAGATGTTCACACATACACATTTTTCTCATGCTATGAAAAATAAATTACATTTTAAAAACTCATTGCTACTAAAATTGTATAAACTTTTGTTTTTCTAACAATAGTTTCAAAACACTTTGTACATATTATTTCATTTGTTCATCATGACAAGATAGTAAAATAGATTATGCAAATATTATTCTCTTCATCTTATAGATAAGCAAGTTTAGCTCTATTCAATACTTCAAGGTGACATAAATAGTGTTGGGGCAGTTGAGAGACCATAGGTGTCCTCATTCCCAGTGCAATATTCTTTTCTATTTTGTTTCATTTATGGTTAGGATCATAGAATTATTGGATCACAGCAAGTCAAGAATTCAGAGACCATGAAATCCAACCCCCCTCATTTTACAGATGAAGAAATAAACAGTCTGAGGGTTGTTAAGGGATTTGTCCAAGGTCATACAGGTAGTACTTTATCTCTGTCCTCAATTTGTTCTCTTACTCTCTAATGTGTTTTGGCTGCTACTACAAAATAGAATGGGATTTGGGATTTCTTTTCACACACTTTGTAATTTGTTGGTATCTACAGACATTATTTAATTTGACATAGAAAAGAAAATGTATTTCAGCTTTGTCACTATAATACAATAAGCTCAATACTGTCTACTAATAAATAAAGCACTACAAAGGAGAATAAGAGAAAGAATCTCCTAAAATCACTTCCTCATTCTTATCTTGGTCAAGGATAAGAAAAAAGCCATTTAATTCTAAGACAAGTTATCTTGCTTTTGCATTCCCATAGAAAATCCATTCATGTAGAAGAGCAGTCAATTAATATGACCTCTCACTTGAGTAGTAAAATTACAGGTTTCAAAGCACTTTTTACAGGCATTATTTTACCCATTTTCTACAATTTGACATTGTAGGAAGAGCAATGAATTGGTGAATTTAGAGCCAGAGGCCTTGGATTTGAATCCCAGCTATACTACAAACCCTGAAACTGTGGAAAGTCACTTTCTCTTACTGGCTTGTCACCTGGATTTTAGTTTCTTTTACTTTGAAATAAAATATCGGGAATAGATGATTTCTGAGTTCATTCCAGCTTTGAATCACACCAGAAGCAAGTCCATCAATAGGCAGATATGTTTTATCCCTGTTTTAGTAGTGAGAACACCAATTATATAAAGATAGCAAATGATTTGCTTTGAATCTTACAGCAAAGTATTGATAAAGCAGAGATAAAACCAAAGTCCATTGATATTTCTACTGAGCCAGACTATCTCTCTACTTTCTCCTTACACCCTTGCTCCTACTTCCTCAGGGATGACTTTGGCCAAAGTTTTATTCATCTTGGACATTTTCTGGTGCTTCTGAGTGAGAACAGAAATTGAAAATGTATATTTTCTAGATTTTCACCATCTTTTGTTCGATGTGAAGCAATTATTCTAATTCATAGTGATGTTTACAAGTTAAAATACATTTTAGAGGACATAATTCTGTTAAGCCGTTTATTAAAACTGATCTAAAGGGCATACTTAATTGCTCACAGATGCCTCAGTAGGCTGTGGAAGGGCATGTCTTCATTACATTCATTCTTCATGTTTGCTTTATATATAGAGTCATTAAAATATAATACCACTAAAATACCACACTGAATATTAACTTCCATATGGTTCTTACTCTAATTTGAAGCTCAATAAAATGTTCTATTAGTACATCCTTTTTTTTTTTAACTAGAAGGGATGATTATTTTATATAAAACTGGATTTACAGCTGTTTCATAGAGCACTCTCAAATATCATTCTATGCCACAGCATGATCATCTTTATTGTTTAAGTATTTTATGAATTATTTTAATGATGTTTTCCTACTTATGTGATCAAAATCACGGTATTTTCTAATTATGGAATATGATCATTTCTCATCTTTGCTTTTTACCAGTCATTTTTTAAAGTACAAAAGTTGTACCTCCTTGATGAAAATGTCCATGCAACAGTTTTTCCACTTGGATATCATATGGTGTTAAAAAAGAATTTAATATACTATTTATGTAGTTATGTATATTACAGGTAACTATATAGATGTCCCTTAACTCTGTCTTAACAGTTTATAAGTTTCAGGATCAAAGCAAAATATTACAAAAAATTGTGTCTTCCACAAAACCTAGCACAGAATTTGACACACCAAAAGCACTTAATTAATTACTTTTCCTTAACATGATAAATAATGTAACTAAAAAAGGTAAAATAAACTAAGCACCAGAATGATACGTAATAGGGATGAATTAAAGATCTTTACTATCATTTCAGAGTAAATTAAGAATATCTACTATGGCCATTTCTATTAGACATAGAGGTAAAAATGCAAGTTCTAAGTTTACTAAAAAACATTGATATTTTAAGAATACCCCCCACAACTTTGCAAGACACCTCTTATCAAATGAAAGAAGTTAAGAAAAACTAGTAACACCGGGTCTTCATCTAAAAATACTTACATTTTACATCTTTTAACACCTGTCTTTTTTAAAATAAAAAAAATAATCTTCTTTTTCTCCCACCCAACTCATTGGGTGGGAGAAAAAAAAATTCTGAAATAAATCAAACTAATTCCCTCAATTAATATTTAAAATAATATATGTATAGATATATAGCTATATGTGTGTATAAGATGAAGATGTGTATATCTATATGTGTAAAAGTGTGTTTATGTAAATATCAGTAGATATATATGTACTTATGTGTGTGTGGGCATGTGTGCTTGTGTGTCACTGTCATTTGATTTTTAATGTCTTACTTTTTTTAAGTTCTATGAATTCTTCGGGGACAGGTGACCATTTGACATTACTCTTTGGGGTAGAAAAGGGATCTTTTTTTGCTTCAATATCTTCCTCTGAAGACAAGACCCTGTCTTCCCTATACTCATAGTAATGTTCTCTAATTGGGTCTCCTTTGCCTGCTCATTTTTTTTCTTTTTTTTTTCATTTTAGCAGTTTATTTTAATCCCCTCTATTCCTGGATTATATGGGATGGTGCCTCTGTCTTCAGATCCTCTTTTGGTTCTCACCTCTCTTCTGGAGCTAAAACCAAGAACTTCACCCTTCTGTAAATTGCCACAGCCACCAGCATGCAAGCTCCACTGCTTCTGCCCTCACTATTACATGTTAGTTACTTCTTGTCCAACTGTCTTGCAGTACAGTTGGGTCTGGCTTCCCTTATCAGCAGAGGTTCCATAAATCTTCACCACTAAGACACCCAACTACACACAATGTCCAGGAAGTGAAAATTCCTATGGCTAGGGCCAAGGGTACTTCCCAAACCAGCTAGCACCAGGACTCATCACGTAATATTTCAGTAGAACTAGCCTAGGTGTTTCCACTTCACAGAGACCAAACCTTATATCTTTTCTGGTTATCCTGGGCAGATCACTTTTTACCAGAAATCTTTTTTATTTTTACTGCCCTATGTTTTTCTTGTTTGTGAGAGAAATCTGGAGAGCTTGGATTTTCTGACTTCTCCATCTTCTCAGAATCCTCTCTAAATTTTCTTTTTGGTTTTTATCTTACCCTGGTTTAGATATTAATACTCTATTTGTCTCAAAAAAGAATGGTGGTAGGTTGTATTGTTGCTTTATTCATTGAATTTTTATATTTCTTCCTTTTAAAAAACTGCACTATGCCCCTACAAACTATTTTATATTTAAATCCCCTCATACTCAACCTACTTCACTTTCTCATGTAGTTCCATAGTGTTGGATTTATACATAATTTACAGGTACTTTTTCTTTCATTTTATTTAATAATAAAATTTTTCCTTTCCTTTATCTGTTGCCCTCAAAACCCTAACACACTACATTCTTAACTCTATGCCTTTAATGATAATAGTGTTATAGTTTAAAATTTTATAATCCTCTAATAGAGTTGCAATCTGAAGAAATAGAGCCAAAGCTTAGTTGTTTTCCTGAATTATATGTTCACTAACACAGAGAGATAAGAATAAAGATAAAGACGCAGGAAAATGAAGAACATGCTAGTTAAATAGGGAATATATAACCTTGGCTTTATCCTGACTCCTCACTCTCACTCATTCCAAATATGTAATCTGTTGTAAAATACTATTTCTACCTTCACAGTCTCTCCTTACAGCAATCCAACCTACACTCCAACTGATTTCCCAAAAGATCAGATCTGCCTATTCAATCTTCCTATTTAATGACAGAAATATGTTATTATTCCAGGAAGAAATACAAAATGCTTTCCTATATAAATCTCTTTATAACTTAGTGCCATCCTACTTTACCAATCTTTTTTTAAATTCTCTTCCAAACACCCTACATTTCATGTAAATGGACCTACCAATTATTCCTTAAGTATGATACCTTATCACCTGACTTAATGTCTTTGCAGTTATTATTCCTTAAGCAAAGGATGCTCTCCTTTCTCACTCCTCTCTTATCCTCCCTTGATTGCTTCAAAACTTAGCTCATATACCACCTTCTGTAGGAGGTCATTACAGGGTTCTCTTCTTCCATTAGGATTTTCTATATGAGATTATCCACTTACCATTTACTAGGCATATCAATTGTATTATCGCTTTAAAGGCCAGGACATAATTTTCGACTTTCTTTTTATCAGTAGTGCTTAGCACCAGCTGGAACATTGTAAGCAGTCAATGGGACCACAATATGCCCCTACTCAAGCATGAATTAATGGTTATTTTTTGGGTACTCCTGGCACATTGTGAATGTAAATAGTAAGTGTTTCTCTTTTGGCCTGCAACACTGAGGGTCTCCTCCTCCCAATTTAATATTTTGTTTATTAAATGGGCCATCCCTTGACTCACTCCTATTCTTTTTTTTTCTTTTTGGAGCAGAGAGACAAGGCAATTGGGGTTGAGTTTCCCAAGGTCACAAAACAAGTAATTGTCAAGTGTCTACGATCAGCTTTGAACTCAGGTCCTCCTGATTCTAGGGCTGGTGCTCTGTTCACTCAACCACCTAGCTGCTCCCACTTTTTTAACTATACAAAAACAACTTTTTTAAATTAAATTATTTATTTTTATTTTCAACATTTTCTTCCATAAGTTATAAATTTTCTCCCCCTCCTTCCCCCGTTCCTCTTCAAGATGGCTTGTAATCAGATATGGACTCTACACATATGTTCCTATTAAACACATTTTCACTTTAGTTATATTGCATAGAATTATAATGAATGGGAAAAACCATGAGAAAGAAAGAAACAAAACAAAATAAAATTAAACATAAAGGAAAATAATCTGCTTCATTCTGCATTCCAGCTCCACAGTTATGTCTCTGAATGTGCTTGGTATTTTCCATCATGTGTCCTTTGGAATTGTTTTATGCCTTGACCCACTTCTTAAAGAGGGTTATAGACTTATTGGGTGTTGCCTGCCATCTCAAGGCTTCCTGATAGTTTTCTTCCCACTGTACCCAGATGGCTCTGGAGGAGAAAGTGAGTCTGGTGACTTTACACAGTCTTCCCTCACTCAAAACAAAGTCCTCTTCTATAATGAAGGACAAAACACACACAAACACTTAATTAGTGCTTTTTATATAGTGAACTTACATATTTCAAATTATAGCCAAATTGAATTTGTTGCCGGTTTTATTGTTGTTGTGTGGTTTGTTTTGTTTTGTTTTTGTTTTTGTTTTCCTTACTTGAATTTTAGTCCTTTTCAAAGGAGAGAATATCCTAGTGAGTCACATTGGTATTAGAAAATTTTTGAGTGACAACAAGCACTGCCAACTGATAGGCAGATGAATTAAATGGAATATCACTATTCTTAGCGCTGAAGGTTTCTAAAACCTCTAAGGACAACATAGTATAACGACCACCAATGTGACTATTAAAGTCTGTGATGCTAATGATGTGGGAAGGAATGGCGTAGAAGCCTAAGTTATATGATAAATTCATGTAGAAATGACTTGAAGATCAATACATGGAAGTAATCAGGATTTGTAAATTTGTATTCTTCTATAATTGAGTAGCATATATTTTCAATGAAATAATAAATGTTCAATTATAGTCACAAAAAACGGTCTGAAAAACTGAATGATGAGCAATACGGGTGCTGACTTTCCCACTAGGATCTGTAAAATAAGAGTAATTGAGTTATCAGAGATATCTAATCCAAAAAGGAAAAAAAGAGTTTTCATTTAAAGGGAGAATGTGAAAGGAATATAGGTGAAAGAGATCCTGGATGAAAGAGCATTTGTTAGCAATTTAAAAGAAAAATCATTGTGAAAATTTCTCTCTGGCCACTCCTAAAATAATATTGAATATTTATATGCTATAATGTCGGACATCCAGTCCTGCTTACATGGTGAGATTGCTACAGATGAATCAATGAGTTAATAGTGCAGGGCTCAAAGATTAATTTGGAATCTAAATATTGCCTTTCAAGGCTAGTATCTCACGATCTGCATCATTCTAATTATCTTTTCTGCTAGAAGAAAATATTATGGATTGAACAAGACAGCCAAAAGAAAACCATTATTTAGGAAGCGGTTCTTTTTTTTAAGTAATTAAGAAAGTTAAAAATCAGTGACCCCATTTTATCAAATTCCTACATACCTCCTTTGCACTTAGAAAACCTCTTAAAGTTGATAAATTTCACATGAAGAAAATATATAATTAGAGGAAATAAGGCTCATAATAGTACTAGAATATTTTGTAACTGTCTGTCCTAATTATGTCTATACCTCTGACAGAAGATGCCCCAGGCAAAATTGCAAATGAAACAGGCAAAGCTTATCTTCTACATTATTGTTTCAGCTATCAGTAAACAGGAGAAGAATGAGGAGGCCTTCACACACCAATCCATTTATTGCCATAAATAAGTTCATAGAAAATCCCATTCTGCAAAACATAGTAATCATATAATCACAATTATGAGAACTCCAAGAGAAAGAGAAAAGGGACCACAAAAAATTCACAAATACCTCACTACCCTGTTATAGTTCCAAATACCCTTTAAAAGTCTTCTTTCTAAATTCTCAGGAACACAATGGTCTTACACTATTCCTTGTCAAGCCAGAATACCTGCAATAAATTCCTAGCCACTCCTAGAATTCCATATACCTCATTTTTCTACATCATTAATATGATTTGGTATATAAGTATGTCTGTCTTTTTGGAAGACTACATTGGCCTAAATGTTGTGCACAGTTTGATACAAAAAACAAACAAACAAACACAAAAACAAAATTTCACAATGATTTCACCAGAAAGAAATACTATATCAAAATGAATCCTAAATATTTGTGTGATATACAGGGGATTTTAGGGGGAAAATGGAGAAGGGAAAGAGGTATAACCAAAATGAATTGAGGGATGAGAAAAAATATAGTATATATGATAAATACTCCTCTAATAAACAGAATTTCAGTATGAAGCAGAAGTGGAAGTAGATTGTGAAACATAGTAGATAGGCTTTCTCCAAATCTAGGGAGATGCCCTTAGAAATGAAATAGCTTTGATTGGCTTACTGGAGAGATAGATTCCCAGTCAGAGTACATGCCTTAGTATCATTTGCTTCCCAAATTAGACAAACTGAATATATGTCTTGTCTTTGCATCTATACGTTATTTGAACACTTTAATCTTTAAATAGCCTACCACTTATTGCAAAGTAGTTCTGATTGTTCCAAGAAGTGGGTTACATTTTTATGTTTTACTTAATAGGAAATTTTTGGGACTGCCTATCATCTCTTTGTATCTCCTGTTCAACTGTATATGGCACATAATAGGTGATTAATAAATATTTATTAATTGATTGATTGAAGATTCTACATATAGCAATGACCTATTGCTTAGATTTCTTTTTTTTTCCAAATGCCTTATTAAATTGTGGTTTACATCATTCATTTCTGCCAGATTTTGAGTTACAACTTTTTCCCCCATTTTTCCCCTACCCCCACCCCAGAATAGCATACCCACATGATATCCCCTCATTGAATCTGCTCTCTCCCACATTTTTCCCATACCCCCCTCAACTCTCGCAGTAGGGCAAGGTGAATCTACATGCCCCAATGCCTGAACATCTTATTTTCCAATTAGATGCAAAATAGTATTAATAATGGTATTTATACATTTTTACAAATTGGATTTTAAAACTTTGAATTCCAGAATCATTCCCTTCCTTCTTTGTCACCCACCCTTACTGGGAATATAAGTAATTCAGTATATGTTGTACATGTGTAGCTATGCAAAACAGGACCATAGTAGATATATTGAAAAGAATGACTATATTTCCCTCCCTCCTATCCCACCTGCCACTTGGTCTATTACCTAATTTGATCCAGTTCCTTTTCAAAAGTGGGTGCTTCCAACTTCCCTCCCCCCCTTCCCTCTCGCCTTCCCTACCATCATCCCCCCTCTCATCCCCTTACCCCCTACTCTCCTGTAGGGTGAGATATCCTATTTAGTATGTATGCCATTCTTTCCCTGATCCAAATTCAATGAGAATAAAGTTTTGCCTTTTTGCCTTCCTGTTCTTCCCCTACCTTGTAACTATTTCCCCTTGCCTTTTCTCTATGACACAGTTTACCCCATCCTGTCTCTCCCCATCTCTTCTCATTATATTCCTCTTTCACCTCTTAATTTCACTTTTTAAGTATCATACCTTATTATTAAATTTGACCTGTGTCCTCTATCTATGTATACCTGTAAAGATATATACACAATTCACATATGTATTCATATACCCATATACCCTTCTTCAACTATTTTCATACTGAGAAAAGTTTAATCAGTTACAGTTATTGCTTTTCCATGTAGGAATGTATATAGTTCAACTTTGATAAGTTCATTATGATTTTTTCCCTGTTTACCTTCTCAAGAATCTCTTGCTTCTTCGATCTGAATGTCAAATTTTTTATTCAACTCTGGTTTTTTCATCAAGAATGCTTGAAAGTCCTCTATTCCACTGAATGACCAAATTTTACCCTGAAACATGATACTCAGTTTTGCTGGGTAGGTGATTCTTAGTTTTAATCCCAGCTCCTTTGTCCTCTGGAATATCATATTCCAAGCCCTTTAATCCCACGGTGTAGAAGCTGCCAGATCCTGTGTTATCCTGATTGCCTATCCACAGTATTCAAATTATTTCTTCCTGGCTGCTTGTAATATTCTCTCCTTGATCTGAGAATGTTGGAACCTGGCTATAATATTCCTAGGAGTTTTCTTTTTTGGGGATCTTTTTCAGGAGGTGATTGGTGATTTCTTTCAACATCTGTTTTGCTCTGTGGTTCTAAAACATCAGGGTAATTTTCCTGAAGAATTTCTTGAAGGATGATTTCTAGGTTCTTTCTTTGATCTTGGTTTTCAGGTAGTCCAATAATTTTTAAATTATCTCTCCTGGATCTGTTTTCCAGGTCAGTGGTTTTTCCCATGAGATATTTCACCTTGCCTCCTATTCTTTCATTTGTTTGAGTCTGTTTAACAGCACTACCTTCCCTTTGATCCATTCTAAATCTGAAGGAAACATTCTCCTCAGTGAGCCTTTATGATTCTTTTTCCATCTGGAAAATTCAGCTTTTTAAGGCATTCCTCTCCTCATTGCCTTTTTCTGCCTCTTTTGCCATTTGAGTTAGTCTATTTTTAGGGCATTATTTTCCTCAGTAAGGCTGTTGACTCTCCTTTCATAATTTTCCTGCATTACTTTCATTTCTTTTTTTTCCAATTTTTCCTCCACTTCCCTTATTTGATTTTCAAAATCCTTCTTAAGGTCCTCTATGGCCTGTAACCAGCTCATATTTTGATTTGCGTCTTTTGGTGTAAGAGTTCTGACCTCCCAGTCCTCCTCCGGCTCTATGCTTCTATCCTCTTTGCCCCCAAAATAGGAGTCTAATGTTGAATTTTTCTGTTTATTTTGTTTCCTTTGCCTAGCCATGTTGCCCCTCAATTACTTGACTTTTGGGCTTGTTGCCACAGTAGGACTCTGCCACCAGCCAGGGGAGCTTCCATCCCAAATGCTGGGGTTTTCCCAACTTTTGGAGGTATTGGTTGTGTTCCCTCTCTGAAGCCCCCACATGCTCTTGGCAAGCTGGTCACACACCCCAAGACCTCCACCCCAGACCGCAATCCAGATCCAAGAAGGTTAAATCAAGAGCGATTTACCCCCAAGACTGATTGCCGGATCACCCTGCAGTTAGCAGGGCAGGAACTGAAGCTGCTCCCAGAGAGGTGTGCTTGCCACTCCATCCTGGGTTGCCAGACTGTCCTCAGTGAGAGATTAGCTTCTCTGTGTCATTTTGTGGGTTCTTTATCTACAAAAGTTGTTTAGAGTCCCCTTTTATATAAATTTGGAGGTGGTGGGAACAAGAGCTATGCAGAAGAGCTGCTTCTACTCCACCATCTTGACTCTGCCCCTATTACTCAGATTTATAACTACAATAGATCATATAACTACTTAAAAATACTTAAAGAAGTGTGGTTATGCTATTACCCATGTTGTTTGCCTATAAGATATAAATGCTGTAAGAATAAAAATAAAGTCTTTGCTCCTTCTAAGAATCATAATAAAATCAGTAATGTGTGGCTAACACCTGAGACTTGGAATCAACAAGACCTAGATTCCAACCCCATCTATTGCCCTTAGTAGCTGTCTGACCTAGTACAAGTCATTTGCTCCCTTTGAGACATGGACAACTTACTAAATTATGAATTAATAGCACAACTGAAAGTTCTTACACATGAAATCCATTTCCCTCCATTTCTAGAACAAGCCCATATAAAATACTAGTATATCTCCTCATAAAACAAAACTGAGTTTTTTCATTGACTGAAATAAAAAAAAATAATTCTTTTAAATGTTTCCTTCTGGGGTGGCTAGGTGGCACAGTGAGTAAGAGTGCAGGCCATGGAGTCAAGAGGACTCAGGATTTTTTCTGGCCTCAGATACTTAATACCCACACAAAAATAATTGGTCATGTTACCTTGGGCAAGTTACTTAACCCCAATTGCTTTAAAAAGAAAAAGAAAAAAGTTTCCTTCCAACAAAACTGTACACAGTTTCATGAATACACATTCTCAATGTGAAGTTATCAATGGAATGTTGTATTATTGCAATTACTCTATTGATTTAAGCATGCCAATAATGCCAGAATAAGTTTTTTTTCAGTTCAGAAAAAAATGTATTTCTGTAGATTTAATAAGAAATGAGTGGAGTTTTCCAAATATTTAACTAGAATTATCCTCTTGCTCCAGGATGCTATCAAAATTTCCTTGGAAAAAGTAAAGGCATATTCTGAATAAACTCTGTCAGAAAATAATCAGAGTAATAGTTTTGAAAGAATTATTCTTTCTTTGTGCTAAGCTGAAGTCATAAATTTCCTGGTTCAATAATTTGAATAACTGAATGGTTCTAACTAAACTTTAATGTTAACAAGCCATCAATATAAATGTATAGCCTTGGGTTTATACTATTTGCTGCTACCGTCAGTCTGGCTGCAGACAGTTTTCTGCCAGCATAGCTGAAAAGGGCAATATTACTCTGATTTAAGTAAGTAAATCTATTTTTAAAATGGAAAAGGTTAGGAGGTTCATTTTAAAATTAAATTTGTGTTTTGAATGAAAGTAACATTGTCAAATTGAGTGAAAGTAGAAGTGTGTGTCACAGATGATTCCACCTGGATTTTAAGAAGTCCATGACAGGATAAAATCATTCATTCCAAAATGAAGCTTCATAAAATTTTCATTTATTTTTTTAATTTGTCCTTCCTAAAATATGTGGAATGTTATACAAAACAACATGTGCTCATTATCAAAAAAATACAAAGCACTTTTTTAAAGTTTTTATGATTTAAGAATGACTCCAAACTAGAGAGGTATCAAAGAGAAAACTAAAAAGTTAAGAAGGTTCGTAGAAGTATGCTATAGTGCAACTGCTAAAATCTGAAAATATGCAAGTGGGTCCTGCCAAAATGGGACAAAACCTTGAAGGTCACTGTTGACTTATTTATTTTTCACGTTTTTTTTTTGGTTTGTTTTTTTTCTTTTTGGAGGGAGAAGTATAGTGCAATTGGGGCTAAATGACTTGCCCAAGGTCACACGGTTAGTTTGTGTTTGTGTGAGTGTGTGTGTGTGTGTGTGTGTGTGTGTGTGTGTGTGTGTTAAGTGTCTGAGGCCAGATTTGAACTGAGGTCCTTCTAACTCCAGGACTAGTGCTTTATTCACTGTACCACCTAGTCATTCCCTCCCTTTTTTGTTTTTCTATTTATATGCCATCCATATTCCCCAAGTTCTCAGTCCCCCTTTTTTTATATGAAGAGGAAAAATAGCACATGCATAATCTTTATCTGACAATGCAAACAATATTAACTTCGAATCATCTATGTAGCTCAGCTACGTGATACAAATGAATAGAATGCCAGGCGTGAAATTAGTAAGACTCATATTCCTCTGTTCAAATCTGGCTTCAGAGACTTTCTAGCTCTGTGACTGGACAAGTTATTTAGGTCCTCTTGAGCTGCCTCAGGTCCTCATATGGAAAAATGATCTAGAGAAGGAAATGGCAAGTCACTCAATTATCTTTGTCAAGAAAACCAAAAATGAGGACAGAAAAATTATAGCATGAATATATAGACTACACAACAACAATTAAAATCTATCACCCTTGTGTTGAGAGAGAAGCTGTTGGATTATATCTTTCCCAGGGTCTTCAGAGGTTTTTCCACCATTCAGGGTTCAACTTCTCTTTTTAATCATTTACATTCGTGTCATTATTGAGTTAATTTTTTTCTTACCTCTGCTTATTTTATTTTGTATCAGTTCATAAAGATGTTCCTATGTTTTTCTGAATTTCTCATATTCATCATTTTACATCACAAGTGTGTCATTTTATTCATACATCTTATTTTCCCAGTTATAATACAATAAATATATATCCATTTGTGATACCACAAAATGTACTGATATGATATGCTACCATCTGCTGGAGTCTTGATTCTGTTTGATGGTTTTTACCTTAAAAAAAGAAAATAAAGTAAGCAGGAGAGAATATATTCTCACCTGAAGTCCTATACTGATGTTTCATCATGACATAGTGGCATTCCTTGGTTCTCAATGACAATGCTAGTGGAGTATAAACAGTTTGAATCCCTGGTATACTAGACAACTTTTGACTAGTGATGGTAATAAATATTTTATTTAAAATTCAGACTAACTAAACTGGAGAACCTCATTAACCTAGTAGTTACATGGGGATAGATTTTTTGGTCTTTGCAACTCTGAAAGTATATTTCTTAAAATGTAAATTTGTTATCCGTATTGAGGAAACTACAAATTCTTGAAACACTAAAATAGGAGATTAATAATGATTGCATAAATAGAAACTATTTCTACCACTTCAGATACAACTCTGATGGACTTGCTGTGTTGTTTGAATGCAAAATGTATGCTTACAAAAAAAGACTCTTTTATGGAGAAACCACAAAGAGTAAGCACTCACATGGTGTTCAGAAGAAATAATACAAGGCCATACTCAAGGTTTCTCTTCAGAAGTTTAGAATTGATAGTGTGGAAGACATTGGCATAAGACCACCCAGCATGGCATGCCCTCATTAGAGAAGGTGCTGTATTCTATGAATAAAACAGAATTAAAGTAACACAAAAGAAATGTGAGATATATAAATTTAAAGAATCCATCTCAAATGTTCACATGGAATATTTGTGCCAGACTTCAGGTAGAACATTCTGAGTTTGTACTGGCCTGATCAGCCATAGTCAGTACACATAATAAGGACTCTAGCATGATGGTGTCATTTTGGACCTCTTTGAGAATGAAGGATAGTAACAAACAGCAACTGCATTATCTAATAGTCTCAAAAGTGTCTATCATACAGATATGAAAGTTATCTAACTCCCACTGAAAACTAGAAAAATGCAAGGCATTTCTTTTTCTTCTACCTCCCTTTCCACTATACTTTCTTTCTATATCTTTTTCTTGTTCAACATGATCTACGACTTAAGCACTTTGTACCTTACTTTTCTTGGCATGTTTGAAATAAGTGTGGATAGTAGCTGTAGAAAGCCTACGTTACTGTCCAGCTTCTGATACTCATGATACTTGAAAGTTGCAACACAAACATTATAGAGTTAAAAGTTTATAGAACAGAAAGCAGCCAAAGAAGGCATGATAGTGTAAGTAACTCTCAATAAATATATTCTAAGTATGGTGAAAAAGATGCAAAAATATTTTTAAAAGCTATGTGATCAACTTCTCCCATTTGGACCTCAGTTCTGGGATCTACAATGTGAAAAATAATGCTTTATTGACATTATATTGCCTTCAGTTATTCATGACATTCTAAGGTCTACTATTTGTAACAGAATGAATTCATATGGGAATGAAAAAGAAGGGAGAAGAATAAGAAAAAGAACAATCATAATTTGCTTGCTCTGGGCTGTAGAGAAAGATGCAAAACAATATTTGTATCCATCCTGTACACAATTTTTTCCTACCCAAGTATAAAACTTTGTTTATCTCTATTTAATTTCTTATGTACATTTTCCCAATTGTCTATCTTTTCAAATCCCTTTCATACTCTGACTTCCAAATACATTATGTTAGCTAATCTTCTTAGCTTTTCGTCACTTCCAAAATAGAATAGTCTATCATTTGGGCCTTCTTCTAAGTCATTGATAAAAATGTAAAACACAACACAGCAACATATACTGATTCCTAATGGCATCCTCCTGCTATGCTAACATTGAACTATAAAGAACTATTCTTTTAATCCAGTCATCCAGTTAGTTCTGACTCCCTCTAATAGTATGTTATTCATTCATATCTAACCATTTTACCTATAAGAATAGTATGAGATTTAAAAAAAAAACATTTTACAAAACTCTAGATAAGCTATATGTACATCTTTAATATCACCTACTAGTTTAATAGTCTAGGCAAGAAGGGAAATGACCTGGTCATATTAAAATCATTATTGTTCTTTAATGAAGCCACATTGACCTCTTCGCCTTTATACTTTCCCTCTATCTGTCATTATGTTCAATTTGAATGTAAGTTCCCTGGGTGCAGTAAATCTTTGTCTTGACTAAATTTTTATCTCCCCTACAGGACACAGTTCTGGGTAAGAACTTAATAAATACTCTATCATCTATTATGTTAAATATCTGGGGTTGTGAAGTCAAGATGGCAGAGTAGAAACAGTATTTCCAAACAGCTCAGGCTCCCACCACTTCCAATGTATACAAAAGGGGACTCTCAAAAACTCTGGACCTACAGAACCCACAAAATGACACAGAGAAGTTAACCTCCCCCTGATGACAGCCCAGCAGCCCAGCAGGGAGTGGCCAGCTCAGCACTCTGAGAGCTGAGCCCAGGCCCTCGTGAGTCAGAGGTTTTAGGCCCAGGGCAGCCAAAACACCAACCAGCTAGAGGGACTCCAGAACACCAGCAGCTGTAGCATTTCCAGAATTATCAACACATCAATGCCAAGGACAAAGTGAGAGGTCAGTGCAGTATAGAATTTGGGACTAGTGGGGAGAGCATGCTGGGTTCTTTCCCTGGGGGTGAGAAGCCGCTGAGGAGCTGCTGTGCAACCACAACCATGTTGAAGCTTCATTTCCTGGCCCGAGGACTATAGTGGGACTCAGCGACCAGTCAAGAGTATAATCACTGTTGCTTTAACGTTCTTTTATCTGGATTGCAATCTATGGTGGAGGTCTTAGGGTATGTGACCAGCTTTCCAGAGTGTGTGGAGGCTTCAGAGAGGGCACACAAACAATACCTACAGCAGCTGAGAAAAGCCCAGCGTTTAGGCCAGATGCTCCCCTGGATGGTAGCAGAGTCCTACCGTGGCAAAAAGCCCAAAAGTCAAGGAATTGAGTGGCAACATGCCTAGGCAAATGAAACAAAATAAAGAGAAAAATTCAACATTAAACTCCTATTTGGGGGGCAAAGGAGATCGAAGCATTGAACAGGAGGAGGACTGTGTGGTCAGAACTCCTGCACCAAAAACCCCAAATGAAAATATGAGGTAGTGACACTATGCGGACGATAATAAGCAGATAAGAGAAGTGGAGGAAAAATTAGGAGAAATGAGAAAGATGCAAGAAAATATGAAATGAGAGTCAACAGCCTGACTGAGGAAAATAGCACCTTAAAAAATATACTAACTCTGGGGCGGAGCCAAGATGGTGGAGTAGAAACAGCATTTCCAATGTGCTCTGCCCCACAAAAATTTCAAATAATGTGAAAGGGAACTCCAAACAACTTCTGGAGCCCCAGAACCCACAGAATGGCACAGAGAAGCTAACCTCCTTCTGAGGACAGCCCAGCAGCACTGCAGGAAGTGGCCAGAGCAGCGCTCTGAGAGGAGGCAGCACAGTGCGCTGGGAACCGACAGTGCAGTGCACAGAGCCAAGCCCAGGTCCGCAGTTTTAGCCCCAGGGCGGCCAGACCTTCAGCCGGCTGGAGGGACCCCAGAACACCAGCAATTGTGGTGATTCCAGAATTATCAGCACAGATATGCCTAGGACAAAGTGAGAGGTTAGTGCCCTATGGACTTTGGGACCAGTATTTGGGGAACTCGTGGCTGCCTCCCCTGAGGGCGAAAAGCTGCTGAAGAAACACAGCACAGGAGCCATTTTACAGAGTCAGTAGTGGCTCTAGCTCCTGGTCTGTGAACTGTAGGGAGATCCAGCAATCAGTCTGGGGGTTAAACACTCTTGCTTTAAACTGCCTGGATCTGGATTGTGGTCTGGGGGGGGGGGAGGGGAAGTCTGGGGTGGGTATTCAACTTGCCAGAGTGGATGGAGGCTTTACAGAGGCCACACAACTGGCGGAAGTTGTGAAGACCCCACATTTGGGCAGAAGCTCCCCTGTCTGGTGGCAGAGTCCTACAGTGGCAACAAACCCAAAAAATCAAGTAATTAAGTGGCACCATGCCTCGGCAAATGAAACAAAATAAACAGAAAAGTTCAACATTGGACTCCTATTTTAGGGGCAAAGAGGCTCAAAGCATGGAGGAGGACTGTGAGGTCAGAAATCCTGCACCAAAAGCCCCAAATGAAAATACAAGCTGGCTACAGGCCATAGAGGACCTTAAGAAGCAGATAAGAGAAGTGGGGGAAATTTTGGGAAGAGAAATGAAAAAGATGCATGAAAAGTATGAAATGACAGTCAACAGCCTGACTGAGGAAAATAACACCTTAAAAATAGACTAACTCAAATTGCAAAAGAGGCTCAGAAAGGCAATAAGGAGAAGATTGCCTTAAAAAGTCGAATTTGCCAGATGGAAAAAGAATCTCAAAAGCTCACTGAGGAGATTCATTCCTTCAGAGTTAGACTGGAGCAAATGGAAGCTAGTGACTTTACGGGAAATCAAGATACTATTAAACAGAGCCAAACAAATGAAAGAATAGAAGGCAATGTGAAATATCTCATGGGAAAAACCACTGACCTGGAAAATAGATCCAGGAGAGATAATTTAAAAATTATTGGACTACCTGAAAACCATGATCAAAGAAAGAATCTAGAAATCATCCTTAAAGAAATTCTCAAGGAAAATTGCCCTGATGTTTTAGACACAGTGGGGGAAATAGAGGTTGAAAGAATCCACTGATCTCCTCCTGAAAATGATCCCCAAAAGAAAACTCCTAGGAATATTATAGCCAGGCTCCAGAACTCCCAGATCAAGGAGAAAATACTACAAGCAGCCAGGAAGAAACAATTTCAGTATTGTGGAAACACAATCAGTATAGCCCAGGACCTGGCAGGTTCTACACTGAGGGATCGGAGAGCATGGAATATAATATTCCAGAGGGCAAAAAAGCTGGGATTGAAGCCAAGGGTCACCTACCCAGCAAAACTGAGTATCTTGTTTCAGGGGAAAATATGGTCTTGCAGTGGAATCGAGGACTTTCAAGCATTCTTGATGGAAAAACCAGAGTTGAATAGAAAATTTGACATTCAGACACAAGAAGCAAGAGATGCTTGAGAAGGTAATCAAGGAAAAGAAATCAAAAGGAACTTATCAAAGTTGGACTATTTACATTCCTACATGGAAAAATAGTAACTGTGTTTGATGAAACCTCTCTCATTATGAAAATAATTGAAGAAGGGTGCATGGCATATGTTCACAGGTATACATGGATAGAGGGCACAGGTTGAATTTGATGGGAAGGGATGATTCTTTTTTTTTTCTTTTGGAGGGCAATTGGGGTTGGGTGGCTTGCCCTGGGTCGTATGGCTGGGTTTTTGTTTGTGTGTCGGGTGTCTAGGGCCAGATCCGAGCTCGGGTCCCTCTGACTCCAGGCCTGGCGCTCTGCTCGCTGTGCCACCTAGCCGCCCCAAGGAAGGGATGATTCTTAAGGGGTGAAGTCAAGAGATGAGAGAGGAAAGTGGCAAGAGGAGATGGAGAGAGACAGGGTAGGGTAAACTATCTCATGTAGAAGAGGCAAGGGGATGTAGTTGCAGGGGAGGGGAAGAACAGGAAGACAAAAAGGCAAAAGCATATTCTCACTGAAGTTGGCTCAAGGAGAGAATCACATACATACTAAATGGAATATCTTACCCTCACTCACTCTCCTGAGTAGGGGAAAGGAGGATGAGAGGAGGGATGATGGAGGGGAGGGCATTCTGGGGGGAGGGGAGATTGGAAGTACCCACTATCAAAGAGGGACAGGATCAAGGTAGGGAATGGACCAGGTGGGAGGTGAGATGGGTGGGAGGGAAATATAAGCACTCTTTTACAATATATCTACTATAGTAATGTTTTGCATAGCTATACATGTACAACACATACTGAATTGCTTATCTTCTCAGAGGGAGTGGGTGACAAGAGAGGAGGGGAATCGATCTGAAAATCAAAGTTTTAAAATTAAATGTTTCATAAGATGTCCAGGCATTGGGGCCCAGAGATTCACCTTGCCCTAATGGCAAAGCCGAAGGGGTTATGGGAGAAGATATGGGAGAGAGCAGATTGGATGAGGGGATATCTAGTAGAACTGCTATTCTGGGGTGGTGGGTAGGGAAAAATGGGGGGAAATGTAACTCATAATCTGGTGGAAATGAATGATGTAAACCAGAAGTTAATAAAGCATTTGTTTAATTAAAAAAGTAGACTAACTCAAATGGCAAAAGAGGCTCAAAAAGGCAATGAGAAGAAGAATGCCTTAAAAAGCTGAATTTGCCAGTTGGAAAAAGAATCTCAAGAGCTCACTGAGGAGAATCATTCCTTCAGAATTAGACTGCAGAAAATGGAAGCTAGTGACTTTATGAGCAATCAAGATGCTATTAAGCAGATCCAAACAAATGCAAGAATAGAAGGCAATGTGAAATATCTCATGGGAAAAACCACTGACCTGGAAAATAGATCCAGGAGAGACAATATAAAAATTATTGGACTACCTGAAAACCATGATCAAAGAAAGAATCTAGAAATCATCCTTCAAGAAATTCTCAAGGAAAATTGCCCTGATGTTTTAGAAACAGAGGGCAAAATAGATTTTGAAAGAATCCACCAATCACCTCCTGAAAAAAAGATCCCAAAAAAAAAACTCATAGGAATATTATAGCAAGGTTTCAGAATTCCCAGATCAAGAAGTAAATACTACAAGCAGCCAGGAAGAAACAAGTTCAGTATTGTGGAAACACAATCAGGATAAAAATTGTAACTCAACATCTGATGGAAATGAATGATCTAAACCAAAAGTTAATAAAGCATTTGCAAAAAAAAAAAAAAAAAAAAAGGATAACACAGGGTTTGGCAGTTTCTACCCAGAGGGATCAAAGGGCTTGGAATGATATTCCAGAGGGCAAATGAGCTGGGATTAAAACCAAGAATCACCTACCCAACAAATCTGAGTATCATGTTTCAGGGGAAAATATGCTCATTTAGTGGAATAGAAGACTTTCACGCATTCTTAAGGAAAAAACCAGAGTTAAATACAAAATCTGACTTTCAGATACAAGAAGCAAGAGATGCTTGAGAAGGTAAACAGGGAAAAGAAATCATAAGGAACTTATTAAAGGCGAACTATATATATTCCTACATGTTAAAACAATAAATGTAACTGATGAAACCTTTCTCAGTATTAAAATAGGTGAAGGAAGGCTTATGGGCTTATGAATACATATGTGAATGTGTGTCTATATGTTTTCAGGTATACATACATAGAGGACACCGGTCAAATTTAATAGGAAGGGATGATACTTAAAAGGTGAAATTAAGAGGTGATAGAGGAATAGATCGAGAGGAGATTGGGAGAGACAGAATGTCTCTGTCATAGAGAAAAGGCAAGGGAAAATGGTTACAAGGGAGGGGAAGAACAGGAAAGCAAAAAGGCAAAACCTTATTCTCATTGAATTTGGCTTAGGGAGAGAATGACATTAAATAGGATATCTCACCCTACAGGAGAGTAGGGGAGAAGGGGATTAGAGGGGGAATGATGGAAGGGAGACCAGGCTTGGGGGGGTAGGGAAGTTGGAAGCACAGACTTTTCAAAAGGGACAGGATCAAAGTAAGTAATAGACCAAGTGGGAAATGGGATAGGAGGGAGGGAAATACAGTCAGTCTTTTACAAGATATCTACTATGGTAATGTTTTGCCTAGCTACACATGTACAACATATACTGAATTGCTTATCTTCCCAGTAAGGATTGGTGACAAGGGAGGAAGGGAATGAATCTGGAATTCAAAGTTTTAAAATCAAATGTTTCAAAATATACAAGTAGTATTATTGATACTATTTTACATATAATTAAGAAATAGGATATACAGTCATTGGGGCACAGAGATTCACCTTCCCCTAATGGAAAAAGATGAAGGAGGTATGGGAGAAGATATGCGAGAGAGCAGACTGGATGAGCTGATATCCTGTGGGACTATTATTCTGGGATGGTGGGTAGGGGAAAAATGGGGAAAAATTGTAACTTAAAATCTGGAAGAAATGAATGATGTAAACCAGAAGTTAATAATGCATATTATTACAAATATATATATATATATATATATATATATATATAATGCAATATAAATTAATAAATATTATCTGATTTGCTCCTCAAAAAACAAACAAAAATAATAATATCCCATTATTGAGTAAGTATTAAGGCTTAGGTTCAAGATAAATAATTATGACTACAAAATAGAGATATATGGTACTGTATAAACAGAATACTTATAAATGAATTAATCACCATAAGAATTACAAAGATAATATTTCAGTGTTTTTAAATAAATTACTCCTTTAATTTATATGTTGAATATTATGCTACATAGTTCAATGGATTGAGTTTCAGGCATGGAATGAGAAAAACTCATTTTCCTGAGTTCAAATCTGTCCTCAGACACTTGCTGTGTGACCGTGAAAAAGTCACTTAACCCTATTTGCTTCACTTTACTCATTTTTAAAAAGCACTGTAAAAGGAAATTGCAAACTGCTCCAGTATCTTGCCAAGAAAACACAAATGAGATCCCAATGAGTCAGCTATAACTATACTCACCCACCACCAATAACAATAACATTTTAGGAAAACAAACAAACAACAAAAATAAAACAAGACTCCTCTTGAAATTCATCCTATTATTGTCATCTTATAATACTCTCTAGAATGGAATGAGTTTCAAATGGGTCAGACCTCTTGGTATGATTCCTGAATTGATTGGCTGATCCTTATGTAATATAGAAAGGAATTCAATAAGTCAAGTGGTTTAAGCTTGTACCCAACAAAATATGTGGTAATATCACCTCTATTTTACAAGTAAGACCAACATGATCCAGAACAGTGGTGACTTATTTAAGATTATACAACTAGTAAAGCAGAATCGTTAAGACACAAGCAGCTCCCATAGATCTTTGGGTAGCACTCTGAAAAGACACCTTTTTGCCAGTATTTGGACTCCTGTCCTGTAACTAGACTGAATACCAGGGATAAAATTGTTAGGAGCCAAAGGTCTATTAATACTAGGTATAAACTCAGCTGGGAAATTGTCTTCAAGATATGATATATAAATCTTGAATATCACTCATTTGCTCTGCTTAAGAAGGAGATTGGAATAAGTATAGACAAAAAGGTATAAGTGTTTTTTTTTGCCAATAAAATAAGGTTTGTTGTCATAAAGGATTCATTTTTATGTGTGCAGAAATATTTTCAGTTCTTTTGGATTTACACTCATCCATGTGAAGTTTTGTAAACTTCATACACTTCTTGAAGATTTTGCAGGGTAGTCTCTTTCAGGTAGTAGTTCTACACATCCTCAGGTAGTAGTTGTACACATCCTTCCACAAGGATGTACACATCCTTCCACAAAGAATAAGCTCATTTACTATTTTGGTGCAGCAACAGCTGTATGAAAATCTTCATACACTTCCATCTTGACATTAAAGTAACATTGAGGTACTCCATGTGACAGAGTTTCAGTTTTCTACCTTTCACAAGTTGTAATAATCAAAGGATGAAAAGCTGACAACAGATTTAACTTTATAATGCAATTACTCTAAATATTTTGAGAGAAGATAGTCTGTTTTTAATAGTAATTTTTGATATGAGAAAGCACATTAAGACTTGTATTTGCTGTGAAAAGACAATTCTAAATTGTCACTAGGACTATTAAATTGACAATAAAGGTAAGTCTAAGAGTTCATTCAAAGATACGGGGTGGGATGGAGAGGGTAATGAAAAGGTAGGGGGAAAGTGGATAGTGTCACTGAGGGGCAAAAGAAATTGTCAGCTGTTGCTGCACCAAAATGGTAAATGAGCATATTCTTTGTGGAAGGATATGTACATCCTTGTGGAAGGATGTGTATAACTACTACCTGAGGATGTGTAGAACTACTACCTGAAAGTGCCTTCCCTGAAAAAATCTATACAGTCTCTGAACTGCTGGTGCTTGGACAGAGAACTGAGAATAAGAGGACTGGAACAGGTGAACAGGACACTGTGAGGAGGGGATGTGAGGAGGAGAAGGTGTTGTGCAGGTTATGTAGCAATCCACCAAGCCTGAGAGAAAGAGGACAGCTTATCTCTGGGGTCAGTCCTTTCCACCTAAAAGTCACTTGGAGGAGAGACCTTAGTTGGTGAAGCATGAATTGTCTGCTTTCAGAGGCTGAAATACATTGAGATCTACTCCCCAAGGAAACCCCTATCAGAGAGAACTGAGTCAGGAAGTGAGTAAAAGGAAAATAAAGGGATAAAATTTAATGACCAAAGATTTCATGAAGAGGAAATCTCAAAGGCGTTGAATTTGAATAGATATATCAACAAGAAAAGCAGGAAAAATAGGTGAAGATATGACTTCCAAATTTATTAAACAAGTTCATGTATGCAAAAGTAAATACTATTGAAATAAAGGAAAATGATCAAACACTTGATGAGAAAGAGAACCCTGTGGAATTTAAGAACATAGAACCACAACATACTGTTTCTCAGTGTTTTCAAAGAGAAATGAGAATTAAAGGAACATAATTAATTTCTTGCACAGCAAAAATAATGAGCAGAATAGACCAACTTGAATCTACAATGTCTAGTCTCATCAAAGAAACAAAGGAGAATAGATTGAGGATACAAATACATAGAAATGAAGAAAATTCTTGAAGAACATAATTTTAAAAATATATAACATTAAAATATGTTAAGTAGCAAACAAAACAAACTGAACTTGAAGACAGAATGTCCACAGATAGCCTAAGGAGTATAGATCTCTCAGAATAATATAACAGGTCAAAAAAATTACTATCATATTTAAGGAAACAATAGAACTGTCTAGAACCTCTGAACATAGAAAATGAAATCCAATTAAAAGAATTCACAGGTGGCCAATTGAAAACAGAACAAAACAAACAAACAAACAAAAAAAAACCCCTAAGTCTGCAAATTCCAAGACATAGTTAAGTTTAGCAATTCAATTCAAAAGCAACAGGTTCTAAAACTCTTCTGGAGAAAGACTTTCAAATGCAAAGGAAAAACAATCAACCTAACACTATTTCGCACCTATGAGAAAAAGGAGAGAATGGAATGTATCTGAAAAAAACAGTGAATCTCAGAATGTACTCCAGGATAGCCAGTCTTGAAAATCTAAGCTTAATAATTCATGACAAAAGATGGAAATTCAGTAAGAAGAGTTTGAAACATCTTTTGAAAGAAAACCAGAACTGAAGAGATTATTTACCTCTTGAACACCCCACAAACAACAGAAATGCAAGAAGAATGAAAAAATGCAACAGACAAGGATATTAACTATAACAGAATCACAACAGAGAGACCAGTAAGTAAAGCCTTTCTAAATGAACACAAGGTAGCAGGGGTAAAGGCAGAATTCTAACAGAGGTAACAGTGAAGAGGTGGACAGGGTAACTTTGTTATGGACAGAACCTAACAACACTCAGCCTATAGTTGAATGCATAACAGGTTTGTCAGGGAGCAGGTGACTGAAGAGGATTAAATGCTATTCTTGCCTCAAATCAAGGGCCAGCAACATTAGAGGAATGACTTCTGTGGTCTCAGAAAAGGCCTACAAGTGTGAGAATGAGGAAGAAAGTGTTTAGGGAGATTAAGAGGGTTGGTGGACAGTAAAGGAAAGAGGTTTTACTTTTTTAGTGGTGAAAGTCCTCCAATGATTAATGTGTCTATGAGTAAATAGAGATGGTCAGTGAAAGAAAAAAAAAAGGGTTGGGTTAGGCCTAATGAATTTAGTGCCTGAAAAGTCTTCTTGTTCTTGGTTAAAGGGATCTGGAACCCTTTAGGGAAACTTGTACCTGAAAGAATGGGACAACATAAACCCAAGATTTCTAGACAAATGTTGATAAAAAGGTCAAGAAGAGATGATATAGGGGCAGCTAGGTGGTGCAGTGAGTAGAGCACCGGCCCTAGAGTCAGAAGGACCTGAGTTCAAATTCAGACTCAGACACTTGACACTTAACTAGCTGTGGGACCTTGGGCAAATCACTTAACCCCAATTGCATTGCCTTCCATCCTACAAAAAAAAAAAAAAGAAAGAGAGAAGAGATGATGTACATCAATGGTTAGCAGACAAAATGTAAGGCAGGGGCCTTTTCATGGGGCAATGTCCATCTCTGACACCTTCAATAATTGTCATTGTTCTAGAAATGGGGCACAATGGAAAAGGGGAATTCATGGGATAAGCCCTAAAAGATAATGGTGCAAAGTACCTCAGGGAAGAACCTAGAAACATTGGAAACAGTTGGATCTGAGGAAACATGCCTTGGAAACATTGATTGAATGAAAAATAGAGAGAAAAGAAGAGAAATCAGAGAATAAGTGTATAGATGAAAAAGAAAGAAAAAATGGATAGAGAAAAGAGCGAAAGAAATCTTTTTTAGAAAGAGGTATAAAATGAAATTTAAAAAGTAAGGAAGAGGATTCACAAGAATCTATTGGACAAGGAGTCACTCAGGGAGATTTTACTCCTATGGAGGATAGTAAGGAAACCATTCAGTCCCTTCAAGTCAGTCCTGGACCTCTTTAGTCAGATCAGTAGCCTTCAACATCTTTCCAGGATGTCCAGTGTAAAGTAGATGACATCATCATGACAGTGATGATGAAGACAATGATGATGATAAAAATGATGGTGAACAAGAGGTCTATGAGGAGTATGAGGATAATGATGATGATAAACAAGAAGATAGAGAGATGGGAGATGAATATGAAGTTAGTAATGAATGTATTGTTGGTGCAGATAGAAATGATGGCTATGAAGCTAATGATATTAAGGGTGATGGTGATACTGATCCAGGTAACAAAATACAAGAAAGTAGAGGAGGTGAAAGTAGACAGAGAGCTGCAGAGTCTCATAATGGTGGTGAAACGAGGATCTATTAACAATCATATCTGCCCTTTGAAAATTCTATACAACAACATGAATGGGTAGTTGTGGGGAAAGTGGGTGATGTGCTCTTCAGGGTGACTGAGGTGCCAGGGGACCTTGTCTTTCAGATGCTGATGATGGCTGTTGTGGCCTCGCACAGGCTTCAGTAAGAGGTGTCAAATTGCAGTTTTGTCTGTCATTCGCTACCCAATTCCAGGCTTGAACTGTGGGATCTTGGGGTGATTAAGGAGAATACCTATGTCAGGGGTGTTATTATTGAATGAGTAGCAATCACAAACCTTAGTATTCATATTGAGAAAAGAATAAGTTCAGAATCAAACATTAGATATATGGATCTCACTGAGGAAACAAAGAAATCTTGGGTTTACTTTACTGAAGTCTAAACCATGAAGATGAACAACTAGGGCAGGAATCTTAGACCAATGGGAAGCCTACAGTTCTATAAATGATCCAGGTAGAACTTTTCAGGGGCTTTTAACAGTGGAGTCCAATAGCAGGTTAGTGAAACTTCAAAGGCTGCAAGAACCTAAGAGTGTTGCTCAGCCTCAAACCCTTGTCAGGAATTTGTAGAGCTCAGTTTAAGGGGAAACAATCAGGCTTGTACAGGATCAGACCACTTTTGGGTAAGAGAAAGCTTAAAAAACACATGTCTCTGAGTTGTCCCTGAAGTCTTAAAATCGCATAATAGAAGAATCAATACCCCATGAAAACAGCAATAAGCACATCCCAAACATTCCCCTCAGAACTTGACTGAGTCTAGCCCTAACATAAAGACTGAAGTCAGAAAGAAGGCTAGAAAAATTAGCAAAATAAAAATTAATCCCTCCACAAAAAGCTGTTTTCATAAAACAACTTAAGAAACAACTGCAAGAAAGTAAAATGCCAAAGACTGTAAGATAAACACATTATGACTACAAATTCAACTAGAATTCCTAGATGAGATAAAGCAAATGTTATTTTTTTTTGTATAAATGAAATGAGAGTACTAGAGAAAAATGGAAATACAATGTATGTGTGTATGTGTGCACATATATATATATATATATATATATATATATATATACATATATCATTGTGTGTGTATTTACAAGAATTCTCCTTCATTAAAATGTAAGCTCCTTGAGTTGAGGGACTGACTTTGCTATTTTTTTAATCCCTACTGCTTAGTGTTATACCACTGAAAGTCTCTTCTTCATCTTCCATAAATGAAAGACAACATAGAAGAAATCAGATGTTAGTGTTGCTTTCCCACACATCCACATTTTAATTTAAATATCTTTATGGGAATAGATTATAGATGTTTCAAATGTATCATTGATAACAGGCAATTTCCTCAAATTATTTTCTTCAATGTATTAGATTTTCAAATTGTATAGTTCTTGAGGTGAATACATAACAATGTTCCTATTTTTGGTTAATTACCCCCCAAAATAAAATGCTTTTCTTCCAATTAAATTTCATGAATTCCCACAAAGCATGAACTCCCACCCATGGATGATGGATTTAAACACCCCTGCTTTCTTTAAATACCTTTTTTCAAGCAAGGTATCTCCCAGTAATATGTTAAGATAATATGAGGTTGGACAATGGAATTTTTATGAGCTCAGGTCAAGCATTATGTAATGAGATATGAGGGATTTCTGTAAGGCTGTGTCCAAACAAAGAATCCACTCAGGAAATAAAGTCAGTTCCACCTCCACATAATTTATCAATAATTGTCTTTCAACATTGTGTCAAGATAGTATTTTGCTATTAATAGGTACAAGTCTTTCTTGGCTATTTATCCTCTGGTTATTTCTCTTAATGTATATGAATGACAATGGTTTTGAGACATTTCTTGGGTTTTTGTTAATAACTCTCAACGTATCTAAGATTATCTTTCCAAAGATAGACAAACATTTCCTAACATCTAGCTTGTATAAAATCTAAATTCAACTTGCAATATTACTCTTGGTGAGAGAACAATGAAAGTGATAAAATGGAGAGAGACATTTTTTTAAACAAATGCTTTATTAACTTCTGTTTTACATCATTCATTTCCGCCAGATTTTGAGTTACAATTATTTTCCCCCCTGTTTTTCCCCTACCCACCCTCCCAGAATAGCAGGCCCACAAGATATCACTTCCTCCAATCTGCTCTCTCCCATATTTTCTCCCATACCCCCCTTCGAATATTCCATTAGAGGAAGGATAATCTTTGTGTCCCAATGTCTTCACATCTTATCTCCCAATTACAAGCAAAACAGTATTAATAATAATATTTATATATATTTGAAACTTTTAATCTTAAGACCCCGAATTTCAAATCCATTTTCTTCCTGCCTTGTCACCCATTCCCTCTGGTAAGATAAGTAATTCAGTATATGTTGTACATGTCTAGCTATGCAAAACATTACCATAGTAGATATATTGTACAAGGCTGCTTATAATTGCCTCCCACTCATCCCACCCCCACCTGGTCCATTCCCTACTTGATCCTGTCCCTCTTCTATAGTGGGTACTTCCAACCTCCCCTCTCCCCAAGGATGCCCTCCCATCCATCATGCCTCCTCTTGTCCCCCTTTCCCCCTATTCTGCTGCAGGTTGAGATATCCCATTTAGTATGTATGTCATTCTCTCCCTGAACCAAATTCAGTGAGAATGTGGTTTTCCCTTTTTGCCTTCCTATTCTTCCCCTCCCTTGCAACCACTTCCCCTTGCTTCTTCTACATGAGATAGTTTACCCTAGCCTGTCTCTCCCCATCTCCTCTTGCCACTTTCCTCTCTCACCTCATAATTTCACCCCTTGAGTATCCACCCTTCCAAAAAAATTCAATCTATGCCCTCTATCCATGTATACCTGTAACCATATATACACACATTTACATATGTATTCACATGACCATATACCCTTCTTCCATTATTTTCATACTGAGAAAAATTTCATCAGTCATAGTTATTGTTTTTCCATATAGGAATGTAAATAGTTCAACTTTGATAAGTTCCTTTTGATTTCTTTTCCCTGATTACCTTCTCAGGCATCTCTTGCTTCTTGAGTCTGGATGTCAAATTTTCTATTCAACTCTGGTTTTTTCCTCAAGAATGCTTGAAAATCCTCTATTCCACTGAACGACCATATTTTCCCCTGAAACAAAATACTCAGTTTTTCTGGGTAGGTGACCCTTGGGTTCAGTCCCATTTCTTTTGCCCTCTGGAATATCATATTCCATGCCCTTCGATCCCTCAATGTAGAAGCTGCCAGGTCCTGGGCTATTCTGATTGTGTTTCCACAATATTGAAATTGTTTCTTCCTGGCTGCTTGGAGTATTTTCTCCTTGATCTGGGGATTCTGGAACCTGGCTATAATATTTCTGGAAGTTTTCTTTTTGGGATCTTTTTCAGGAGGTGATTGGTGGATTCTTTCAACCTCTATTTTGCCCTCTTGATCTAAAACATCAGGGCAATTTTCCTTGAGAATTTCTTGAAGGATTATTTCTAGGTTCTTTCTTTGATCATGGCTTTCAGGTAGTCCATTAATTTTTAAATTGTCTCTCCTGGATCTCTTTTCCAGGTCAGTGGTTTTTCCCATGAGATATTTCACATTGCCTTCTAATCTTTCATTGCTTTGGATCTGCTTAACAGCATCTTGATTTCTCCTAAAGTCATTAGCTTCCATTTGTTCCAGTCTAACTCTGAGGGAATGAATCTCCTCAGTGAACTTTTGAGATGCTTTTTCCATCTGGCAAATAAGACTTTTTAAGGCATTCTTCTCCTCATTGCCCTTTTGGGCCTCCTTTGGCATTTGAGTTAGTCTATTTCTTAAGGTGTTATTTTCCTCAGTCAGGCTGTTGACCCTCATTTCATACTTTTCCTGCATCCTTCTCATTTCTCTTCCTAAAATTTCCTCCACTTCTCTTATTTGATTTTTAAAGTCCTTCTTAAGTTCCTCTATGGCCTGCAACCCGCTCATGTTTTCCCCTGGGGCTTTTGGAGAAGGACTTCTGACCTCACAGTCCTCCTCCCGCTCTATGCTTCGATCCTCTTTGCCCCCAAAGTAGGAGTCTAAGGTTGCATTTTTCTGTTTAATTTGTTTCCTTTGCCTTGGCATGTTGCCACTTAATTACTTGACTTTTGAGCTTGTTGCCACAGTATGGCTCTGGCGGCAGACAGGAACTTTGGGCCCGAACATGTGCGGGGGGACAACTTCCGTTTCTGGCAAGCTGTAAACCCACCCACAACCTCTACCCCAGATCACAATCCAGATCCAGGGAGGTTAAAGCAAGAGCGATTATCCCTCAAGACTGATCTCTGGATCTTCCTACAGTTTTCAGGCCAGGAGCTGGAGCTGTCTCTGAAAAACTACAAAATGGCATTTCTCCTCAGCAGCTTCTAGCCCCTTGGGGAGGAAGCCTACGCCTTCCCCAAATGCTGGTCCCAAAGTCCATAGGGCACTAACCTCTCACTTTGTCCTAGGCATGTCTATGTTGATAATTCTGGAATCACCGCAGGTGCTGGTGTTCTGGGGTCCCTCCAGCCGGCTTCTGGCCCTACTGCCCTGGGGCTAAAACGGCAACTCAGGCAGACCTTTGCTCGGCTCCCCATGCACTGCCCGCTGCCGGCTCCCAGAGTGCTGTGCTGGTCCTTCCTGCAGGGCTGTTGGGCTGTCCTCAGCAGGAGGTTAGCTTCTCTGTGTCATTTTGTGGGTGCTGGGGCTCCAGAAGTTGTTCAGAGTCTCCTTTTACGTAGTTTGGAGGTAATCTTGGGGGGAGAGTGGCTTGGACGTGCTGTTTCTACTCCGCCATCTTGGCTCCCGAGAGAGGCATTTTTAAATAAAGCACCTTTCTTTTGAAATAATGTAAAAAATACCATGTACAATAATTTTTAAAAGCCTATCACTTTTAAAATTATTTTATTCCTTTTTTAAAGTTCTAAATATTTTTTATTTTATGAATGTTGTCAGTATATGGACCCCATCAATAAATCATGTCTGATAATCATTTGAATTATGCTTCTTTAGCATTGTTTTTACAGTGTCACCAGTATTTTTAAAAACCCTTAATGATCACAAAATACAATTTTTAAGTTAGTTAATTTACAAGTTAGTTAATTTTACAAGTTAGTCTAACTTTGAATGTCTTCTATTTGTTCTCCCCACCTTGCTTATTATGTTAAACTAATTATTCACTGATTATTTTAATTATGAATTGTTTACATCAATTGTTGAATTATGGACTCTTCATTTACAAAACATTATTTTCTACCATTATTTGGAGATTCCATATCCCATAATAATGGTTCATAGAACAGTGTTTTATGGTTAATTATTGCAATTTGTACCATTTAGTTCCCACACTGTTTTTTTTCTGTTTTGTTTTACACATGGATTTGATTTTTCTCATTCATTTTATTTCACTATTTTAATTTCTTTAATATTTCATTACCATCAAACTTGATAAACATCCAAAAAAAAAAAAAAGAAAATTAGACAGCATTTAGAATTCTGGGAATGCTAATGGTGGAGTGCAGAAATTAAATATGTCTCCACAGTGACTTCTAAGTCTTACTATTATTGAAATGATATTTTTTCCAAATGTAGCTCCTATCTGGCTATTAATTCCAGAAATAAACATGGAGCCATTAACATTTCTAAGGTATTAGCATGGAGCTTTAGGTAATATAATTGATTTACTTTTTAAATGACTTTGGGTTGCTAATTTGTCTATTGGTGTAATGGAAATGCAAATTTAAAGATCTTCCCTGCCCCTAGCTTAAGTGCACCTGGAGCCTGTGGTGGGATGGTTGTTTTTCAGGAAAGCCCACACCTTGATACTTTGTGATTGGGCAGTGGGTCCAGAAGGTTGTTACATTCTCTGAGCCAGGAGAAGGCTATATAAACTCTGATGAGAGGCTTTGCTTTGGGGCTCACTTTGAGAAGTGTTGTGTGATTTGACCAGATGAGACCCTGGGAAGCCGTTGTTGAGAGCCCCCCGGCTTTGAAAACCCAGATGTTGATGCTTCCCTCTCTGGTAACTGTGATTTGGTATTGATAATGGTTGGACAGTTTGGAAGCCTGTCTGTTTGATCTGTATGTATACTCTGAAGTTCGGGATGCTGACCTTTACAGTTGGTTAATATAGGGATGAATCTGTATATGAAGAAGAGTATAATTTGTGTTAGTGATCTCCATTGAAAGTTTTAGCTCTTTGAAGAATGACAAACGAACTATTTTTGTAACACTTCTAATCTTACCTGAGGTGTGGGAGGACTAAAATTTTAAAATGATCCAAAATATAAGTATGGGGCATGCATATTTTAAAATTTATTATTGGCAACATTGTCAGTGTCGTATAGTACTGTGTAACAACTGAAGAAGCAGTGGTGATTGCAAAAGATGAGTATTACTGAAATATAGAAACTCGTTTTTGTTTTTTGTTTTTTTGTTTTTTTTTAACATCATACCTTCTGTCTTAATGCCAATTCTATCAGGGAAAACTGTTATGGAGGAAATGAAATTTCTTGAGATTACACTCAAAACCCTTCCCTGCCAATTATATGGGAAGATGAAGATTTGTCTGTCTATGGAGAAGAGCTTTCATCTACTCCATTTTCATTTTGTTTCATCCTGTATATAAAAGAAGAAAAGACTAATTTAAACTTCTTTTTTAGAGTCTTCCCCACAGAACCTAAAGGATGAGAAAAGACATAGTAGATACAAATGTTAATTATGAAGCTTCTTAATTTTTTGCATTTTTCTTTTATCCCAGAAGTGACTATATATTCGGAGGGGGTGTATTCCATGTAACCTTTTTGTGCTGTGCTGTTCAGTCAGAGTTTATTTCATAATGCAAACATTTTCATAGTAAAGGGATGGAATAGGTGGCAGAGCTATAAGCTGTGATGGATTGGAAATCATTTTTATTAGTTTTTTCTTCATTAAAACTTTTTTTAGTTGTTCAAATTTAAGTTCAATCACAGACAATGTGTAGAGAAGGCAGATTGTAGAATAGTATGGAACTTCTTGCCTTTTAGCTCAAAAAAGAATGAAATTGAAAGATCTTAAATGTTGTATCATTTGCTATCATTTATTATTTGTAAGTGAATTTAGCCTCTAACCTTTTCTTGTAAATCAAGGTTATACATACATATTCAAAATCCAAGAAAATAGCTCAACAATAAATACAATGTTATGCTTGTGGTGCAAGGAGAAACATGTAATTTACATCTTGTAACTTGCTGTTGTTCAGTTGTTTCAATTGTGTTTGACTCTTTGTAACCTAATTTTGGGTTTTCTTTGCAATGATACTGGAGTGGTTTGCCATCTCCTTCTCTATCTTATTTTACAGATAAGTAAATTGAGGCTAATAGCGTTAAGTGACTTGCTCAGGGTCACAAATATAGTAAGTGTTTAAGGTCAGTTTAGAACTCAAATCTACCTGACTTCAGGCCCAGTGCTCTATTATCCATTGTGCCACTTAGCTATATACTAAGTCTCATTTTAAAGTCTCTTTGTTATTCCAATCAGGAGAGATTACATAAATCTTTGTTGTTGAAAAATTGTAAAAACAAAACAAAACAAAAGCTGACATCAAATTGAATTAGAAAATGGCAGTGATACTATTTCAAAAAGTTCCCAGATATTACCATTAATCAAATCAAAACAAAACAAAACAAAACAAAAATGGTTTTTTGGAGGTAGGGAGTAATTCATTGAGTAAGTGGAAGTGGTCTTGAGATGATAGAAGTTTTCTTAATAGATTACTACCCTTGAGCTTGCAATTATCTTCTTTGTAAAGATCTGTGAATCTTTTTATATACTACCATTCCTGGCAATGCTTTCATTTACTTACTATCCTCATATTTCTCCCTCTTCCAAACACTGGACCCTTTGTGATATTCAGCACTTAATTCTCTATTCTTTCTACACACCTCCTCCAAAGTGGCAATTGCGTGACTTCAATTATGCCATTTGGTATTTTTTATTGTTTATTTATATCTCTTAACATTTCATATGAGCTCTTTCTCCAATTGGATATTTTTCTCTTAGATGTCTTGCAGTCCTAATAAGCTCAACTTTTAAAATAACTTTATTATTACTTTGAACCAAATCATTTTTCTCTTTCAATGTATTTTTATCATTCTTCCAATAACTAGACTTGAAACCTTGATTTTTTTTTATCTTTCTCATTCATCAAATCCAATCAGTTCTGTAAATTTTCCACCCAATAAATATAACCTTATCCTATCTCTCTCTCCTCTATACCTACCACTCTCATTGCCTCTACATTGGTCTAGTTGCTCAGTCCTTGCTCTTTGGATCTTTTCAATACTTTTCTGATTTCAGATTCATTTTCTTACAATTCTTCCTTTATATATTTAAAAGTGTAAGTTTGGGGGCGGAGCCAAGATGGCGGAGTAGAAACAGCTCCTCCAAGCCACTCTGCCCCCAGATTCCCACCAAACTATGTGAAAGGGGACTCTGAACAACTTCTGGAGCCCCAGCACCCACAGAACGACACAGAGAAGCTAACTTCCCGCTGAGGACAGCCCAGCAGCCCTGCAGGAAGGACCAGCACAGCGCTCTGGGAGCTGGCAGCATGCAGAGTGTGGGGAGACGAGCCCAGGTCCGCGTGAGCCAAGGTTTTAGCCCCAGGGTGGCAGGGCCAGTGGCCAGCTGGAGGAACCCCAGAACACCAGCAGCTGTGGCAACTCCAGAATTATCAACATAGACATGCCTAGGACAAAGTCAGAGGTTAGTGTCCTATGGGCTTTGGGACCCGTATTTGGGGAATCTGTGGGCTTCCTCCCCTGGGGGCTAGAAGCCACTGAGGAGACACGCCATTTTGTAGTTTTCAGAGACAGCTCCAGCTCCTGGCCTGTGAATTAATTGTAGGGAGATCCAGAGATCAGTCTTGGGGGTTAATCGCTCTTGCTTTAACCTCCCTGGATCTGGATTGTGATCTAGGGTGGAAGTCGTGGGTGGGTTTACAGCTTGCCAGAAACGGAAGTTGCCCCCCACACGTTCGGGACGAAAATTCCTCTATCTGGCCTTAAAGCCATAGTGTGGCAACAAGCCCAAAAGTCAAGCAATTAAGTGGCAACATGCCAAGGCAAAGGAAACAGAAAAATGCAACCCTAGACTCCTATTTTGGGGGCATAGAGCGGGAAAAGGACTGTGAGGTCAGAAGTCCTGCTCCAAAAGCCCCAGGGGAAAACATGAGCGGGTTGCAGGCCATAGAGGAACTTAAGAAGGACTTTAAAAATCAAATAAGAGAAGTGGAGGAAAAATTGGAAAGAGAAATGAGAAGGATGCAGGAAAAGTATGAAATGAGGGTCAACAGCCTGACTGAGGAAAACAACACCTTAAAAAATAGACTAACTCAAATGGCAAAGGAGGCCCAAAAGGGCAATGAGGAGAAGAATGCCTTAAAAAGTCTTATTTGCCAGATGGAAAAAGAATCTCAAAAGTTCACTGAGGAGATTCATTCTTTTTTTTTTTTTAAAGCAATTGGGGTTAAGTAACTTGCTCAAGGTTACACAGCTAGTCATTATTTATGTGTGGGTGCTCATTTTCTGAGGCCGGATCTGATCTCGGGTCATCCAAACTCTGAGGCTGGCGCTCTTACTCACTGCGCCACCTACCCGCCCCTTTAGGGCAATTGGGGTTAAGTAACTTGCCCAAGGTTACACGGCTAGGTTTTTGTTTTTGTATGGATTAAGTGTCCGAGGCTGGTTCCGAACTCAAGTCCTTCTGATTCCAAGGCCGGCACTCTATTCACTGCACCACCTAGCTGCCCCGAGATTCATTCTTTCAGAGTTAGACTGGAGCAAATGGAAGCTAATGACTTTATGAGAAATCAAGATGCTGTTAAGCAGATCCAAACAAATGAAAGATTAGAAGGCAATGTGAAATATCTCATGGGAAAACCACTGACCTGGAAAATAGATCCAGGAGAGACAATTTAAAATTTATTGGACTACCTGAAAGCCATGATCAAAGAAAGAACCTAGAAATCACCCTTCAAGAAATTCTCAAGGAAAATTGCCCTGATGTTTTAGATCCAGAGGGCAAAATAGAGGTTGAAAGAATCCACCAATCACCTCCTGAAAAAGATCCCAAAAAGAAAACTTCCAGGAATATTATCGCCAGGTTCCAGAATCCCCAGATCAAGGAGAAAATACTACAAACAGCCAGGAAGAAACAATTTCAATATTGTGGAAACACAATCAGAATAGCCCAGGACCTGGCAGCTTCTACATTGAGGGATCGAAGGGCATGGAATATGATATTCCAGCGGGCAAAAGATCTGGGACTGAACCCAAGGGTCACCTATCCAGCAAAACTGAGTATTTTGTTTCAGGGGAAAATATGGTCATTCAGTGGAATAGAGGACTTTCAAGCATTCTTGAGGAAAAAACCAGGATTGAATAGAAAATTTGACTTCCAGACACAAGAAGCAAGAGATGCCTGAGAAGGTGATCAGGGAAAAGAAATCAAAAGGAACTTATCAAAATTGAACTATTTACATTCCCATATGGAAAAGCAATAACTGTAACTGATGATATCTTTCTCACTATGAAAATAATGGAAGAAGGGTGTGTGGATATATGAATACATATGTGAATGTGTGTGTATATGGTTACAGTTATATATGGATAGAGGGCATAGGTTGAATTTGTTGTGGGGGGGAGAATACTCAAGGGATGAAATTATGAGGTGAGAGAGGAAAATGGCAAGAGGAGATGGGGAGAGACAGGGTAGGGTAAACTATCTCATGTAGAAGAAGCAAGGGGAAGTGGTTGCAAGGGAGGGAGAGAATAGGAAGGCTAAAAAGGCAAAACCACATTCACATTGAATTTGGTTCAGGGAGAGAATGACATACATACTAAATGGGATATCTCAGCCTGCAACAGGATAGGGGGAAGGGGGATGAGAGGAGGGAGGATGGATGGGAGGGCATCCTTGGGGAGAGGGGAGGTTGGAAGTACCCACTATAGAAGAGGGACAGGATTAAGTAGGGAATGGACAAGGTGGGGGGTGGGATGAGTGGGAGGGAAGTATAAGCAGCCTTGTACAATATATCTACTATGATAATGTTTTGCATAGCTAGACATGTACAACATGTACTGAATTACTTATCTCCCCAGAGGGAATGGGTGACAAGGGAGGAAGGAAATGGATCTGAAATTCAAGGTCTTAACATTAAATGTTTCAAATATATAAAAATACTATTATTAATACTCTTTTGCTTGTAATGGGGAGATAAGATGTGCAGGCATTGGGACACAAAGATTCATCTTCCTCCAATGGAAAAGTAGATGGGGGTATGGGAGAAGGTATGGGAGAGAGCAGATTGGAGGAAGCGATATCTTGTGGGACTGCTATTCTGGGAGTTTGGGTAGGGTATAACGGGGGGAAATTGATTGTAACTCAAAATCTGGTGGAAATGAATGATGTAAAACAGAAGTTAATAAAGCACTTGTTTAAAAAAAAGAAAACAAAAAAAATTTTAAAAAAAGTGTAAGTTTGTTCATAAAAAAATATCACCCGGGATGCAATGAATAGTTGCTCTTATCTACATCAAATTTAAATTTCTCTGCTTAAATACCCAGTCATATCTCTTCATTTTTCCATTCTCAACACCAGTCTTGCATATCATCTTCCTCCTAAATAACACATGTAAGCAACTCAATGATTCATTTCTTGAAATTTCATGACACTTCTAATATCTTCCTTTCACTCTTCCACCTAATTCTTTCATTCAAAGAAATGTTTACTCTTCTGTTCTAAACACAGCCCCCCCCCCCCGCCAATTGCTGCAATCAGTCAATAAGCAATTAAATGCCTAATATGTGCCAGTCACTGTGCTAAGTGTTGGATAAATATACATAACTCCTCTTAAGTATTGCAGCACTTAGAAGATGCACAACATAACACAGTATTTAGTTATATATTTTCTTCAGTTATTGTCTATTATTTAATATTAATACCCCAAACATTGAGGGCTTAGTGAGCAGGTACTAAAAACAGTGTCTTTCATTGGTATATTATTTTATGATTTTTCAGTGAACTTTTATGTACATGAAACTGATATAAAGTAGTCAAACCAATATTTACCTCATTTTAGCTCTATATAAAATATTATATACTAAATGAAATTTAGAGGTTTTTTTTTTATTTTAAAGTCCAAAAAATAGAAATCCAGAAAATAAAAATGGTATATCCAAGGTGACATATTTAGTAAGTGAACCTAGGACCTAGATACTGCAGTTTTAAAACTGAAAGGAAACCTACAGGTCATCTAGTTCAAATGTGTAAATATGTGATGAGAAAATTGAGATGACTAGAGGCATAATTATCTGTCAAAAGTCTCATAGGAAATTAAAGCAAGAATTAGGACTAAAACCCAGGCCTCCTTATTCTGAGTGTTGTTAATTCTATGTATCATACCATGCTGCCTCTTATAAGAAAGAAACAAGATTAGAATGTTTCTAATTCCCTTATACTTAACTTGATTCTTTTGTACTTCCCTAGGCCAAATAGCAGAGAACTGGATACAGAATAAGTGACTTTAAGCAAAGAAAATTAATCTAAAATGAGGCTAAAAAAAGAAAACTGTATTTGTGTTTCTTATTATATTTATTAATGAAGGAGAAAAATACTTTAATAGTGAAATTATAGTTCAAGTGATAGGAAAAGTTTCATTTTAAAAAGTATCAATTCAAAAGTACTCATTAAAGACATTTCCATCAGACACTGAAGTACATGGGAAAGAGCTCTGGCTGTCCAGTCAGAGTATAAGGCTTTACATTCCATCTGTGATTCCAACAATATGAGCCTGGCCAAATTATTTAACTCCCCGTGTCTCATTTCATCATCTGAAAAATGAGACAGTTATACCAGGTGGACAGTAAGGTCCCTTCCAGCTATAAATATATGATCTTGTGATCATATGATCTTTTATAAATCCTACTTTAATGAGGAACACTGTGAAACTAAAGGTAAGATGTGTAATAAATTCCTAAGAACAAGAATTTTGATTTCAACACAACCTGAAAGAAGCAGATTGAACAGTGTTAGACTCCAGGATACAAATCCAAATCCAAATCAATTTATGAAACTTACTAGTCCAAGTGTGTGTGTGTGTGTGTGTGTGTGTGTGTGTATCTATACTGCCATGGTCTCCCTTAATATAATTTAAAATACTTGAAGGCAATGGCTGTATCACTCTTGCTTTTGATTTTTCAGTGTCTAGTACAGTGACTGGTACTGAGTGGTTTTGAATATATATTTTTTGTTCAGTTGATTAATGCATTCCTAATATACATACAAAATATGGAATTTGAACTTTACTTTGAAGTTTCCTAATGATTCTATGATGTGAAGGTGAGGAGGGAGGTAATGCAAAGACACTGTAGTTAGAAAATGGAGCACCATTTTAAGGAAGAGTAAATAAATTAGTTCATTTACTTACACTCTATAGCACAAAAATTGGAGTAATATATAGTAAAGTTGGAAAAAGGAATATATAGCTAACTCAATGACAGTCAAAGTAATTTATATCTCATGCAATGTCCATTAAATAGTAAAACATTGGTGGATAATGGGTAGGGGAGAGTTATAATATGATCTGGGTTTTAAGAAATAAATTTGGCAACAATATGGAAGATGATATGGAGAGCAGAAATATGCGGGCACAAAGCCAGTTAAGAAAGCATTTTAATAGTTCAGGTAAGGGTTAATGAGAACTTGGGATTGAAATAGTGTGGTGGTTGTCTGAGTGGAGGGAAGAAATATAAATTTCACTGGTGTGCAAATAGAAAATGAAAGAGGAGTGACCAAACAGGTAGGAGTAAAGGTAAGAGGGAGCAATGTCAAGAAAATACAGAGAAAATTAGGGTATAGGAAGAGACTTTGTCAAATGATTCAGAAAGATCAGGAAGCATGAGAATTGATAAAATGCCATTACATTTAGCAATTAAAAGATGATTGGTAAAACTGGAGAGTTCAGTTTTTAGTTAAGTGCTGAGGTTGAAGGCAAAATTATGTAAGGCAGTACAGATAAAAGAACAGCAAGAAGATACAGCTTGAGAAAAAAAAGACTGTAATAAGAAAATGATGTTCATTGACATAAAGCAAAATAAAATGGAAGCTAGTGACTTTATGAGAAATCAAGATGCTATTAAATAGATCTGAACAAATGAAAAATGAGAAGGCAATGTGAAATATCACATGGGAAAAACCACTGAGATGGAAAATAGATTCAAGAGAGATAATTTAAAAATTATTGGACTACCCGAAAGCCATGATCAGAGAAAGAACCTAGAAATCATCGTTCAAGGAATTCTCAAGGAAAATTGCCCTGATATTTAGACCCAGAGGGCAAAATAGAGGTTGAAAGAATCCACCAATCACCTCCTGAAAAAGATCCCAAAAAGAAAACTCCTAGGAATATTATAGCCAGGTTCCAGAATTCCCAGATCAAGGAGAAAATACTACAAGCAACTAGGAAGAAACAATTTCAATATTGTGGAAACACAATTAGTATAGCACAGGACCTGGCAGCTTCTACATTGAGGGACTGAAAGGAATGGAATATGATATTTTGCAGGGCAAAGGACCTGGGATTAAAACCAAGAATTACCTACCCAGCAAAACTGAGTATCTTGTTTCAGGGGAAAATATGGTCATTCAGTGGAATAGAGGACTTTCAAGCATTCTTGAGGAAAAAAACAGAGTTGAATAGACAATTTGATTTTCAGACACAAGAAGCAAGAGATATTTGAGAAGGTAAAAAGGGAAAAGAAATCATAAGGAACTTATCAAAGTTGAACTATTTATATTACTACATTACATTCCTACAATAACTATGACTGATGATACCTTTCTCAGTATGAAAATAATTGAAAATACTTCAACTTTGATAGCTTCCATTTGCTCCAGTCTAATTCTGATGGAATGAATCTCCTCAGTGAGCTTTTGAGATTCTTTTTCCATCTGGCAAAGTCAACTTTTTAAGGCATTCTTCTCCTTGCCTTTTTGAGCTTCTTTTGCCACTTGAGTTAGTCTATTTTTTAAGATCTTATTTTCCTCAGTCAGGCTGTTGACTCTCATTTCATAATTTTCCTGCATCCTTCTCATTTCTTTTTCCAATTTTCCCTCTACTTCTCTTATTTGGTTTTTTAAAATCCTTCTTAAGGTGCTCTATGGCCTGTAACCCGCTCGTATTTTCATTTGGTGATTTTGGTGCAGGAGTTCTGACCTTACAGTCCTCCTCCTGTTCCATGCTTCGATCCTCTTTGCCCCCAAAATAGGAGTCTAATGTTGAATTTTTCTGTTTAATCTGTTTCCTTTGCCTAGGCATTTTGCCACTTAATTACTTGACTTTTGGGCTTGTTGCCACAGTAGGACTCTACGACCAGTCAGGGGAGCTTCCGTCCCAAATGTTGGGGTCTTCTCAACTGCCAGAGGTATTAGTTGGGTGCCTTCCCTGAAGCCCCCACACACTCTGGCCAGCTGGACACACACCCCAAAACCTCCACACCAGATCCACACAATCCAGATCCAGGCAGGTTAAAGCAGGAGTGATTACCCCCCCCAGACTGATCACCAGATCCCCCTTCATTCTGCAGGCCAGGAGCTGAAGCTGCAACTGAAGTTGCAAAATGGTTGCTGTGTGTCAGCTCCTTCTCACCTCCAGGGGAAGAAGCTGATGTGCTCCCAAATACTGGTCCCAAAGTCCATAGGGCACTAACCTCTTACTTTGTCCTAGGCATCTATGTGTTGATAATTCTAGAAAAGCCACAGCTGCTGGTGTTCTGGGGTCCCTCCAGCAGGCTGCTGATCCAGCTGACCTGGGGCTAAAACCATGGCTCACTTGATCCAGGGCATAGGCTTCCAGAGTGTTGTGCTGTTGGCTTCCAGGGCACAGCACTGGCTGCTCCCTGCTGGGCTGTCCTCAGCAGGAGGTTAGCTTCTCTGTGTTGTTCTGTGGGTGTCAGAACTCCAGAGGTTTTTCAGAGTCCCCCTTTTATATGATTTTGAAGTGCTGTGGGCTGGAACACCATGGAAGTGCTATTTCTACTCCACAGTCTTGGCTCCGCCCCCTGCTTTGTTGGTTTTAATTTCTAAAATTCCCTATAACTATTTGAACCATCATTTTATTTATTTATTTGAACAATCAATCATCCTTTAGAGAGGTGACTTGCAAAGTTTTATGAATCCCCCTTTTTTAAACAAACATTTAAAAAGTTGTATCTCTCCATTAATTTTAGAAAATTATGAAAGAAATTTTCTTTGCTTATTTTTGTCCCAATAAATTATTTTAATAATTGTATACAATGCAAAATTTCTTAAATTATGCTAAAATCATTGAACATAAATATATTTCAGTTTGTGGTAATATTCATTATACTTTTATATTTATAACATAAGCAAGAGAACAGCAGTATTAATATTATATATAGGCTTCTTTTTTGACAAAAATTTAAAATATATCCTATCAATGATGATGTATTAAATATTTTTCAACTACTAGTCAAAGTCACCTTCATGTTATGTAAGACCTATGAACTAAAGCTCTGTTCACATATAAAATGTTATGCAAAGAAGTAAAGTTTGTTACCTTTTTTGATAAGCAGAAGAACTCAAGCAAACTGCAGACAAAACATAAGGTTTTAAGATTCACTGTAAAATCATAATACCAGTTTATTAGCCATTCTTTTTGATTTAGAACAGTGGTATATTTATCATGATTGTTCCAGGACAAGTGGTTTCCTTATCAAAACATACTAGAAATATATATATATATATATATATATATATATATATATATATATATATATACACACACACACACACATGTTCAAAATGAAGTTTACTCATTCCAAACAATTGTTTAATAACCCAATTTTAAGTTTTCTCATTCATTGGGCAAGTTTTTTTTTTTTTAATTTGGATACAGGAAGATATAACTTGTACATTTATTATCCATACCTTTCACTTGTTTTCAAATGTTATCATTTGCTTATTTAGGATCAGTGTATGGATTTAAGGACATTGAACTGATTTATTTAATATATACAAAAACTTTTGATGGCCATAAAAGAGCATTTAAAGAGGACATTTTGGGTATAAAATTAAATTCTCCATAACAATTAGTAATACTAAAAATGTACATTTTAATTTTTTATTCAAATATACTAGGATAGTTTGAAAAAAGAAAAAAAATTACAATCACATTAGAGCCTTGGCATTTTCCCAAATCATTAGCCAATTTTGCAAAGGCTTCTTTTCTAATACACTGTCTCGTATATGGTTGATTTCTTTTGTAACAACTTGGAAAAAAAAATCCTAAGCTTCATTAATCACTTGAGTTCCTTAATGAAAAGAGATTGCATGTGATGCATTCAATATATTAAAATTAAAATACAGGTCATATTTTTATTTTTATTTTTATTTTGTCTTTTGTTTTTATGACAGTCGAATTCTGGCAGTCCATATCCTTGTAAAATTTAACCATGTCATGTTATTTTTTTAATTCTATGAATAATATTGAAATTTTTGTCTTAATAATGCATTCCATCAATAAGTTTCTAAAGCAGAAATTCTTTTCCAAAAAAATTCCTTTTTAGGGGCAGGTAGGTGGTGCAGTGGATAGAGAACCAGCCCTGGAGTCTGGAGGACCTGAGTTCAAATCTGACCTCAGACACTTATCACAAAAGTACTAGCCTTGTGACTTTGGGCATGTCACTTAACCCCAATTGCCCTACCTTCCCCCCTCCAAAAAAAAAGCCAAAAAATGTTTCTTTTAAAATTATTTTTATTTTTGCAAAATAGTTTAAATTACACATAACTATTTTGACAACATTTTTTAAAATATTGAGTTCCAAACTCCCTCCCTTTCTCCTCTCCCACCTCTGTGAGAAGACAGGCAATTTAATTTTGATTTTACATAAAAAGTTATTCAAAACATATTTCCATATTAGTTGTGTTATAAAAGACACCACAAACAAAATTAATCAATTAAAATTTAAAAATATAAAAAGTATACTTCAATATGCTTTCAGAGTTCATCCTTGCTTTCTCTGAACCTGGAGAGCAAATCTCATCATGGATTGTTTGAATTTCTTTTGGGTCATTGTATCAGTCAGAGTACCTAAGTATTTCACATTTGATTAATCTTACAATATTACAATTACTGTGTAGAATATTCTACTAGTTCTACTCACTTCACTTTGTATTATTTCATATAATTCTTCTTAGATCTCATTGTTGTCATTATCTTCAATGAAATCACTGATTGTTTTTATGATTTGTTCTTTAAACCACTCATTTTAAGGATTAGATTATTCAGTTTCCAATTTGTTTATAATCTATGCTCCCAACTGTTTATTAAGTTTGTTTTTATTGCTTTATATTCAGAAAGGGTTACATCAAATATTTCTACTTTTCTGAATTTGGTTGTGAGAAATTTGTCCCCTAATACATGTTCAATTTCTGTAAATGTGATATGTACAGCTGATATAAGGGTATATGCCTCTCTAGTCCTGTTCATTTTTTTCCAGAGGCCTCTCACGTCTAACTTTTCTAACATTCTATTCAACTTCTCGAACTTTTTCTTCTTTATTTTGTGGCTAAATTTATATAGCTTTGAAAGCAGAATTTTGAGGTCCCCCTCTGTACTATAATTTTATAGCTACTTTTTATATGTTGACTACTATTGTTAATTTCTTACCATAATGCATTTAATCTTTGTTCTTTAAGAATTTGGATCCTAAGGGATTTGTCTATATTTGTTTAGTATTAATATTACTTTATTGTATATTGTTTCCTTTTTTAAAAGAGGCAGTTAGGAAATTGAAGAGTTAGAATTCTGGGCCTAGAATCAGGAAGACCCAAATTCAAATCTGGTCTCAATCAGTTAATAGATATGTGGCCCTGGGGGAGTAAGTTAATTCACTGGAGATGTAAATGCCAAATCACTACAGTATCTTTTTCAAGAAAAACCCATGCTCAATATTCACATGGTAAATGGTCCATAGGGTCACAAAGAATTGGAAAACAAAAAATGACTCCTTCTAAAAAGATGTATTGTCCCTGCCTATCATTTTTAATTAGGTATATTTTTTGCTTTTACTCTTTCTCAGATCATTGTTACTGTCCCTGCCTATTTTGCTTCAGATGGAGCATAATAGATTCTGTTCCAGTCTCTTATTTTATGTATGTCTCTCTCTTTTTCAGTAGTGTTTTGTGTAAATAACACATAATTGCATTCTAATTTCCGATGCATTCAATATGATTTTTATGGGTAAGTTCTTCCAATTTATACTTATGATTATGAACTGTACATTTCCCTCCACATTTCTTTCTTTTATCTTTCATTCTATCTTTTTTTTTTTTTATCCTATCCCTGCTATAAAGTCACTTTTGTTTCTGGCCCCTGCCTTTATTTATCTGCTCACACTTTCCTCACTCCTCCCTTTTCCTTATTCCTTTCTCTTCTTACTTCCATGTTGGGTAAATTAGATGTCTATTAACAATTGAATATATAGACATATTTTCCTTCTTTGAATGAATTTAGACGTGAGTGAGGTCTAAGTATTGTGAACTCCCTATTTTCCCCTCCAGTGTAAAGGCTCTTCCTTTTAGTACTCTTTCATGTGAGATAATTTCCCTCTTCTGCTCAATTCATCCATCTCCCAGGATAACCCTGCTTCCTGTCTACCCATTCTTTGTATCATTTCAACAAAACTGACTCATCTCAGGACCCATTTCCTAAGTAGCATATCCTAACTGCCCTAATAAAGATAAAAAGTCTTTGAAAATGGATGTATTGTCATTCTATGTATAAAGGTAAACAGTTTAATTTTACTGAATCCCTTACATTTTTACTTTCATGCTTATCATTTTATGCTTAACTTGAGTCTTTTATTTGGAAATCAAATTTCCTATTTACCTAAGGTTTTTTTTTATCAGGAGTGCTTGAAAATTGTCTTCAAGAAACTCACATTTTTCCCCTTGAAAGTTTATACTCAGTTTTACTGGGTATGGTATTCTTGCTTGTAACCCTGTCTCCTTTGCCTTCCAGAATATCATTCTCCAAACCCCAGTAATCTTAGTAGGTGCAAAATCTTGTGTGATGCTGAATGTAGCTTCATGGTATTTGAATTGTTTTGTTTTACTTTGTTTTGTTACTTGTAGTATTTTTTTTCTGAAGTGTATAGATAACTGATTCAAATTTATAAGAATGCAAGTCATGCTCAAATTGTTAAATGGTCAAAGGATATGAACAGGCAGTTTTCAGATAAAGAAATAAAAGCTATCTATAGTCCCATAAGCAAACACTGTAAAACACTATCAATTGGGGGAAAAATCAAAATTTAGAACAAATGTGAGATATTGCCTTACACCTATAAGATTGGCTAATATGACAGAAAAAAGAAAATAATAAATATTGGAGACATTGTGGAAAAACTTGGGACACTAATGCACTGCTGTGAGTACTGTGAACTGGTCCAATAATTTTTGAGCACTATGGCCAAGTTTTGAACAAACTATGCATACCCAACAAAAACAAACAAAGAAACAAACAACAAACAACCAAGTCTCTATCTATGGGGGGAGATCTATTTATACAAAAAAATATAGCATCTCTTTTACAAGTGGCAAACAATTTGAAATTGAGGAGATGTCCATCAATTAGCTAATGACTGTAAAAGTTGTGGTATATGATTGTAATGGAATACTATTTTGTTATAAAAAATGCAAGTAAGATAGTTTCAGATAAACATTGAAAAATATACATGAACTGATATGGAGTTAAATGAGTAGAACCATGAGAATATTATATTTTAAGGATAATCATTTGTGAAAGGCAGCTAATTTGATCAAGACAATGATCCAATATAATTCCAAAGATGAAAAAAATGTTCTCCACTACCAGAATAAGAACTGATGAACTCAGAATGAAGATTAAAGTGTATTTATGTTAACTATATTTTTTCTTGTTGAATTTGTAACATGGCCAATATGGACATATGTTTTGCATGATTTCATATATATATATAGTCAAAATCAAACTGCCTGCCTTTTCAGAAAGGGTGTGGGGCCTACAGGAAGGAGAGAATTTAGAAGTCAATTTAAAAAAAAAAAATTAAAGTTGGAACATGATGAAATAAATATAAATTTATTTAAATAATAATGGATTAGCCTTTTATGTTTTCTTTTTTTATTTTCACTCAAACTATTTCAGTTTCCTTAGTATGAGCCAGATTCTCCTATTCTAGTTATTTATCCTTTAAACTTTTTCTTCATTGATTGTGTTTCATCTATCATTAAGAAAATTATTTTACTTGTAAAATAAACAAAGGCAAAATTAAAACAAATTTATTTTGAATTGTCCATTTTGAATATATTTAACTATTTGTTATTGTGATATTTATAAACTTGTAGTTTTTTTAGAAGTCAGCTTAGAATATTGAACTTATTAAAATGAATCAAGGTTGAGAAATAAAGCAGATGCTTTCTTTCTTTTAGCTGTTAGCTTTTTTTTTTTTTTGAAGAAATTGGGGTTAAGTAACTTGCTCAAGGTCACATGGCTAGGTTTTTTGTTTTGTGTGGATTAAGTGTGTCTGAGGCCAGATCTGAACTCAGGTCCTTCTGACTCCAGGGCTGGCACTCTACTCACTGCGCCACCTAGCTGCCCCTTAGCTGTTAGCTTTAAAATTTAAGTTTTAATCAATAAAGAAAGTGATCACAAAAACTGTATATGTCAAGAACTTTTTCCAACTAATGATTACTATCCCAGATAAAAGCTTCTGAAATTTAAGAAACAAGGACTCATATTTGCTTTTTATGCATATTATATTAAATAATCACTTCATAACATTCACTGCTTATTGGACTGACATTAGCAAGCCAATCCTGCTATTTTTTCTTACATTATAACTTTGTGATCACTGCCAAAAGTTAATATATTTAAAGGGAATTGTACTCAAAAATATTCCAATAGGGGGTGGCTAGGTGGCGCAGTAAGTAAGAGTGCTGGCCCTGGAGTCAGGAGGTCCTTGGATCGGTTCTGGCCTCAGTTACTTAGCACCCACACATAAATAACTAGCCGTGTAACCATGAGCAAATAACTTAACCCCAATTGCTTAAAACAAATATTTCAATAATTGTGCCCACTCTTTCACCTTGTTTTTCCCATCATCCTTCCAATAGATTATGTGTCATTCCCAGGTGTTTTGAAAAACCAAAATTTCAGATGTACTTAGTGGTCCCATTGTATGAATTGCTATAACCTTCTTGTTGGTAACTGTCTCCCTTTTATATTTTCCCCCCAATATCTAGCACAGTGGATAGCAAATAGTAATTACTACATTCTAATTGATTTATTATTACTTAACTAAAATTACACATATACATATGTTAGTGTTTTACTTTTTTATAGTGGAATCACATATTTTAAAAGGTAGAAGAAATATTGTAAATTTCCAGGGGAATATATGGAAGCAAACTGGAATGTTTAAAAGAGCTCATCTTTATTCTGGCAAGAGAATGCTAAGCACTTACAATAATTGCCCTCAATGTATAAGATCATGGAGAAGGATTCTGAATAGTTGTTATACCTCTACAGGATAAGAGGAGAAAATGAACTTAGGGTACAACAAGGGAGATTATCTCTTTACTTAAGGAAGAACTTGTTGCAAAATTGATCAAATACTGAATGAATTTATCAAAGAAGGTCACAGAATCTCCATCCTTACAGAGCTTACAAAACAGGATCAAGATCATCTTGTCCTTTGCAGTTTAGTAGGAGGCATGCCTCCAGTTATAAGGCTATAATTCTTTCATTCCAAAGCAGCATTAATCACTGTTTTGTGAGTGGGTGTCAATGTCAACTCTTTCAATTTCCTTTTTCTTTGCACAATTTTGTTTGAGTCACTGTAGTCAAACAGATTTAAAAACAACTTTCACTTGAACTGAAAAATTATCCCTAGTTAACATGCAATATCCCTGCTTTAAACCTAAGTTATAGTTCACTTATGTTCAATTTGTGTTACAATGCATCAGTTGCCTAATAAGTTATATAATGTACAAATAATGTTGAGGTTATCTAAAGGGATCATTTCTTCTCAAATTAAAGAGTTTTCTTCTAATTTCTTGCCTCAAGATATATTTCTTTTTTAGTCTCAACTATTAGAGTATATCCAGTCATTGATTTTTGCAAAAATTCCAGAACCACCCCAAAAATGTTGTGGAATGAAACTCAAAACAAATAGTAGTGTTTATGATTCTCACAGATAACATTTTTCAAAGACAAAGTCATATGAAAATTGACTTGAAGAACCAAGAGAAAAAAAGTTACAAAGCTACAACCAGAAGTTAAAAAAGGAAAATTAACCAAAAGGTTCAGTGTGTGTGTTGTGTGATGTGTGTGTAGTGAGGAGAATCAGTAATATTACTCTACACTGAAGGCAGAAACTGTTGTTTTGTATTCACTGTACACTAAGTTAGGGTTGTCTTCATTTCTCACTCAGACACTCTTATCACTGCCTTGAGAGTCACCTTATTCCCCATATCTGAGCTATGATTCTTTTCCTAGATGTAACTAAAACCCCATCCCTTTTTCTTTAACCTTCAGCAGATACAATCAAGCTATCATTGTAGGACATTAATATATATACAATAATAGTCCAGATTATTCCTGAAAACCATATTCATGTTGTTCTTCAGGCATATACATCTCTTCAGGATCACATTTGGGGTTTTCTTAGCAAAGAAACTGGAGTGTTGTGTCATTTCCTTTTCCGGGTCATTTTAAAAAGGAGGAAACACATAAGCAGGACCGAGTGACTTGCTTATGGTCACAAAGCTAGTAAGTACCTGAAACCACATTTGAACTCAAGGATATGAGTCTTCCTGACTCAAGACTTGGGATTCTAACCATTGTGCCATTTAGCCACCCAAAATAACATTAACTGTATATAATAATGTATAACTTGTGTGTGTATATACACACACATACATATATGCACTGTGTGTGTTTTTCCCTCAGAGGCTAACTTTGCATGGAGTGCTTAGCTTGTCCATAATTAATGATAAATTATTCTTCTGAAAAGAAACAATGAATTCTAAATTAAAAAACATGCATGCACATACACAAACAAAGAATAATTATTCCCTTCCTGAGGTTTCAGATACATAGTAGATCACCAACTGCAGAACCTGCTAACATAGAATGATAAGTGATGCTCCCAGTTGTGGTTGAAATGATCCATTTTTATCCATTATGTAATACATCTTCTATTTTTTTTTATAGTGTGCAATGTATTGTTTGCTGATCCTTATCTGGCAGTAACTTGGCAGCTGTGGCAAGGAATTCAATTTCCTTTTGATTCTGTACAACATTCAATTTTAGCAGATTTGTTTTTATGTCAGTGGATTTTAAGGAAGCAATTTCTTTTGTTAGATGCATTTGGGGTTTTTTCCTATTTTCTTGATGTAGCTTCAGTGTTGATATGTGTGAAAGATTGCAGTTCTGTCCATGCAAATTTGCTTTGTTTGTAACCATTGATTTCAACATTTAAAAATAGTAAGTGGCTAGCAACCATTTACTTTGGAATTTGTTCAGGATTTTTTGTTGTTGTTCAGTTAGTTTGAATTCAAGTTATTTTCCCCATTCATGTGTATTTATTGTCTTTTCCCCCAAGAAACTTCAATGATTCAGTTTTTAAATCTACTTTTTTTTTCTGAACGGTTTCAAATTGTATAGCCAAAGAAACCATGTTTTTAAAGTTCATCTAAGCTGAGTTGTCAATTATATGTTTTATATATATGTTTTACATACATATACTAAAACATATACATGTATATATTCTTATTTTATATAATTTTGAGGTCATTCAAAATGATGTTTTGTGTATGTTTCTTTGCTCTACATCCCCCCAAAAAGTGTTGGTTTTATTGGAGGGGGGGTTCATAGTACACTCCACCAATAGAGGTTGCAAATTATAAATCTTTCTAATCCTTAGTCTCTTGGTCATGCTTTCAAATAATCCCTTCAAAATGGATCTACCTAGAACACTGAAACAGCAACATTTGTGTAAATTGAAATACCATGTGTTACTGATATTATTCATATCTTTTTAATCTTCTAATGATATAATGTTTCTCTTTTGATGGCTAGATATGGCCTTGATGCATTTTAGGCTTCACTTGCATAACCATTATCATATAAATACTACCCCCTTTTATGCTCTACCACTTTATGAGCTACTTCAGGTTGTTATTTTATTTCTTTTGATATTATGGTGTTATATGATTGACAGCCACATAGTATGCCTGGAAAAAATATTTGTATTTAAGACATGCAAATTTGCAGTACCAAGAAATGCATGATTTCCTGAACTTAAACTAGTTTTATGATCTATTACTACTACTACTTAATCCCAAATGCAAATATCTTATACAATGCCACCTAGAAAACTTTCTGAAAGTAGAATTTTAAGAGCATGCACACACACATGCACAAGTATACACACAAATAAACATATTAATGTTTTAAGTAGTTAATACAACAAACAACAAGTGTAAACTAATACTTTTAAAGAAATATTTCAATGTCATAACCTAGGCAATATGTGTTTTTCATTTAACTTGATTGTTTCAGTTTGGAGCACTGATTTTCTATCAACATAAACAACCATTGAAGAAACATGTGCTTTGTAGCTTAATGCAATTAATACAAGGTTATTGTTAAATAGGAGCCTTCGGGAGATGTTGTCATCAGAAAACAATTCTTATTTAATTTGAAACTTCAATGAATATATACTTTATTTTACATTCCTAAAATTTATGAAAGCATATGTTTAAATTGTTTATTGTAGCTATAGATTATACATATTATCTAATTTTATCTTTATAGTACAACAAAGTGACACTTTTATAATGATTGACTGTGAAACTAACTACACTGATCAATACAATGATCCAAGAAAATTCAAAATGACTCATGATGAAAATGCTATCCAATTCCACAAAGAGAACTGATGAACTCTGAGTGCAAATTACAGTATATTTTTTATTTTCTTTTTCTTGCTTTTCACCCTAAAACCTGGCTACTACAGAAATCTGTTTTTCATAATTTCATACATAATGGGTATTATAGTGTTTGTCTTTTCAGCAAGTGGAGAAAGGACTAGGGAATAAAGAGCATGTGGAACTCAAAATTTTATATATAAATAAGATAAATAAATAATATATTTGAGATAAGTAAATAATTTTAAAGTGATACTCATCACTTAAGCAATATTGACAAGGCTCAATGAGTTAAGCTCCTTGCTCAGAACCTCACTTTAATTGAGATAGCAAGGTTTTCTGGCCTTAAGCTCAAGTTTCCTTCCAGTACACCCCACTGTATTATTGGTCTTGTGGTTTATAAAACTTTGTTTGAGCTTTGGGCTCGCTCTCTCTCACTCCTCACACACACACACACACACACACACACACACACACACACACACACCACACCCCACTCACACAATCTCATAAAATGAAAGTTGATATAGTTATAGTTTCATTTCTTTCTTCATGCTACTATATTGAGCACAGTGCCTGGCATATGCTAGGTCCTGAAGAAATGCTACCACCCTTATATTGAATGCATTATCAAATAGTGGTGAAATCATGCATTATTGTGAAAATTCTAGGAACTTTGAAGAGTAGTCCATTTATACTCTATTGAAAATATAAGTTTGGCCTTTTCCTTTTCTCAGTCTTCACTTTAGTGTTTGTGTATTTGTCAGAGTCACTATTCCCATCAATAGTCTTCTTTCGTTTCTTGATGTGAGTTCTGACTGTGTGGAGTGGATACAACTACAGCAACAAATGAACATACATATTTTAAGTTCTATTATTTTCTCCTCATGAATATCCTACTTCTCACTGAATTTTTGCTACTTGGTGGCACATTTAAGTCTCTGAAGTCCTTAAGAAATATTTTATAAAGTTATTTTCTTCAGTCTTATTTCCCACTTCATCCAGAAATACCCTTCCAAGCATAGAATGGGATACTTGGATAGTAGTGATTCCTCCATTACAGATGTTAGGTAATATGGAACACTTGCAAGGCTCTTTACTTAGCTGTCTAGTTGGTTATATAACTGGATATGAATTTACATTTTTAAGAAAAGGAAGCTACCTTCAGTCAATGCTAAAATTACTAGTATGTAGTTACTCTTATAAGAAAAGTTCTCAAGAGAAAATTTTTCCAGTATGAAGCAATCTTAACCATTAAATGAATGGCTTTGTATTTAGAATCTGCAGGATAAATATTTCACTGTGAGTGGCATTAAAATCGAACAATAACAAAGCTTTTCTAATTCATTTTTGTTATGTATTCTCGTTATACTTTCCCTATTAAAAGTGCTTGTTTCATTGGTTAGCTGAGTGTTTAGTTCCTACCACCACCACTGCCCTCCCCATAAAAAAAGTCATTTAGATTTTAAAATTTAGATCATAGGACATAGATTCTGTGCAATTTGGATTCAGTAAAAGGTTTGCACTAGAGGACCCTAGTTTCTCCAAAAAGCAACCACCCAAAATTTGAACATTTCACACCTCTCAGGAACAAAGCACTGCTCAGGCTACTTAAAACACTTGCAAATAAGGCTGAAACAGGGATGGAAAAGTTCTTATACTAGCTGACCCCTAAATCAGTCTTGCTTTAGAGCAGTTTCTTAGTCGTATAAAATGTCTCGACAATTACTCAAGTTACCAATGGTCTTGGTTTTGTGGAGACAGTATCCTAATACTTACGACCTAACCTATGTATTAAATTATTTGAGGCATGTTAGGAATTTTTTTCCCCAAAAAATATTGAAACATTTTCTTGAGACTTGATTAATTGAGAGGATCAAAGGCTTCAATTTTTAAATCACTCCTTTTTCTTCTGTGAACAAAACTCTTATGAGGAACTCCAGGTATCTTCTAAGATTCATGAATGGTGGAAAATGATGTCCAACTCAGGCAAGAAAGCTTCACTTACCTTGATCACCTGGGTGTGTCTACAACAGATATCCTTGGTGAATATCCTTTTTTTTTCCTGCTGTGACTAGGTACTCCTACTCTTGTTAATTATTACATGATTTTTGAGTTTCTTGTTTTCTTCCAGTTTTGAAGTTAAACTCTTAAGGGGCCCACCCGATTCAAATACAGCTTAGCACACTTGGATACCCATAGTTTAGTAACTGTGACCAAAGGACAAGTGAAATCTTTTCTTCCCTCCTGCCTTGTCTCAAGAAGCCTCCATCTAGGATCATTTTATAAAGGGTTTATATGGTCTGATCTGATTCATAGATGCTAAGGGAATATTGATATGATAATCATAGCACAACCAGTTCATCTTCAGGTGACTCCAGGAAGTGAATAGCAATATGGCAGTAATAGTACTAACACCATAGTGAAGTGGAGTGTGGGTGATACCAGTTGTTTGGCCATAAGACCCTGTTAACAGGAATAGTGAGGATTTTAACAGTGAATAAGGGAAATGAAAACTTATGGCTGACTTCTGTATCTCTTGCATAAGTGATTCCATAAATCAGTCCTTAAGTCACTAAGTCATCAGTGCATTCCACCATGACCCTTTCATAATGAGATTGTAGATAAGGAGGGCAAGAACCCTTGAATTTCACAACAGAAGGCATGTACTTAGTTATTGATTGCCTAATATGGAGTTGACTGAGGAAGTATCTTTCTCTCCAAAAAGATCAGTTAACATAATTGCCCTTGGACTTCAGTTAGCAGGAATTTCAGTAGTCCATCTCTCTTCACATATACCTGCCTTCCACCCATTCCCATCCAATCCCAAAATGCCAACAGTCTGGATACAGAATTAAATGTGACTGTAATTCCAGACAAACCTGGCAGCACCTGGAAACAGTCTGAAGGAAATGGAAAGATATAGCACATGTTCATGTACTGAGGTATAGTCACCACAGAAAGACTTTATTGCAATGAGGATATAGATGCTTTCAATTTACCCTGGAATAAATCACTTCCTCTCAAATTACACTCATCCCTCTAGTAGCTGTCCAGAGCAACAAAGGTGTCATAGAATAACACTCATAATAGACATGGAGCAGCAAGAAAACTGAAACCAAACCCTAGGGTATTGGGATACTCAGTAGTCTTGACTCTACCACTGCAAGAGGCTAGTTAGACCTCTAAACTCAAACAAATGCCTTGATCCTCAGAATCTACTAACCCTTATCTCTCACTTACTATGTTCAATCTCAGCTCCATTCTTTTCTCGTATTAGAGCCCCTCAGAGCCTTGTAGGAGAGAGGGGACAAAACCTTTCCCCTATATCCCACCATCCACGGAGATACCACTGGAGAAGGACAGCTGGCCACTTTTGATCTAGTAAATAAACCCCAAGGTGAATGTTGTCTTCTTAAAGTGAATTAGAATATCTAGAGGAAATATTTCAATTTCCTCTGTCATTCTCTGGAATTCAATTAGTATTTCCATTAGAATTATATATTTTAAAATAATTTCATTAAGCACTTGTTAGATGGCTTGATTCTATTTATAATAGTGCTGCTATACACCTTACAACACTGAGAAAAGGAAAAAAAAGAAGTATTTTCCTTTTCTACTGACAGATTCTATACTGATAATAGGGAAGTAAACAAAGATGGCTTTTCCTATAAACTTCACCTTAGTGAAATTCATTGATTTAACTTAATATGTAATCCTCCATTGAGAAGCAGCTGTTCATGGCACCATAAAATTCAAATCTCTGAAGTGAAGATGAGAAGGCAATTTTATTAATAACATTTAAACTGAAATGGGATACCTAGTAATAAACAGGGTGCAATTGACTAAAAATCCTAAAATATTATTAGTGGATACACATTTCTGCCACAAAGACTTAACTGTACCATATAATTGAAGACAGTTCATACCTTTAGATGTTATTAAGTTTCAGAAAGTTAACAGCCTTTCCTAAGATAACATTGAAAGTGATGGAAAATTCCCTGATTATCAACATTGCAAAGTAGGCACATATTGGATATCTTTTCATATTCCCCCTTTACTTAGGTAAGTTTTAGCTCTTACTTTCCATAGTGTAATTTTTATATGTTAATATTCAAGGGCTATGATATCTGAACTGTCCAGAAGATTTTGTGTGATTTTGTAGAAACTTCATGCAAGATGAATTATTATTTTACTGTGGAATCATATTTTGAATTAATTACTTAATCTGAACTGTCACAAAGGATTTACAACAGCACTATGTAACTATTTTAAATGGAAGATCTTGAATTTTTCAATATGAAATCAACATGGAGAAATGTCCACAACAATTTATTTTTTTTTAACATCCAAAGAGGAATCTCAATACTCTTACCAGTGAATTTGAGGCAGGGCATAGGGCAGCAATGCCTTTGCTTTCAGATCCTTTATTGGTATTACCACTTGAGCTTTTACTCAGCATGTAGTCTGCAGCCCAGCAGGACCTGAAAGAAAAGCAGATTGGAGCTTCTCACCCTTGTCTCACACTCAGTTACAAACTAAAACAACTGATTATATGACACAAGGAGGAGGTAAGCAATTCTTACAAAAAGCATAAAGCAAGAGATAACACTTAAACTGTAGTTTCAGCTCATCTCCCTGTGTCCAACATGTGTGTGTACTACAACAAATTCCTTTACATCAGATACATTCATTGGCTATAACTTACAAGGAACAGTTATTCTGAGTACTTTAGTTAATAAAATGTTTCTACATGAAAGAAATTACAATTTTTAGAGAGGCTAATATATGCTTTGTAGATTGATCAAACTCTATCCCTGGGGGCAGAGTACTTCTTCCCTCCGTCCTTTTTTTCCTTTCTTATTTCCCTCCTCCCTTTCTTCCTTCCAGACTTTCTTTTTCTTCATCCCTTCCTTATTTCTCTCTTTCTTTTGTGATCTTTGCATCGTCAATATTTTTACAATGTAGTATATTCCCTATCAGATTGAAAAAGGCATCAAACTTCCAAGGACAGAATGCTAGCTTTAGATTTCTTCAATTCCCTCAGGCAACTAGTTTGATTTCTCTGATTTCTAAGAAAGAGTCTGATTTTTTTTGAGGGGAAAGGCAGGGAAAGTGGGGTTAACTGAATTGCCCAAGGTCACACAGCTAGTAAGGGTGTCAAGTGTCTGAGGCTGGATTCGAACTCGGGTCCTCCTGACTCCAGGGCCTGTGCTCTATTCACTGTGCCAATTAGCTGTCCAAGAGTCTTTGATCTTGTTGGAGAAACATAGTAGTGACTGAATTGGATGCAAATATTTTCTTTCTGTAAGAAAATTGGTGAAAATTTTGTTGGCCTCAATGCATCACTGAAGTCAGCAATTTTGTTGCAATTAGATATGTCTAATAAAAGCAAAGGTATTGACTGGGGTTAGGAGACAATGGCCCCAAAAGATGCAACATATTCTTATCTTTACTCTTATTGTCTTAACAATTGAGTCTTGTTGCCTTCCTCTTTACAAAAACCACAGTTGGGTTAACTTGGTTAGAGTTCTCAAAATGTTTTTTGGGGATGTAAATTGACAATCACTAATAGAATATCAAAGGAATCATCTAACATAAATTGATAATGAATTAGGAGAGTAGAACAAGGAAAACTTTGTACACAATTACAGACACATCCTATGTGTGATGACTAACTTTGATAGACTGGGCTCCTCTGAGCAATACAAGGTTAGAAGACAACTGCAAAAGACTTATGATGGAAAGGGATATCCATATCCAGAGAAAACACTACAGAGTTTGGATGCAGATTGAAACAAACTACCTGTTCTCTTTTGTGTTTGTTTTATTTTGTCCTTTCTTTCTCATTGTTCACTCCAGTGGTTATAACCCTTATTTACAACATGACTAATGTTTCATGTGAAGGTATTTGTAGAGCCTATATCTGATTGCACACTGCCATGGAAGGGAGCAAGGGGAGGGGGATAAAATTTGGGACTCAAGGGATTGTGGAATTTAATGTTGTAAAATAAAAGAAAATTTAAAAAAATTTTAACAAAGAACAAAAAAGGAATCATCCACCCTAAAGCTAATGATCCATGTTCTAAGAATTCTTTTTAATCTGTGCATAAATGTAGAAACAAACATATAAAATTTTGCATATATACACATACACATATATGCATATATACACTTATTTGAATATAAATCACATAGCATATATATATAAATGACTAACATTTATATGGTGCTTAGAATGTGTGACATATAAACAAGTATATATGAATAAATATGTGTCTATACATCCTCTATGACATATATGTATATGCATCTATAAAAATGATACACATAATAGTGTTTGATTACCACTTACTTTGAACTGATTTCCTGCTATGTTCTCTTTATGGTAGCAGTAAAAAAATGTTGTGGGGCTCATTAACTACGATATCAAATTGATATTAGACATAAAGGAATCTTCAAATCTGGAATAGCTTTCTGGGGGTTCATGTGTGAGAATAGACCTTATTGCTAGATCTCTACAGCCACAAGGCCACTAAAAAGGAAAAAAATGAGTCTGTATTTTTACTGCTATATCCATCACACATTTCCAAAAACTAATTATTTAGGCCACAAACCCAGGAACTTGAGAAAAATGAATTTTAAGACAAAAAACAAAAACACAAATAAGCAAAAAATAATAAAATAAAATAAAATAAATAATAACAATGAGAAAATGAAAAGCACTAGCTTTAGAATTTAACTTGTCTAAAAATTATTGTCTATAATGAATAAAATTGAACATGTGAAATGACACGCACACCAAAAAAATTAAGTCATTTCTTCTCATTTTCAAAATATTATGATGCTGATATAAAGGCATATATATATATATATATATATATATATATTGGTCATATGTTTAAATTTAATTATACAGTATAATTAATGATATTTAGATTACCTTTTCTTTTGAAATATCCATGTCATTATACATACACAACTTGCAAAATCACAACTGAGCTATATTTCATATGCTGTATCTTTAAATATATTTATCAACTTCCATTTGTATTTATAATAATAATATAGGAGTGGTATATAACCAGATTTTGAGGAAATATCCTCAAAGGAAAATAAATCCCTTTTTAAAAATGAATTTGGAATAGAACAACCTTTTCAAGGTAGAATAAAAAAGTGATTTTTAATATGTTACCATAATAGAATACAGGTAATGCAAATGAAATTATAGGTTTGCTATTTATAATTAAAACAAAACATCCTCTTAATCTTAGTAAAAAGATTGTGGATGTGTTTTCCATCTAAAACACTAAGATTGTGCTAAATGATTTTTTTAAGTTAATGAGACTTTTGAGGTAAAAATTTTATATTTGACCAGTTTTTTGAAAAGCAATTTAAGATACAGGCATGAATTAAAAAGTACCTTTCTAAGTAGTGATTTTCAAAAATTTTATATACAGATATTTGCAAGTTGATTGGAGGTAGTATGGTTCAAAAGATTACTCTTCTTGGACTAAAAAACAGAAATCAATGTAAATCTTAATTCTGAATGTCCCTGCTTGTCACTTCATTTTTGTGAGTTTTATTTTCTCATCTATAAAACAATGACAAAGACCTTGACCCTAGTTACTTCACGAGTTTGTGAGGAAATAAAGTGTTTTGTAATAAAAATAAATAAAATAAATAAAAAATAAAAAGTAGCACATACATAATGCATACACATGTATCATTGTTGTCATAATCATATACCAGTAAGGATAATAATAGCTAACACTTAGAGAACACTGTATGTAAGAAACTGTGCTAAGAATTTTGAAATTATTATCTTGTTTAATGCTCACAACTGGGGATATAGGAACTCTTATTATCTTCATTTTATGGTTAAGGAAACAGGTACACAGAAGTTAAGTGACTTGCACAGGGTTGCACATTTAGTAATTATCTGAGATGGTATTTGAGCTCAGGTTTTTTCTGATTCCAGGCTCAGTGCTCTGTTTACTGTTATCATCTATCTACCACAATACATGTATGTTTGCATATGTGTGTATACAGACACCACATATAGTTTGTATGCATGTATGTGTATGTATACCCACACACATATGTGTTACATTAAAAAAAAATTACTACATAAAAAGTAGTAGAAGGAATTGTAGGAGGAATTGTCTGACTACATCTCCCCAGGACTTGCTTATCTAGTGGATAGCTATGGACAATAGGTTATAAGAAACTTTTAGGGTCTTTCCTCCCAGAATAATTCTTTCCTCCCAAAATAATAGGGCACCTTTTACCTCAATTCTAACATAGCCTTTAATTACTGAATAGATGTTGCCTCAGCAAAACTGAGACTTGGAAAAGTCCTTAGCTTGAAAAGGCCAGGGTGTCCTACTACATCTGGGGTCATCACCAGTCATTCCAACCTAAATCTTGCCATTAGACTATGAAGACTATGGAGGAGAAAGTGAGGTTGATGATGTTGCACAGTCCTACCTCACTTAAATTCAATTCATTGAAAGTCAAGACTTCACCCTCTGAAGGACAAACAACAACAGAAGCATTGATATTCCCAGAGCTTTGATATCCACAATGAAGAGAAAGTAGTCAAAACTCTACCTCTGGGAAAGTTTGGCATTAAAAAAAAAAAGATACCTGCAGCAAAGAAAATGTCTTCAACTTGGTTTCATCCACAGAGTAGGGGAGAACTGGAATTCAATCCCAGAGATCTCTACAGCCACAAAAGAGCATAATAATGGTAAAAATTAAAAAATAGATTTTTATTATTCTAGGGATGACCAAGACAAAAATGAGGAAGTAAAGGAATAAATCAAAAAACACCTACCCACAAAACATTTTAAGTGGTGCTTTCCCACAGGAACAAATAGGATTCCTCTAAAAAATTATTCAACGGTATAAAAATATGAAATAAATTAGAGTTGTGAAAGACAGACAGTGAAAAAAAAGATAAAAAATTTAGCAGAAGAGATACAAACTTTACCTAGTTAACAAGCTCCCTGAAAATTATAATACATCAAATAGGAGTTTGTGAATCTAGAAGATATCAATTATTAAAAAATAAAGTTAAAAAAATAAATATACATAAGAAACTGTGAAATATCTAATAGAAATAAGAAATGACCTAGAATAAAATTCAAGAAGACATATCTTAAAAATCATATTATCATGTGAAATCCATGAACAAAAAATTAATTGTATATAATATTTCAAAATTTCATTAAATAAACGTTGTCAACATTTAAATGATAACATTAATAATAGAAGGAATACACAAGTCAACTTTTGGAACTAAGTACAAAATGATAACTCTAAGAAATATCATTGGCAAATATAGAATTTCCAGAAAGCCATAATGAAAGATTTCAAATAATCAGAAAAAAAAGTAGATCACACAATGTTGCTACAAAGACTATAATAGATCAGAAAATTTAGAAGAAAAGATATTCTGAAAGGCAAAAACAAAGGTCCAGAGCAAAGAAGACCTGATTCAAAAAAATTTAGTATAGTCCCAATGGGGGGGAAATAAATGTTCAATGAAATAGAGAAGTAATAAAGAAAATAGAGGTGAGAAGAAACTATAATATAAAAATATAGACATCAAAAGAAAAATTAAAATGTAAATACAAACAACTAGAAGGTACATTATACATATTAATTGTTTACATTTTACTGGAGAGGAGATATTAAAAATCAATCGGATGTTTAATGTCACAAAAGGTTAGGGAGACATTAAATTGAGAGAAAATATATCTTGAAGATTCTTTGAGATGAAAGAAAAGGGAATGAGGGAAAGGTTAAATTAAGGGAAAATGGGGATAGAGAAAACAAGAGAAAATTATTAATGCACATAATTGGGTTGCACACATATATGCATATGTGTGTATTTGTGTGTGTGTTGTGTTGTGTGTGTGTGTGTGTGTGTGTGTGTGTGTGTGTGTGTGTGTGTGTATGGAAAGAATTGGGTAAATGAGAGTTACTGAACTGCATTTTCATCTAAATTTTTTTTAAGCAACTGGGATTAAGTAACTTGCTTAAGGTTACATGGCCAGTCATTATTTATGTGTGCGTGCTCATTTTCTGAGGTCAGATTCCATCCCGGGTCATCCCAACTCTGAGGCCAGCACTCTTACTCACTGCTGCCACCTAGCCCCCCCATTTTCATCTAAATTCTTAAAAAGAGGGTAGACCTCATGCAGAATTTAGTGCACCAATATTTTCAGCTCAGGAGCATTAGGAAGAGGAGTAGAAAGAAAGAAAAGTTGAGCATAATAGGTAAGATAATACAAGGAAAAGATTAGTCATAAGTAAAACAACCCTTGATCTTGAAGAGGGTACAGTGAAGAGGATAGAAGAAAAACTTGAATATCTTGAAACTTGAATTTAAAAAGTGAGTAAGGAGCATTAGAAAGAGGGTGAATGCATAAGAAATAGAATGAAGGGAAATAATTGACTAATTTTGAATTGAATGAAATAGTTAACAAGATGGATTAGAAAGTAAAGTCCAACAATATAGTATTTTTGTTTCATTTTACAAGAATACTCTTGCAATACTGTTTGCTCTCTCTCTTTTTTGTTTTGTTTCTTCTTTCTCCTGGTTCATTCAATTGTTTATTATTCTTCTTTGCAACTAACTTGACTAACGTGAAAATATCTTTAATGTGAATATATATATATATATATATATATATATATATATATATATAGCCTTTATCAGATTACACGTTGTCTTTGGGAGTGGAGAGGGTAAGGAGGGAGAGAAAATTTTGAACTCAAAACCTTCTGGAACTGAATGTTGTAAACTAAAAATGAATAGATAGGTAGATAGACAGACAGGTAGATAGATAGATAGATAGATAGATAGATAGATAGATAGGCAGGAAGAGGGGGGGCAGAGAGACACAGAGACAGACATAGAGGGAGGGAGGGAGGGAAAGAGGAAGGGAAGGATATAGGGAGGGAGGGAGGGGGGAAAGAGAGAGAGAGAGAGAGAGAGAGAGAGAGAGAGAGAGAGAGAGAGAGAGGTGATGATGATGATAATGAAAGATACTTGCAAAAATATACCCTCACACAAAATTTAAAAAGGGATCAGAGGAAAATTATTTTATATTTCAGCTGAGCACAAAATGTGTCAGGGCTAGCAGATTAAGAATGTCAAAAACAGTATTAGTAAAAGGAAATAAAGAGGAAAACTACATTTTCCTGTAAACTAAAACTAAGAGGAAAAGGAGAATCAGTGGAAGGAGAAGTAGAAGAAGAAGCAAAAGCAGAGGAAGAAGGTTAAGGAGGAGGAGGAGGAGGAGAGGAGAAGTAAGAGAAGAAACAGGAGGAGTAAGAGAAGAAAGAAGAAGAGGAGGAGGAGAAAGGAGGAGAAAAAGAGAAGAAAGGAAATAGGAAGAGCACAACAAAATATTCAATATCTAGAATAATAGAGCAAGAAAACATTAACCAAATTTTGGAGGAAACTATTAAACGAGGCATAAATATCAAAAGGAAAAACTCTAAAAAAGATGAATTCATTAGTGAACTCTACTTACAATTCAACAGCAATTCATACCAACATTCCCTAAACTATTTGTAATAATAGCAAAGAGGGGAAACTGAAATTTCTTATATGACATCAAGATGTGTATGTTACATAAATCAGGGAGAGTCAAATAAGGGAAAAAAAGAAAGCTGTAATTCTAGACCTGTAATGAACAAGAGACAAAAAAATTAAATAAGATTAATAAAAAACTAAAAATATCACATCATAAAGTGTATAACCTATGACTATGGTGAATTAATACTAGGAATACAGAGGTGATTTAATAATAGAAAAAATAAAAACATTTTGACAATATGAAAAACAATAGATAAAACAGCCCAAATTATGACATCAATCCATGCAGAAAAATCTATTCACAAAATACATCAATTTCCATTAAAGCACTAGAAAATGTAGTGATAAATGTACCTTTCCTTCAAAATGATATATAGAATATATTCAAAAGCAAAATCCTCCATGTAAGGAATTGATGTAAAACAGAATTCTTTCTAACCAAATTAGGCATGAAACAAGAATGTTGATTGTTCCCAATTCTGTTGACAGACCACTAGAAATGTTGCCTGTAGTACTAAGACTAGAAACTCAAGCAATGAACATATGTAAAGAAGAAACAAAATTACCACTTTTTTCAAATAAAATTGACTGAAGCAATAATCTCAGCAGTTTTGCAGGATATATTATAAATCCACACAATTAACACATTTTTACATAATGCTAATAAAACTCAGCAAGGAAGATAGGAAAAGACCTTCCATTTAAACTCACTACAGAATGTTTAAAATACTTAACAACCAAAATACACACAAGAACTATACATAAAAATGACAAAAATTATTGATTACAGATTAGAAAACCACAAATAATTAGAAAAAATATTAATTTCTCCTCGGTAGTAGTAGGTAATTTGATAATAAATGATAATATTTTTAAAATTCTATTTACTTATTCAATGTCATGTCACAATAAGTCAAAAATTTCAAGGAAAATAATGGAATTAAGTAGAACTATCAGAGTCAGCCTTCAAGCAATGGTAGAAGTCATTAATTCCTAGAGGAAACATGTGTGTGTCCACACACACACACACACACACACACACACACACACACACACACACACAAACACAGACACGGCAAATGACTCCAGTATATTTGCCCAGAAAACACCAAAATAGGGTCATGAAGAGTCAAATATAACTGAAAAAACTCAAAAACAACATGTAAGAAATTATATTTAAATGAGTATCTTATGATATATGTAAAAATAAATTCAAAATATGTATATGAACAAGATATAAAAGGGAAGAGAGTTAATATAGAGGAGTAGTAACAACATTTCCACACAGCTCCTGCTCTCACCACTTCCAAATTCATGTAAAAGAGGTCTCTGAACAAACTCTGGAGCTACAGAACCCACAAAATGACAGAGAAGTTTTACTCCCACTGAGGAAACTCTGGCAGCCTGGCAGAGAGCAGCCAGCTCAGATCTCTGGGAGCCAAGCCCAAACCCATGTTGGAGGTTTTATCCCCAGGGCAGCAAGACCAGCAGCTGGCTGGAGGGACTCCAGAACACCAGCAGCTGTGGGGGTTTCTAGAATTACCCACACATAGATGCCAAGGACAAATTGAGAGGTTAGTGCACTATGGACTGTGGGACTTGTTAGTTGGGAGAGCATGATGGCCTATTTCCCTGGCAGTGTGAAGCTGCTAAGATGATTCAGCAGAGCCGCAGTCATGTGGCACCTTCAACTCCTGGCCTGCAGACTGTGGGGGACCAAGTGATCACTATTAAGGGTAATCAATCTTGCTTTAACCTTCTTGAGTATGTATTGTGGTCTGGGGTGGAGGTCTTGGGGTGAGTGACCAGCTTGCCAGAGCATGGGGAGGCTTCAGAGAGGGAACCCAACTAATACCTACAGCAGCTGAGAAAAGCCCAGCATTTGGGAATAAAGCTCCCCTGGCTGGTGGCAGAGTCCTACTCTGGCAACTAGCTGAAAAGTCAAGTAATTAAGTGGCAACATGCCTAGGAAAAGAAAAAAATTAAGAGAAAAATTCAACATTAGACTCCCATTGTGGGGGCAAAGAGAATCAAAGCATGGAACAGGAGGAGGACTGGGAGGTCAGAACTCCTGCACCAAAAGCACCAAATGAAAATACGAGCTGGTTACAAGCCATAAAGGACCTTAAGAAGCAGTTAGGAGAAGTGGGGGAAAAATTGTGAAGAGAAATGAGAAAGATGCAAGAAAAGTATTAAATGAGAGTCAACAGCCTGACTGAGAAAAATAACACCTTAAAAATAGACTAACTCAAATGGCAACAGAGGCTCAAAAAGGCAATGAGGAGAAGAATGCCTTAAAAAAACAAATTTGACATATGGGGAAAAAAAATCTCTAAAGATTACTTAGGAGAACCATTCCTTCAAATTTAAACTGGAGCAAATGGAAGCTAGTGACATTATGAGAAATCAAGATGCTGTTAAGCAGATCCAAAAAAATGAAAGAATAAAAGGCAATGTGAAATATATCATGGGAAAAACCACTGACCTGGAAAATAGATCCAGGAGAGATAATTTAAAAATTATTGGACTACCTGAAAACCATGATTAAAGAAAGAACCTTGACATGGTCCTGCAAGAAATTCTCAAGGAAAATTGCCCTGATGCTTTAGAACCAGACGGCAGAAGAGAGGTTGAAAGAATTCACCAATCACCTCCTGAAAAAAGATCCCAAAAAGAAAACTCCTAGGAATATTATAGGCAGGTTCCAGAAATCCCAGATCGAGGAGAAAATATTACAAGCAATGAGGAAGAAACAATTTGAATACTCTGGAAACACAATCAGGATAGTGCAGGATCTGGCAGCTTCTAAACTGAGGGATCAAAGGGCTTGGAATGATATTCTAGAGGGCAAAGGAGCTGGAATTAAAACTAAGAATCACCTACCCAGTAAAACTGAGTTTCATGTTTCAGGGGAAAATATGGTCATTCAGTGGAATAGAGGACTTTCAAGCATTCTTGAGGAAAAAACAGATTTGAATGGAAAAATTGACATTCATATCCAAGAAGCAAGAGATGCTTGAGAAGGTAAACAGGCAAAAGAAATCCTAAGGAGCTTATCAAAGTTGAACTATTTACATTCCTACATGGAAAAATGATAACTGTAACTCATGAAACCTTCCTCAGCAACAAAGTAGTTGAAGAAGGGTATATGGGCATATGAATACATATGTGAGTGTGTGTATATGTGTTTCCAGGTGTATATAGATAGATAGATAGATAGATAGATAGATAGATAGATAGATATAGATATAGATAGATAGATAGATAGATAGATAGATAGATAGAGGGCACAGGTCGAATTTAATAGGAAGGGATGATACTTAAAAGGTAAAATTAAGAGGTGAGAGAGGAATATAATGAAAGGAGATGGGGAGAGACAGAATGGGGTAAACAATCTCAAAAAGAAGAGGTAAGGGAAAATGGTTACAAGGGAGGGGAAGAACAGGAAAGCAAAAAGACAAAACCTTATTCTCATTAAATATGGATCAGGGAGAGAATGACATACATACCAAATAGGATATCTCACCCTAAAGGAGAGTAGGGGGTAAGGGGATGAGAGGGGGGATGATTGTAGGGAAGGTGGGAGGGAAGCAGGGGAGGGAAGTTGGAAGCACCCACTTTTGAAAAGGAACAGGATCAAAGTATGGAATAGACCAAGTGGGAGGTGGGAAAGGAAGGAGGATAATATAGTCAGGTGGTTCTTTGTTATAATCCTTTCTTCTTTGCTGTCCTTACTATCATATTCCAAGTCTTCTTTTCTGTTATAATAAAAGCTTCTAAATCTTGTGTTATCCTCATGTGGTTTTATGATAGTTGAATTATTTCATTTGTGTTGTTTACAATATTTTCTCCTTTATCTGGGAGCTCCAGAATTTGACCATAATATTCTTGGTAGTTTTCTTTAGAGATCTCTATTAAGAGATTATTGATAGATTCTTTCAATTTTTATTTTTCCTTCTAGTTCTAGGATATTAGGGTAGTTTTCCTTGAGAATGTCTAGAACAATGATATCTATGCTTGCTTTTTCGATCATGACTTTCATTAAGAAAAAGTAATTCTTAATTTATCTCTCCTTTATCTATTTTCCAGGTCCTTTTTGCTCCTCCCTCCCCCACCCTGGGAGATATTTCATATTTTCTTATTTTATTCTTTTGATTTTGTTTTATTGTTCTTAATGTCTCATGGAATCATTAATTTCTATTTGCCCAATTCTAATTTTTAATGAATTATTTTCTACAGTGAGCTTTTGAACCTCCTATTCCATTTAGGCAATTCTACTATTTAAAGAGTTCTCTTCAATGGATTTTTGTGCCTCTTTAACAATATGTTTGTCTATTCTGTTGTTTTATGTTATTATTTTCTTCAATATTTTTGCCCCTCTTTTTAAGATAGTATTGATTTTTTCATTATTTTCTTGGATTATTTTCATTTCTTTCCCCAATTTTGTCTCTATCATATTTGATTTTGGAAATCTATCTTGGAGCCCTTCCAGGAATCATTTTTTGACACTGATATCAATATATATTTTTCCTTGAGTATGTAACTGTAGAACATTTGATTTCATTAATTTTTTCTGAGTTTGTCTTTTGCTCTTCCCTGTCACCATAGTAATTTTCTCTGGTCCTGTGTTTGTGTGTATGTGTATGTGTGTGTGTCTGTGTCTGTGTCTGTGTCTGTGTCTGTGTCTGTGTGTGTCCATGTGTGTTTTGCTCATTTACCCAGTCTATTTCTTGACTTTTAACTTCAATTCAAAGTTGTTTTCTGCTCCTGGGATGGAGTAAGCACTGTTCTAAGCTTCAAGTTTTTCATGCTATTCTTTATAGAGTAAGTTCTAGGGGTCCAAATGTTTTTAATTCTTCTACAGTGATATGATCAAAGGACAGGTGGGGTCAACGTTCTCCTGGCCTGTGCTTTTGTCAATGAATGACCAAAATCACTCTTTTCCACCCAAGAACTATGACCATGATCGCTGCTTTCCTGCAGTCTCACTCTCTAGTATTCTAGAGCTCCTTCTTACCCTGGGATTACAACCTGAAATTATTTCTGAGCACTATATAACAGGTGCCAGAAAAGGCTCCTCTATAATCTCCTTCTAACTAGTTTTCAAACTCCCTTACCATCTGTGAGTTCAGAGCTCCAGAAGCTACCAGTACTGATTCATGAACCCCCAACACCTGCTACTTTCTTGCAAGGATAAGGCCCACACTGGACTGTACTCCACTCTCACCCCAGATTGACTAACTTTTAAATTTCCTGACTAATTTCTAAATTGTCCTGGGCTGGAAAATTGTCTTATCCCAACTTTTTATTGGTTTTGCCTCTCAATAATTCATTTTTCGAGAGGCCAGGATGATGGTGCAGGAAGAGGCCCTGGAAGAGACCTGATCAATGAGAAGGCAAGTTGATAAACCAACTGTAAGGGCCATTGCCAGACTTATCACTGTAAGTCTGGGATCAGACAGAGCTTGGTAAGATTCAAATGTAGGGCCCCTGGCAGTGAGCCCCTATCTGAACTTCCAGGGACCAGGATGGCAGAGTAAACCCCAGCTGCTCCAATCCCCACTTCTGACACTGTAAACACAGTAATTATTTCCTCAGAGCAAAATTTTAAACAGTAAAGCCTTGGGAAACCTAGAGGAAGGGCATAGCTAAGGCCCTGCCTCAAAATGGGTAAAAACAGACTACAAAGAAAAGGACTTTGGAATCCTATTATTATGAGAGGGAGGAACCAGATTCAGGAGACAGCATTGATACCACACCCACAGCTGAAGCCTTAACAAGGCACTGGTCTCAAGCACAGAAAGCATTCTTAGATGAACTCAAAAAGAACTTTGAAAACCAAATTAGAGAGGTAGAAGATAAAATGAATAATTCTTTGAAAATCAAAATCACAAAATTAAAAAATATATATTACAATGAAGAAAACAGCTCCTTAAGAGACAAAGTGTGAACTAAAAATGAAATCTGAACACAAGGAAAAGGAGCTTCAAAAACTAACATAGGAAAATAATTCGCTGAAAATTAGAATCAACCAAATTAAAGCAATAAGAATGGAAAACTAGAAAAAAAGAGGAAAATATCTCAATGGAAAAATTACTGACCTGGAAAACAGATACAGGGGAGATAATCTGAGAATTAAGGCCTACTAGAAAATCATGATGAAAAAATGAGCCTGGAAAACATTTTCCAAGAGCTCATCAAGGAAAACTGCCCTGAGATCCTAGAACCAGAGGGTAAAATAGAAATTGAGAGAATCCACCAGACACCTCCTGAAAGAGATCCCAAATTGAAAAGTCTGCAAAAGGTTGTGGCCAAATTCCAAAATTAGCAGGCAATGGAGAAAATACTACAAGTAGCCAGAAAGAAATAATTCAAACATCACAGAATCATAGTAAGGATCACACAGGACCTGGCAGCTTCTACAGTCAAAGATCAGAGGAACTAGCACATGATTTTTCGAAAGGCAAAGAGCTTGGATTACAACCAAGGGTCACCTATCCAGTGAAACTGAATATATTTTTTCCAGGCAAAGAGATGGTCATTCAATGATATCATGGACTTCCAGACCTTCCTGATGAAAAAGACAGAGCTCAATGGAAAATTCAACCTCCAATTACAAGACTCAAAAGAGACATAGAAAGGAAAATAGAGACTCAAGAGAGACATAGAAAGGAAAATAGAGAACACACATACACACACACACATACACACACACTTTTATTTAATAAGAGCAAACTGTTTATATCCCTATATGGGAAGCTAATACCTGTTAATACTGAAAATGCTATACCTATGGCAAAATCTAAAAGGGATATAGATAAAGGGTATGGGTATAAATTATACAAAATGATGATAAAAAATTATTAAGGGCTGCAAAGCAACTGCAAAGGAAGAAGAGGAAAGGATGAAGCCGAAAAGGGTAATTTATGCCACACAAAGAGCCATAAAAGCATGTTAATAGAGGTAAAGAAGGGAGGGAAATGAGCATTATATGAGATTTTCCCTCATTGGTTCTGGTGCAAGGAAGGAATAACATAATCATTTAAGTATAGGACTCTATCAAAAAGAGACATAAAGCTTATCATAATAGAGGGAAAGAGGGGAGGGACAGGAGCATTGCATAAGATCTATTCTTTTCAATCTTGGTTCAAGGAAGAAATAACATACTATATTAAGTATAAAAATCTGTCATACGCTACAGGCAGTAGGAGGGGGGAAGGGCTACCAAAGGGGGGATCTGGTTAGAAGGGAGGGAAGAAGTAATGGAGAAGGGTAGGGAAAGAGAGAGGGGTTGATAAGAAGGGAATATGAGGGGAGGTCAAAAGGAAAATTCTTAAGGAGGAGAAGGGAGAAGGGGGAAAAATAAAAGCATAAACAGAGGAGTGAATAGGATGGTGGGAAAGAGATAGACAGTAATCATGGTGAACTCTGCCATGAAATGGAGGTGGATAGCAGAACGGATTAAAAACCATAATCCAATATGCTGATTACAAGAAACACATCTGAAACAGGGGGATACACACAGGGTAAAGGTAAAAAGCTGGAGTAAAATATATCATGCCTTAGCTAAAGTAAAAAAAGAAAAAAGCAGGGTAGCAATTCTTATCTCAGACAAAGCAAAAATAGACCTAAATAAAAGGGATAAGGAAGGAAACTATATCCTGCTAAAAGGCACCATAGAAAATGAAACAATAACATTACTAATCATTTATACACTAAGCAGTACAGCATCCAGTTTCCTAAATGAGAAATTAAGGATGTTAGAGGAAGAAATAGATAGCAAAACTATACCAGTGGGGAAATTCAATCTCCCCCTCTATGAGCTTGATAAATCCAGCCTAAAATTAAAAAGAAAGAAGTTAAGGAGGTAAGTAGAATCTTAGAGAATCAGGTATGGTAAAACTCTGGAGAAAATTGAATGGGGATAAAAAGGAATATACCTTCTTCTCAACAGTACATGGCACATACAAAAAAAATTGACCATGTATTAGGGCATAAAAACCTCACAATTGAATGCAGAAAGGCAGAAATATTAAATGCATCCTTCTCAGATCATGATGCAATAAAAATTATATGCAATAAAGGGCCATGGAAGGATAGACTAAAAACTAATTGGAAAATAGGTAACTTAATCCTAAAGAATGAGTGGGACAAACAATAAATTATAGAGACAATCAGTAACTCCATTCAAGAGAATGACAATAATAAGACAACATACCAAAACTTGTTGGATAAAGCAAAATCAGTTCTTAGGGAAAGTTATATATCCCTGAAAGCATACATAGATAAAATAGAGAAAATGAAGGTCAATAAATTGGGCATGCCACTGAAAAAGCTAGAAGATCAAATTGAAAATCCCCAAGTAAATACTAAATTAGAAATAATGAAAACCAAAGGATAGACTAATAACATTGAATTTAAAAAATATTGAATTAATAAATAAAACTAAGAGCTGGTATTATGAAAAAAAACAATAAAATTGATAGACCTTTAGTCAATATGATAAAAATAAAGAAAAACAAAAAACAAATTATGAGTACCAAAAATGCAAAAGGTGAATCTACTTGCAATAGCAAGGAAATTAAAACAATAATTAGTAATTATTTTGCAAAACATATGCACATAAATTTGACAATCTTAGTGAAATGGTTGAATATTTAGAAAATATAAGCTGCCCAGACTAACAAAGAGGAAGTAAACTACTTAACCCCATCTCAGAAAAAAGAAATTGAACAAGCCATCAATGAAATCCCAAGCTAAAAATATCCAAAGGCTGATGGCTTCACTATTGAATTCTACCAAACATTTAAAGAACAACTGACTCGAATACTTTACAAGCTATTTAGGAAAATCAGAGAAGGAGTACTATCAAATTGTTTTTATGACACAAATATGGCACCGATACCTAAATTGGGAAGAAACAAAACAGAGAAAGAATATTACAAACCAATTTCACTTAGGAATAAAGATGCAAAAATTCTAAATAAAATATTAGCAAAAAGACAGCAACTGATCCCGAGAATAATAGTCTGATCAGGTAGGATTTATTCCAGGAATGCAATAGTGGTTCAATACCAGGAAAACTATCAGTATAATTGATCACATCAACAACAAAACTAGCAGAAACCATATGATTATCTCAACAGATGCAGAAAGAAGCTTTTGACAAAATAAAACAACCATTCCTATTGAAAACACTAGAAAATATAGGAGTAAATATTAAAATAATAAGTAGCATCCTTCCAAAACCATCAGCAAGTATTATATGTAATGTGTATAAGCAAGAAGCATTTCCAATAAGTCAGGGGTGAAACAAGGATGTCCACTATCACCAAACTTATTCAGTTTGGTACTAGAAATGTTAGCAGTAGCAAAAAGAGAAGAAAAAAATGAAGGAATCCAATTAGGCAAAGAAGAGACCATGCTATCACTCTTTGCAGATGATATGATGATATACTTAGAGAATCCTAGAGGATCAAGTAAAAAAAAAAAAACTACTTGAGATAATGAAAAAAATTGGTAAAGTTTCAGGATATAAAATAAACCCAAATAAGTCCTCGGCATTTCTATAGATCTCTAACAAAATCCAACAGCAAGAGATGGAAAGAAAAATCCCATTTAAAGTTACTGTAGATGTTTAAAGTATTTGGGAATATACATGCCAAAACTAACCCTGGACTTATATGAACACAAGTAAAAAACACTTTTCACACAAATAAATACAGATCCATCTGATTGGATAAAACATCAATTGCTCATGACTGGGTTGAGCTAATGTTATAAAAATGACAATTTTACCAAAATTAAGTTACATATTTAGTGCCATACCAATCATTCTACCAAAAAATTACTTTGCAGAGCCAGAAAAAAATAGTAGCAAAATTCATTTGGAAGAACAAACGGTTCAGAATATCAAGGCAATTAATGAAAAGAAATGCTAGGGAAGGTGGCCTAGCCATACTAGATTTTAATCTGTATTATAAAGCAGTAGTCATCAACACTACTTGGTACTGGCTGAGGAATACAGTAGTGGACCAATGGAATACATTGGGTACACGAGATACAGCAGCCAGTGACTACAGCCATCTACTGTTTGAAAACCCCAAAGACCCCAGTTTTGAGGATAAGAGCACACTATTTGACAAAAACTGCTGGGGGAAACTGGAATTTGGTATGGCAGAAATTGGGCACAGACCATAATCTAACACTGTACACCAAGATAAAATCAAAAGGGGCGCATGATCTCCGTATAAAGGCTGATATTGTAAGCAATCTGGGAGAGCAAGGGATAGTTTACCTATCAGATCTATGGAGAAGGAAAGACTTTATGAGAAATAAGAGTTAGAGAGCATTATAAAATGCAAAATGGGTAATTTTGATTACAAAAAATTGAAAAGCTTTCTGTATGAATAAAGCCAATTGTCACCAAGATTAAGAGGGAAGTGGAAAATTGGGAAAGAATATTTACAACCAGTGTCTCTGATAAAGGCTTCATTTCTAAAATATACAAATAATTGGGTCAAATCTATAAGAGTACAAGCCACTCCCCAGCTGATAAATGGTCAAAGGATATGAACAGGCAGTTCTCAGGAGATGAAATTAAAAGTATCTATAAGCATATGATAGATGACAAAACAGAAAAAAAGACAAATGCTGGAGAGGATGTGGCCAAATTGGAACACTAATGCATTGCTGGTGGAGTTGTGAACTGATCCAGCCATTCTGGAGAGCAATCTGGAGCTATTCCCAACTATGGCTATAAATAATTGCATCATTTCACCCAACAATATCCCTTCTAGGGTTATATACCAAAGAGATCAGAAAAGTGGGAGGAGGATACATATGTACAAAAATCTTTATAGCAGCTCTTTTTTGTGGTGGCAAAGAACTGGAAATCAAGGGGATTCCCATCAATTGGGGAATGGCTGAACAAGTTTTGGTATATGAATGTAATAGAATACTACTGTGCTATAAGAAATGAGGAGCAGATGGACTTCAAAATAACGTGGAGAGACTTAAATATACTATTGCCAAGCCAGAAGAGCAGAACCAGGAGAAGTCTCTACACAATCATAGACACAACATATGTGTAATGACTAACTTCAATAGACTGAGCTTCTCTCAGCATTATAAGGTTATAAGAAAACTTCAAAAGTCTCAGGATTGAAAGAGATACCCATATCCAGGTAAAGAGATATGGAATCTGAATGCAGATTGAAACAAACTACTTGCTCTCTTTCTTTTTGTTTTTTGTTTTGTTCCCTCTTTCTCACTGATTATTCCATCAGTTATAATCCTTCTTTACAACCTAACTAATGATTTATGTGAAGATATTTGTAGATCCTATATTTGAGTGCATGCCACCATAAGGGAGGGGGAGAAAATTAGAAACTCAAGGGATTGTGGAACTGAATGTTGTAAAATAAAAGTAAATAAACGAACAAATAAAAGAATTCACTTTGAGTAATTTTTAAATTGTTTGCATGGGAAGTTGGGAGTACTCAGGTCAGTTTAATGTCTTTAATCAGCAGTCTTGGCCCATGGTTATATCTTATGGTAATAGTTTCCATGTGTAGATTTTTTGAACTACAGCTTTCCTTAAGGGAAGACTTCCATGGTGGTCTCAAGACCACCAAGCATCATCTTACAAAAGACAACTAATATAATCAATTTAATATTTAAGGGGAAGCAATTAAGAAAAAATTCCATAGTAACTTTCTCTTGTCATGGTTTCATTTCCACGATTTAAAAGTAAAAGATTCAAAATTAAAGGAATTAAATCCATTCTTCAATTGTCAAATATCCTAAAGTTGTGAAAACACAATTTTTCTCCGGTCATATAGAAAATAAAACACTTCAAATCACTACTGTTTAGAAAAATATGAATAAAAATTATGAGATCCTTTCTTGTATCCATCAGATCAGAAAAATACAAAGAAGGAAAATAATAAATGTTTAGAGTCGTTGTGAGTAAACCAGCAGTATCATTCAATATTGGTAGCTTGTGAAATGGCTGAAGAATTCTTAAAACTATTCAGCATTATGCATAGTTGCTAACCAGAGCTTGGCCTTTTATACAGCTGTATGTCTTCTAGACCTATCCTCTAAGCAGATCAAAGATTCAGGAAGAGGTGTAGTATGTGAATGTGATAGGTTATTATTATCTGTAGAAACTGTGGAAATAGATAATTTCAAATAAAGACATATCAATTGATAAGGATTAAGTTAAGCAAAACCAGAATGATTTATACAATAACACCCCTGTTATAAAGAAGTGAAAATTTTTGAAGAAAGAAAGAGAGCTAGCGGGAGAGAGACAGAGATAGAGACAGAGAGAGACAGAGAGAGACAGATGGGGAGGAGAAGGAAGGAAGAAGGAAGGGAGGAACAAAAGAACAAAGGAAGGAAGGAAGGAATAAAATAAACATAGTATATTGCAGTCCATATTTAGCTGCCATCATTTTTTTTCCTATGGAGGCATAGAGCATTTTTCATTATGAGTCCTCCATAATTGTTTTGGATGACTGGGCAGTTGAGAATAGCTGTCATCCACAGTTGCTCATAGTACAATATTGCTATTAACTAGATGAATATAGGAATAGGATAAATATACTCTAAGAAATTAAAAAAAGGAGAAAGGGAAGTATATTTTATTAAAAATTTACAAGCCGGGGGCGGAGCCAAGACGTTGGAGTAAAAACAGCTCATCCAAGCCTCTCTGCCCCCAGATTCCCCCCAAACTATGTAAAAGGGGACTCTGAACAAATTCTGGAGCCTCAGCACCCACAGAACGACACAGAGAAGCTAACCTCCCGCTGAGGACAGCCCAGCAGCCCTGCAGGAAGGACCAGCGCAGCAGTCTGGGAGCCAGCAGTGAGCAGAGCGTGGGGAGCCGAGCCCAGGTCCGCGTGAGCCGAGGTTTTAGCCCCAGGGTGGCAGGGCCAGCAGCCGGCTGGAGGAACCCCAGAACACCAGGAGCTGTGGCGACTCCAGAATTATCAACATAGACATGGCTAGGACAAAGTCAGAGGTTAGTGTCCTATGGACTTTGGGAACAGTATTTGGGGAATGCGTCAGCACCCTCCCCTGGGGGCTAGAAGCCACTGAGGAGACACGCCATTTTGTAGTTTTCAGAGGCAGCTCCAGCTCCTGGCCTACAAATTGTGGGGAGATCCAGTGATCAGTCTTGGGGGGTAATCGCTCTTGCTTTAACCTCCCTGGATCTGGATTGTGATCTAGGGTGGAAGTTGTGGGTGGGTTTACAGCTTGCCAGAAACGGAAGTTGCCCCCCACACGTTCGGGACAAAAATTCCTCTATCTGGCCTTAAAGCCATAGTGTGGCAACAAGCCCAAAAGTCAAGTAATTAAGTGGCAACATGCCAAGGCAAAGGAAACAGAAAAATGCAACCCTAGACTCCTATTTTGGGGGCACAGAGCGGGAAAAGGACTGTGAGGTCAGAAGTCCTGCTCCAAAAGCCCCAGGGGAAAACATGAGCAGGTTGCAGGCCATAGAGGACCTTAAGAAGGACTTTAAAAATCAAATAAGAGAAGTGGAGGAAAAATTGGGAAGAGAAATGAGAAGGATGCAGGAAAAGTATGAAATGAGGGTCAACAGCCTGACTAGGAAAACAACACCTTAAAAAATAGACTAACTCAAATGGCAAAGGAGGCCCAAAAGGGCAATGAGGAGAAGAATGCCTTAAAAAGTCAAATTTGCCAGATGGAAAAAGAATCTCAAAAGTTCACTGAGGAGATTCATTCCTTCAGAGTTAGACTGGAGCAAATGGAAGCTAATGACTTTATGAGAAATCAAGATGCTGTTAAGCAGATCCAAACAAATGAAAGATTAGAAGGCAATGTGAAATATCTCATGGGAAAAACCACTGACCTGGAAAATAGATCCAGGAGACACAATTTAAAAATTATTGGACTACCTGAAAGCCATGATCAAAGAAAGTACCTAGAAATCACCCTTCAAGAAATTCTCAAGGAAAATTGCCCTGATGTTTTAGATCCAGAGGGCAACATAGAGGTTGAAAGAATCCACGATCACCTCCTGAAAAAGATCCCAAAAAGAAAACTCCCAGGAATATTATAGCCAGGTTCCAGAATCCCCAGATCAAGGAGAAAATAGTACAAGCAGCCAGGAAGAAACAATTTCAATATTGTGGAAACACAATCAGAATAGCCCAGGACCTGGCAGCTTCTACACTGAGGGATGAAAGGGCATGGAATATGATATTCCAGAGGGCAAAAGAACTGGGAATGAACCCAAGGGTCACCTACCCAGCAAAACTGAGTATTTTGTTTCAGGGGAAAATATGGTCATTCAGTGGAATAGAGGACTTTCAAGCATTCTTGAGGAAAAAAACAGAATTGAATAGAAAATTTGACATCCAGACACAAGAAGCAAGAGATGCCTGAGAAGGTAATCAGGGAAAAGAAATCAAAAGGAACTTATCAAAGTTGAACTATTTACATTCCTATATGGAAAAGCAATAACTGTGACTGATGATATCTTTCTCACTATGAAAATAATGGAAGAAGGTGTGTGGTCATATGAATACATATGTGAATGTGTGTGTATATGGTTACAGTTATATATGGATTGAGGGCATAGGTTGAATTTGTTGGGAAGGGAGAATACTCAAGGGATGAAATTATGAGGTGAGAGAGGAAAGTGGCAAGAGGAGATGGGGAGAGACAGGGTAGGTAAACTATCCCATGTAGAAGAAGCAAGGGGAAGTGGTTGCAAAGGAGGGGAGAATAAGGAAGGCTAAAAAGGCAAAACCACATTCACATTGAATTTGGTTCAGGGAGAAAATGACATACATACTAAATGGGATATCTCAACCTGCAGCAGGATAGGGGGAAGGGGGATGAGAGGAGGGATGATGGATGGGAGGGCATCCTTGGGGTGAGGGGAGGTTGGAAGTACCCACTATAGAAGAGGGACAGGATCATGTAGGGAATGGACCAGGTGGTGGGTGGGATGAGTGGGAGGGAATTATAAGCAGCCTTGTACAATATATCTACTATGATAATGTTTTGCATAGCTAGACATGTACAACATATACTGAATTACTTATCTCCCAAGAAGGAATGGGTAACAAGGGAGGAAGGAAATGGATCTGAAATTCGAGGTCTTAACATTAAATGTTTCAAATATATATAAATACTATTATTAATACTCTTTTGCTTGTAATAGGGAGATAAGATGTGCAGGCATTGGGACACAAAGATTCACCTTCCTCAAATGGAAAAGTCGATGGGGGTATGGGAGAGTGCAAATTGGAGGAAGCGATATCTTGTGGGACTACTATTCTGAGAGGTTGGGTAGGGGAATGATGGGGGGAAAATGATTGTAACTCAAAATCTGGCGGAAATGAATGATGTAAAACAGAAGTTAATAAAGCATTTGTTTAAAAAAAATTTACAAGGCCCTATGTGCCAGGAACTGTTCAAAGCATCTCAAAATTAGTATTTTATTTAAAAAAGGGTGAGGGAGTGTGAGACAAGGAGTCTATCACTATTAGGGAGTCCTGCTTCCACAGATATATCCATACTAGGAGTTTGCTAAGGGATACAATGTTAGCAAATAAGCACATTCTGTCTTGCAAAAATGATGGTCAGGGCCCCTATTTCTAAGAAACTAGGAGACATGAAAAATTGAGAAGTACAAACTAAGGAATTTATTCCCAGTCACGGAAACCTAGTTATTGCATATGCCTAATAACCTCCATGCCTATTAACTTACATGCCCATTCATAGATTATCCCTCCATTTTCTGAACACAGGATCCACGATGACCCATGTTCAGGAGGGAAGAACAGGTCAAGGAGCGATATGTAATGGGTAGGTTAGAAAGACCATGATCTGGAAGAGCTGAGACCAATCCCAGCTCTGCAGGAAGAGACCAGGAGGAACTAACCCCATAAAAAGCTCAGGTTGGCTTCTGTACAGTGTGTGGGTGAGAGTGTGTTTCCCTACATGGTACCACATGCCCACTTCTTGGAAGAACCATAATACACACTGCCTTTGCTCACTTCAGTTTAAGTTTTGTTTCTCAAGGGAGGGCAGAACTCCACATGGTATGCTACTAGAAAATCAGTGAGCAACGGCAATATGCTCAGGCTAACCCCCTAAACTTACCAAGGAGTGACTGAACCCCTTTTCTAACAGAGAGGTTGGTTGGTTGTACAAATATACAATGTTTGGATGACATTACCGTGTTATTATTGTTCCACTTTCTTACACGAGACTACAAACAAACTGGACCTAATATGCAAATACCTGTAATGTAAACACAAACATATAGACAAAAAAATTGTTTTATTTTTGTTTGTACATTCTTTTTTTTTTTAACAAATACTTTATTAACTTCTGTTTTACATCATTCATTTCTGCCAGATTTTGAGTTACAATCATTTTCCCCCCATTATTCCCCTACCCAACCTCCCAGAATAGCAGTCCCACAAGATATCGCTTCCTCCAATCTGCTCTCTCCCATACCTTCTCCCATACCCCCTTCGACTTTTCCATTGGAGGAAGATGAATCTTGTGTCCCAATGCCTGCACATCTTATCTCCCAATTACAAGCAAAAGAGTATTAATAATAGTATTTATATATATTTGAAACATTTAATGTTAAGACCTCGAATTTCAGATCCATTTCCTTCCTCCCTGGTCACCCATTCCTTCTTGGGATATAAGTAATTCAGTATATGTTGTACATGTCTAGCTATGCAAAACATTATCATAGTAGATATATTGTACAAGGCTGCTTATAATTCTCTCCCACTCATCCCACCCCCACCTGGTCCATTCCCTACATGATCCTGTCCCTCTTCTATAGTGGGTACTTCCAACCTCCCCTCACCCCAAGGATGCCCTCCCATCCATCATCTCTCCTCTCATCCCCCTTCCCCCTATCCTGCTGCAGGTTGAGATATCCCATTTAGTATGTATGTCATTTTCTCCCTGAACCAAATTCAATGTGAATGTGGTTTTGCCTTTTTAGCCTTCCTTATTCTCCCCCTCCTTTGCACCCACTTCCCTACATGAGATAGTTTACCCTACTATGTCTCTCCCCATCTCCTCTTGCCACTTTCCTCTCTCACCTCATAATTTCATCCCTTGAGTACTCTCCCTTCCCAACAAAATCAACCTATGCCCTCTATCCATATATAACTGTAACCATATACACACACATTCACATATGTATTCATATGACCACACCCCTTCTTCCATTATTTTCATAGTGAGAAAGATATCATCAGTCACAGTTATTGCTTTTCCATATAGGAATGTAAATAGTTCAACTTTGATAAGTTCCTTTTGATTTCTTTTCCCTGATTACCTTCTCAGGCATCTCTTGCTTCTTGTGTCTGGATGTCAAATTTTCTATTCAATTCTGGTTTTTTCTCAAGAATGCTTGAAAGTCCTCTATTCCACTGAATGACCATATTTTCCCCTGAAACAAAATACTCAGTTTTGCTGGGTAGGTGACCCTTGGTTCATTCCCAGTTCTTTTGCCCTCTGGAATATCATATTCCATGCCCTTCGATCCCTCAGTGTAGAAGCTGCCAGGTCCTGGGCTATTCTGATTGTGTTTCCACAATATTGAAATTGTTTCTTCCTGGCTGCTTGTAGTATTTTCTCCTTGATCTGGGGATTCTGGAACCTGGCTATAATATTCCTGGGAGTTTTCTTTTTGGGATCTTTTTCAGAGGTGATCTGTGGATTCTTTCAACCTCTATTTTGCCCTCTGGGTCTAAAACATCAGGGCAATTTTCCTTGAGAATTTCTTGAAGGGTGATTTCTAGGTTCTTTCTTTGATCATGGCTTTCAGGTAGTCCAATAATTTTTAAATTGTCTCTCCTGGATCTATTTTCCAGGTCAGTGGTTTTTCCCATGAGATATTTCACATTGCCTTCTAATCTTTCATTTGTTTGGATTTGCTTAACAGCATCTTGATTTCTCATAAAGTCATTAGCTTCCATTTGCTCCAGTCTAACTCTGAAGGAATGAATCTCCTCAGTGAACTTTTGAGATTCTTTTTCCATCTGGCAAATTCGACTTTTTAAGGCATTCTTCTCCTCATTGCCCTTTTGGGCCTCCTTTGCCATTTGAGTTAGTCTATTTTTTAAGGTGTTGTTTTCCTCAGTCAGGCTGTTGACCCTCATTTCATACTTTTCCTGCATCCTTCTCATTTCTCTTTCCAATTTTTCCTCCACTTCTCTTATTTGATTTTTAAAGTCCTTCTTAAGGTCCTCTATGGCCTGCAACCCACTCATGTTTTCCCCTGGGGCTTTTGGAGCAGGACTTCTGACCTCACAGTCCTTTTCCCACTCTATGCCCCCAAAATAGGAGTCTAGGGTTGCATTTTTCTGTTTCCTTGCCTTGGCATGTTGCCACTTAATTGCTTGACTTTTGGGCTTGTTGCCACAGTATGGCTTTAAGGCCAGATAGAGGAATTTTCGTCCCGAACGTGTGGGGGGCAACTTCCGTTTCTGGCAAGCTGTAAACCCACCCACAACTTCCACCCTAGATCACAATCCAGATCCAGGAGGTTAAAGCAAGAGCGATTACCCCCCAAGACTGATCGCTGGATCTCCCCACGATTTGTAGGCTGGGAGCCGGAAATGCCTCTGAAAACTACAAAATGGCGTGTCTCCTCAGCGGCTTCTAGCCCCAGGGGAGGGAGCTGACGCATTCCCCAAATACAGGTCCCAAAGTCCATAGGACACTAACCTCTTACTTTGTCCTAGGCATGTCTATGTTGATAATTCTGGAATCCCCACAGTTCCTGGTGTTCTGGGTTTCCTCCAGCCGGCTGCTGGCCCTGCCGCCCTGGGGCTAAAACCTCTGCTCACGTGGACCTGGGCTCAGCTCAGCTCCTGCGCTCTGCGCGCTGCCGGCTCCCAGACCACTGCGCTGGTCCTTCCTGCAGGGTGCTGGGCTGTCCTCAGCGGGAGGTTAGCTTCTCTGTGTCGTTCTGTGGGTGCTGGGGCTCCAGAAGATTTTCAGAGTCCTTTTTTACATAGTTTGTGGAGAATCTGGGGGCAGAGAGGCTTGGACGAGCTGTTTCTATTCCGCCATCCTTGTTTGTACATTCTTAAGATAGTCCAGAGGCTCTGGAGTTCAGGATCCTGTCTCCATCAGGGTATGAGGGAAAATGTGGGTGAAGGTTGTTTGATCTGCCAGATATCTACTAGGATAAGGAATATTCTATATATGTCTTTGAATCTTCAATATCTAGCACATTAGCATACTGGAAAGAAGAACTTAATAAATATAGTTTAATTAAATTCAGAAAGAAACCTAGTGTTTACAAAAATTTCTAATGTTCAATGAAGGTACAATTTTCTGGCAAAGTCCAATTTCCTCCAAACTGTGTGATGTACGCCATATGTTAAGCATAAACTTATGATATTTTATCTTTCCCTTCCCCCAAGTAATATGTATAATCAATTTTCTAAAGTTTTATATTTTTAAAGCAAGTAGTTAAAGACCATTGCATATTGTGAACATTGAAATTTTCCCCTCTTAAAGCAAATGTGCTTCACTTAATATTAATAATCAAAGGATCATGGATTGTGTGAGAAGAAAATAAATGACATCTGTTCCATAGCTTTCTCTCTCATTGTCACAACTTAAATATATTTCTACATCTAATTTACGTATCTTTTAAATATATTTTAATTGATCACTTTTTTTATGAAGCCAAAATTTCTCACCCTGTCCCTCTCAGCTACCAACCAAAGAGCTATCCCTCATCAAAAAAAAAAGAATTAAAAAAGACAAAAGGAAAAAAATATCAGAGATAAACAATACATAAAACAATATGAGATTTTGTGAAATGATCAATATTCTTAGACTTCCTCCTCAAACTGAAAAGAAGTTGGGTAGGTATCTTCTAATATTTCTACTTTGGGACCATGCTTTTCTTTGCAATTTTGTGACATATCTGTTATTTGGTGATGGTTGCTTATTCTGTTTTAACTGTTGTGGTCATTACATATATTGTTTCTTAAGGAATGCTTACTTTGATTTACCTTAATTCCTGTAAATCTTTCCTTGTCTCTCTGTATTCATCTTATTTGTTGTTCATACAACACAACAACATCCAATTTCTTTCAAATTCATATGTATATGTATATCTATTTAGTGATCAATAGGCTTCTAATTTGTTTCCACTATTTTGTCACACAAAGAATGATGGTATAAATATTATGTTTCATTTGGAACATTTGTTTTGGTATATTCCTAGTAGTGGAATCTCTGTGTAATAGGTTTTGGAGATTTTAGCCATTTTATTTGCATAATTTAGAATTACTTTTTTGAATGATTGTACTAATTCTTGAATCTATCAATAGCTATCAAAAAGTGTTCTGATCCTTCCACAATCCCTCTAGAATTGACTAATATCTTTTACCATATTAATAAGAATACTAGGTGTGATGTGAAAACTCAAATTTATATTGATATCCACTTCTCTAAACATTACTGATCTGGAACATTATTTCTCATGGCTGTTTACAGTTAGTATTCTTTCTTTTGAAATAAGTTTGTTCACAACCTCCGTGTACTTATCTACTGGTAAATGTTTTGTTTTTGTTTGTTTGTTTTGTTTTGTTTTGTTTTTCTTATACATTTTGGTTAACTTTTTGACACCAAATCTTAATCTGAGAAATTTAAAACAAATACATATTTTCTGAAAGAATGTCTACCCTTCTTATTCTAAATGCAGAAATTCTGTTTGTGCAAAAGATTTTTTTTTCATTTTTTTTTGGAGGGGGAAGGAAGGACAATTTGGGCTAAGTGACTTGTGCAAGGTCACATGGCTAATAAGTGTTAAGTGTCTGAGCCCAGATATGAACGCAGGTCCTCCTGATGCCAAGGCCAGTGCTCTATTCACTGCATCACCTAGCTGCCCCAGTGCAAAATATTTTTAATTTAAAAACAAATTAATAGATAAGCAACCATATCCAATTTATATTTTGCAATGGCTTTTAGCCTTTTTTGGTTCAAAATTCATCTTACTTCAAACTGTGAAAAGTACATTATATACTTCTTTTAAAAATTAATTGTATCATTTTTATTATTTATGTTGCCCATCTATCATTAACATATTATGAATAGAGAATGATGTTGCTCTACATTTAATATTGGATATTATAAAGCCAAGTACAAGTAGCTTTCCAGAGGACTGCTGCTGTGAACAGCTTCAAAGTTCTGATTACACAGTATAGTTAATTCTCTATTCAGTAACAAATTAAGGCAAAACATTGATGGAAGTTAAGGTACATCATTCACGGTGTTATAACTTAACTTATCACTAAAGTGGCCACATAGTTTTCACCAAAATGGCCGCATAGTTTTAAGCAAAAGATAACAGTTATTTAGTAAGAACTCAATCCTTCAGTAGGTCCTTAATTCAATCATCCTTAAGGAGGCAAGCCTTCTTAACACAAAGTGCAAAGTGCAAAGTTTTCCAACTCTAGGTAACATTGTCTTAATCTCTTCAGTCAAAAAGTCTTCTTTCTTCTTAATTGCAGAAGTCCTTAACTCAATCATCTAAATGTAAAGGTCAGAGTTCTCCATCCATAGCCCACAGGAAATCATCTTCTCAGTTCGTATTAAATATCCAAGGAAAGGTCTTTTCATCTTGACTTGAGGCAGGCTCTCAGCTTCTATGGTTCCTCTTCCCTGGTCCCAGCTCCTGCCTGAATCTATCCAACTGCCACCTGGGTTCAAAGGCAGACAGCTTTCTTTTCTTTGTCCAGCTTCTTGCACAGTTCCTGTTCCATATCGAAGCTCACAATGTCTATTCTGCATCAAGTTCTTCACAGTTTCTGTCCCTGGGAAGACTAAGCTTAACAAAGCCACTGTAACATTCACCCACATTGCTGGCATCCTCAACAATTCACTTTCTGTCTGAGAAATAAACAAAGAACCAACAAAGGGTCTTAGACAAAGTAACATCAAAACAGACAAATTACTGGCACCACTGTCATGCTTCCTCCCAGTTCTCCTTTCTTCTTATTTCTCAGTTCTTAGTTCCAGCTGACTCTCAGAAGTTCTCAGCAGCTCCAGGGGCCTCAGAATTTCTTGGAAGCTCCACATGGCCCTCAGAAATTCTCAGAAGCTCAGGCTGGAAGCTGAGTCAAGATTCTGAGTCAAGATTAAAAGACCTCTCCTTGGGTATTTAATGCAAACTGAGAAGATCATGATTTACTGTGGTGGAGGGGGGAAAACTTTGACCTTTACATTGAGATGGTTGAGATAATGACTTTCCCAATTAAGAATAAAGAAGACTTTTTGATTGAAGAGATTAATTCAATGTGACCGAGGGGTGGAGAACTTTGACCTTTGCACTTTGTGTCAATTAAGAAGACTTGCCCGCTTAAGGAAGATTTCATTAAGGACATACTAATGATTGAGCTCCTGCTAAATTAATGTACTTTGTTTAAAGCTATGCTAACATTTTGGCAAAAATGATGTGGCCATTTAAGTGATAAGTTGTTATGCCATAATATTGTGAGTACTGTAATTTGTTTTCTGTGAATGTTTTGTTTCAGTGTGTTAATGAATAGAGAGTTCACTATACTGTGTAATCAGAACCTTGAAGCTGTTTACAGCAGCAGTGCTCTGGAAAGCTGCTTGTGCTTGGCTTTAGAGCTATATTGCATACTCTACTTTGCTCAGTATTATTTATCAAATCGATAGTCATTTGCTGAGCATTTGATATTTTGGGATATGTTAAATATTAGACTTTTGAATTCTACTATTTCTGATTTTTCCTTTTCTAATTTGCACCACTAATCTACTTTCCAAAATTTAATTGGTGTCAAATAATTTTGAAGATTTTAGCTTGATAATAATTGCAAAGTTTTGAAGTCCTTTCTTTCCTTTATTTTCTATATAATTTTTTAAGGTTTTTTTTCTTTTTTTTGCTTTTTTGGAGGGCAATTGGGGTTAAGTAACTTGCCCAAGGTCACACGACTAGGTTTTTGTTTGTGTGTCTTAAGTGTCTGAGGGCAGATCTGAACTCAGGTCCTTCTGACTCCAGGGCTGGCTCTCTACTCACTGTGCCACCTAGCCGCCCCTATTTTATATATATTAATGTATTACCCTGAAAATTGCAGATTTTTCATTTTGGGGTAAATTTGTCATCCTTTCTTTTTCATATTTTCATGCTTTCGGGTTAATCTGTTACAGTTTAAACTCATGAAAAGCTTTGTGTACACTCACTTTCCTTACAGCATATCTTACATCATATCATGATAGTGAGGTTCTGTTGCTCAATTTTTTTAATCATCTGTTTCTGAAAATTTTTGGAGAGAAAGATGATGATAATATCTTAAGCTTGATTTGCCTTTAGTTCTCATAACTCTCATTTTTTTGGCAAATTAGATCATTTTGAGATTATTTTGGTCTTGTGACAAGAGATTTATATCATGCAAAATTTGTTTAGCATATTGACAGTCAATTGTCATGCCTTTTCCTTTATTTGTGTCCCATTTTTTTAGTCTCAGATAAGTCAGTTTAAATATTTAATGCAAATCTTTCCATTTTTTCTTCTAATATTGTATTATAGTTTTTTTATACTTTGCTTGCCAGATTTCATACAGATGTTATTCAGAAATACTTCCATGATGTTAATCATGCATTTCATGTCATAATCAATTTAAGTTTTTAAACATATTTTTGTGTTCTCTAAGTATAGCAATGCCCAACATTTTCCCCCAGAGGAGAAATTATAAACACATTATACACACATATATGTGGGTTTGTGTACATTGGGCTCCTATTTAATCTTTTTATTTATTTTATTCCTCATCCCTGAACCATATTTTCCAACATGTTTAATGTTTGTTTGTTTGTTTTTTTACCTGTAATTCCATATGGCCACCTTTGCACTGAAGTTACAGATATTAAAATATCCCTTTATAATGCTTTCTGAATGGCCTAGTGTAATGGCAAGCAAAGGGATACTTAGTGCCTTTTTTCCATTATTCAAATATTTAGCACCTTGTTTCAGTTCAAGTATGTTTGAGCCTTGACCATGATTGTAACAAGTCTTTATTAAGAAACAGAACCTGCCCACAGTGGGGGGGACTTGTCAAAGACAGGAACAGGAAAGACATGAGAGATGGGCAGAACAGGGAGGAGCTTAAACAACCACCATATAAAAGCAGGAGTACAAGCTGTGACTGAGAAGAACTATGAAGAAGTATGTTGATGGTGCCAGCACTTTGTCTGTCTGTGTTGATGTTAAGTTGTCAAATCTCTCTTCTGATAGAGGATATTGCTGTTGTTACAGAAGCCTTATTGGGACCTTACTGCTGATTCAGAAGCCCTTAAAGAGGATTATCTTGTTGTCTTTGTACAGAAGTCCTGGAGGAAGGTTTTACTAATGTTTCCAGAAGTCATGGGGCTATACTGATGATGTGTGTTGTTTTCTTAGAAGTTGTTTGTTGGTCAATGTTGATTTCATAGGCATAAAGCAAATTGATGGTGCTGGCCATGTGGATGAAAGTTGCTGTGGCTCTATTAAGCTCAGTCTTCCCAGATACAGAAACTTGGGCTTGAGGTGGACTAGTATAAAGTCACGAAGGGCAGCTTTTCAGGGGACTGCTGTTGTGAACAGCTTTCAAGATTCTGATTACATACTATAGTGAACTCTATTCATTCAATAACAAATCAGAGCAAAATATTCACAGAAAATCAAGATACAGCATTCACATGTCACAACTCAGCAACTTATCACTAAAATGGCCACATAATTTTCACCAAAGTGGTAACATAGTTTTAAACAAAGTGCATTCATTTAGTCAATTACAAAATCCTTAATTCAATCACGAAGAACATAAATCAAAGGTCTCCACCCCTAGGTCACAGTAAATCATAATCTTCTCAGTCAGTACACAGTATCCAAGTAAAGTCTTCTTTACTTGGGACACAATGCTGGCTCTCAGCTTCCATGGTTCCTCTTCCATGGTCCCAGCGCCAACTGTCCCCTGAGCCTGGGTTCAAAAGCAGGCAGCTCCCAGTTCCTTGTCCAGCTCCTTGCCCAGTTCTTTGTCCAGTTCCCATTCTGTATTGAAGTCCACAGTGTCCAGTACACCTCAAGTCCTTCACAGTTCTTGTTTCTGGGAAGACAAAGCTATGATAATCCATCTCATATAGGTTGGGTAAACATATAGTCACTCTCTAGGCTGGTTTGTTCAATATAAGTTACTATTGCCCTGACTGTGTTCCAGATAGATTTATGCCATAGTTATACCCAAATTCTCTCATGAATCTAGGGAAAACTTTGTTGATGGGAAAAACAGTCCTTCTAAATAGAAATATTGTTGTTGAATCCATCCACTCACTCACCCCCACCATTATGCAATTCCATTTTTATAACCAGTAATCCCCTATGTAATACAGCATGCTAGGCCACAGTAGATATATTCAACCTCCATTTATTGTTATATTTAAACAAATCAGCTATTCACAAGAATAAAATATTTTAGATTTTATCATAAGTTTATCATATAATAAAGTAAAATAAATAATGCAATAGGCATTATAACATTGAAGATATTTAGTTAATAATAAAATACATAAACATCATATATTTAATGTGGTCACAGTCTCCCTCTGATTCAATCAGTATCTGTAGAAAAGAGTAAAGATAAACAGAAATGTTATGGAGAAACACATGAGAGAGAAAAATGAGCTCTGGGTAACTCATAATCTGGGCTTTAGGCATTGATGTCATTAATTCATTCAAGAATATTTGCACCATAGAACATTTTTTTTATCAACTTGTATCTTAATCCCTACTAATCTCCAGACAGAAAAGCCTTCTCATCCTGTGCCCTTAAATGCAGCATTGACTAGTTTGTTCATCTTACAATTACCCTTGAAAAGTTATTTAAAAAGAATGACCTTGGGGCGTCTAGGTGGCGCAGTGAGTAAGAGTGCCGGCCTCGGAGTTGGGATGAACCGAGATCGAATCCAGCCTCAGAAAATGAGCACCCACACATAAATAATGACTAGCCATGTAACCTTGAGCAAGTTACTTAACCCCAATTGCTTAAAAAAAAAAAAGAATGACCTTAATATGAATAGCAATACAATTAAGTGGGAAAACTGAAAAAGCTGCAGGTTATCTATACAAACCAACTCAACCAATTACTTACTTTCCAGATGCTGTGTTGTCCAAACATCAGAGCAAACAGCTCATAGCAAACACCTCAGGTTAATAATCCAGGCAAGATTACCTACCTTAGACAACATTTCCTATACAACAAAACAGCTGTAATCTCTAATTTCCCCCTGTCTGTTGTTCCTTCTCAAATGTGAATGGGGGGGGGGGTGCTTCTCCTTTTTCTGAGATATAGGTAGCAGGTAATAGTTGGAACTTCAACCTTACTTCAATTGGACACAAACCAAAGAGATTTAAGCCTTCTGTTTACTGATAGACTAGTCTTGCTATTCATCTATTTAAATTACTCTAACAATTTTTTTTCCCAAATGACTGCTTTTTCGTCAATCTTTACTTGCCAGTTTCTTCTGTCCCATCTCTGAGACCTATAAATACTCCTTTATCCTTTAGTGGCTTAATAAAAAACAAAAAAATAAAAAATAAAAAACATAGAAAGTCCTGGTTTTTATATTCCCTTAATCAATTCTCTAAATGTCCACCATGAAGTAAAGATTTATTTTAAAATCATGCCAAAGCAATCAAAAACTTATTTTATTTCTTGCTTTTAAAAAAAGTTTTTTATTCTTTAATTATAAATTGGCAATTTCTAAATGAACTGAGTGTCATTAATGTTCTGCAGATATAATGCTCACAGAGTACCCCAACTCAATAGTTGTCTTAAAATGCTTCTTCATGATGGAAGGGAGGACATTCTGAGGGGAGGAAAGGTTGGAAGTACCCACATTTGAAGAGAGAAAGGATAAAAGTAGGGAATGGACCAGGTGGGGGGTGGGATGGGTGGGAGGGAAATATAAGCAGTCTTTTACAATATATCTACTATGGTAATGTTTTGCATAACTATACATGTACAACAAATACTGAATTGCTTATCTTCCCAGAGGGTGTGGGTGACAAGGGAGGAAGGAAATGGATATGAAATTAGAAGTTTTAAAATTAAATGTTTCAAATGTATATAAATACTATTATTAATACTATTTTGCTTGTAATTGGGAGATAAGATGCGCAGGCATTGGGGTCAGAGATTCACCTTGCCCTAATGGCAAAGTCAAAGGGGATATGGGAGAAGATATGGGAGAGAGCAGATTGGATGAGGGGATATCTAGTGGGACTGCTATTCTGGGGTGGTAGGTAGGGAAAAAATGGGGAAAAATTGTGACTCAAAATCTGATGGAAATGAATGATGTAAACCAGAAGTTAATAAAGCATTTGTTAAAATAAAAAAAAATGCTTCTTCATATTCATTATTTCAAATTCCTATTTAAGTTCTTGCTCTATGAACTTAAACCATAAAACTGTTTACATACACATGTAGCATTACACTCATCTTTTACAAGATGACAATAGTCATTATATACATTCCACAAACCCTTTTCTGTCAAAAAATTTAAGTATTTTCTGAAAGCTGTATTATGTACATATTTAAGTTTTGTTAAAACAGAAATTCTTCCTCATTCACCAAAATTTAAACATTCATTTATAACAGTAAAAATATGTTGAATAAATATCATAATATATTTCATCATATATAAAAGTGTATTTCTGTTTGAACACTAAACGATGGAAAAATACCCTTAAAAAGACAAAATATTGGACGTGGGTTTAATTATAAGGAATTGTACAGTACTTGATGTACTTTCTTAGCATCCAAATCTACTGAAATTGATTTTGGAGCTTAATTTGCAATCATCATGGTCATATTTGTGTTCATACTTGATTTTTTATTATTTATTTGTTTATTTTTAGTTTACAAGATACAATTCCATAGTTCCTTGAGTTTCAAATTTCCCTTCCCTCCCTCCCCCACACCCCACAATGGCATATAGTCCGGTATGGGATATGCAAATACTTTCACAATAAACATTAGTCAACTTACAAAGGAGTATTGTACTAGATGGGATGAAAAATGGTAAAGAAGAAATAAAACCAAATAATGAAAAGAAAAAGATCGATTAGTTTTCTTCCATCGTGATTCAAGCTCAGTTCTTTCTAGTTATTTCTCTGGATTTAGGCATCTCTCTCCTTCATGAGTCTTTCAGGTTTGACTTACATCACTGCATTGCTAAAAGGAGTCCAGTCTGTCATAGTTGGTCATCATACATATGTTGTGTCTGTGATTGTATACAAATTTCTCCTGGTTCTACTCTTCTCACTCAGCATCAGTTTGTATAAGCCTCTCAAGGTAAATATGAAAATCGTCTCCTCTTCATTTCTTATAGCACAATAGTATTCCACTTCATGCATATACCACAACTTGGTTAGCCATTCCCCAATTGATGGCATTAAATACAGATTTAATTTCCAATTCTTTGAAAAAATGAAAAGAGATTCTATAAATATTTGTGTATATATGGGTCTTCCTCCATCTTCTCTGATCTCTTTGGGCTATAACCCTAGAAGTGGTATTGCTGGGTCAAAGGGTATGAAATTATTGATAGCCCTTTGGGCATAATTCCAGATTGCTCTCCAGAATGGTTGGATAAGTTGAAAACTACAACAACAATGCATTAGTGTTCCAATTTGCCCACATCCTCTCCAGCATTTATGATTTTCCTGTTTTTGTCATCTTAGCCAATCTGTCTGGAGAGATGTGGTACCTCAGAATTGTTTTGATTTGCACTTCTGTAATCAATAGTGATTTAGAGCATTTCTTCATATGCTTATAGATACCTTTAATTTCTTTCTCTGAAAACTGCCTGTTCATATCCTTTGACCATTTATTAATTGGGGAATGACTTGTATTCTTATAGATTTGACTCAATTCTCTGTATATTTTAGAAATGAGTCCTTGATAAGAGACATAGGTTGTAAAAATTCGTTCCCAATTTCCCACCTACCTCTTGATCTTGGTTACATTGGCTTTGTTTGTACAGAAGCTTTTCAATTTAATGTAATCAAAATTATCCATTTTGCATTTTATAATGCTCTCTAATTCTTGTTTGGTCTTAAAGTCTTTCCCTCTCCACAAATCTGACAGGTAAACTATTCCTTGCTTTCCCAGATTATTTACAGTATCATCCTTTATACCTAGATCACTAACACATTCAGACTTGATTTTGGTATATGGTGTTAGATAATGGTCTATGCCCAGTTTCTGCCATACTGTTCCAGCTTTCCCAGCAGTTTTTGTCAAATAGTGCATTCTTATCCCAAAAACTGGGGTCTTTGGGTTTATCAAACAATAGATTACTATATTCATTAACTGCTGGGTCTCCTTCACCTAATCTATTCCATTGATCCACTACTCTACACCTCTGCCAGTACCAAGCAGTTTTGATGACTGCTGCTGTATAATACAGATTAAGATCTGGCATAGCTAGTCCACCTTCCCTAGCATTTCTTTTCATTAATTCCCTTGATATTCTAGACCGTTTGTTCTTTCAAATAAATTTTGTTACTATTTTTTTCTAACTCTATAAAGTAGTTTTTTGGAAATTGATTGGTATGGCACTAAATATAATTTTGTTTGGGTAAAATTGTCGTTTTTATTACATTAGCTCGACCTGGCCAGGAGCAATTGATATTTTTCCAATTAGTTATATCTGACTGCATTTGAATGAGAAGTGTTTTGTAATTTTGATCATATAGATCCTGGGTTTGTTTTGGCAGGGAGATTCCCAAATATATTATAATGTCTACAGTGACTTTAAATGGGATTTCTCTTTCTATCTCTTGCTGTTGAATTTCATTAGAGATATATAGTAATGCTGAGGATTTATGTGGGTTTACTTTATATCCTGCAACTTTGCCAAATTTATTTACTATCTCAAGTAGTTTTTTACTTGATTCTCTAGGATTCACTAAGTATATCATCATATCATCTGCAAAGAGTGATAGCTTGGTCTCTTCTTTGCCTAATTTGATTCCTTTGATTTCTTTTTCTTCTCTAATTACTACTGCTGGTGTTTCTAGTACCAGATTGAATAAGAGGGGTGATAGTGAAAACCCTTGTTTCACCCCTGATCTTACTGGAAATGCTTCTAGTTTAACCCCATTGCATATAATGCTTAATGATGGTTTAGAATAGATGCTATCTACTATTTTAAGGAAGGCTCTACTTATTCCTATACTTTCCAGTGTTTTTAAAATGAATGGATGTTGTACTTTGTCAAAAGCTTTTTCTGCATCTATTGAGATAATCATGTGGTTTCTGCTAGTTTTATTGTTCATATGATCAATTATACTGATGGTTTTCCTAATATTAAACCATCTTTGCATTCCTGGAATAAATCCCACTTATAAGTAAAATAGTATTAATAATAGCATTTATATACATTTGAAACATTTAATTTTAAAACTTCGAATTTCAGATACATTCCTGTCCTCCCTTGTTACCCACTCCCTCTGGGAAGATAAGCAATTCAGTATGTGTTATACATGTATACCTATGCAAAACATTACCATAGTAGATATATTGTAAAAGACTGCTTATATTTCTCTCCCACCCATCCCACCCCCCACCTGGTCCATTCCCTACTTTTATCCTGTCCCTCTTCGAAAGTGGGTACTTCCAACCTCCCTTCCCCTCAGAATGCCCTCTCCTCGATCCTCCTCCCTATCATCACCCTTCCCGCTACTCTCCTGCAGGGTAAGATATCCCATTTAGTATGTATGTCATTCTCTCCCTGAGCCAAATTCAATGAGAATATGGTTTTGCCTTTTTGCCTTCCTGTTCTTCCCCTACCCTGAAGCAACATCCCCTCCCCTCAAACTACTTCCCCTTGTGTCTTCTACATGAGAAAGTTTACCCTACCCTGTCTCTACCCATCTCCTCTTGCCACTTTCCTCTCTCACCTCTTAACTTCACCCCTTAAGTATCATATCTTCCCACCAAATTCAACCTGTGCTCTCTATCCATGTATACCTGTAAAATATATACTCACATTCACATATGTATTCATATGCCCATATACCCTTCTTCAATTATTTTCATAATGAGGAAGGTTTCATCAGACACAGTTATTGTTTTTCCATGTAGGAACATAGTTCAACATTGATAAGTTCTTTTGATTTCTTTTCCCTGATGACCTTCTCAAGCATCTCTTTATTCTTGGGTCTGAATGTCAAATTTGCTGTTCAACTCTATTTTTTTCTCAAGAATGCTTGAAAGTCCTCTATTCCACTGAATGACCATATTTTCCCCTGAAACAAGATACTCATTTTTGCTGGGTAGGTGATTCTTGGTTTTAATCCCAGCTCTTTTGACCTCTAGAATATCATATTCCATGCACTTTGATCCCTCAGTGTAGAAGCTACCAGGTTCTTTGCTATTCTGATTGTATTTTCTCCTTGATCTGAGAATTCTGGAACCTGGTTATAATATTCCTAGGAGTTTTCTTTTTGGGATCTTTTTCAGGAGGTGATCGGTCCCTCCCTCTCTATCTCTGTCTCTCTGTCTGCCTGTTTCTGTGTTTTTCTTTTCCTTTTTTTTTTTTTTTTTTTGGAGGGGGGAAGGCAGGACAACCAGGGTTAAGTGACCCGCCCATGGTCACACAGCCATTAAGTGTCAAGTGTCTGAGGTCGGACCTGAACCCAAGTTTTCCTGACTCCAGGGTCAGTGCTTTATTCACTGCACACCCAGCCACCCTTGGTGTGTTTTTTCTAACCATAGACCAACCATGGAATCCTCCTGCTCAGGGTACTCTCTATGACTTAATTGACTAATATGTTACATTCTCTGTGAATGTGGCAAAAATTACAGATCTATGATTACTCATGTGCATGTGTGTGTGTGTGAGGTGGAAGTATTACTGCTTGATATAAGTATGTGACTTTTTTTCTGCCCACCAGTTTCTATAGGGTATATATTTATTAATTCATTCATTATAAGTCACAATTTCTATAGTATTACTTTGACATTTTTTGTTCAATTTGACAAGGAATGTAGTTAAATATGCTTATACAATATTTTATTAAAACAGATGAAATTGTAGCAGAATATCATTCTGCCTTGTCAATATTTAGATATTCATTCTTAGGAAATATATTCCAGCAATTAATAAAGTCATCTCATATGTTTATGCATTTCAGATATCAACTGACAGTTTCAAATGATCACCTCATTCTTGATCAATGAAAAATTCTTTACTTTTGGATTCCCCAGTTATTAGCTTGCATCAATAAAATTATGATCTCACATGACAAGCAATTTGTTCTAATAGATGCTAGCAATATACCATAAATAACAATAATACCAATGTTTTGTAACAGTCTAATTCTATTGAACCTTTTTAAAGACATAAACCCATCGCCTTTTTTCTGTCGTGGCAAATTGAATATGGTTTAAATTGCAAAGTGGAAAGTTTGGTTATAATTTAGTAATAAAGAACTATATTTACTCAGACTCCAAAAGTGAAACAAATTTAAAAGCTTTCTAGGGGGGGGGGGGCACAATATTTCTAATGAAATGAAAGGGTGATATAACCACTATGCTATGATTGCAAGGCTTTTAATTCTAGAGTGAGTCCCACTTGTAATTACTAAAAATTACTATAATTAACTAGTAAACCAAGTGTATATTGTCATTTATATATATATATATATATATATACATATATACGTATATATATATATATATGTATATATATTAATTTATTTGACATTATTTTGTTATTCAATAATTTTAGTCATGTCCCAACATTTGTGACCCAATTTGGAGTTTTCTTTTTTTGTTTTTTGGGCAATTGTAATAGATAGTCTATTTATTTTCCTTAAGTGATGTGACTATGGTTATATCAGTTGTATCAGAGGCTGAATTTGACTCTAAATATATTTTATTCAAGGTCTAGGATTTTATCAGCTATGTCACAGTATTTCTAATCAGGGAGATCCTGTGTATTCAGCTGAGAATTTTCAGCACCATAAAAAGACAAGAGAGTTTAAAATTTGATGTTTTAATTTTTTTCAAGATGTGAAAATCTGAACAAAGGAGAACCTAGTTATGAAGAAACTAAATGATAAATGAATATGAAGTTTTAAATTTCTGAATGAAAAACATCATAGAATAATGGATAGTGAGCCAGAGTCAAGAAGGCCTGAGTATGTATCCTAAATCTGGCACATAATGGCCATATAAATCTTGGAAAATCATTTAACCTCTTAGTTTTCAGGCAACTCTCTAAGATCATAAGTATAATAAATTAATAAATAAAATTTATATAGTGTTAATATAATATAAACCTTGCATTTGAAGGTAGGGCTTTCCAGACAAAACAACAATAATCCTAGAGATCCTTGAGATCTGATGTGTGGCCCTTTCATGCAGAACTTTGTAATAAGAGGGTCCTGGTATCAGGGTGGCCCTGATCTGTGGTTTGTAGGGCACCTCATTAATATTGAGCTGGATGGAGATGGAACACCTATCGGGAAGCTAACCTTAGCCTTTGATGTAGTGATTGGCCTAAGGACAGCAGCAAAAAAATTAATCATTTCCATTCAGAATGAAAAATTGATAAGAGAGTTGCAGTTCAGAGTCAAAAATAAGAAAATAAAGTAATTTGCCTAAGCACTTCCAAATTCCCCTGTAGATAACAGTATAATAATGCCTAAAATGAATTCTGCAGTGGCGGAACTAATAAAATTATGGGGTGAAACCTAGATATCAGATTTCAAGAAATTATCAAGGAAAACTGCCCTGATATTTTAGAACAAGAGGGTAAAACAGAACTTGTAAGAATCTACCAATCACCTCTTCAAAGAGACGCCAAAATGAAAATGCCTAGGAATATTGTAGCCAAATTCCAGAGTTACCAGGTCAAGGAGAAAAATATTACAAGTAACAAAAAAGAAACAATTTGAGTATTGTGGAAATATAATCAAGATAACACAAAAACCTAGTAGCTTCTACATTAAGGGATCAAATATCTTAGAATATGATATTCCAGAGGTCAGAGGAGCTAGGATTAAAATTAAAAAAAACCTACCCAGCAAAACTGAGTATAATACTTCAGGGGATAAATTGGAAATTCAATGAAATAGAGGACTTTCAAGGATTCAAGATGAAAAGACCAGAACTGAATAAAAATTTGTCTTCCAAATAAAAGAATCAAGAGAAGCATGAAAGAGTAAACAGGAAAGATAAATCATAAGGAACTTATAAAATTTCAACTATTTACATTCCTACATGGAAAGATGATATTTCCAAAAAATTAGATCCTTTTCAGTATTAGGGTAGTTGGAGGAAAATAGATAGATAGATAGATAGATAGATAGATAGATAGATAGATAGATAGATAGAATAGATGGCACAAGGTGAGTTTAATATGAAGGGATGATATAAAAAAAGATAAAATTAATGAGTGAGAGAGGTATATATTGGGAGAAGAGGAAAGGGAGAGATAGAACCGGGTAAATTATCCAACATAAAAGAGGCTAGAAAAAGTTTTCACAATGTAGGAGAAGAAGGGGGAGGTTAGAGGGAATGAGGTAACCTTACTCTGATCAGATTTGGCTTAAGGAGGGAATAATATACACACTCAATTGGGTATCTTACCCTACAGGAAAGTAAGGGGGATAACAGAGGGGAGGTCATTTTGTAGAAGGAGATAATCAGAAGCAAATGCTTTTGAAAAGGGACAGGGTCAAAGGAAAAAAAATAGAATAAGTGGTGGGGATGGGATTGGATAGAGGGAAATATAGTCTTTCACAATATGACCATTATGGAAGGATTTTGAATAGCCACATGTACATAACTTATATTGAATTGCTTGCCTTCTCAATGATGGTGGGGGAGGGGGAGAAAGGAACAAATTTGGAACTCAAAATTTAAAAAATACATATATTTTTACTCACAACTGGGAAATAAGATATGTGGGCAATGGGGTATAGAAATCTATCTTGCCCTGTAAGAAAATTAAGGGGAAAGGGACAAGAGGGGGGCATCATAGAAGGGAACACAAACTGGGGCAAGGAGTCACCAGAATGCATGCCATCTGGGTGGGGAGGAGGATATGGATAGGGAGACAATTTAGGACTCAAAATCTTGTGGAAATGAATGTAGAAATCTGAAAAATAATAATTTTTTTAAAGAAGGAAAGATGTGACTCGATGGGATGAAAGTCGAGAACAGATTGCCCCCTAAAAGCCAGTAGTAAGGCTCTGAGTCACCGCACAATACAGCAATAAAGCTCCAGCCCCCCTGCAACAGGCAGCTAGTAGTAAGCCAAATCCTGTACAGCCCAGCACTAGGCATTAGGGGAAACTGAATTGGTAGGGGAGGCTTCCAAAACTCTAAGCCCACAGGTGGTAAAAGGAGAGGAAAAAGGATTAGAAGGAAATTTTAGACATCCCTTTGCTGGTACTGGATGCAGGACAGTGTGGCATTACCTATACTTGGTTCTGAGTCTTAGTCCCAGGGTGTGGACCCTGCATATTGAACTTGCCTGTCAGATTTGTGTCTCTCAGATTACAGAGCAATTTACCTGCAGTTGGCAGCACACAGTGGATACAAGTCTATACCTACCTGTCATCCCCTGAATGTAATCTATGCATGGTTTCAGTCAACTTCCTCCTCTGGACCCACTGAGACAGGGACACCTCTAATCCCCTTTTCAGTCTGAAGAAACTATGGAAGCTGAGACCTTTGTCTTTTCTCCCAAATGAATTTGCGTCCCAACTCTTTGAAGCGGGAATGATGGAATCCTAATGAAGTTGCCCCTGTCTCCCTCCTATCTAGCCATCATCCCCTGAGGCTGTTGGAAACTGAGCAGCCCCTGCCTGGCCCTTTCCCCAGCACCTCCTCCCACCCAGCCAGTTCCACACTCAGATGATTCCTTTGCTAAACAAAAAAAAAAAAAAAAAAAAAAAAAGGTGGGGGGGTGGACCAGTGGGCTGGTGGACCTGCCCAGATGGGAGAATTTTCAGAAGTGGTGCGGAGGCAGTGGGTCAAGCATCTCCATCAAAGAGAAAAATGAGCTTATTCCCGAGAGACAAGCACTTCATTCCTGTTAAGTACTGTCACAAGGTATGTGACTTGTGTGTAAGTAAATGCAAAACAAGGAAAGGCAGCACCCCCCCACCCCCATCTTCTGGTTTTTGTAGATACCTTTTTCTGGATGGGTGAAAGCATTCCCAACAAAACATGAAACCGCTCTAGTGGTAGTTAAAAAATATTCTGAATGAACTCCTTCTCTGGTTTGGCCTTCCATTTGAGTTGTGCTCTGATAATAAGGCCAGCTTTTGTGCCTACCAAATGCAGAGCTCAGGCCAAGTGGAGCGGACCAACTAGACCTTGAAGGAGTTCCTCGACAAATTAGTCCTAGAAAAAAAAAGGAAAACTGGGTTACAGATACACCCCCAACAGAATTGGGCTTTCCCTCTTTGAAATTATGTATGGCCGGTTTCCACCCATCCTCCCAGTGATTAGAGAAGAGTTATGAGCTGAGGCTACTAATTCTTCCTTAATTAAGTTCCTACAGGGATTGCAAGAAACATAAGGGAGGGTCCTAAAATCAGTTCAAGATGTCTTTCCTATACCTACATCAGATCCTGTATCCTTACTCAAAGTGAACTCTGTCCATGCCTGGCTCCACCACTCTTGAGAGAAACTAGATGCCCCTGATGAATAGAAAGTGGACCCACAACCAGTTTTTCTCAAGTGAAGATTTTCCTGTGTTTCCTTATAATTTTATTATGTCCTTTCTCCATGTCAAACCCCCATGCTCTAAGGGTCAAAACACCTGGATTATTAGAAAAGGGAAAAAAGTACTCTGGAAATTACAGACAGAAGAGGGCTCATGGATGAGTCTGCGCTCTGCCCTGGCTTCTCTACCAGTGCATTTCTATTGTTACTTTCTGCTCTGTATCAATGGCCTAAGGGAAGGTCTGGGGGGAAACCTCAATATTTCGAGGTCAAAGCACTTCCCTGCCTGAACCATAGCCCTAACGGTTGTCTTTGCATGAATTACCAGACTCCCTATTATGTTGGTCTAGCCCTTCCCAAGGAAAGCTCCCAAGCATCCAGTTTTACTACTTCTTGGCCTGCCCCCAACTATAGGCTTCTGTTTGTTTTCCCATCTCTCAATCCCACATTCAAGCATCTTCTTGTAAGGGAACCTAGGTATCAACCCCTGCATGAGTCACTTTATGCCCACTATGCCAATTTCTCCACCACCCTGATATCATGCACCAATTGTGAGTCAAGGGTTCAACTGTGAGTCAAGCATTTGACTCTTGACAAAAAGAAGTGGGGATTGTTCTAACCCCCCATTTTGTGAACATCTGCCATCTCTCCCAATCATAGGAGAGCTGCCTAGGAAACCTGGCCAAACCCAACAAAGCCCTCCTAGGCAGCAAACCTGCCAAGTAAACGTGCCCAAACCTACTTCCTGGAGCACATATCACCCCCCTCCCCATTCTGTTCAGTTCCTGAAATAGATTTGGGAAATTTCCAGTTGGGCAACAGACTGACTGCTGGGCAACAATCGTTAGGCAATGAATTGATTGCTACCTTTTGGTTTCTGTTTTTTTCTCTGCTTGCCTAACACCTGATTGTTGTGGTCTCCCCTTGGTAACATTTATGTTGTGACTTTTGTCTATATTAACCCCAAGATGCTCAGGACTGCCTGATTTGGGTACATAACCCTTGACAGTCTCCAGGTTAATTATGCTCCATAATTAAAACTTCACTTACAATGATTAATGTTCTCATCTAACAATCTCTCCTTGCAACAACAAAACAAACCCTGGACTATAGAAAGATGTTTTTAAGACAAAGAAAATCAAAATACAAACTCAGAAGAATCTACAAAGTCTAAACAACTACATTCAAAGCTTAAAGAAAAATGTAAATTTGTCTCAGGACCATAAAACAATCCATATCCTTTGACCCAGGAATACATAACCATGAAAGACATGCTACTTTCAGCATATGATGATTCAAGATAACTCTAAAGGAGTTATGATTAAAAATGCTATCTATATCCAGAGAAAGAACTGAGAAAGTCTAAAAAGCATTCTTTTTTTTTAAACTGCTTTATTTTTCTGGTGGTTTTTTTAAATCTATTTTCTTAGACATGACTAATACAAAAATATGCTTTGGATGACTGTATAGTATAACCTGTATCAAATTTCTTACCCTTTCAGGGATGAATAATGGGAGGAGAGGGAAACAATATGTGGGTATACATACAATTTTATCATATATGCACACAAATATATACATATATGTATGTATGTATATAGAGAGAATTGCATGTGAAACAATAAATCTTAGTTTTTTTTTAAACTTACAATTATATAATAAATTTAACACCTTAATTCCCAAAAGAGAGGATGTGTTTTTCCTCACTAAGGAATTCCCCATTTCTATGAAATAAAATATCAGGGTAGGAAGGTAGGGATTATGTGGAATAAAACACCTAAGGCATTCAGAGGGGATAGGATACTGAGAAGTTGAGGAAGTTTTGAGTGTAAAAAGCTGAGATCGTTTGTATAATGATAAGATTTAGGTGATCAGTTTATCCTGAGTGGGTCATCATCTTCAATAGAGTCCAAACTAAAATGAGGTGCTGATGAAAATTGAAGAGATAAGTGGAAAGTTTGGAAAGTTCAGAACATTTATAAAAGAATACTTTTGGAGGTGTTAACTGCTTCTCTCTTTAGCCCTCTGATCATAGAGGAGAGAGTTATATAGAGATTTTAAAACTGTTGAATGAATTCCACAAAGAGAAATGACAATTCAAACAATTACAAGGTTTCAACTCATATCATAATCATAACACATTGAAATATATAGCAACATATAATAAGTCAACGTCACAGTAATTCTTCAAACAGACTATAAATTCTGAAAAACATGGAATTCTGATAAAATTCATTAAATTTTATATGTTCCTTCAACAAATAACCCCACCAATGGACTTGCAAAACATGGGAGTCAAAATAGAAAATCTCTACACGTAACAAAATATCATAGTAATTTTAGTGTTTTAGAAAATATCAAAGTGGCTGGTTTTATATTGATTGGAAAATAATTAGACAAATTGTGATATATGAATATAATAATGGTAACAACAATAATCACTTTTGTATAGCATTCTAAGGTTTTTAAGTACTTTACCTATATTAATATGTTTGATACTCACAACAGCCTTGGTAGGTTACAGATGTTTAAACTAAGTTTAAGAGGGGATAAATGAATAGCTACTAAGTTTCTAAGGAAAAATACAGGTTTGGGTATCCTTTAATCCAGGTCCAACTCTGTTCACTACTCCAAATGTCTATAAATATAATATCATTGTGACATAAGAAAATAATGAATATGAGGTTTTCTGAGAAATATAGGAAACCTATGTAAATTGATTGAGTGAAATAAGAAATATCAGGAAACAACATTTTTTTCCCTCAGAAATTACTTAGAATAGTTGGTATTTACCTCTGTTTCCTTATAGAATATAAGCTTCTTGTTTTGTTTTTGTCCTTGTATCTCTAGCACCTAGCAGAGTTCCTGGCATAGAGAAGGTACTAATTATTGACTAATTGATTGAATAACTGAGGTAAAAGACTCTTTCATTCATGCTTTGCCCCTATCTAGTACTTACATAGGTACAAAATAAGTGCTTCACAAGCACTTATTAAATAGATTTAAATAATGTCTCCAAAGTATACCTGAACAGAACAATTTAATAAAACCAAAAGATGCATTAAGTATATTAGATGCAGATTTTTTTAAATTTCAATTGTTTTGACTTTACTCTTCTTCATAGCAAAGGAAGAACACTTTTATATGTGGAAGTGGTAGAATGGTATATCTAGAATTTACTGTGATGTATACATATATACACACATATACTTACATATATGTGTATACAGACATATACATACATATGTGTATACAGACACACATATATGTTAATAAAAATAAAAACCTAAAAAAAACTTAATTGTGTCATGCCAGTCTAACCTCATATTTGAGAGACCAGAACAGGGCTGATAAGCTAGCTAATATGGGGAATAACATACATTTCTCACTGTTGTATACCTACAAGTAACAAATGTATCTGAAAAGTCCTCTCATCCCATCTTGTGGAAAAGATGGAGGTATGTGTATTGGATATAGACTATATTACACAATGCTGGATAAATCCAAGGATATCATCTTTGAACTTCTATTGATAATTTTGGAGAATCCACATATGTAATGGGAATGCTCTTACAAGAAACAGCAGGAATTTTAGGTTTGGTAGCAATATAGGATTGATGTGACACAAGGGCAAAAGAACAAGCATTTTGAAGATCTTCCCTGACACTTAATAGACCTAGGGGGCACTTTGAAGGTCTTCCCTGCTTTGAAAGTAAACTCTACCCTCTAATAGGCTGAACATAATCACATGGAGCCTGTAATGGAAGGAATTTGCTAAAGGGCGAAGCAGAGCCCACAGAAAGCTTCCCTGCTGAGAAGATTTAGCAGGTACAAAAAAATGAAGACAACAACCAGAACTGGAGCATACTTCTCCCTCTACTACCTCAGTCCTTAAGGAAATAGCACTCAAATATAGTTATAGCTAAAAAGCATCCCTTCAGGGGGCGGCTAGGTGGCGCAGTGAGTAGAGCACTGGCCCTGCACTCAGAAGGAACTGAGTTGGGATCCGGCCTCAGACACTTAACATACACAAACAAAAACCTAGCCATAAACTTGGGCAAGTTACTTAACCCCAATTGCCCTCCAAAAAGCAAAATAAATAAATAATAAAAAGCATCCCTTCTTTCAAATTTGCTTCTGAGTGGAGCAAAGTCTGTAGACAGTCACTTCCTTGCTTGTATCTGCTTCTGGGTCAATCCATTGCTTGGCTGTGTTAAACAAGCAAATCTTTAAGGTGTCTTTGCATCACTGGGCTCAGATACAGGCAAATTCTGGAATGGACTTGACTTCCAAGACATCCAATAACTCTTACTACATTTTGAATCTCATAAGATAGTATCCTAGTCTGTTATTTCTCATATAATCATTCATATAAGAATGGAGAGAATATAATAACTAAACAGAGAGAAAAAACACCCATGCCATATGTTTATGACTTTATATTATACTAGGTGGGAAGAATAGACTCTTGGTGCTGCCTCTTTGGACAGCTAGGTGGCATAGAAGATAGAGTGCCCAGTCTGGCGTCAGGAAGATCCATTTTCCTGAGTATAAATCTGGCCTCATACGCTTACTAGTTGTTTGACTCTGGACAAGTCACTTCACTGTATTTGCCTCCATTTCCTCATCTATAAAATGAGCTGGAGAAGGATATGACAAGCCACTCCAGTATCTTTGCCAAAAAAACCCCACATGAGGTCGAGTCAAATGTAATTAAAATGACTGAGCAACATCAAGCTGCTGTTTTCCCCACCTGAGTGATTAGAGCAATTCTTGCCTTAGTAACCACTAAGCATGAAAGTTTGATTTGCCTGGTTATTACCTTATGTGTAAAGCACACAATTCAATATCAGAAGTCATTAAAAATACTTTTACTCACTAGGATTAAGAGGCCAGGGAGTAGTGACATGCATTGAATTGGGACAGGGATCCTGTCTTTTCTATCATTACTTCCAAAAATAGAAAGTGATGATCATGTTATTTCCCCATGCATATCCATGTGGGTTGGCACCTGGCAGAATAAATTGTCTCTATAGACCAGTCCCCCATTACACACACATTAACTGATTTATTCCTTGTTGTTTAGAAATAGGTGCTAATATTATCCCCATCTTACAGATGAGGCTACTGAGATTAAGAAAAGTTAAGTGGCTTCCTCAGGGTCCTACAGCTAGTAAGTGACTGGGGGAAATTAAACCCAAGTTTTCCTGGCTCCAATTAAAACTTTATATTCACATTGACTCTAAAATACAACAATTTAATCATTACAAATATACCATATTGCTCAGACAAACATTGTTGTTCAGGCTAACTACATTGGTGCTTCAAGACTTCATGAGTTACTGTGGTTATTGCCGACACAGATGCAGATAATGACCAATTATGATTTGAATTTCTTATGGTTGAAAATGTCATAAAACAATGATTAATACAGTAATTGTCTTCTCCAGTATTAGTCTGACCTGTTATTGGATTAAAAAAATAGAATAATCTCTTTCTGTTCCTGGTATTTCTAGTTTGTCAAGACCTTTCCGAGATTCCCTGGCATCAGCATCTTAGAACCAAGTATTACCATCAAACTATAAGGATAAATTGAGACATTAGCACAGAACTCTAGGGAAGGTTCAATTTACTCAAGTGGTCAACAATAATAAAAGAGCTAAATCAAATACTTATGGTTGAATCATTCTCTTTCTAATCACAACTGATAAGATGGGATTATAGCAGGTTTTTCAGCAATATTGAGGATCAGCAATGGAATGTGGAACCTAGCTCACAATAAGCCCTGTGCTTTCTCTGGAATATCAGTGTATGCCTTTAAAGCTGGTGCTGGGATTTTACCCTTCCCTCTACTTCTTCAATCTGGGCAACATACATAGTTAAGGACTGAGCTAGTACTTGGTAAATTTTTGGAGGAGGAGGAGGAAAAGGACGAAGAAAACAAGTGAAGGAGGAGGAGAAGGTGGAAGAAGAAGAAGAAGGAGAAGAAGAAGAAGAAGAAGAAGAAGAAGAAGAAGAAGAAGAAGAAGAAGAAGAAGAAGAAGAAGAAGAAGAAGAAGAAGAGGAAGAACAACAGCAACAACAACAATAACAACAACAACAACTACTACAACAATAACAGCAATAGCAACAACAACAACAAAAACCAAATAACTGCAAAATAAATAACTAGGCATTTTTTGAAAGAACAGGTGGATCCTATCAAAGTGAGTCTGATTGACAAGAAGTCATAATTATGTTTTGAAACTGGAGTATTTTCACCTGAAATACTCAAGGTTCAGTAATTTCCAAGTGTGGGAGGGGGAGATTTACAGGGAGCAAGATTTGGCAGATAAGCTCCTTTTGTAAAACATGTGGTATCAAATGCTCTATTTTGGATAGTTTTAGGAAAAATTTTGCATAACCAAAGTAACTTTAAAAAATAAATAATTAGAATTAGTCAGTTAATCCCAATTCAAGATAAAATAAAGGCATACTTTCATACAACAGGGAGAGGGTAACAAAAGGCCCCTCATCCATCAGTTTTCACTTTAAACTACATAAGACAGAAGTCAAAGATCAGAGAGGTAAAGTTATTAGGACACATTTTTTCCTGGACATGAGATACAGAGAATCAAGTCTATTTAATGACAAAAAAAAAATCCAGAATTAATAGTTTGGAGATAATTCTAGTTGAAACAGGAAGCCAATATAAATCTGCCAAGATAGAACTAATATGCTGTCTCTTCCGAGTGAAAGTTAAATTATGATACAAGTTCTGGACATGCTGTAATTTGGAGATAGCCTTATAAAAAAGGCCATAAAACCAAACATTGAAGTAATCTATTGCTGTAGCAACTGAGATGTGGCCATATGTCAAAAAGCAAACAAAAAAAAAACTCAAATCATGCAAAGGTTCATAGGTATAGCATACCTCAAAAGTACTAAGTAAATACAAATCAAAATAGGTGGATTAATTGAGTTATGAATGGAGATTTGCTTTTTTAAAATTAGTATTAGCAGCTGAATTCACATTGTTATAGTACATAGGTAAGACTATCAATCTCAGCACACTCAGCTGAAATTTATTGGAGCATTCTTACAATCTTGGATATAACAAACTGGTTCTGTGTTGCAGTTTTGATAATATTTGCATGCTACTTTCATTCATGATACATAAAGTACCTGCTGTCTTGCTGTCTTCTTCAAACATTTCCTTTTTCCCAGAGCTGTTGATAATGCTAATTAATTACCCAGAGATTATGTGAGCTATTTTGGGGAGCAAATGATTAATGAGAAATATTTAGATGGACACTGAAACTGCAAAAGGCCAACACATTCAGTCAGTTCAAACAATGTTGGTTCCAACCTAGATCATTCAAATATGCTTTTTCTATACTGTATATATTTTCCAGATTTAATTTCCTCAAAGTAAATGATGTTTTGATTTTGCATATTTTGCATGAGGAGTGATGTAAGCCTTACTCAGGAGCTTTTTGATATAATTTAGTCAATCATGTGTGCTTAATTAAAATTAAAAGAACAGTAACCAAGTATTGAAATGGTATTGCCTAGGTTTAGCTACAATTACATAACTGCATTCTTCTTTCTTTATCCCTTCCCCCATGCTGCATATAGGCTTATACATAACAGAATTAATTATTTTAATTTTCTCTGCCTATGTTAAAACAAAAAATGGAAAAATGAATTATGAATAAACAAATAGATAAAAAGTGAATATATAAACATGTAAATATGTAAATAGATAAAATAAGTGAATGAAGAGATGAAAAATAGATAAGTGAAGAAATGAATGAATAATTTTCTAAATGATAAATCGGGCTCATTTAAAACATCTTGAGTAAAACAAGTTCACTGACATCTATTCTCTTTACTTGCATATGTAGCAGTCACCGTTCAAAAAGACAAGCAGATTGGTCATTCCCCTCTGGCCTCTATAGAATCTGTAAAACATTAACCTTTCATCTACCAATACCTTGCATGGTTCAATCCATAGCATAATTTATTTGTTCTTATAAACTCTTTGGTGGTGTATAGATATCTTTTCTCCCTGAAAAATATTCCATTCAATGGCACTATGCAAATATAGTCTCAGTGCCCTAAGTAACATTAATTGGTTTTACCTGTTTTTGTTCTTCACCTGAAAGCTGTTTATTTTTTCTCTTATTATAATTTGGCAAAAGACCACATCATAAGTAAGAATATACACTGAATAGATCCATGCTTATTTTGAAAACATAAATTGATAGGGGGTAATTTGGGGGGCAACTATGGTATAAAGAATCAAATATATTCATTTTCATGAAATAAAAGTGGCAAGAGTTCAGCCACATTTTCTGAAGAATTCTGTTAGACAAAAGAAACAATTTCCAATGTCAAATTAACATGATTAACACTATTGACACTTCCTTTACTTCTCATATGTTTTTCCACCTGTGAATGTAGATAGACTCACCAGTCCTGGGCAAAATTAAGAGGTCGGTAAAATTTGTACTTGCTACCTTTTATTACTGTTTTCAAGTACTGTCAATATCTCTTAGATGTGCCTACACACTCTGACATTCCTCTCAATTTTTCTGTAACCATCTTTTTTGCTATCTCTTTCATGGAATACTGATTTAAACTAAGTTAATATCATTGTTTAAAAGGTGCAACAACAAGGAAAAATCAGTTGTAGTAGTGAAGTTGCTAGAAGCTAAGTTCAAAGGAACTCAACTCGAGAAAAAAAAAATAAATGAATTGCAGTCACAAACTTTCTAAATATGAACACTTGAGGTAAGAAAAATATTAAAGTAGGTAAAGTGGGAAATATTTTCAGCTTAGAGAGTTTGGTTAAGAATTGGTCTATTCGGGATAAGGAATGAAGATATAAAATATGTAACTATATAATAAGCCACAAAAGAGCTGAATTGTCCATTTACTTTCTTTTTCATACTTAAATAAGCCTAATGTTTCCTTGAGCATTCTTATTCTTGGTTGGAACTGAAGTCATTTATTAGAAACTGAAGTCAAGAAGTTCCATTATCTGAGGCAGCTAGGTGGCCCAGTGAGTAGAGCGTTGGCCCTGGAGTCAGAAGGACTTGAGTTCGGATCTGGCCTCAGACACTTAACACACACACACACACACACACACACACACACACACACACACACACACAAAACAAAAAACAAAAAAACCTAGCCGTGTGACTTTGGGCAATTACTTAACCCCAATTGCCCTCAAAAAAAAAAAAAAGAAGTTCCATTATGGGGGCTGCTAGATGGTGTAGTGAATTGGAGTCAGGAGGAACTGAGTTCAAATCTGGCATTAGACACTTAACAGTTACTAGCCTGTGGCCTTGGGCAAATCACTTAACCACAATTGCCAAGCCTTCCCCTCCCCCCACAAAAAAGTTCCATTATTTATTCATATCATATACTGGTTTCATCTCCAACTCTTTGATCTTTAAATAGTATAAGCTGTCTAAATTCTTATTTTGACCAAATTATATTTTAGGACTTGGAAAAGCCATAAGAAATATATGATGCATACTCCTTACACTTGTCTGGAAATTAAATATCTACACCATAATATTCTGGTCTTCAATTCAGTAATGCAGATTTATAAAGCTTCTAACAAACAACTCTGCTACCTTTATGACATTCTAAGGACTGTGCACACCATCCATAAAGCTTATCAAGGATCTTCTTTTGTAGTTAATAAATAATTATCTATCTGAATTGAAAAAAAAAGCTGATTTGTTTTTATGAATGGACAAAGTTTTACAATGAGAAATAAAATTGATTATGATTTATTTATGAATTAAGCTGTATCCATAGGGAAATGGAGTTTACAGATCTAGAAAGAAGTGTCTTAAAATTCTCAAGGGTTTTCCATGCAGACAGAGCAAATATATTGGCAGCCTAAAAAGAATATTTTCACAACTAGTCTCTGGAGAGTAAGAGTACACACATTAGTGTCACATTCACATTGAATTCACTCAAGAAACAGTCATGTTATACCAAATTTTTCTAGCACCTAGGTTAGTTGGTTGTATTATGAGATGAAACTTTACATGGTGCATCAACCCTTTTGTGGCACTTAGATATCATCCAGTACTCCTAAGCAATAATATCCTATATTGTTTATAGGCAAAATGTTTGCGTATAAAGAAAAGCAAAAAAGAGAGCAATAGCATATGTTTCCTTCCTCTTTAGCCCCCTGTCCTCTTCATTTATTCTGACATCCTGATTTTCTTTAAACCTTAGACCATTACTTCATTTCACTTTCTTCATTTTAATTAACTTTTATTTATTCCTTCAATTCAAGAAACATATATCTAATTTATACTCTATGCCAAACAATGGTTGTTCATGGGCAATATGGATATGAAATGAGACACCACAATATATCAAATAACTTAGCACCAAATAGTAGCATGCTTCTTTCCTATGATTCCTTGCACCTCCACCCTGCCCCAGAGCTCCCTTAGAGTAAACTTTCTTTCTGAATTTTCTACTGTGGTATTACAAAGCCCTTTAGTAATGCCACTTAGATTCTGGTGATTTCAGTCAAGTTCTTCCAGCTGTATTTAAACATAGTGTGTTTAATAACTGATCATAAATATTTTAATTTTATATCTTTAGAAAGAATCTAAATTAATGCATTGGCCAACATATCCTTTTTCTGAGAAATTCTAGGAGAAAAGTGTGATGAGATACTAGATAATGACAATAATAGATGGCAGTAATAATCAATATAGAGAACAATTTATTCCAGTTGATATACCAACTACACAAGTAAATAAGTTAAATTAATTAAACATGCACTGATGGTAGAACTATGAATTAGTTTAATTATTCTAGAGAACAAGAGCTATGCACAAGGGGCTATAAAATTCTGCCTAGCTTGTGACCCAGCAATAAAATTACTATGTCTCTATCTCAAAGAAATCAAAGCAAAATTAAAAGAACCCATATATACCAGTATATTAATAATAGCTCTTTTTTGTGATGACAAAAAAACCATGCAAAGTTAAAGGATGTCCAATAATTGGAGCATGACTAGACACATTATGATATGATTGCTATGGAATACTAAGTTGCTTTAAGATATTATGAAGAGCATGATTTCAAAGAAAAAAGGAATATATTAAAATGAGACAAAAAGTGAGTAAAATTAGGAGAATAATGTACACAGAAACAGCAAAATTGAAATGATAAGAAGTGTGAAAAAACTTAATTCTAAGCATACAATCATAGAAAACAATTCAAGAGGGCTCATGATGAAAAATTCTATCCACCTCCAGAGAAAGAACCCATGAACCCTAAGTACAGATTGACACATTCTTTTTTCATTATTACCTTTCTTTTTTAGTCTGCAAAAATATGAATATAGAAATATTATATGCATGACTTAATATATATGTATATATGTATATGTATATACAATTACATATATATGTAATGAGCATTATATTTCTTGTCTGCTCAATAGATGCTGCAGATATGGAGGGAGGGAGAAAATTTGAAAATGAAAAGAAAAAATAAACAGAAAAAATAATAAGCAAGTACTAATTGTAGGCAAGGCATGGTGCTAGAACAGGAAGAAGAACAAAACAATTCTTTTCTGCAAAAGTTAATCATATATTAGTCATATTGCAAAAAAGGCAAGAAAAACAAATTTTAAAAATTATGCACTCAATAATCAGTTCTCACTTTGTAAGTAGATAAATTTTTCATCTTGAGTCCTTCAAAATTTTCATAGATCATTGTATTAATAAGAGTAGGTAAGTTTTTCACAGTCGATCCTTATAGTATTGATGTTATTTTTTTGTGATGGCACAATGTTCTCATTCTATTCATTTCATTTTGCCTCAGTTCATGTAAGTCTTCCAAGGCTTTTTAAAAATTTTCTTCTGAAACCATCCCCCTCATCATTTCTAATACCACAATAATGTCATAATCCTAGCTTATTCAGCCATTCCCCAGAGATGAGTAGACCTTCAATTTTCAAATTTTTGAAACTACAAAAAGAGCTGCTAGATATGTGTGTATGTTTCTATATGTGTCTGTGTTACATAATACATATATATCTATATCTATATTTATATCTATATCTATATCTATATATCTAAAAATCTAAATATATATATATATATATATATATATATATATATATATATATATATATAGCCTTTTCCCTTTGATCTCTTTGGAATACAGACCTAATAGTGGGATTACTGGATTAAAGTGTGTGGACAGTTATACAAGCCCTTGGGTATAATTCCAAACTGTTCTTCAAAATATTTGAACTCGGTGGTGGAGCCAAGATGACGGAGTAGAAACAGCACATCCAAGGTGCTCTCCCCCCAGATTAGCTCCAAACCATGTTAAAAGGGACTCTGAACAACTTCTGGAGCCCCAGCACCCACAGAACAACACAGAGAAGCTAACCTCCTGCTGAGGACAGCCCAGGAGCCCTGCAGGAAGGACCAGCATAGCACTCTGGGAGCTGGCAGCTCATCACCCGAGGAGAGCCAAGCCCAGGTCCTCTTGAGCCACGGTTTTAGCCACAGGGCAGCCAGGCCAGCAGGCTGCTGGAGGGACTGCAGAACACCAGCAGCTGTGTCGATTCCAGAATTATCAACACAGATATACCTAGGACAAAGTGAGAAGTTAGTGCCCTATGGACTTTGGGACGAGTATTTGGGAAACATGTCGGCTGCCCCCCTGGGGGCTAGAAGCCACTGAGGAGACACTCCATTTTGCAGTTTTCAGTGGCAGCTCCAGGTCCTGGCCTGCGAACTGTAGGGAGATCCAGCGATCAGTCTTGGGGGGTAATCGCTCTTGCTTTAACCTCCCTGGATCTGGATTGTGATCTGGGGTGGAGGTCGTGGGGTGGATATCCAGCTTGCCAGAAATGTAAGTTGTCCCCCACACATTCGGGACGGATGCTCCCCTGTCTGGTGGCAGAGTCATACTGTGGCAACAAGCCCAAAAGTCAAGTTTTGCCTAGGCAAAGGAAACAAATTAAACAGAAAAATGCAACATTAGACTCCTATTTGGGGGGCAAAGAGGATAGAAGCATGGAACAGTCAGAGGACTGTGAGGTCAGAAATCCTGCTCCAAAAGTCCCAAAGGTAAATATGAGTGTGTTACAGGTCACAGAGGACCTTAAGAAGGACTTTAAAAATCAAATAAGAGTAGTGGAAGAAAAATTGGAAAGAGAAATGAGAAGGATGTAGGAAAAGTATGAAATGAGGGTCAACAGCCTGACTGAGGAAAACAACACCTTAAAAAATAGACTAACTCAAATGGCAAAGGAGGCCCAAAAGGGCAATGAGGAGAAGAATGCCTTAAAAAGTCGAATTTGCCAGATGGAAAAAGAATCTCAAAAGTTCACTGAGGAGATTTATTCCTTCAGAGTTAGACTGGAGCAAATGGAAGCTAATGATTTTATGAGAAATCAAGATGCTGTTAAGCAGATCCAAACAAATGAAAGAATAGAAGGCAATGTGAAATATCTCATGGGAAAAACCACTGACCTGGAAAATAGATCCAGGAGAGACAATTTAAAAATCATTGGACTACCCGAAAGCCATGATCAAAGAAAGAACCTAGAAATCACCCTTCAAGAAATTCTCAAGGAAAATTGCCCTGATGTTTTAGATCCAGAAGGCAAAATAGAGGTTGAAAGAATCCACCGATCACCTCCTGAAAAAGATCCCAAAAAGAAAACTCCCAGGAATATTATAGCCAGGTTCCAGAATCCCCAGATCAAGGAGAAAATACTACAAGCAGCCAGGAAGAAACAATTTCAATATTGTGGAAACACAATCAGAATAGCCCAGGACCTGGCAGCCTCTACACTGAGGTTTTGAAGGGCATGGAATATGATATTCCAGAGGGCAAAAGAGCTGGGACTCAACCCAAGGGTCAGCTACCCAGCAAAACAGAGTATTTTGTTTCAGGGGAAAATATGGTCATTTAGTGGAATAGAGGACTTTCAAGCATTCTTGAGGAAAAAAACAGAGTTGAATAGAAAATTTCACATCCAGACAAAAGAAGCAAGAGATGCCTGAGAAGGTAATCAGGGAAAAGAAATCAAAAGGAACTTATCAAAGTTGACATATTTACATTCCTACATGTAAAAACAATAACTGTGACTGATAAAACCTTTCTCAGTATGAAAATAATGGAAGAAGGGCATATAGTCATATGAATACATATGTGAATGTGTGTATATATGTTTACAATTATACATGGATAGAGGGCATAGGTTGAATTTGTTGGGAAGGGAGGATACTCAAGGTGAAATTATGAGGTGAGAGAGGAAAGTGGCAATAGGAGATGGGGAGAGACAGGGTAGGGTAAACTATCTCATGTAGAAGAAGCAAGGGGAAGTGGCTTCAAGGGAGGGGAAGAATAGGAAGTCAAAAAGGCAAAACCACGTTCTCATTGAATTTGGTTCAGGTAGAGAATGACATATATACTAAATGGGATATCTCAAACTGCAGCAGAATAGGGGGAAGGGGGATGAGAGGGGGGATGATGGATGGGAGGTCATTCTTAGGGGGAGGGGAGGTTGGAAGTACCCACTACAGAAGAGGGACAGGATCGAGTAGAGAATGTACCAGGTGGTGGGTGGGATGGGTGGGAGGGTATTATAAGCAGCCTTGTACAAGATATTTACTATGGTAATATTTTGCCTAGCTAGACATGTACAACATATACTGAATTACTTATCTTCCCAGAGGGAATGGGTGACAAGGGAGGAAGGGAATGGATCTGAAATTCGAGGTCTTAAAATTAAGTGTTTCAAATATATATAAATACTATTATTAATACTCTTTTTCTTGTAATTGGGAGATAAGGTGTGCAGGCATTGGGGCACAGAGATTCACCTTGCTCTAATGGAAAAGTCGAAGGGGGTATGGGAGAAGATATCGGAGAGAGCAGATTGGAGGAAGCAATATCTTGTGGGACTGCTATTCTGGGAGGATGGGTAGGGGATAAACGGGGGAAAAATTGTAACTCAAAGTGTGTTGGAAATGAATGATGTAAAACAGAAGTTAATAAAGCATTTGTTTAATAAAAAAGGAAAAACTATTTAAACTTATTCATAACTCCACCAGTAGAACATTAGTGTCAATTTTTTTCATATCCTCTCCAACATTTATCATTTTACTTTACTCTCATGTTAGGAAATCTGATAGACAGGATTTGGTAGCTTATAGTTGTTTTTACTTGCATTTCCTCTAAGGAAAAGTGATTTGGAGGATTGGTCATATACATACATATAACTTTGATTCCTTCTTTTGAAAATTGCCTATTCATAAACTTTGATCATTTACCAATTGGAGAGTGGCTTTTTTTTTTTATAAATTTGATTCGGTTCTTTTTATATTTAAGAAACGAGGCCTTTATCACGGAAATGTTCTGTAATGTGTTTATATATAAAATAGTTTCCTGCTTTCCTTTTAAATTTGGTTGTATTAGTTTGAGCAAAAATAGTTTAATTTTATATAATAATAATTATTAATTTTACTTCCCACAATCCTCTTTATCACTTCTTTGGTCACAAATTCTTCCCTTGTCCATAGATATGGCAGATAAAAATTTTCCATGCTCCCCCAATTTGCTTATGATATCACCCTTTAGGAATAAATCATTTATGCATTTTTAGTTTATCTTGGTACACAGTAAGAGTGCCAAAAACTAGGTATATACCTAGTTTATAAGTGGATAGATTTTTCATCTTGAGTTCTTCAAAATTGTCATAGATCATTGTACTGATCAGATTAGGTAAGTTTTTCACAGTTGATCCTTATAGTTATTTTTTATGATGGCACAATGTTCTCATTCAATTCATTTCACTTGGCCTCCGTTGATGTAAATCTTCCAAGGCTTTTTAAAAATTTTCTTCTGAAACCATCCCCCTCATCATTTCTTATACCACAATAATATCACTAGTTAAATACATAGTTTTTGTTAAACTTCTTTCTAGTTTTCTGAGCAATTTTTGTCAGAAGGAAGTTCACTTTCAAACTGAGGAGGTAATATGCAAAAGATTATAAAATACAATATTGTCGGTCTTAATTGGAGAAAAAAAATCAGGTTAAAAGGAAGAGCATTAAGGCTTCTTGTAGAAAGTTTAATATTTTACCAATACTTGTAACAAACCAGGGAAAATGTGAAGTAGAGATGAGAGGAAAAAGAATTCTAGGCACAGAGCAGAACAAAGAGAATTCATGTAGTTGGGAAATTACAAGTCTAATGAGAAGAAAAGTAAGAATTCCAGTGTCACTGGATTGTAGAGAATGTGGATAGAGTGTAAAGTATAAAAACATTCTAAAGGTAGAAACACAAAGGATAATAAAGCTTTTAAAAGCAGACAGACAACATAATATTTTATTTAATATGTATTTCTATCATTATTAGTTATTTGAATAATTTGATGCACCTTTAGAAAGCTTCCATTGCTTAACTTTAGAATTGCCTATTTATATCTTTGACAACTTATTTTTGGATGACTCTTATTATACATACATATATGTATACTATATATAAAATGTGTGTGTGCACGTGTGTGTACATATATAATGTGTATACATGCATAGAAAGTTTACTTCTCAAAATACACAAGAAAAATAATATGGAAATATTAAACATGGGAAAAGAAGTCAAAATATTTATCATTTTTTCTAAATATTACAATTCACTTAGAATATCCTAAAGATTCAACTTTTAAAATTTGAAGTGATAGTTTCTATAAAGTAGCAAGATATAGGGGGCATAGGCAAGATGGCAGAATAGAAAGAGGACTTCCACATGGCTCCTGGTTCCACCTCCTGCAATTCATGTAAAAAATGACTTCAAAAAACCCTGGAGCTACAGAAACCACAAAATGATAGAGAGAAGCTAACATCCTGCTGAAGACAACACAGCAGGACTGAAGGGGCCAGTGCATCACTCTGGGAGCCAAGCCCAGCCCCACATATGCCTCAGGGCAGCCACAACCACCCACCAGCTCAAGGGACTTCAGATCACCAGCAGCTGTGGTGGTTTCCAGAATTATCAACCAATAGATGCTAAGGACAAAGTGAGAGCTCAGTGCAGTGTGTACTTTGGGAACAGGGAGTTCAGGAGTATGGTCCAGCCTTTACCCCATGGAGAGAGAAGCAGCTGAGGGACCATGGCTGTGTAGCCGCCACCACGTGGCTGCTTCAGAGCTCCTGGCCTTCATGTTGTAGGGCCACAAAGTGGCCAATCTGAGGGGTAATTGCTCTTGCTTTAGACTGCTCAGATCTGGATCACTGTCTAGGGTAGAGGTCCTAGGGTGAATGACCAGGTTGACAGAGCATGTGGAGGCTTCAGAGAGGACACCCAACTAATAGCTCCAGCAGCTGAGAAAACCCCAGCACCTTGAACAAATCTCCCCTCTCTGGTAGCAGAGTTCTACTGTGGCAAAAACAAATCAAAAGTCAACTAATTGAGTGTCAACATGAGCAAGAAAATGAAGCAAAGCAAGCATAGGAATCCAACATTAGACTCCTGTTTTGGGCACAAAAAGGATCAAAGCATGGGACAGGAGGAAGACAGCAAAGTCAGAACTCCTGCACCAAAAGCTTCCAAGAAAAATATGAGCTGGTTACAGGCCATAGAGGAGCTTAAGAAGGATTTTGAAAACCAAATAAGAGGAGTAGAGGAAAAATTTGGAAGAGAAATGAGAATAATGCAGGAAAATTATGAAATGAGAGTCAGCAATCTGACAGAAGAAAATTACCCATTAAAAAATAGACTAACTTAAATGGCAAAAGAAGCTCAAAAATTAATGAGGAGAAGAATACCTTAAAAAGTTAAATTTGCCAGATGGAAAAAAAAATCTCAAAAGCTCACTGAAGAGAATCATTCCTTCAGCATTAGATTGTAGCAAATGAAAGCTATTGACTTTATGACAAATCAAGATACTCTTTAAAAGATCCAAACAAATGAAAAAATAAAAGACAATGTGAAATATCTCATTGGGAAAACCACTGACCTGGAAAATAGATACAGGAGAGAAAAGTTAAAAATTATTGGACTATCTGAAAGCCATGATAGAAAAAAAAGAACCTAGACAGCATCCTTCAAGAAATTCTCAACAAAAATTGCCCTGATGTTGTAGAACCAGAGGGCAAAATTAGAGGTTGAGAGAATCCACTCATCACCTCCTGAAAAAGATCCCCCCAAAAAGAAAATTCCTAGGAATATTATAGCCAGGTTCTAGAGTTCCCAGATCAAGGAGATAATAATACAAGCAGCCAGGAAGAAACAATTTCAATATTGTGGAAACACAATCAGGATAACACAGGATCTGGCAGCTTCTACCCTGAGGAACTGAAGGGCTTCGAATATGATATTCTGGAATGTAAAGGAGCTAGGATTAAAATCAAGAATCACCTATCCAGCAAAACAGAGCATCATGTTTCAGGGGAAAATATGGTGATTAAATGTAATAGAGGACTTTCAAGCATTCATGATTAAAAAAACAGAGTTGAATAGAAAATTTGGCATTCAGATACAAGAAGCAAGAGAAGCACGAGAAGGTAAACAGGGAAAAGAAATCATAAGGAACTTATCAAATTTGAATCATTTACATTCCTACATGAAAAAATTATAATTGTAACTTGTGAAACTTTTCTCAGTATGAGAATAGTTGAAGGGAATATATATATATATATATATATATATATATATACATATATATATATACACACACACACACACACACACACACACACACACACACACGTATATATATGTATATGTATACATACATATATATGTCTATATAGAAGGGTATATGTATATGGGTGTATGAATACATATGTGAGTGTGTGTATATATGTATACAGGTATACATAAATAGAGGGCACAGGACCCATTTATTAGGAACAGATGATACTTAAAAAGTGAAATTAAGAGTTGAGAGAGGAGTATTATGAGAGGAGATGTAGAGAGACAGAAGGGGAAATTATCTGATATAGAAGAGGGAAGGGAAAACTGTTACAATGGAGGGAAGAACAGGAATGCAAAAGGGAATAAGTCAACCTTATTCTCATTGAATTTGGCTTAGGGAGGGTATAATATGCTCACTTAATAGAGTGTCTCACCCTACATGAGATTAGGGGGCAAAGGGATCAGAGGGGGGATGATAGAAGGGAGGGCAGGCTGTGGAGGCGGGGGGCAGTTAAGACCAGATCAAAGTAGAGAATATAACAAGTGTGGGAATGGGATAAGATTGAGGGAAATATAGTCAGTCTTTCACAATATATCCAGTATGGAAATGTTTTGCATACATGTACAACTTACACTGAACTGCTTATCTTCCCAGAAAGGGTGGGTGATGGGGGAGGTAGGGAAAGAATCAGGAAATCAAAGGTTTAAAATAAAATGTTTAAATACTTATTATTGTTGTTGTTGTTGTTGTTGTTGTTGTTTTACATTTAACTAGGAAATAAGATATAAAGGCACTGCAGCATAAAGATCCACCATGCCCTGCTGGAAAGTCAGAGGATCAGTGGGGGAAGATATGGGAGAGAGCAGATTGGGGAAGCAGATATTCACTGGAATCACTGTTTTGGGGTGGTGGGTAGGGGAAAATTGGGAGAAAATTTGTAACCCAAAATCTTGTGGAAATGAATGATGTAAACCATAAATAAACATAAAATAGTAGTAAGACATAAAGAAATCCATTAAATATTTAGCATGTTATAGAAATTCATATAATTCAGCAGAAAGAAATAAAAAAAACATTCAGAATAATAAAAAAGTATTAAATATCAGGAGTAAGTCAAGATATATTCAAGATATGGGTATAATTATAAGACTTTTTACAGAAATAAAAAAAAATAATAATTGTGTTATATTAATTACTCCTGGTTTGGCTATGCTAATATTAAAATTTATTAATGCATTTAATATCATACTAATTAAACTACCTAAGTATTATTTCATTGGTTCAAGCAAAATAATAACAAAATTTTATTTAGAGAAACTTTAGATTCATAACATTAAGAGAAATAATGGGAGTACGTAAATAATAAAGAGTTGTAACTAATGGCATCAGAACAAAAATCATACTATAAAGCAGAAATCTCATACTAGAAAGTAGCATGGTATTCATCAAAATAATTTAGAAGTATAAAAGTTTATACACACATGGACATATACAAACACATACATACACACAGAGTACATATATATATATATATATATATATATATGCCTCTATCTTGCTATACATGCTTAGATGGTATGACCTTGAATATATTTACATATAAAAGATTTATACAACATATATATTTCATGTATTCATTTATAAATTATTGTAATAAATGAGGTAAAATTAATCTAGCTGTAATCTCTGCTACATAATCTTCAGATTTCTATATAATCTTTTTCTCAGATAGTGGATCTTTTCTCCAGTAGTGAGTATCCTTGACACAGAGAGAATCACAGAGCTCACAATGATAGAAAACTTCCTAATTTGTTCAGTTAATAAGGCCATAGAGGAGAGGAACAGACTTAGACCTTTCCCTTCATTATAATGATGAGTTATACATATGTTACAGTATGCACTCATAATATGCAGGTCTGAGGAAGGGAGTTCAGTTCTCTCTTGACCACAGGTAACGTTGGGGATAACACTGGATAAAATAGGAGTGATACTTTATCACCTCAGATACCAATCTTTTATCTTTGTTATTTTTCATCAGATGAAATAAATCTATTTCATATGCAGTATATTAAATGCAGTGTATTGTTAGCTTGAGTGTACTTGAATCAATGGTGAGGGCCCCTTTTCCCATTTATTTGTTGAAATCTATATAAGAATCAAATAATGGTGTTCCCAATGGAAACCTGGTAAAAGCAAATATGAGCCAATTGCAGCCCTAGTGGAAAACCTTTAGTTCAAAATTGGACCCAATCCATAAAAACTCAGAGCTTCAGCTCTGAAACAGAGGTTACATAAAGCAATTTGATTTTAATGTAACAACTTTATTAGTTACTCTACTGGAATCCCTTTACCACCCCAGTTCCCAACTTTTTCTATTTTCAACCTGTGAAACTTCATTCTTCGCTAACTCCTACTATCTGATTTTTAAGTACTGTTCCAATTTTGCTCAGCACTGCTACCAAAAGTCCTATATTTCAACTGATTTCATACACTACTTTTTTATAAAATTCATTTCAACAAGCATTTATTTAAGTGCCTTCCATGTGCCAGTCAAGTTTAGATGAGGGTGATACAAAGACAAAAATGAGAATTTTTACACTCTAGATTATATTTTATTCCCTCATCATTCTCTTATCTCATTCCCCATAATAATTGGTCCAAAACATGTCTTCTCTTCTCTTAACATCAAATTTACCATTATCACCATATTGCCACCCACTTATAAGAAAATATCTAGCCTCCTATTTCATAGATTGATGCTATTTGATGTGAACTTACTTCAGCTTCTCTCACATGTTTCTCAAATATTCTCAGTATTATTGTTTTCATTAACTTATCTTCGTTTTGACATAAAAGAATATATTTCTGCTATTTATTTAAGGTTCCTACCTGTCCCCATGGAACTTTTCCCTCTTTTTACCTGGTCCTTGCCAAAGAAATAATCCCCCATTTTCTCTTGTACTTTCAATCTTTCTCCTGTATTCTTTCTAATCTGTCCCCCAACTTAACAAAAATTTATTGATATCTTTTATTTTTACATCAGCTACATTTCTTAATTTAACCTTCATATTCTTCCAGCTTCCTACAAATATGCTCCCTATTCTGAAGAAGAAAAAAGTTTTCCTGAAAGCTCCTATCTCATTCATGTACTCATCCATCTGTTTCCTCTCCTATGATATTTATTCTATTGAGAAAGTTGCCTTCATCTCACTTCTAAACTTCCTTACTATAATCTTTACCTTCAGCTTTTTTTTTCCATTTTATCTTCTTGCTTGAAGGCTGTCCCAGAAGTGTTTTCTCAGAGATTCTTAATTTTCCTTGTGCCATGGACTCTTTTATTGGTGTGATGAAATCTATGAACTTTTCATCAGAATAATATTTTAAGTAATTGAAGGAAATGCTAAATCTTATTTGGAGGCCAGAGATAATAAAGATGCATTTTTCCTTTTCCAAGTTCATGGACTCTCTAAAATTTATGTACTGATCCATGGACCTATCTTCATCCTTGAGGTCTTATCAGTTTTTCCATTGTTGACCAACACTCTCAACTCATTGAACTCTCCTTCCTTGGCTTATGAACTACACTTTCCTGGTTCTTACTCTTTTTTAATTACTCTGTACATGGCTTCTTGATCCTTTATTTAAGATCCTTTAAAGTGAGTGTTCCTTGGTGTATTACCCCTTATTTAGCTATTCACTTTTACCCCTCTTGAAAGTTCAAGCACTCCTATGCCTTCAAGTACTAACTTTATGAAGATTTTTCTTACATTTATATTTTCAGCATCAACATCTATTTGGAGCCCACATCTTCATTTCAACTACCCACAGGACATGAATGTTCCACCAGTATTTCAAGGATTTCCAATATTAAATTTATCTTTAAACATGTTCCTCCTTTTGACATTACTTTTTCTCTCTATGGTACCATCATTCACTAGCCTCCAATGTTTGTAATCTTGGAATAACTTTTCACATTTCTCTTTCATTTAACTCTCATATCCAAATAGTTACCAAGTCTATTTATTCCATTTCCCCAATATCTCTTAATTAATGCTCTCTTCTTTATTCTCATTGCCATATTAAACTAGGACTTCATTACCCTCTATTTCAGCAGCTGAAATTGGTTCCAAACAGGACTTCTAGCCTGCATTCTATCTAACCTATATATTCTGTCATTGGAAAAATGGCAAAATATTTTTTCCTTCTATATATACCCATGGATTTAGACCTGAAAGAGGTTTTAGCACTAATCTATTTACCTCTCTAATTTTCAAATGAAAAAACAAAGTGAGTCCCTGAGACATTAAAGGATTTGTTCAAGTCTGCATAAAAAGTGAGGGAAAAAAAAGCAAAACTATGTTTTGAACTTAAGGTCTTCAGACTCACAATACCTATATCTTTTCACTGAACCACACTGACTCCAATAGTCATGACATTCATCTCCACAGAACATTTCTGTGATTTCTTATTTCATATTTCGTAAAGTTTATGCTCATATAACTATTATTCAAGACCTTCCACAATGTAGTACTACATTATGTTTCAAATCTTATATTGTTTATTTCCCTCCTCCATGGAATTTACGTTCTAGACTAAATAGACAACTACTGCTCCAAAAATAAAAAACAAACAAACATACTCTGTGCTTTTATTCCTCTGGACCTTTGATAAGGACTGCTTTATAATTCAGTTGTGCACTACTCACCCTCCATCCACTATACCACAGTCACTCTCTTATGCTAATCAATATCACTTCTTTAAAGACTAACTCAAATGACACTTCCAAGAATGATTCTTCTGGGATGTTACACAACTTTCCCTTTTGTTGTACAAATGACAGGGGGAGAGAAAAGAGAATAAACATTTATATAATACCTACTCTATGCCAAGTGTTTTTTTTTAAACAAATGATATCTCATTTGGTCCTCGTATCAACGCTGTAAATTAGGTACTATTATTTCCATTTCACAGTTGAGTAAACTGGGGTAAACAGAACTTAAATGACTTGACCAAGGTCACTGTGCTAATAGTAAATGTCTGAGACTGGATTTTAATTCCTGACTCACAGTCCAGTATTATATCCACACCACCACTTAACTACATCTAACACGTAGTATTTTGTTTTGTAACTCTTAAATATACTTATTGAAATTATTTATGCTAGCATATACCTCCCTTCAGAACTAAAGCTACTATCTTACCTGTATTTTACATATTTTAGCACCTAACTCTGTGTTGTACATGTAACATTTTCTAAAACTCACATTCTATTCCATATACATTTTACACGCACAAAAGCATAAATGTGCATGTATATATATATACATATATATATAATACTTATACACACACACACACACACACATATATATAATATAAAATAGATTATATTATTAGCTGCCAAGAAACTTTCTACTTCAGTGCTGTTCTTTCCAAAGGATATATAAGGCTTTCTGTATGTCCTGTTTTATCCTGATGGAAGGAGTATTATATTCTATTGCACCCAAATAGATGTGGCCTATGTTACTGAACAAAGTGGGCCCATTATAGTTAAATTGTGCCCACTTGTTGGTCTAGCTACTCTCATCAAGGGTAAAAGATCATCTCATTCAAGGTGAAGAAAATTTTTATTCAATGTTTGCCCAGAGTGAAGTGTCAACTTTATGGCCAGGAAGAATCAGAGCTACTGCCCCAAGAGGTTCAAAGAGAAGAAAAGTATGCCCTACATTCCTCAAAATTCTTCTTAATTTTATTGTGCCTTAACACTGACACCTAGTGGATTTTTGTAGAAAGTAAAGAATAAATGTTTAGCCTTTGATTTTTAGGTTATTTGTGTATGTATTCAATTTAAGGTGACTAAAAAACTGAAGAGCACATGGTTAAATACGATAAAATGTCTGCTAGCATATAATTAATTTTTCTTCTGAACATGATCTTTTGTGCAAAATTCAGTATTTTAACAATAAGTGGGATAAGTTCAGGCCCTAATATTTCTTTTTTATAATAAATTTACCAGAGGATACATCCATATCAAAGGAAGTCTGAAACTTTTTTGCAATTTATAATCTTAAAGATTTGTCTAGAAATTGAAAGGTTAAGTGACTTGGCCAGAATACTACAGTCATATGTCAGAGGACGGATTGGGACTCAGATTGTTCTAGCTTTAAGGCCATTTCTCTACCCTTTTTACTATGCCTTAGTAACAAAAGAAAGTAAATAAAATTAATTGTGGCTTCATCATCAAGAATCAGTTACTATTTCCTATGACTACAAATCTACCCTAATTTAAGGAAATGTTGACACTTGAAAGAAGCTCTCAGAAGATACACAATTATGATAAAGAATGCAGTGGTTATCTAGAAATTGTAAGTAACAAAATTAACTTCTACTGACCAAAAACAATCTTAATGATATAAATCTTAGACTTTTTCATATTCATATTCCTTGACTACAAAGAGTTTAATGGGAACAGGGATTGTGTAGGATAATATCCTCTGTATGTTAAAATGAAGAGCAACCACTGTATTACCCCTAGTATAAAGTAATCATAACAGAAGACTACAGGAGCTAATTCTGTGCTGGGTTAAATTATAGGGATGCTATGTAATTATGGTTTGCAAGGAATCCTATGTGATTATAATTCAGAGACTTTAGACAGATTGGTTTGTTTTTGTCACATTTGACGACACAATCTTTGTCATATAAAATCTGATTATCTTTGTTTTTATTCTTCAAAAGAGCACCACAGTTATATTATCGGAAACATTATTAGTACAATATTGATTAAAAGAGAAAGTGACTTAAAATGCTACTTATTAGTTATGCATTTCTTCATTATCTTAGCAGAATGGCTACAAAAGCAATTGTCTTAACATTTATTTTTACCAGCCTCTTCCATTTGAATACAATTGCAATTGCTGTTTCCTATTTGTTTTCAAAATACATTTTACTCTTTTATAAACATCTTTCCCTTCAAAATTATGTATTTAGAATCAATGAAATTGGATATAAATGACAACAAACATATTTATGAGAACTGGAAATTTCAGTTCAGTATCAAAATATTTATAATTACCTGAATATCTAATCTTATGTTAGCAAAAAATCAGCATATTTGATGTTTTAGATGTGGATATAGGCATAGAGAATATTTTAAACATAACTACAGTACAAAGGCAGTGCAGTGTTATTTGATAATTAGTGATCTTTTTTTGATTAGACCAAAAAGATTGCATTTGGAATATATATTAAATAAATGGAAAGGGTAGTCTTTACATTATCCATATCAAACAAAATAGAAACACTAGATCAATAATTAAAATATTTGTATGTGTATACTCTTTTATTTTTCACTTGAGTATACCATACAGCTGATTGAAAGATTTTGTTCTTGTTTTCAATCAATCTCCTATTTTGATGGAGTACAATCATATCCATATAATTCAAAGAATTGGTCTCTCTTTTTCTTTTTTTGCTTTTTGGAGGGCAGTTGGGGTTAAGTGACTTGCCAATGGTCACACAACTAGTTTTTGTGTTAAGTGTCTGAGATACGATTTGAACTCAGGTCCTTCTGACTCCAGGGCTGGTGCTCTATTCACTATGCCACCTAGCCACCCCCAAATTAGTCATTTTATAAAATAAAACCTTACAGATTTTTAGAGACTATCAAGTTCTACCTTTCAAGTAAAAGTAACTTACCCATATTATTATTTACTGACTTTTTACTGAGTTATTGAATTAACAGATGAAGAAATAAAGACCCCCCCAAAGAATAAGTGACTTGCTTACTTACAGTGACAAAATTGGTAGTAAATTCCAAGTCTACTGGTTCTCATTCCTGTCCTCATTCTATTGCAGGGATATATTGTGTACATGGATAACAAATGAAACTGTCCCTTGCTTAAAGCTTCAAAGACAAACTTAGATAGCCTTCCTACAAGACATTTCCTATAGGTGCTAAGACATTATCCTTCAATGATTCCATCTCCTCAAAGTCTTCTTGAGAAATAATTCATTTAAATATACCTCCTAATTTTATTTTATCATTCTAGATTCAAAGACTTAGAAAATAGAAAATAGCAACAAAAACAAGAAAGAGAAAAAATGCACATCTCATAAGAACAGAGCAGTTTAGGTTTATATGTTCTTTATACATTAAAATATAAATATTTTGAGCGAAGTCATTAAGTTCTGCTATCTATATTTTCTCTAGCTTTCTAGGGATAACAAATAGTTCAACTCCATGATATTCTGGAAGTCACCTATACAATGTGTGCCTGTAATGGAAATGTAGATTTAAAGATCTTCCCTTCCCCTAGGCCCTTTGATTGGCTTAAGAGACTCTGAAAACCTTCCTTGATTTGAAAATATACTCTGCCTCCTAATAGGCTGAATGTGATCACATGGAGCCTGTGATAGGAGGCTTGGTTTTCAGGAATGACCACACCTTGATGCTGTGTGATTGACAGTGGGTCAAGAGGGTGGTTACATTCTCTGAGCCAGGAGAAGGCTATATAATTCCTGATGTGAGGCTTTACTTTGGGGCTCACTTTGAGAAGTGTTGTGTGATTTGACCAGATGAGTGTCTGGGCAGCTGTTGAGAGCCCCCTGGCTTTGAAAACCCAGATGTTGATGCTTCCCTCTCTGGTAACTGTGATTTGGTATTGATGCAATGTTGGGACAGTTTGGAAGTCTGTCTGCTTGATCTGTTTGTTTCTCTGTTTTGAAACTTCTGTCTGTATACTTTGAAGTTCAGGGTGCTGACCTTTTCACCCTAAACTAGATAAATGATATATGTTTGTTTGATTAAAGTAAGCTTGTTAACCCATTTTGAGTTTCTTTCCTTTTAAAAAGCAGATCTAGGAACCTGTGTTGGCAGCCACCCTGGGGATGTTAGGGTGCTTGCTGCTACACTGCCTCAATTTCTCCAAATGTAAAATAAAAGGTATAAGAGCATGAACTTTCCAGATTTGCTGTGGGGTTATAATGAGAAATCAGTTTAGTATTTTGCTAACCTTAAAGCTATCATATAAATGCTCGCTATTATAATTACTTGTGTAAAATAAACAGTAATGTACAATGGAGAGAATGGAGAACTAGGATTAAAAAAATATTGTAATGGTCTTGACTGCCAATAATCAACCTATATGAACTTAATCAAATTACTTAAACTCTCTGTTTCAGTTTCTCCATCCATGAAATGCAAATGATAAAGAGATTACTTATAACAAAGGACTGTTATAAAAACTGAATGATGTTAAAAATAGGGGGCAGAGCCAAAATGGCAGAGTAGAAACAACACTTCCACAAAGCTCCAGCCCACACCACTTCAAAATTATGTAAAAAGGGACCCTGAACAACCTCTGGAGCTCCAACACCCACAGAACACCACAGAGATGCCAACCTCCCACTGAAGACAGCCCGGCAGTCTGGCAGGATGTGGCCAGCATAGCACTCTGAGAGGTGAGGCCAGGATCTCATGAGTCAGAGGTTTTAGCCCCAGGGCAGCAGGACCAGCACCAGGCTGCAGGGAACAGAGAACACCAGCAGTTGTGGCTTTTCCAGAGTTACAAACAGATAGATACGTGGGACAAAGTGAGAGGTTAGTGCCCTATGGACTTTGGGACCAGAATTTGTGAACATGGCAGCTTCTTCCCCTGTGGGCAAGAAGACACTGATAAGTGGTGGCACAGCTTCAGTTGCAGCTTTGGATCCTGGTCTGCAGACTGTAGGGGGATGCATAAATCAGTCTAGGGGGTAATCACTATTGCTTTAACCTCCCTGGATCTGGATTGCTTTCTGGGGTGGAGGTCTTGGGGTGTGTGTCCAGCTTGCCATATTGTGTGGGGGCTTCAGTGAGGGCACCCAACTAATACCTCCGTTAGTTGAAAAGACCCAATGTTTGGGATGGAAGCTCCCCTGTCTGGTACTAGAGTCCTACTGTGGCAACAAGCCCAAAAGTCAAGTAATTGAGTGGCAACATGCCTAGGCAAAGGAAACAAAATAAACAGAAAAATTCAACATTAGACTCCTATAGTGGGGCCAAAGAGGATCGAAGCATGGAAGAGGAGGAGGACTGTGAGGTCAGAAATCCTGCACCAAAATCTCCAAATGAAAATACAAGCATGTTATAGGCCATAGAGGACCTTAAAAAGGATTTTAAAAACAAAATAAGAGAAGTGGAGGAAAACTTTGGAAGAGAAATGAGAAGAATGCAGGAAAAGGATGAAATAAGAGTCAAGAGCCTAACTGAGGAAAATAACACCTTAAAAAATAGACTAACTCAAATGGCAAAAGAGGCTCAAAAAGGCAATGAGGAGAAGAATGCCTTAAAAACCCGAATTTGCCAGATGGAAAAAGAATCTCAAAAGCTCACTGAGGAGATTCATTCCTTCAAAATTAGACTGGAGCAAATGAAAGCCAGTGTCTTTATGAGAAATCAAGATGCTGTTAAACAGATCCAAGCAATTGAAAGAATAGAAGGCAATGTGAAATATCTCGTGGGAAAAACCACTGACCTGGAAAATAGATCGAGGAGAGATAATTTAAAAATTATTGGACTACCTGAAAGCCATGATCAAAGAAAGAACTTAGAAATCATCCTGCAAGAAATTCTCAAGGAAAAGTGCCCAGATGTTTTAGAACCAGTGGGGGAAATAGAGGTTGAAAGAATCCACCAATCACCTCCTGGAAAAGATCCCAAAAAGAAAACTCCTAGGAATATTATAGCCAGGTTCCAGAATTCCCAGATCAAGGAGAAAATGGTACAAGCAGCCAGGAAGAAACAATTTCAATATTGTGGAAACACAATCAGAATAGCACAGGAAGTGGCAGCTTCTACACTGAGGGATGGAAGGGCATGGAATATGATATTCTGGAGGGCAAAAGAGCTGGGATTAAAACCAAGAATCATCTACCCAGCAAAACTGAGTATTTTGTTTCAGGGGTAAATATGATCATTCAGTGGAATAAAGGACTTTCAAGCATTCTTGAGGAAAAAAACCAGAGTTGAATAGAAAATTTGACATTCAGACATAAGAAGCAAGAGATGCTTGAGAAAGTAAACAGGGAAAAGAAATCAAAAGGAACTTATCTAAGTTGAACTATTTACATTCCTACATGGAAAAAACAATAACTGTTACTGAAGAAACCTTTCTCAGTATGAAAATAATTGAAGAAGGGTATATGGGCATATGAATACATATGTGAATGTGTGTATATATGTTTACAGGTATACATGCATAGAGGGCACAAGTCGAATTTGGTGGGAAGGGATGATACTTAAGGGGTGAATTTAAGAGGTGAGAGAGGAATGTGGCAAGAGGAGAAGGGGAGAGAAAGGGTGGGGTAAACTATCTCATTTAAAATAGGCAAGGGGAAGTAGTTGGAGGGGAGGGGAAAAACAGGAGGGCAAAAAGGCAAAACCATATTCTCATTGAGTTTGGCTCAGGGAGATAATGACATACATACTAAATGGGATATCTCACCCTGCAGGAAAGTAGGGGGGGATTAGAGGGGGAATGATGGAGGGGAGGGCATATTGGGGGGAGGGGAGGTTGGAGGCACACACTTTTGAAGAGGGACAGGATCAAAGTAGGGAATGGACCAGGTGGGGGGTGGGATGGGTGGAAGGAAAATATATCCAGTCTTTTATAATATATCTACTATGGTAAAGTTTGGATAGCTATACATATACAACATATACTGAATTGCTTATCTTCCCAGCAGGAGTGGGTGACAAGTCACAAAGGGAATGGATTTGAAATTTGAAGTTTTTAAATTAAATGTTTGAAATATATATAAATACTATTATTAATACTATTTTGCATGTAATTGGTAGATAAGCTGTACAGGCATTGGGGCATAGAGATTCACCTTGCCCTTATGGAAAAGTTGAAGGGGATATGGGAGAAGATATGGGAGAGAGCAGATTGGATGAGGGGATATCTTGTGGGACTGCTATTCTGGGGTGGTGGGTAGGGGAAAAATGGGGAAAAATTGTAACTCAAAATCTGGAAGAAATGAATGATGTAAACCAGAAGTTAATAAATAAAATAAAATAAAATAAAATGTAATAAAATAAAAAAAAAAATGTTAAAAATACCAACAGATGTGAGAGATGATGATCATAGTTATGATGGCGGATAAATATCTTTCATAGTATCTGAAATTTACATAGCATTTTAAAGTTAGCAAAACAATGCATAATGCATTAACTGGTCTCAGACACATACTACATGCAAGTGCTACATGCCTCAGTTTGAAAAAAATGCACTCAAAGAGGAAATAGCAAAGAAAATCTCTCATGGTGTCACAAAGAGTCAGACATTACTAAAATGACTGAATAACAATAATAATAACAACAACACCTTAGGGCCATGTAACTAGCAAGTGTCAGAGGCAGAATTTTAAGTTAATTATTCCTGAAAATATTTTCAGTATCATTACCATCTGTGCCACACTATCTCTATATGATGCTAAAATGAAGTTCCATAATATCATAAAATTATGTATTTGGAACCAGGATGTAATTTGTGTCTTTTATTCCAAGCCTCTCATTTTTAGAGAAGGAAACTGAGTCTCAAGCATGGTAAGATTAGTAAGTTTTAGAAGGAGGATTTGAACCTAGGTCCTTTTGTTACAGTCAGTACTCTTTGTAATATGTTGTCACCTCTATCATTTTATATATCATTTACAAAACATATATGAAGTTTAGTATTCTAGCAATTTATTCAGATCCAAAGAAATTAAGACAAAGGATTTTTTGGAATTATATATTAACCCTTTATTCAAATAAACCCTGTCCAATGAATATATACATATATATAAAACAAAAAAGTCAATTCATCTCTCCTGCTGGGTTTGAGGATTGAAAACCAGTTCACCCAGACAAAAGTAATTTCCTGGAAGATTAGTTTTAATGTTTTTCCTGTCATCTGGGGGTGGCTTTATTTCATTAGATTTGGTAAACAAGTAATTAGTATTTCAATAGGTCATGGCCAATATTATAGTATGATAATCACCAGGAACCGTGCCTTTGTAGCATAATAGTATTATAGTGTAAAGTCTAGGGAAAAAAAACAAACAACTATCAAATAACTTAATCTAATCTTAGAGAAAATTATTTTTATTTTAAATAATCATCTTGAGTGACACCGCCAACTGTATTACTAAGAGGGAAAGGACTTCCTCTTTGAATCTATTTCCTCATATTAAAAATAAGGTATCTGCAGTATTTATCTCACAGGGTTATTAACATCAAATGAGATCATGAACTTAGAGTACTTTCAAAATTTATAAAAATGTTCATTTATTCAATGTTAGAAAATTTCTGTTACTGGATCTATATACATTTGCATCTTTGCCCATGATGTTTAGTTCCTTACTATAAGGAATGAAACCAGGAGATCTCAGGAATAAACAACAAAGAAGGTATGCCATGGGGTCCTAAGTGAAAGTTCAACACTAATAGTAAACACTACAAAAGTTTCAGTACACCTGAAAGAATAGAGGATAAACAGTAACTAGGTTGGTTTATTTGTTTTCCCTAACAGAAGACATATTAGAAATGGCCTTTGGGGTTACAGCTAATCCTTTGTAAGAGATTTGTGTAGGTGTTGAGATCTTTCAGGAAGTGGCTCAAAGATGTTGCTAAACAAGTTTTATCTATAGTTAAATAGCATAAGAAAAGTAGGGTGGAAGCTTCCAAATTTAACAAATTATTTTTCCTAACTTAGTGGTAAACTATCCTGGTTTTATGCTTATGAAGGCCTGGAAATACTATCAGGCATCTGTACATTCAGGTCCTGGGATAAAGCTCCACTTATTCTGCTTTAGTTATGAGTCTGAGTTAAACCCTCACTTCCCCTTCTATTGTCCCCCACACTGATTTTTGGCCCCACCCCCCTCCCACTCTCTGTGCTCTCTCTCTGTCTCTGTCTCTCTCTCTCTCTCTCTCTGTCTCTCTGTCTCTCTCTGTCTCTGTCTCGTCTTTGTCTCTGTCTCTCTCTTTCTCTCTGTCTCCCTCTCATGTACTGAATGAAGGTGATTATAGATGATTATGGACATCCTTAATGAACAAAGGTTGTTTGTTTATTGTGCTGTCTCTTAAAAAAGAGGGAAGGTAAGGCACTCTCCCGGTCTAGTCTGTATCTATTCTAGCACAGATTGAGTGTAAACAAAATTAGATACCATATGTGATTTTTCTTGATAAATATCCAAGTGCCGTACAGATTGATTTTGGACTTTTGCTTATTATGTCTCTTGTGAAGCTTGTAGATGTGTAATTTAGTAAAGTCAGCAACAGATACATGTATTTCCACTCCATCTAATCTGGATAGACATTTCTTTCTGTCTCTCCCTTCCACCACTTCCTTTCTCTTCCCTCATATTCTCCTCTCTACTTCATCTTCTCCCTTAATATCATGTTATCAAGAAGTATCTCTTAAAACTTATAGGAGGTCATCAATATCACTCCACCCAAGCCCTCTGTACCTAGAACATGATACATACTCATGTAATGAAAGTTAGTTTCAAGTCAGTACAGTTCAATCTATCTTCTTCTTTGGACTTGCTCTATTGTAGGAGTAATATCTATCATTACCATATTTTCCTGGTAGTTTAAGTACAAATGTCAAACCATAAGGAAGGATGCCAAAGTTACCTACTATAGCTTGAATGCAATATCAGCATGCACAGCACAGTGGAAAAGAAGTTATGTTCTACTGATTTACTTCTGTATTCTTGTAAAGTGAACTTACTAAGGCTAAGACAACCTTTTTTTCTTAAATGGTCTACAAGCACCTCATTTTATTCCTATTTTGGACTTGAAGCATAACAGGCTTGACCCAATCCTAGTATAAATTGCGATTTCCTGGTATTGATAACTAGAAAACTTATTCCCAAATGTAGCCAAAATCTCCCCCAGTGCCAAAACGAGCTTGACCTTGGACCCTACTTCTCTGCTTACCAATCTCAGTATTTTTTCTAACTAATGTGCAAATGAAAGTTTTTCTATTTTCCTCCAGAAAAAATCTCTTCTTTCTACTACCCCTTCAGCAAGCATTGCCCTGAATACATTGGTCATTAAATTATTTAAAATCTCAATTATTATTAACTTCTTGAATTTATTGTTAATTTTATTATTATACAGCTTTAAATAATATATAATATATGGAATTATATTTTATAATATTTAATTCAATTTATTCATTATTTAATTTAATTATTTAAAATACCAAAGGTTCCCAATTAAAAAACAAAACAAAAACAAAAATTATCAATCATTCCATCTTTTTCCTTTCCATAATTTCTTCCTATTTAAAAATGAGCTTGTTTTCCTATTTAATGGCCTTAGGAAGAGGATATTATAATCTTCTGTAACCTTCAGATGCTTCTGTGTTTATGCTTCATAAATTTATAATAAATTTCCTTAGATTCTTCAGAGAAAAGAAAATATTGTTGTAAGTTAAAAGACCTGTAGTCAAGTCTTTCCCCTCACAAATTGTTACTAATGTATGAGCAATTTTTTAAACTCTTCTGAGGCTCAGTTTTCTGGTCTCTAAAATGGACACAGTCATTAATGTGCTTCTAGATCTCTTCTTGACAGATTACTGCAAAGCAATGGATTCCCCATTGCCTTAATCTCCAACCCCTTAGTACAAATATTTGTTAGTAAAGCAGTCAAAAATACCTGGTGCTGAGATGTTGTAAGGCAGCAATACCTATTGCCCTCCTCTTTGACTCAGTGACTTTTTATAATTATGCCTTACAAGTTACATCTACACACCCCTACTAACTGGAAATTTCCTTCATTATAAAATCTGAGCTGGGTCTATTTATTGGCCTCTGTCAATTTCTCCCTCTGCTTCCTCTTCCTTCTCTTGTAACAAAGAAGGAACTAGGATTAGTTTCCATGAAGTTTCTGGGACTTTTGAGTTAATTTGTGAAGGACAATTGATTGAGGAGCCCATTCATTGAATCAGGAAACCTGATGAGAGCTTTGATCTGGAAAAAACATTTATTAAAAGCCCTTCTTCCTCCCCCAGGGACGTGAAGGTCACTTCTCCTGAAGCTAGACACCACACACATACACACACACACACACACACACACACACACACACACACACACTCATTTAATTGAGAAATATTTCATATTCACACTCCTCCCAACCTATATAAGGTGTCCAAAAATTAGTTATACCCTTTGTTCTGAAGCTGGAAAGGCAATTCTATAACACCTTGGAAGTTGACAAATGTCACAAACCAGGACATAATTTATAGCTTTGTTCATTTTTGAGACTTGAGAAAGTACTAAGAAAATGTCAATACTGCAGATCAAAATTTTAAAAAGTGTTTCATGTATACATTTTAAAAAGTTAAGCATTCACTATAGCACTGTAGTTTTGAACCAGTCTTCCATTGTTCTCATTTTCCTTCCGTCCTATGTATTTCAAATTATGCTTTATATCTTCCCACAAAATAATTAACACATTCCATAAAAAATATGCTGTGGTTTTAGGAATTGTTGTTCTTTGGATTTCTTTTAGAAGAACCCTCCCCACTGCAAGTCTCAAGTCTGGTGGAATGTACTGATCCAGTCACACTTGAGTTATATCTTTTATCAGGCCATTGTTATAATCTATTGAAATATAATTATGTATTTGAAAGGGTTTTGAATGTGGTCATGTTATATATAAATGAAAACTATTTAAGTAGCATGGAAAATATATATGAAATATATGTGCTCAATGAGGTAATATATTTTTAGAAAGCACAAACAAAATTAAACCACATTTAAAAAAAAACTCCTTCTCTGTAAATAGAGAACTAGACTCCTATTTTCTCCCAAGTGTCAATTAAAGGAACATTTATTAAGTACCTACTATGTATTAGACATTGTATTATACCCTAGGGTTACAAAGAAAGGCAAAATACACTATCTTCTGTAAAGGAGGTCAGAGAGTGGTGGGGATACAACATATAAACAATTACATAAATATAAGGTATCTAAAGAATAAATTGGAAATAACTAACACAGGAAAGGTGCTACCATTTGGGGGGGGCAGAAATCAGGAAAGTCTATTTTAGAACCAGGTATTAATTTATTAATTTATGTGGAACATGAAGGCATCCAAGAAGTCCAAGAGGCTAAGATGAGGGCTGAGTGAATTCTAGACATAGAGGAATTAGCCTGGGCAAATACATGGTTTGGAGATGAAGAGAATCTTCTGTGAGGAAGAACACATATGTCAGCATCACTGTATCACAGAAAGATGAAGGTAAATAAATAATGGAAAGGTAGTAAGGAGCTGGGATATAATGCAATTTTTATTTTACTTGGTCATAAAGATGATAGAGAACCACTGGAGTTTATTGAACAGGGCAATAATTTAGTCAGACCTGTGCTTTTCAAGGATTAATTTGATATCTGAATGGAAGATGAACTGGAGAAGAGAGATACTCGAGGCAAGAATACCCACAAGAAGGCTACAATTATGATTAATGCAAGGAGAAGGTAAGGTCAAGATGGCAGTGTAAGTACAGGGATTTGTCTGAGCACTCCCAAATTCATCTTCAAACACTGGTACATTAATATGTAAAATGAAATTCTGATACGTCAGAACCAATAAAAGTATAGGGAAAAACAATTTTTCTAGAATAAGATAACTTAGAAGGTCAGGAACAGATATATGATTGCACTGGGTTGAGAATGGAGTATAGTCCAGTACAGGCTGCCCCCAGAAAATCAACAAAAGGCCTTGGGGGTGACTAAATCAGCAGAGATGACTTCTGGAATTCTACAGTCCACATTCAGTAAGGGAATCTGATAACTGATCAGGAAATTACAGGGGACTTTTTGCTGTCAGAGGGATCAGGACTCTGTTGCATTACCCATATGAGGTTCAGAGTCACAAGTCCAGGGAAAGGAGGAGTAATAACAGAAGCAGGGCCCCTTCTCATGGTTCCAGAGTAGAAAAGAGCTCTTGTGGTTGCCCTCCTACCATAGCAAAGGTCAGGATAGGGGTGACCACACTTCTACTTACATCATATCAAATTGGAAGAACTGAGAGCTTATAGACTACCAGAGCTAACTAGAAGTAACAGCACAAAAATTTGGGACAGTTCCCCCTCCATTCCTGGAACAGAATTCAACTATAACATAAAACTAAATTTAAGAAATAAGTTGAAAAAGGGAACAAAAAATAACACTAAACAGACCAATAGAAAGTTACTATTTTGTCAGGGAAAATCAAAATACAAACTTAAAAAAAGACAATGAAATCAAAGCAGTGAGATGCAGAGCCTCAGAGAAAAATGTTAATTGGTCTAAGGCCTTAGATGAGCTGAAAAAGATTATAAAAATCAAATTACAGTGGTAGAGGGGGAAAAACGTTCAAGACATGAGAATAATGACAGAAAATAAAGAAAAAAGTTAACAGCTTGGTGAAATAAGCAAAACAAAATACTGAAGAAAATAGGATTTTAAAAAATAAAATAGATCAAATGAAAAGAGATGTACAAAAATTCACTGAAAAGGTCTCCTTAAAAAGTAGAATTGACCGAATGGAAAACAAGGTACAAAAATTCACTGTAGAAAATAATTCCTTAAAAATCAGAATTGAGCAACTGGACATCAATGATTTTATGAGACATAAAGAAACAATAAAACAAAAGCAAAAGAATGGGGGAAATGGAAAACAATGTGAAATAGGTTTTAGTAGCCAAGATGGTGAAGTTAGCAGTAAGCCACTATCACTCTCCTTTACTGACTCCTAAAAACCCAGAAAATATCTCTCCCCCCAAAAATAAAATAAAAACTAGAACAGCAGAGCCAGCAGAGAGACAGGTTGCAGGAGTATTTTAAGCCAGCAGGCTTGGGGAATTAATGGGAAACATCACACTGACTCTGGTAGAAGGAGGGCAATACAGGAGGGGAGGTGCAATCCCTTTTCAACCCTTGATTAGATTTATCATCACATAAAAGCCAACTTACACTCATGGCAAGCCAGCAGCAAGCCCCAGTTCTGCAAACCAGCCAGATATCATGAGTTCCAGGATGGTGGAGAGGGCAAGTACCACATTCCCCCAAACTCCTTGGTGCATCCAGGGAAACCATCAGACTTCAGCTTAGAAAACCACCATTTGCACCAGTGGTCTAGCATCCTCCAGCAGCTGAAATTCCTCACACTGCAATACAACTTTAGGAATATTGTAGTCAAATTCCATAATTATCAAGTCTAGGAGAAAATTCTGCAAACACAGAGAAAAAAAATTAAATACCATGGAACCACAGTCAGGATTATGCAGGACCTTGTGAGTTCTACATTAAAAGATTAGAGATCATGGCATATGATATTTCAGAGTGTGAAGGATCTTGGATTATACCAAGGGTTAAGTACTTAGCAAAATAGAGCATAATCTTTCAGGGGAGGAGATGGACATTCAATAAAATAGGAGAGTTCCAAACCCCCCTGATGAAAAGACAAGAGCCCAACAGAAAATTTGATCTTCAAATACAAGACTAAAGAGAGGCATGGAAAGGCAAACAGGAAAGGTGAAAACAAACAAACAAAAAACCACATTATTCAATAAGGGCAAACTGTTTAGATCCCCACAAGGGAAGATGATACTTATAACTCTTGAGAACTGTATATTTAATACACAGACCAGAGGGCATGAATATAAGTTGGCTTTTATGTGATGATAAATCTAATCAAGGGTTGAAAAGGGATTGCACTGGGAGAAGGGGAAAGAAGGAAACAGAAAAGGGTAAATTACATCACATGAAATTGCACAAAGACCTATTACAGCAGAAGGAAAGGAGGGAGGGAGATGCAAATGGTTCAAATATTACTCTCATCATATTTGGCTTAAAGAAGGAATAACTAATCTTTTAGGTACAGAAATGTAATTGACCTCACAGGAAGTAGGAGGGGAAAGGAGAATGAAAATGAAGGGGGTGTGATAAAAAGGAGGACTGATTTATGGAGGCAGTGGTAGAAAGCAAAACTCTAGTGAGGACAAAAAAGAAGAAAAGAAAGAGAAAAGCATAAATGGTGGGAGGGACTAATAAGATGGAGAAAAAGACACAAATAGTAATCAAAATTGTGAATGTGGGCAGAGTAAAAACAGCACTTCCAAGGTGCTCTGCCCCACACCACTTCCAAACAATGTAAAAGGTGGACTCTGAACAACTTCTGGAGCTCCAGCACCCACAGAAAGACACAGAGAAGCTAAGCTCCCACTGAGGACAGCCCAGCAGCACTGCAGGGAGCAGCCAGTGCAGCATAGCGCAACGGTCTGGGAGCCCAGAGCAACACTCTGGGAGCTAAGCCCAGGCCCCTGTGAGCCATGGTTTTAGACCCAGGACAGCCAGGCCAGCAGCCAGCTGGAGGGACCCCAAAACACCATCAGCTGTGGCGATTCCAGAATTATCAACACAGATATGCCTAGGACAAAGTGAGAGGTTAGTGCCCTATGGACTTTGGGACCAGTATTTGGGGAACTCATTGGCTTCTTCCCCTGGGGGCAAGAAGCCACTGAGTAGCCACAGCCCAGAAGACATTTTGCAGCTTCAGTGTCAGCTTCAGCTCCTGGTCTGCAAACTGTAGGGAAATCCAGCAATCAGTCTGGGGGTGAATTGCTCTTGCTTTAACCTGCTTGGATCTGGATTGTGGTCTGGGGGGGAGGTCTGGGGTGGGTATCGAACTTGCCAGAGCAAGTTGAGGCTTTACAGAGGCCACCTAAATAATGCATCTGGAAGTTGTGAAGACCCCAAGGTTTGGGACAGAAGCTCCCCTATCTGGTGGCAGAGTCCTACTGTGGCAACAAGCCCAAAAATCAAGTATTTAAGTGGCAACATGCCTAGGCAAAGGAAACAAAATAAACAGAAAATTTCAACATTAGACTCTTATTTGGGGGGCAAAGAGGATCAAAGCATGGAAAAGGAGGAGGACTTGGAGGTCAGAACTCCTGCACCAAAATCCCCAAATGAAAATATGAGCAGGTTACAGGCCATAGAGGATGTTAAGAAGATTTTAAAAACCAAATAATAGAAGAGGAGGAAAAATTGGGAAGAAAAATGAGAAGCATGCAGGAAACGTATGAAATGAGAGTCAACAGCCTGACTGAGGAAAATAACACCTTAAAAAATAGACTAACTCAAATGGCAAAGGAGTCTCAAAAGGGCAATGAGGAGAAGAATGCCTTAAAAAGCCGAATTTGCCAGATAGAAAAAGAATTTCAAAAGCTCACTGAGGAGATTCATTGCTTCACAGTTAGACTGGAACAAATGGAAGCTAGTGACTTTATGAGAAACCAAGATGTTGTTAAACAGATCCAAACAAATGAAAGAATAGAAGGCAATGTGAAATATCTCATGGGAAAACCACTGACCTGGAAAATAGATCGAGGAGAGATAATTTAAAAATTATCCAACTACCTGAAAGCCATGATCAAAGAAAGAACCTAGAAATCATCCTTCAAGAAATTCTCAAGGAAAATTATCCTGATGTTTTAGAACCAGAGGGGGAATGGCAGAAGATATGGGAGAGAGCAGATTGGATGAGGGGATATCTTGTGGGACTGCTATTCTCGGGTGGTGGGTAGGGGGAAAATGGGGAAAAAACTGTAACTCAAAATCTGGCTGAAATGAATGATGTAAATCAGAAGTTAATAAAGCATTTGTTAAAAAAAAAATAATTGTGAATGTGAATGGCATGAACTCTCCCATTAAAGGGAAGCAGATAGCAGAGTGAATTGAAAACATAATCCTGTAATATTTTGTTTACAAGAAACATATTTGAACAGAATACACAGAGTAAAGGTAAACTGCTGTAGCAGGATGTATTATGTATTATAGATTGTATTGTATGTATACATGTATACATGCAGGATGTATTATGCTTCAGCTAAAGTGAAAAAATAAATAAAAATAAAAACATGAGTAGCAATCCTGATCTCAGACAAAGCAAAAAGCAAAAATAAAGCTAATTTAAAAAGATTAGGAAGGAAAATCTGTCCTGCCAAGAGGCACCATAGACAATGAGTAATATAAATACAAAACACATATGCATCAAGTAGCATAACATCCAAATTCTTTTTTTTTTTTTTTGCTTTTTTGGAGGGCAATTGGGGTTAAGTAAGTTGCCCAAGGTCACATGGCTAGGTTTTTTTGTTTGTGTGTGTTGAGTATCTGAGGCTGGATCCGAACTCAGGTCCTTCTGACTCCAGGGACAGCGCTCTACTCACTGCGCCACCTAGCCACCCCAACATCCAAATTCTTAGAAAAAAACAGGTAAGGGAGTTACAGGAAAAAAAATAGACAGCATAACTATTCTAATGGTGGACTTCAACCTCCCCATCTAACAACTAGATAAATCTAAACACAGACTAAAGAAGAAAGAAGTTAAGGAGGTGAATAGAATTTTAGAAAAGTTAGATATGGTAGACCTCTTGAGAAAATTAAGTGGGGATAGAAAGGTAGATATTCTTTTTTGGCTGGTACATGGCATCTACACAAAAATTGACCATGTATTGAGGCATAAAGATCTCTCAATCCAATGCAAAAAGGCAGAAATGTTAAATGCACCCTTTTCAGATCAAGATGCAATAAAACTTATGTGTAATGAAGGCCATAGAAAGATGGGGAAAAGCTAATTCGAAAGGAAATCATCTAATCCTAAAGAAAGAATGGGTCAGACAACAAATCATAGAAAAAATCAATAGTTCCATCTAAGAGAATGACAATAATAAGACAATACAAAAACAGGATGCACAAAAAATGGTTCTCCAGGGGAGGCTTTATATCTCCAAATGATTACATGAAGAAAATAGAGAAAGAAAAGATTAATGAATTGGACATGGAATTAAAAATGTTATAAAAGGAACAAATTAAAAATCTCCAAATAAATATCATATTTGAAATTCTAAAATTCAAAGGAGAGATTTTATAATTCAATAAAATTGAAAATAAGAAAATAAGAAAACTATTGAAGTACTAAATAAAACTAAGAGTTGTATTTATGAAAAAAATAACAAAATACATTTAATTTGGTTAATTTGATTTAAAAGAAGAAGAAAACCAAACTACAGAATAAAAAATGAAAGGGGTGAAGTTACCACCAATGAAGAGGAAATGAAAACAGTAATTAGGGTTTATTTTGCCCAAGCATATGCCAATGAATTTTACAATCTTAGTGAAATGAAATGGATGAATATTTACAAAAATATGAACTGCCCAGATTAACAAAAGAGGAAATAAAATATTTAAACCCTTAAAATAAAGGTCTTTGCCACAATAGAACTCTGCTTCCAGAGTATAGATTGTTGTGTCCCAAATTTCTGTGGTTTTGTGCAGCTGTTGCCACAGCTTTCTGTAGGCACCTGCCTCCAAACTGTGAGGAGGAAGAGTTCTCCACAGCCCTTACAAAGTTTGCTTTGCCAGGGCTCCTCCTCAACCCAGGACTGCCACTCAGGACTGTGACCCAGATCCAAGCAGGGCAAAGTAAGGGAATCCTGCTTCTGCACCAGGAAAGAGATTCCTGCATTTGCCCTCTGATCAACTACTTGGTCCACCCACATTCTGTGTATCTGTAGCTCAGGAAGCAGTTGCTGCCACCTCCACTGCCCCAAACCAAACAAACAGAAAATCTCAAAATACAACCATCAGATAGAAATGAAGGGGAAAACAAAATTTTTCAAGGATCATTGAGAAAAATAAGCCAGCAGGGAAGATTGTGTTTAGTATAAAAGAGTCTTTGGTGTTAGACTTTGGAGGGATAATGTTTCAGTGCCAAATAAAATATTAACTTAGTTTAAAAATATTATTTAAAAAAAACACCATTCCAACTCCATTCATTTCAAAGAAATATGATTGATGTCATGAAGAATGTGAGGGAAGGAATCAGTGTTGGATAAAATATATAGAAGAGGCAACTAATAAAATATATATTACTTATTTTTCAACTAATAGAATTCTATTCTCTGGATATTCTTCTAGCAACACTAGGGCACAAGGAGAGTTTCCTTTTTAAATATTAACAACTGAAATCAGGGTGTTTCAAGGTAAATGTACCATGGGAGCCTCTGAAAGTAGAATTGTAACCGAGTAGCCCAAGGTACAAGATGCTCACTTTCTTTTTGTAGGAGGGTTTTCTCAAATTTAAATTGTGGAAAGTGTAATTTTATTTTTCTGATTCCTCAGACCAATCGGGAAAACATCCAGGGACTTCCCCTTATAGAAGTGGAGGAGATGAAATATTTCCTTCGTCCCTGCCTTCCGTTACCCACACCCATTTTTTTAATATAGATCCTCAGAATACCCTAGCTATTATACATCAAGGTATGGGATTGATTGATAATTGAGACCAATGATTCTAACCAACATGATTATCATTCATAATTAGAAATTTTATTGGGATACTCTGACATCATTGAAGAGTAAAAACAGAGAAAACAATAAGAGATTATAATTCCACCTTGCACGTTTTAATGAATATAAAACCTCTGTAAAGACGTTCACTATTCTGTCTTGAGGGTGTCCACACTTAGCTGTGTGGATATGATGAACACAGATATTACATTTTCAAATTATTTCTATATGTTAAAATAGAGGATATGGGACCAGATTTATGATTTATAGTGGACATAATATGCTAAAGGAGGAAATCATCCTTTTTAGAATCTATACAATGATGAACATGAAACCATGACCAAATTGTCTTTGTTTTCCTTAAATATGAAAAATTAACCTAAAAAACAATGTAATCAATGACAAAGAAAATAGGATTCTATTGCTTGAAGAAATATCAGCATATATATATATATATATAAGGAAAGCATATAGACTAAAAATAACTTGGAAAGCTGAAAAGAACTACTTTAGTTACTAGATAATATTCTTTTGTGAATCCATATATAAGCTATTTCTTATTTGAACAATGAGTAAAGGGAAATAATTAACTTAGCATATTAATACAATAAATAAATTTCATCATACTATTATGTCAATGGTTGGTTAATAGAGGATAAATTGAAACATCATTCAAAGATTAAAAATGATAATTCTTCAATAATTCTAGGGATTTAGGATTTCTTGGATGTAGGACGATCATTATAACAGATTTCAGTTTATTCAGTTATTTATCCTGGTTTATTCTAATATGTGATTTTCCCAAATCCTCCACCTGTTGAGGACCTTCCTTGTTTATATCCCTTGAAATTATATGGATGCCAATGAAGCCTGTGTTCTCATTTGGTAGTCTCTCACTCTCAATACAGAATGACTATGTAACTGTTCCATATCTTTTCCTAATCCCACATATCACTTGATATATTCTGACATATTTTTCACACACAATTCTTTATAGCTAATGAATTGCAGATTACTCAGTCACCATGTACCTCTTTAGAAACCTTATTAAATGGGATAAGTCTAAGTAGGAGGTTGGGATCAGAAAGCTGGCAATTCTACTCTCTTCTGAGAGAGGGATACTAGGATAAGTTTATATATCTCTGCCACCTTGAATATTGTTTGTTTAAAGGATGTATTTTTCAGATTCTAGTGAAACTTGTGGTTGTCTTTTACTTCAATGGGGAAAGGAGATGCAAACTTTATATCTAAGATTTTACTCACCCAAATCCAATTCTATAATGAACATGCTGAATAAATAGAAAAGAAACCCATTTATCCAAGTTGATGACAAAACAGAAATTGGAGAAAATGTATAAAGGAGAATATTTACTAGATAATACAGAGCAAAGGAACTGTCCTATTGGGAGCAAGGTAACTCAAATCAATCAAGAAAGGATGTCTAATATATCAACAACAACAACAAAAAGTTTTCTGATTTTTCTAATGATAGCTGGGGATAGGGACATGAAAAAGACTACCAGCTCTCTCATGTTGGCTTTTCAGTCTTTTCCATCATCCACCCGAAGTCTGTTAGGCATCTTTCATTTTTCTCTCAACCTTGGAAGATAGAAGTGCCAGAAATACTCGATGCCCAAGGAGCCTGAAAAATCCAAAGGTACTGAGGAGACTAAAAGAGACTAGCACTTTCTTCTCTCCTTGTCTTGCCAAATCTGCCTTGCCATTTACATAGATGCAATACTAATGGACTTTGGGACTCAGGTTATACTCATTAATAGTGATGAATTATTTTAATCCTCACTAATGAGGCTCTGCAACATTACAAGCTTGAAAAATAACTAATACAAGGGGCAGCTAGGTGGAGCAGTGAATAGAGCATTAGCCCTGGAGTCAGGAAGACCTGAGTTCAAAGCTGGTCTCAGACACTTAACACAAAAACCAGCCATGTGACTTTAAGTAAATCACTTAACCCTAATTTCTCTACTTCCCCCGCTCCAAAAAGCCAAAAAAAAAAAATTAGTGCAATGCAAACTGCAAAATGAATAATATGCAGAATGTAACCATCTATACATAAAGTTTCTTCGTGTTATACTATACTCAATATTTCCCAGGATTATGGCAAAAGGAAAAAACAAACAAACAAACAAAAAAACTTTGTTGAGATACAATTCCCTGAACTATTGATCAATTGGCTATTGTTCAGTTATTTTTCAGTTGTGTCTGACTCTTTGTGACCTCATTTGGAGTTTTCTTAGCAAAGATATGGAGCCAGCCATTTTTCCCCAGCTCATTTTAAAGATGAGGAACTGAGGCACAAAGAATTAAGTGACTTTCCCAGTGTCACATAGCTAGTTAAGTGAGGCCAGATTTGAATTCAGGATTATTCTTCCTGATTTCAGTCCCAGGACACTTACCCACCTGGGCAGCTAGCTTCCCATCTATTACTCAATATTAAAATTCTAAAGTTATCCAAAAAAGTTACCTTCAAGGGAGCTTAACCAAAATGTTGGAATAGTGGCAGGGATTCCTGCGAGTTCTCCCCAAAACCTTTCCAAATACATTTAACAATGACTCTAAACAATTCTAGAGTAGTAGAACCCACAAAAAGACAGAGCAAAAAAAAATTCCAGACCAAGACAACTTGAAAGGTCATCAGGAAATGTCTGTTGCACTAAAGTGAGAGAGGAGCTCAGTCCAGAAGGCTGCACCATTATAAACTGGGTGCCAACAAAGCCGAAGCAAACCTCAGAGTAACTTAATTGTTAGCAGCAGTGCTGGTTTCCAGATCTATAGCCAACAGATGCCAAAGACAACTTAGAAGATTAACAAGAAGGGACTCTTGCACCAGGACTGGAATGGAGTGTAGCCCTAGCCACAGAAAATCAGGAGCAAGCCTCGGGAAACACTGAATCAGCAGCAACAGCAGGTACTTCTGGAGCTCTCAGCCCACAGAGAGTAAGAGGGTTAAACAAAAGGTCTGAAGGAGATTATAGAGGTTTTTTGTTAGCACTGAGACAGGATTCTGTTGCTTTACCCATATTCAGGTCTGGTTCACAGTCCTGGGTGGCAGTCCCATGGTAAGGAGGAGCACTACCATAGCAGATCTTGCAACAGCTGGGGAAGGAGAACCCTTCTCACAGTTCCAGGGCAGAAAAGAGTGCATGTTGTCAATCACAGATCAGGGAACAGGCCAGGAGAGTAGTAAACACCAATCCTTAGATCATACCACCTTGGAGGAACTGAAAACTTACATTTCCCCAGAAATATCTCTGAAAATAGTCACATAAAATTCATAAAGTTTGGGACAGTGCACCTTCCACCCTGGTAACAGAGCCATACTTTTACAAACACTTAAAAGTCCAATAATAGACTGGAAAAATGAGCAAATAATGGGGGAAAATATCTGATTATATAAAATTAATTTTATATTATTTATATTTTATTATAATAGTGTGTTATTTTATATAAAATATGACATATTTAATATTGCATATGGTATCATAATTATTATATATAATATTATATTATTGTAAAATTATTATGGTGATGGGGAAGATCAAAACACGCAATCAAGGGAAGACAACAAAGCCAAAGCTCCAATGTCCAAAGACTCCAAGAAAAATAAGAATTGTTATCAGACATGGAAGAACTTCGAAACAGATTTTTTCAAATCAAGTCATAAATAAATAAATAAATAAATGAGTAAATAAATAAATAAAGGGAGAAGAAAAATTGGGAAGAGAAATGATAGTGAGGCAAGAAAATCAAGAGGAGAGAGTCAACAGCTTAGTAAAGAAGACACACACACACACACACACACACACACACACACACACACCCGATACTGAAGAAAAAAATACCTTAAAAAAAAACAAAAAACAACAGACTAATCTAAATGGCAAAATGGGTCCAAAAAGAAAAAAAAGAAAAAGAAAAATGCCATGAATAGCAGAATTGGCTGAATGGAAAACAAAGTCCAAAAGTACACTGAAGAAAATAATTCCATTAAAAATTAGAATGGAGCACATAGAAGTTAATGACTTCATGAGAAATAAAATAAAAAAAATCAAAAGAATGAAAAAAATAGAAGATAATGTGACCTATCCTATTGGAAAAAATCTGACCTGGAAAATAGTTAATGGAGAGATCATTTGAAAATTATCGGTCTACCTGAAAGCCATGATAAAAAAAAAAAAAGAGCTTAAAAATCATTTTTCAATAAATTATCAAGGAAAACTGCTCTGTTCTTCTAGAACCAAAGGGTAAAATAGAAATGGAAAAAATCAACCAATCACCCCCTAAAAGAGATACCAAAATGAAAATTCCCAGGAATATTATAGTCAAATTTCAGAGTCCCTAGTTCAAGGAGAAAATATAGTAAGCAGCTAGAAGGAAACAATTGGATTGCAGAGGCACAGTCAAGATAACACAAGATTTAGCAGCTTCTACATTAAAGGACTGAGAGAGACAGAATATGATATTCTGGAGAACAGGATGTAGCAAGGATTACAACAAAAAATCACCTCCCCAGCAAAGGTGAGTATAATCCTTCTGGTGAAAAATGGACATTCAGTGAAATGAGCGGCACTCTGTTGCCAATTCAATCACTATTTTAGGGAAGGGAAGAGTGTGTATACATGTATATAAAGCTACCACATGGATGAAAAAAATTCATGTTTTCAAAGTAACATAACATTTCACTGTGAGATTTGATTCTGTTTGTACAATGGAGAATTGGCCAAAGGAAACCCAAACCTACAGTTGTCCTGATGCAATCTTTAATTAGGATGCCAAGGCAGTCTATGACTGTATCCTCTGTTTTCCTGTGGAGAAAAAAGAAAAAAAAGAGATCTCTTCATTTGGCTGCTGAGCATACACACAAAAGCCTCCCAATAGGGACAGCTTGGCTTTTTTTTTATTCCTAGCAGTGAACAAAACAATGAATGTTATAGATGTCTGGATATGGAGAGAAGTAGTAGCATTGGTAACAGTGTTCTCCTACTTCTAGATGCTTTTGGCTCATGTGGGTCAACATGAGGGCATGATTGCATGTCCCTGCTGTTAATTCTGTTGTTTTTTTTTTCCTAATTCTTCCTGACCCCAAGTGAAATACTTGTGGAGAAAGAGGCATGTCAGTTATCTTCAACCTAGTTTAGCATGTCTGCCCAGGTGTTTTATTAGGGTGTGACTTCTGCACATGCTGCAGCTTCTTAGAGCCACAGGTAAGACTAGGGTGAAAAGTGAATACCAAATGGTCAGCATGGACAAGGGTTCAGAAGGCCCTCACACTAGAGATATGAGTCTCCTTGGGATACTCCACAAACCAGGTTGTGGTTAAGCTGCAGGCTGCAAACCCATCAGTGAGTTAGGGGAATGTCTACCGCAAGCATGTGAAGACTTTCCCTGGCAGAAAGAGCAGATGAGAAGAGTTTGTCCCGATATCCATAAAGGCAGCTGAAGCAGGAACTGTGGAGTGCTTAAAGCTTGGTCAGATATTGAAGATGTTAACAGCATTCACTGCATCCATTCAAGACATCACCAGTTGTCTTGACTTTTGTCCCATCACTGGACTTCAATATTTCTGGAAGAGAGAATGACACTAACATTTTTACATAACTCTGCCTCACTTAAATACAAGTCACTCAGAAGTTAAGGCATCATCTTTTGATGTCATTGTTCCTTCTCATAATCAACAGAACAAACAATAACATTGGAGGTAGAACCAACTGGTAAGATTCATAAGGTTAAGAGATTCAGTTATAGGTATGTATGCCAGAGTTTTTGGAAAACCAGTCTACTTTGCCTAACACAACTATGGATTAACACTAAATTCTGGTTTCTATAAGCAAAGGAACAACTTTTCCCATTGACTACAGAAAATTTCAAAATGAATTTCATAAAACAAATACTTTGCAGTATTTTCATCTTTGCAGTATTTTTATCTCTTGCTTTAATCTTTGATCCTGCTGGTTGTTAACTGGTTACATAGTATTTGGTACCTGGATGATAAACAATGAATGAGTCAGTTTTCAAAGGTAAATACTATTGCAAATGGTAAATAATATTTTGTAGAACACATCAGAATAGTATTCCTTACTAATAAAATTAGAAAGATTTCCCATAATCTCTTAGAGCTCTGAAGCTGAGCTTTGGGTACCCAACCTCCTAATGCAAATATGATTTTAGAGAGTATGTCCAGAGCCTTGCTATTGCTCTATTCTCTAGGCTCTCAGCTACATCAAGACACTTCCCTGCTAAATGATTTGGTCATCTTCTTTCTCATGCTGGGGAAATCCTATTGTCTTTCACTCTCATACTGATTAAACAGTGACAAGCTTTTATAACTCACAATCACTAAAAGGTAATTGAAAAAGTATTATGTTATTGCATTGCTTAAGTATTCCCCTTAGCCAGTAAATTGCAAGGCTTATTAAGATGGCTCTTCCTTAATAATGCAGACAATTACAGTCTGTTCTTCATTTATCAGAACTCTGCAACATCCAATCAGCTATCATCCGGCAGATGATAGCTGTATTACCCTGTATTTTGATCTGACAACACATCAGCTACAAAGCTTTTATTTCCCCTTTCTGCATTTCTCTCACCACGGAGGGCAACAGAGAGGAATATCCACTTCTGGGAGATGTCAGCGCTCTCACAATAAATCCTGCACTAAAAATATCTCTACCATCTTCCAGTAAGGATCAGCTTTTCCCCAGCCAGCATCCCAAGTTCCCTGTTTAGGAACTCTATAATTCAAACAAAGGCTTTGGCAAGCATATAAAATTAGGAAGAATGGTAAGAGACCCCTGAAAAGGGTCTGTCATTTCCACCCCATATGACAGAACTGCTATGGGCTGTGCTTTTGACTAGCCCTGAGGACTGTTCTAAATGGTCAGAATCCCACTTTCCATACAACACGCACACACACACACACACACACACACACACACACACACACATACATACACACACAGAGTAATCAATGACCAACATAACCATCAATCTTACAACTTTCATAAGTGTTAACCAAATTGTTTTAGCTATAACACAAACACCAAACTTCAGGTGGCATCAATTGCATTTCCAGATCATATAAAATTATTGATAGGATAGGCTGTATTACCCAGTGCTAACAACTGATGGCTTCTTTACCTTGACGCATCCCCCTTCACCCTCTCCCCAGGCTGATATGGGATGAGAGGGGTTAATAGAAAGAAAATAAAAACAAAAAACAAAACTACAGGGCTGTTCGCAGTCCTAATGAGATACTCTCTTGACTCAAGGGAAAGGAGTGGGGGAAACGAGCGACTAGGCTTTTCAGGAGGTGTTTCAAAACTCCTTAAAGATAATCACAATAACAGAATCTGCTGAGCTTTTTTCAGCTTACGTTTTTACATCTACACTCATTCCTTAAAAGTTTAGACTGGGACATTGAACTTTTCACAATGATTGTCACAAGACTAGTGTCCTTTCTTGGGATACCTGAAGCAAAAACCGATGACTGTTTCTCTGAAAGCACCTATTTTAAGGCCAGTCCAAGGAAACAACAAACCTAGGAGTGAAACTTAGAAAATTCACATGAGGTTTAAATATAATTGTTATCAGTATCAAATTATTGCAACAAATTGGTTTGCAAATGAAAATTTAGTAGACCTTTAAAATCGCACAAAATATTTTGCAAAATATTCTTTGTAAAAAGTATTTCCCTTCTAAACTAAAAGCTTACAATTCATCCTGTTGTTAAAAGGAATAATCACAAAACTTTCATGAAATAAGTTAGCTGGAAAGGATGGATTTGTTGAAGTGAAAAGTGGGGCTGATCTGGGAGGAATTGGTGCAGTGGATTTAGAGAGAGGCCAGAAGAACTTCTGGGAGCCACATCTGGAAGCTTCTGCTACTGGTGGAGAGAGAGAGATGAGAACTGAGAACTGAACTGGGAAGAAGCATGACTATGGTACCAGTATTTGTTCTGGCTGCTTTGATGTTGCTTTGCGAGATTCATCTGCTGGTGAAGGACAGTGCTGTTGTTGCAGAGGTCCTAGAACCTTGCTATTGGTTCAGAAGCACTGAAGGAGGATTTTCTTGTTGTGCATTTTACAGAAATGCTGGAGGACGGTCTTGCTGATGTTTTCAGGGGTCCTGAGACTGTTCTAAAGGCAGAGAGTGAATTGATGAGGAGGCTGGCAATGTATATCATGGCTTTGTTAGCTTTGTCTTCCCAGGAACAGAGATTACTGAGAGCTTGCCTCAAATAAAAAGACCTGTCCTTGGGTATTGAATGCTGTGATGATATCCTAACCTTGTTGTTGCTTAGAGGTAGGTGGCCTTTGTCCTCTCCACTGCCACTTTGAGGGGGTGCTTGGTGGTGATGGATGGTATTGCAATTCAGTTGTGATCCAGGAGTGGAAAACTTTTGACTTTTATACTTTGTAACTGGCCAAATGAATGCACTTTATTTATTATTGAAAACTAATCTCCTATTGAATAGAGAGAAGACTTTGTGATTTACTAAATGAATGTACTGCCCAGCGGTGAAGTACTTGGACCTTAGTACTTTGTGAATGAATTGAAAACCTACTAAATGACTGAGTTACCCTGGATTTTGATTTTGATTTTCTGTGATGTTTTGCCATAATCTGTCACTGAATAAATGGAGTTTGCCATGCTTGTAATCTGAACCTGAAAGTTGTTTGTGTCTGGCTTTATATCTTATCACAATAACAAAGTTCACCAGGCCTATAAGAACTTACTGGATTCATAATCACTTCTGGTAACATTTTAATTTCTAAGGCCCAAAATGCATATAAAGGTTAAGTTAATGACACCGGGTACAGAGACCTAGAAACCAGGTCACAGGGACCCCCAAAGAAAACCAGGAACAGAAGACCACAGGGCACAGAGACACTGAAACCAGGGAACACACACCTGCAAAGAAAACCAGGCACAAAGGCCCACTTCCCCACATCTCCCAATGTCCCAGTCAAGGGAAAGGAATAGCACAGGATAAAATATCTATTCAAGCAGACAGAGGAGTCTTTTCTTTAAGTTTTGGAGACCAAATTTCTTACTAAGCTTGTTTTGTTTAGAAATCCCTTTCACAAGTCATTTTTTCTAGATTATGTGGAGGTCATGCTGTGAGGGATAACTTGCAGTGAAGTTTCCCAATCCTGAACAATCAAATCTAGTGTGTCTTCAGCATCCACTAAGCCTAAGTTTAGAAGTCACCTGACCTTACAGGAATCTGGGACTTAGAGCCTAAATGCCACCTTAGCACAAGATATGCCAAATAATGATGAAACTGTTTCCCTGGCCATTCATTCGACACACACATGCTTCCATGTCCTTTGTCTCCAAGATAGATTCCTTCATTTAGGTTGTGGTCTGGCCTCCCCACCAATGACAGTGAAGACAAGTTGGGAGGTTGGGTTTCTGTGTTAGAAGGTTATATAACCATGGAGCTTGCTTCTACATATTGCTCTCTCCTTGGCAGACTCTATTTGAGCAACAGGGGCAGAGTCCTTTCTCATGAGGAAGAATAAAGACCTTATCTGATCTCAGACTCAGACTCCAAACTCCTTCATCCCACACAATGCTGTCTTATAATGAAACACTAGGCACTTTTCCTTAAGATGTCCTTCTCAAATTTCCCTTCTAGTAGTTTCCCAAAAATTTATCACTCTATCAAGAGAGAGGGAGAGAAAACAAATGTGACTGACCCAGCACAAGGGCATCCTGTTACATGAGGGTCCACAGTCCAATTGACATCCCATAGATCAGTGGAGTTTCAGATACAGTTGGAGTATCTGAGCACTCCGGGGTTCTCACTACTAGGAAGACAGTAGGAGCAGAAAGATCTGGAGAAGAGAACAAAGGAAAGGTTGCTTACCCATTATCCCAGTGGTTAGAAGAATATCATTAGAGTCCAATTAATACTTTGATTCTTGTGTTTTAGCATCAAATTGTTGAGGTTAGAGTTGGGAGAGCTGGTTCAGGTTTTTGAAAAAATTCACTTAGACCTTCTTTTTAGACAATAGGAGCTTTATTGATGCAAAAGGATGCAGACCTGAGATTTATCAAAGAGCTAAACAAAGGCTCTGTTACAAAGAAGGATCAGACTTATATAGACAGAAAGCTACACAGCCTATAGAGTTTATAATAGGGGTTGGAGATTTAGGGACAGGATGAGGAAAAAGAATGATACACGATAAAAGAGAAAAGGGAAATTTTATGACCTAAGATAGAAGGGTTACAAGGAATTTTTATGGTCCTGGATAAGGGAGAAGTTTTATGGTAGAGACTTTAGATACTCTCAGGCTCAGGAGGGCCTCCAAAAGTACTAAAAAAGCAGCCCTTAATATTATTTTTTTTTCTTTTTTTATTTATTTATTTATTTTTATTTATTTTTTTTTAAACAAATACTTTATTAACTTCTGTTTTACATCATTCATTTCCGCCACATTTTGAGTTACAATCATTTTCCCCCCATTATTCCCCTACCCAACCTCCCAGAATAGCAGTCCCACAAGATATCGCTTCCTCCAATCTGCTCTCTCCCATACCTTCTCCCATACCCCCTTTGACTTTTCCATTGGAGGAAGATGAATCTTGTGTCCCAATGCCTGCACATCTTATCTCCCTATTACAAGCAAAAGAGTATTAATAATAGTATTTATATATATTTGAAACATTTAATGTTAAGACCTCGAATTTCAGATCCATTTCCTTCCTCCCTTGTCACCCATTCCTTCTTGGGATAGAAGTAATTCAGTATATGTTGTACATGTCTAGCTATGCAAAACATTATCATAGTAGATATATTGTGCAAGGCTGCTTATAATTCCCTCCCACTCATCCCACCCCCACCTGGTCCATTCCCTACATGATCCTGTCCCTCTTCTATAGTGGGTACTTCCAACCTCCCCTCCCCCCAAGGATGCCCTCCCATCAATCATCCCTCCTCTCATCCCCTTCCCCCTATTCTGCTGCAGGTTGAGATATCCCATTTAGTATGTATGTCATTCTCTCCCTGAACCAAATTCAATGAGAATGTGGTTTGCCTTTTTTGCCTTCCTATTCTCCCCCTCCCTTGCAACCACTTCCCCTTGCTTCTTCTACATGAGATAGTTTACCCTACCCTGTCTTTCCCCATCTCCTCTTGCCACTTTCCTCTCTCACCTCATACTTTCATCCCTTGAGTATTCTCCCTTCCCAACAAATTCAACCTATGCCCTCCATCCATATATAACTATAACCATATACATGCACATTCACATATGTATTCATATGACCACACACCCTTCTTCCATTATTTTCATAGTGAGAAAGATATCATCACTCACAGTTATTGCTTTTCCATATAGGAATATAAATAATTCAACTTTGATAAGTTCCTTTTGATTTCTTTTCCCTGATTACCTTCTTAGGCATCTCTTCCTTCTTGTGTCTGGATGTCAGATTTTATATTCAATTCTGGTTTTTTCCTCAAGAATACTTGAAAGTCCTCTATTTGACTGAATGACCATATTTTCCCCTGAAACAAAATACTCAGTTTTGCTGGGTAGGTGACCCTTGGGTTCATTCCCAGTTCTTTTGCCCTCTGGAATATCATATTCCATGCCCTTGATCCCTCAGTGTAGAAGCTGCCAGGTCCTGGGCTATTCTGATTGTGTTTCCACAATATTGAAATTGTTTCTTCCTGGCTGCTTGTAGTATTTTCTCCTTGATCTGGGATTCTGGAACCTGGCTATAATATTCCTGGGAGTTTTCTTTTTGGGATCTTTTTCAGGAGGTGATCTGTGGATTCTTTCAACCTCTATTTTGCCCTCTGGATCTAAAACATCAGGGCAGTTTTCCTTGAGAATTTCTTGAAGGGTGATTTCAAGGTTCTTTCCTTGATCATGGCTTTCAGGTAGTCCAATAATTTTTAAATTGTCTCTCCTGGATCTATTTTCCAGGTCAGTGGTTTTTCCCATGAGATATTTCACATTGCCTCTAATCTTTCGTTTGTTTGGATCTGCTTAACAGCATCTTGATTTCTCATAAAGTCATTAGCTTCCATTTGCTCCAGTCTAACTCTGAAGGAATGAATCTCCTCAGTGAACTTTTGAGATTCTTTTTCCATCTGGCAAATTCGACTTTAAGGCATTCTTCTCCTCATTGCCCTTTTGGGCCTCCTTTGCCATTTGAGTTAGTCTATTTTTTAAGGTGTTGTTTTCCTCAGTCAGGCTGTTGACCCTCATTTCATACTTTTCCTGCATCCTTCTCATTTCTTTCTAATTTTTCCTCCACTTCTCTTATTTGATTTTTAAAGTCCTTCTTAAGGTCCTCTATGGCCTGCAACCCGCTCATGTTTTCCCTGGGGCTTTTGGAGCAGGACTTCTGACCTCACAGTCCTTTTCCCGCTCTATGCCCCCAAAATAGGAGTCTAGGGTTGCATTTTTCTGTTTCCTTTGCCTTGGCATGTTGCCACTTAATTACTTGACTTTTGGGCTTGTTGCCACACTATGGCTTTAAGGCCAGGTAGAGGAATTTTCGTCCCGAACGTGTGGGGGGCAACTTCCGTTTCTGGCAAGCTGTAAACCCACCCACAACTTCCACCCTAGATCACAATCCAGATCCAGGGAGGTTAAAGCAAGAGCGATTACTCCCCAAGACTGATCGCTGGATCTCCCCACGATTTGTAGGCTGGGAGCCAGAAATGCCTCTGAAAACTACACAGTGGCGTGTCTCCTCAGCAGCTTCTAGCCCCTAGGGGAGGGAGCTGACGCATTCCCCAAATACAGGTCCCAAAGTCCATAGGACACTAACCTCTTACTTTGTCCTAGGCAAGTCTATGTTGATAATTCTGGCGTCTCCACAGTTCTTGGTGTTCTGGGGTTCCTCCAGCCGGCTGCTGGCCCTGCCGCCCTGGGGCTAAAACCTCGGCTCACGTGGACCTGGGCCCGGCTCGGCTCCTGCGCTCTGCGCGCTGCCGGCTCCCAGACCACTGCGCTGGTCCTTCCTGCAGGGTGCTGGGCTGTCCTCAGCGGGAGGTTAGCTTCTCTGTGTCGTTCTGTGGGTGCTGGGGCTCCAGAAGATTTTCAGAGTCCTTTTTTACGTAGTTTGTGGAGAATCTTTGGGCAGAGAGGCTTGGATGAGCTGTTTCTACTCCGCCATCTTGGCTCCGCCCCCCTTAATATTATTTTTAACCCTAAAGACACATTTGTATTCACATCAAGGTTATTACCTTAGGTAGTTTAAATGGTTAATTGCATTTATTGGAAAAATGATCACATCCTATTTTAGTTACAAAACTATTCAAATTTAATTTTAAAACGATATTTTCCTGTTCCTTTTGGCCACTAAACTATTCAACAAGGAGAGATGCATTCTTCCCAAGTTGGCTTATGTTATCTTTGTTCAAAAGTAATTTTATGCACCTTTCAGCAACTAAACTGCAGACTTCTTACAGAAGCAATGACTGATACCTAGCATAAAGGTCAGATATGTAGATATAGATATACATATAGATATCAACATATGTCGTTTTCCTTTGCCAAACTGATAGGGAATAGGTGGAATCATATAATTGTTTTAATTTGCATGTTTCCAATTAGTAATTTGGAAAATGTTTTCCTTGTGGCTACAGATACTGATTATCACCCATCCACTTGAATTATAATAGGTTTCCAACTGCTTCATTGTATGAGAAAATTGTCCTTTGATAAATTCTCAAACAACCTGTGGTAGACTAAAGCTTCTACAGTCAATTGTATCAAATTTGGCACTGCAGAGTTGCAGTTGCACTTGATCTGATTGTCATCTTGTAAGAGTTCTAGAATATATTTGAGTATAGTTGTTTCATTTGGTGGACAACAGAGCTAGTCCTGCAAGGGTGTGATCCAGCCACAAAATAGGGACTCTTTAATAGAGAAGATTGTTTTTACTCATCTGATTCAGAAAATTAAGCCTTATCAGTTCATATATAAAAATAAATAAGTTTACTCTCCAAATTGTGCTTCCAAATAAATTCAGTCAACATAGGAATGATGTGGATTTTTTTGTAATAGAGCAACAAAATATTAAGCATAAAGTCAACTTATCATTCAACTTTCAATTATCTTGGTAACTAGAGACAAATTCATTGCCACCCGTACCAGTTGACTTTAGTCTTATTCTATACTAGCCTACCACAATACCAACTCACCACTTTTCAAACTCTTCCTCATAGGGATTCTTAACCTTAGGAATCTGTGGCCTATTTGAAATATAATAGACTGTGGTAGATACAATATCAGTCATGTTTTCTTGAGTACTTCTCTGTTAAGTAGTATTGAAATTATTTTCAATAGTAAATTGCTTCATGGGAAGCAAAGCTTGGTCTATTTCTAGTGTTTTTTCTTGTTACTTAATTACAAAAGCGGACTACAGGGAAGCACAAGTTACACTATTTAGGTTTTATTGGCATGGCATCAAGGACCACAGAGGAAAGGAAGCTTCCTTCAATAATGCTATTTTATTTCCTAGCTGAGTATAATTTCTACAGTATTGCTAAGTAAACCCTTTTTTGTTAACTATTAACTGGTCTTTCACTTAATTCATATTACAAATCTGAAGTGACATAGAGCCTTGAATCAAGCCAAATAATGAACTTTCCTTCCTTAATTTAACTTTTCCCACAAGAAATATTATGTTCTTCACTGTGATGTGGATACAAATGGTGCCCTAAGGGTTAATATGAAGAGTTGTGTTTCTAGTACCTTGTGAGGGTCCCTCTAGAGCCTAAGGGTGTGCTGAAGTCTTTTTCTCTTATCCTAAAATACCATAGGACTTATACCAAAAAAAATGCTTTTGTCTCCCCTTATCCTGCATTTCCCTCTTCTGTCATTCATCTTTCTCATCTCATGTCATGACAATTTTTCCTTATCTTATAAGCAGTCATCTTTCTCATCCTGTTTGTCCTTAACATGTCCTTAAGCTTCAACCCCTATAAGAAACCCTAAAAATTACATGATCATCCTGAACATCTCTATATAAGCATAACTCCCCCAAAACATTGGGGTTTCATTTAGCTTTCTTGCTAAGGAGTCCTATGATGCTTTTTTATATACAATAAAAAGCTCCTATTGGTTAAACGAAAAGGTCTAAGTGAATTCTTTCACACCTAAATCACAGTCTCCCAAAACTCTGCCCCCAACAATTGTACACAGTAACAGCTACATTGCATGATGATTGATTTTGATAGATTTAACTTTTCTTAGCAATGCAAAAATCTAAGACAACTCCAAAAAACTCATGTTGGAAAATGCCATCTACATCCAGAGAAAGAACTTTGGAGTCTAAATGCAGAAGGAAGCATATTATCTGCTTTCTTTTTGTTTTGTTTTGTTAAGTTTCTTCTTTCTCATGACTCCACCCATTGGTTCTAATTCTTCTCTATACCATGACTAATGTGAAAATGTCTTTAATGTGAAAAAAAGATAGTCTGTTTTTTATATCCTTTCTCATGAAGACCATTCCATCTCTGAACCTTGGTACTCACAACAACTGAATGGTCTATATACTCCTTGCTCTCTACTCCTAATTTGTGACTATCCCACAATCTCTGAGTAATTAAAATTGGAATTCCTTCAAAGAATAGAAGCAAGTTACATAGTGTATATAAATTATCTAAAGTGTAATGCCAGAGATGATTGTGGTCAAAAAGCTGATTACAAGATATTATTGGGGTGGCTAGGTGGCACAGTGAATAGAACACAGGCCCTAGAGTCAAGAGGACCTGAGTTCAAATCCAGCCTCAAACACTTAATGCATACTAGCCATGTGACCTTGGGCAAGTCACTTAACCCCAATAACCTTGCCTTCTGCCATCTAAAAAGCAAAAAAAATATTATGAAAGATGTATGACTGTAATATGGGGCATATCAGCCATGCAGCTAATTAATCAATAAATCAATCACCAAGCATTAATAAATACATAGTATATATCAGGTACAGTGCAAAGGCTAACACAGGGATAGAACTTCAACTCTATTTGTACCCATGTTATGTCAAAAAATCTGGTGTAAGGCCACCCATTTTTAACATGGGCCCCATGCAGAAATTTTTTAGGATATGGACAAACATTACACAGGATGAGAAGGTGTAGATAGGATTTATAGATTGTAGGGACTTGCCACATTACTGTAATCACAGATTGATTGAGATATAAGAAGTTCTACTGCTATTAATCAATCACTTCTTATTCTTGGAAATTTATGCAATCATATTATAACAACTTCACTTCCATCATATTGTTTCACATTTGCCAACCATCAAAGAGGGAAATCTCCCACATTCTACTATGTCTTTAACACTTGGTTTCCATCTTCCTCTATGTTTTCCATATCTCAGAATTATCTTTGGCTACTTCAATTGATATATTCATATGACTCCACATTTTCTTAATCTCCAGTTTCCATTTTTACTCTACTTTTGCCATAAACTGTCACAGAAACAATTTATACGTTACCTTGGATTGTTAATAATATTGGACTCTAAATAATTTCTCACTTTTTCTATGGAATCTTTCCCTTCTTACTACAAATATACATTGTTTTATCCTAAAAAAGAAAAAAATCCTTAGGGTTATTTTTTGTTTGTTTGTTTGTTTTACAAGCTACAGCTATATAGAGGAAAACGTGTGAAGAATGATATAATTGTCATAGAAAAAAGATTTCAGGAGTTCTTAATTAATGCAAAATTTCCTAGAATTTGTCTCATCAAAATAATTTCATGATCATCTACCTATTTGCCTTGTTTGATCAGATTCAAATGATTATTTATCATAAAATATATTCAGTTTTCTTCTTTGACCTGGAGGAGCAAAGTCCACAGAATTATGTGTGAAATAATTTTGGTTTGGTTTTTAATAGTCTGTTCTTCATTTCTTTGACAGGCTTTTCCTCTTTCCTTTTTGATCGTAAAAATGTCTTTCTCTTTGAGGTCAGAGTTTTAACAGTTTGTGCTAAAGGCCAGTTCCAGGCTGAGTGGCTGGGTTTATATCTCACTTAATGTTAGCTAATGACATATAACACTACTACCCTTCTCAGTGCTTCTCTCAAATATATATTCTTTCAGCGGGAGGAATAAGCATCCTTCACAACTCTAATCAGGATTGCAATACAGGGCATAAGGGTAAAAAGACCTTTTTGTCACTAAAATAGAAACTGGCAGCTCCTGAGGCTGTTGGACTTCCAGGTGATTTGCTTGAGTCACCTACATTGTTGATCCCAGATCAGGGGGTCATTGCCAGATTTCTCACTCCAAACTGAAAGGTTTTTTTTTTTTTGCTCCTTTCCAAGAGAGTGGGTCAGATTTCTATACAATTTATAAATCATTCTGGATGTCTACCATTTGAAAAGAATATTTTGCTTGAAATACATTCATCTTCTATGCTTGTACATATGTATGCCCCCATAACAGTCACTATTTGAATATGCTCCAAGAATTCAGGGAACCCACCTATAAATGTGGGATTTTCCCCAGTACATCAATTCTTCATAAAGAATTTCACTTTGGTTTACCCTAGAGCATCAACACCCTAATTCACTACACACCACAAACATGAAAACAAGAATAAAATATTTCAGGGCTTTACAAAGAACTTTCATGTCCTATTCCCTTATTTGACCTAGCTGGCTAGTGTGCCTCAGTTATTATTTAATTGCAACAGAAGAGAAATTTTGTTGTTGTTGTTTTTTAAATGAGATTTTATTTTGTTATTCTCCCCACCAGGCAAGGTAGAGGTAATTTGTTGTGCATTAAGTATCTTCTTTAAAAATTCTTAATCGGGGGGTGGAGCCAAGATGGCAGAGTAGAAACAGCTCATCCAAGCGACTCTGCCCCCAGATTCCCCCCAAACTATGTAAAAGGGGACTCTGAACAACTTCTGGAGCCCCAGCACCCACAGAACGACACAGAGAAGCTAACCTCCCGCTGAGGACAGCCCAGCAGCCCTGCAGGAAGGACCAGTGCAGCGATCTGGGAGCCTGCAGCGGGCAGTGCGTGGGGAGCTGAGCGCAGGTCTGCCTGAGTCGCTATTTTAGCCCCAGGGAGGCAGGGCCAGAAGCTGGATGGAGGGACCCCAGAGCACCAGCACCTGTGTTGATTCCAGAATTATCAACATAGACATGCCTAGGACAAAGTAAGAGGTTAGTGTCCTATGGACTTTGGGACCTGTATTTGGGGAATGCGTCAGCTCCCTCCCCTGGGGGCTAGAAGCCACTGAGGAGACACACCATTTTGTAGTTTTCAGAGGCAGCTCCAGCTCCTGGCCTGTGAATTGTAGGGAGATCCAGAGATCAGTCTTGGGGGATAATTGCTCTTGCTTTAACCTCCCTGGATCTGGATTGTGATCTAGGGTGGAAGTCGTGGGTGGGTTTACAGCTTGCCAGAAACGGAAGTTGCCCCCACACATTCGGGACAAAAATTCCTCTATCTGGCCTTAAAGTCATAGTGTGGCAACAAGCCCAAAAGTCAAGTAATTAAGTGGCAACATGCCAAGGCAAAGGAAACAGAAAAATGCAACCCTAGACTCCTATTTTGGGGGCATAGAGTGGGAAAAGGACTGTGAGGTCAGAAGTCCTGTTCCAAAAGCCCCAGGGGAAAACATGAGCGGGTTGGAGGCCATAGAGGACCTTAAGAAGGACTTTAAAAATCAAATAAGAGAAGTGGAGGAAAAATTCGAAAGAGAAATGAGAAGGATGCAGGAAAAGTATGAATGAGGGTCAACAGCCTGACTGAGGAAAACAACTCCTTAAAAAATAGACTAGCTCAAATGGCAAAGGAGGCCCAAAAGGGCAATGAGGAGAAGAATGCCTTAAAAAGTCAAATTTGCCAGATGGAAAAAGAATCTCAAAAGTTCACTGAGGAGATTCATTCTTTCAGAGTTAGACTGGAGCAAATGGAATCTAATGACTTTATGAGAAATCAAGATGCTGTTAAGCAGATCCAAACAAATGAAAGATTAGAAGGCAATGTGAAATATCTCATGGGAAAAACCACTCACCTGGAAAATAGATCCAGGAGAGACAATTTAAAAATTATTGGATTACCCAAAAGCCATGATCAAAGAAAGAACCTAGAAATCAACCTTCAAGAAATTCTCAAGGAAAATTGCCCTGATGTTTTAGATCCAGAAGGCAAAATAGAGGTTGAAAGAATCCACCAATCACCTCCTGAAAAAGATGCCAAAAAGAAAACTCCCAGGAATATTATAGCCAGGTTCCAGAATCCCCAGATCAAGAAGAAAATAGTACAAGCAGCCAGGAAGAAACAATTTCAATATTGTGGAAACACAATCAGAATAGCCCAGGACCTGGCAGCTTCTACATTGAGGGATAGAAGGGCATGGAATATGATATTCCAGAGGGCAAAAGAACTGGGAATGAACCCAAGGGTCACCTACCCAGCAAAACTGAGTATTTTGTTTCAGGGGAAAATATGGTCATTCAGTCAAATAGAGGACTTTCAAGTATTCTTGAGGAAAAAACCAGAATTGAATAGAAAATCTGACATCCAGACACAAGAAGGAAGAGATGCCTAAGAAAGTAATCAGGGAAAAGAAATCAAAAGGAACTTATCAAAGTTGAATTATTTATATTCCTATATGGAAAAGCAATAACTGTGAGTGATGATATCTTTCTCACTATGAAAATAATGGAAGAAGGGTGTGTGGTCATATGAATACATATGTGAATGTGCATGTATATGGTTATAGTTATATATGGATGGAGGGCATAGGTTGAATTTGTTGGGAAGGGAGAATACTCAAGGGATGAAAGTATGAGGTGAGAGAGGAAAGTGGCAAGAGGAGATGGGGAGAGACAGGGTAGGGTAAACTATCTCATGTAGGGGAAGTGGGTGCAAAGGAGGGGGAGAATAAGGAAGGCTAAAAAGGCAAAACCACATTTACATTGAATTTGGTTCAGGGAGAAAATGACATACATACTAAATGGGATATCTCAACCTGCAGCAGGATAGGGGGAAGGGGGATGAGAGGAGGGATGATGGAAGGGAGGGCATCCTTGGGGGGAGGGGTGGTTGGAAGTACCCACTATAGAAGAGGGACAGGATCAAGTAGGGAATGGACCAGGTGGGGGGGTGGGATGAGGGGGAGGGAATTATAAGCAGCCTTGTACAATATATCTACTATGATAATGTTTTGCATAGCTAGACATGCACAACATATACTGAATTACTTATCTCCCCAGAGGGAATGGGTGACAAGGGAAGAAGGAAATGGATCTGAAAGTCGAGGTGTTAACATTAAATGTTTCAAATATATATAAATACTATTATTAATACTCTTTTGCTTATAATTGGGAGATAAGATGGGAAGGCATTGGGATGCAAAGATTCACTTTCCTCTAATGGAAAAGTCGAAGGGGATATGGGAGAAGGTATGGGAGAGAGCAGATTGGAGGAAGCGATATCTTGTGGGACTGCTATTCTGGGAGGTTGGGTAGGGGAATAACGGGGGGAAAGGATTGTAACTCAAAATCTGGTGGAAATGAATGATGTAAAACAGAAGTTAATAAAGCATTTGTTTAAAAAAATAAAATAAAATAAAAAAATTCTTAATCGATCTCAGTGTACAGCCATTAATTTGACAACACAAAGCAACGTAAACAGCACAGAGAAGTCTGCTTAGATAGTGGATAAGACGGGAGAATTTCTCAGGAGTATAATGTTGTCTAATGAGATCCAAAATTCATAAGTAAATGGCAATACAGCTAATTTGCAGCTGAGAAGAAGGGATCACTTGCTTAAAAAGGGAAAGTAGGAGAGTAAGTTCATTTTGAAAGAAAAAAAATAGAGGAATCTTTATTCTGAAAATTTTATTTTGATATAAACATGCAAATAATGCTGATATCTATAGCAAATTGTTCATTGCTTGCACAGAGTTGGTATCACTTTAAATTCTTTGAATCTGATTAGGTATCAAATGTGATAGAATATCAGTTCCTGGCTAAGGGGTGACAGAAAACACAGTTACACTGAGAGGTGCCCTATTGTGTTTGTGTTAGATTGATCATTTATTTGTAAGAGAAAAAAATACTCATATATAATTTTTTCTGCCATTTTAATTTTTTTCTGTTTTTTAGTCATTTTCTGATTTCTCTGTCCATTTTTATATCTAAACTTCCAATTAGTAACATGTTCTTGAGTTTATGAAGATAATATTAATACATTAACATAATACATGTATTTGATAACCTATCTAAGCTAATTATACATGTGCTGGAATAAAATACAGTACTTATGTTAGGGATAATTATGTATTGCAGATGCTATTGAGTACAGTAGTGGAGGTGGAAAAGGTTGTTAATTCAGCTTTAATTCTATACCAGACTTTTTGTAATTTCAACTATCTTTATATAATCTATCTATGTGTATGTATATCTGTATGAATACATGCACATATGCATACATCTACATGCATAAACACACATATGTAATTTTTAGGATTACAGACAATGAACAGAAAAGGAAAATATCATATCTAAAAAATATAATTAATATGGGAAATAAAAAAAGCAAAATGAATGTGATTTTCTACTGTAAAATAAAATTCCCTAAATTAATAATATGGCAAAATGATATATGCCAATTAGTTTTTAAACTATATGTGCTGCAAAGTTCTATTTAAGGATATAGTGTTAATATAATAAGTGAATAGTTTGAGAAGTTGGATTGAATTAAAGTTTAATTTAAAATCACTCAGTCAAATGAAATGTAGTTACTTTTATCTAGATAATCCTAAGGCATCTAAATAAAAATAGAAAGTCTCATTAATTTCCTATATTTTTGTGAACTGGAAACACTATTTGAAACTCTCAAAATCTTTTGAATTTTAGCATACATTATAAAAAAAATGTTTAAATCTTACCTATGTAGGATTTCATTGGGGAGACTTAATCACAGTTTAGAAATACAGAGATGATCCCAAGAAAAGTCAATAATAGAGGAGAAAGACTAGCTACTGAATTTTTTTATAACTTCCACAGTTTTAGAAGAAAAATATGAAACTGGGCTGGGGGACTTACAATCAATTTCTCTAAGAAGAATAGTCAAATTTCAGGAGATGAATTCAAGCTATCAATAACTTTTTTAATTTTTAATTAATTTAATTTAATTTTAATTAATAAATCAATAATTTTTTAAAATGCTTTAAATCACTAGAGATTAGAGAAGTAAAACTAAAAAAAGCACCTCTGTGATGTCAAGGCAGACCTCTCAGATTGGTTAACATGACATAAAAGGAAAATAACAAATATTGGAGAGAAGATGGGAAAAAATGGGAGTACTAATATGCTATTGGAGTTGAGAATTGATTCAACTACTTTGCAAAGCAATTTGGAACTAAATTCAAAGGGCTATAAAATTATCCCTCCCCCTTTACCAAGTAATACCTCTGCTAAGTCAATACCTCAAAGAGATATTTTTAAAAGCCCATCTATTAGTAGAAGGATATTTATAGCAGCTTTTCTTGTGTTGGTAAAACTTGGAAATTGGGGGATGCCTATCAAATGAGAAAGGGCTAAACAAGTTATGGCACATGATTGTTATGCCATATGACCATGATGGAATACCATTGTGATATAAGAAGCATTTCCTTTTTCTGAATTCATATTTTACCTTATCACACTAGCTGTGTGATGCTGGGCAAATCACTGAACTCTGTTTACCCATTTTCTCCTCTGAAAAACAAGCTGGAGAATAACATGGCAAACCATTGCACTGTTTTTGTCAAGAAACTCCATAGTGTGGGTCATAAAGAGTTGGACACAACAGAAATGACTAAGCTAAAAACAACAAGAATAATGAAAAGAAGAAACCAAGAGCCAGATAGTTCTTGAGAAATATAGGAATTACTTATATAAAGTCATGCAAAATAAAGTGAACAGAACCAAGAGAATACTGAACACACTTATAGCAAGATTATAAGGATTGTGAACTGTGAAAAAACCTAGCTATTCTGTTCAAGACAATGATCCAAGATAATTCTGAAGGACTAAAGATGAAAAATGCTGTCTACCTCAAGGTGAAAGAGCTGATGAACTCTGAATACAGAGTAAACTATTGTTCAAAAAATTGTTATTCTTTTTATTTGATTTGTGTTTGGCAACATGGATAGAAGTCATTTTGCATGACTTTATATGGATAAGTATTATCAAATTGTTTGCCGTTGAGGGGCAGAGTCAAGATGGCAGAGTAGAAACAGGACCTCTTCAAAGCTGCAGCTCCCACCACCTCAAATTCATGTAAAGGTGACTCTGCACAAACTCTGGAGCCACAGAAGACTCAGAAAAGCTAATCTCCTGCCAAGGACAGCTAGGCAGTCTGGCAGGAATCAGTTAGCACAGCATGGTCTGGGAGCAGACCCAGCCCCACTCTAGCTCAAGGTTTTAGCCCCAGAGTGGCCTGACCAGCCACTGGCAGGGTGATTCAGATCACCAGCAGCTGTGGTGGTTTCCAGAATTATCAACACATAGACTCTAAGGACAAAGTGAGAGATCAGTGCAATGTGGACTTTGGGATCCAGTAGTTGGTAGTGTGGTCAGCCTTTGCCACCAGGGTGAGAAGCCGCTGAGGTGCAGCCATCACTATGTGGCAGCTTCAGCTTCTCACCTGCAGATTGCAGGGAGAACAAGTGACTAGTCTGAGGGGTAATCACTCTTGTTTTAATCTACTTGGATCCAGATTGCTGTCTAGGGTAGAGGTCCTCAGGTGTGCGACCAGCTTGGCAGAGCATGTGGAGGCTTAAAAAAGGGCACCCAAATAAAATATTTGGCAGCTGAGAAAACCCTATAATTTGGTACAAACTTCTCCTGTCTGGTGGCAGAGTCCTACTGTGAGAACAAGCCCAAAAGTCAAGTAATTGAGTGGCAACATGAGCAGGCAAAGGAAGCAAATCAAGCAGAGCAATCCAACTTTACATTATTTTCTTCAGGACAAAAAGGACCAAAGCATGGAAGAGAAGGAATACAGTGAAGGCAGAACTCCTACACAAAAAGCTTCAAAGAAAAATACGAGCTGGTTACAGGCCATAGAGGAGCTTAAGAAGGATTTTGAAAACCAAATAAGAGAAGTGGAGGAAAAATTGGGGAGAGAAATGAGAATTTTGCCAGAGAATTATGAAATGAGAGTCAACAACATGACTGAAGAAAATAACATCTTAAAAAATAGTCTAACTCAAATGGCAAAAGAGGCTCTAAAAGGCAATGAGAAGAAGAATTCCTTAAAAAGCCAAATTTGCCAGATGGAAAAAGAATCTCAAGAGCTCACTGAAGAGAATCATTCCTTCAGAATTACATGAAAACAAATGGAAGCTAGTGACTTTATGAGAAATCAAGATACTGCTAAACAGATCCAAACAAATGTAAAAATAGAAGTCAATGTGTAATATCTCATTGGGAAAACCACTAACTTGGACAACAAATCCAGGAGACATATTTTTAAAATTATTGGACTACTGTAAAGCCATGATCAAAAAAAAAAAAAACCTAGAAATCATCCTTCAGGGAATTCTCAAGGAAAATTGCCCTGATGTTCTAGATCCAGAGGGTAAAATATAGGTTGAAAGAATCCACCAATCACCACATGAAAAAGATCCCTAAAAGAAAATTCCTAGGAATATTATAGCCAGGTTCTGGAGTTCCCACATCAAGGAGAAAACATTAAAAGCAGCCAGGAAGAAACAATTTGAATATTATGGAAATACAATCAGGATAACACAGCATCTGGCAGCTTCTACACTGAGGGATAGAAGGGCTTGGAATATGATATTGCAGAGGTCAAAGGATCTGGGATTAAAACCAAGAATCACCCACCCAGCAAATCTGAGTATCATGTTTCAGGGGAAAATATGGTCATTCAGTGTAATAGAAGACTTTCAAGCATTCTTGGTGAAAAAAACAGAGTTGAATAGAAAATTTGACATTCAGATACAAGAAGCAAGAGAAGCATAAGAAAGTAAACAGGGAAAAGAAATTATAAGGAACTTCTCAGAGATGAACTATTTGCATTCCTATATGGAAAAACAAAAATTGTAATGAAAAACAATAATTGTAACTTATGAAACTTTTTTCAATATGAGAATAGTTCTATGGGAATAGAAATTATACACACACACACACACACACACACACAAACACATATAAATCTATATAAGAGGGTATATGGGTGTATGAATACATATGTGAATGTGTGTATATATGTGTACACGTATAGATAGATAGACAGTACAGAACCAATTTAATGAGAAGGGATGATACTTAAAAGATGTAATTAAATGGTGAGAGAGGCATATAATGATAGTATATGGGGAGAGACAGAATGGGGTAAACTATCTCATATAGAAGAGGTAAGAGAAGACGGTTACAATGAATGGGAAACCAGGAAGGCAAAAGGGAATGGGTCAACCTTATTCTCATTGAATTTGGCTTACGGAGGGAATGATATACACACTAAATAGTGTATCTCACCCTACAGGAGAGTAGGGGAGAAGGCAATGAGAGGGGGAACTATGGAATGGAGGGCAGGTTGGGGGAGGGGAGGGAAGTTGGAAGCACCCACTTTTGAAAAGGGACAGGATCAAAGTACAGAATAGAACAAGTGGGAGGTGGGATAGGATGGAGGGAAATATAGTCAGTCTTTCACAATATATCTACTATGGAAAAGTTTTGCATAGCTATACATGTTCAACTTATATTGAATTGCTTTTCTTCCCAGTAAGGGTGGGTAACAAGTGAGGAAGGGAATGAATCTGGATTTCAAATCTTTAAAATAAAATGTTTAATATGAGAAGATATGGGAGAGAACAGATTGCAGGAGGGGACGTCCAGTGGGATTTCTGTACCACAAAATCTTGTGGAAATGAATCATGTAAACTAGAAGTTAATAAAGCATTTGATTAAAAAAAATGTTTGCCATCTCAAGGAAGGGTAAAGGTAGGGAGGAAGATTATTTAGAACTCAAAAAATTTAAATTGTTTTTTCATATATATATATAAATAATTGAGAAATATTTAATAAAGCTATAAAATTAATATAATTTTATTTACAAATAATCTTGAATTATATTACATCATATTATATAACTATATTGAAAATACATATTGGAAAAAACCTCCCCTGGTTACTATAACTTACAGCTTCCTGAAGTGAGTTTGGAAGATCACTAATAATGAAGTTTTTGAAAGTATTCAGGACATTTCTACCTCCTCTACCCACATTCCCATCTGATATCCCATTCCACATATGGAAATCTGGGCTGAAATAAGTTTGGGTTAGACAGAGGAAAAGAAGAGCTTTTATGACATCTAACATTTGCTTCTGCTGTCTGATGAACTCCTGCATATCCACATACAATTTGGATGGACATACAGGAAGACTGAGTAAGAGGATGATAAACAGTATAAACTAATCATGCTCCCCATCATGGTAAGGGAGAAAACAAACAACCAAACAAATAAGAAAAAAAATAATTATTTTCTAGTCAACTAAATACCAACATCTAGGGGTAGAGCAAATCCTCACATCAGGGATTATATAGCCTTCTCCAGGCTCAGAGAATGTAACAACCCTCTTGAGCCACTGCCGTATCACAAAGCACCAAGGTGTTGGTGTTGCTGAGAAACAAGCCTTCCACCACAGGCTCCAGGTGCATTTAACCTAGGGGCAGGAAAGATCTTTAAATCTGTATTTCCATTAAACTGCTACAAAGACCTTTCCCTCTTGCAATGGTTATATTTAGCCTCTCACTGTTTGGATGAGCACAGAGTCACCTAATCTAGTTTTTCCAATATGATGTAGAGCATCTGGATCTTGGCATTTTTGATGCCCTTACACAATAAAGTTGATCAAGTTTTTGTGTACCTTCCCATTTTACTCTCTAGGGCACAGCTATTTGGTGCAGTGAATAGAGCACTGGCCCTGAAATTAGGAGGACCTGAGTTCAAATCTGGCCTCAGACTCTTAACACTTACTAGCATGCGACCTTGGGCAAGTCACTTAACCACAACTGCCCTCCAAAAAAAAAGGAAAGAAAAAAGGCAAAAACAAAACTAAAATAAACAAAAAACGTTATAACCTCTAGACTCCTGGACATTGTTATATGGTCTGCCAATATATCTTTTTATTCTGGTTATTTTTATTCTGTCTTCTCTTGCATCTTATAAACACTTAGGCTTTTCCATATATTTTGCATGAGAGAGAATTTGGAACTCATATTTAGATGAACGTTAAAAATTGTTTTTATATGAAATGGGAGAAAATAAAATATTAAAATCAATATTTTAAAAAGAATATTGTATCGGGGTGGCTAGGTGGCGAAGTGAGTAGAGCATCGGCCCTGGAGACAGAGGGACCTGAGTTCGGATCTGGCTTCAGACACTTACATGCACACACAAGAAAAAAAACCTAGCCATGTGACCTTGGGCAAGTTACTTAACCCCAATTGCCCTCCAAAAAGAAAAAAAATATATATTGTATCTTTAGTACCTTCCTGAAACCCCAGTTAGTGATTCCACCTGCATCAAAATTTAAAAAGTTCCTGAGAGGCAAAAATAATGGGTCAAGTTGTAGAAAATTCCTTTTATTAGGGATGAATGAGAAGTTATGTGCTTGGCTGAAAAAGAAAAAATAATAAAACTTCACAAATGCAGTATGAGAAGTATCAAGACTATAGTTACAAAAAAAAAAAAAAAAGAACATCAGTATACAACTTGGTGAGATTTGTTTTCTTTTCTTTTGTACCATAAACTTAATGGGCTCAAACAATGTGATGTGGGATACACCCCCCCCCCAAAAAAAAGCAATGAAAATTAAATAAAAGGAAATAAAGCCTGGGTTAAAGTTAGAGAGGCATGATGATCCAATAAATAGAGGTAATAGTCTTAATATAATCAGTCTTTGAGATGTCACATCTGTAATACTAGATTGAGTTCTGAGCACCATATTTTAGGGAGGATATAGACACCTTAGGAGAGATTCCAATGAAAGTGCCTAGAAAAGACAATATGATGTCATATGAGGATTACTTGAATGAACAAGAGGTATTTAGCCTGGATAACAGGAATCTTGCATTTAAGATAGTTGTTCTTGACCACTTAAAATGCTATTAAGTATAAAAGGAAGAATATTTAATTAAACCAGAAATCAAAAGTAGGAGCAGTGAATGAAAATTGCAAAAGTGAATGAAAATTAGGCTTCATGAAGAACTGTGATGTGGAGGAGGCACTCTAACAACTAGAACTTTCCATAAGATGACTGTAAAATAGTAATGATGGAACTGACATTTCTCCTCTCAGTGATGTTTGTTTTTTTTTTCAAGAAGAAACTGGATGATTACCATTGTAAATGCTGTAAAATAGGTTTAATTAAATAGATGCAGAGAATGATCCTAGTCTTAACAAGCTGTATAAACATCCAAGGAAGAGAAGAATGCCTTGAAAAGCAGAAATAGCTAAGTGGGAAAAGACAGACAAAATATAATAATAATTTAATAACAATTAAATTATTAAGTCAACTGATGGAGAGAATTTAAGTTTAAAAAATAAATATTCATTCTTGAATAATGTTAATTCAATATGTTTTAAGAAAGGATGGAGTCGGGGGCTCACTTTGAGAAGTGCTGTGTGATTTGACCAGATGAGATCCTGGAAGCCGCTGAGAGCACCCCGACTTTGAAAACCCACATGTTGATGCTTCCCTCTCTTGCAACTGTGATTTGATATGAATGTAATGGTTGCACAGTTTGGAAGCCTTTCTGCTTTATCTTTTTCTTTGTCTTGTAACTTCTGTCTGTATACTCTGTAGTTTGGGGTGCTTACCATTATCCCCTGAACTAGATAAATGATATATGTTTGATTGATTAAAGTAAGTTTGTTAACCCATTTTGAGTTGCTTTCCTTTAGCAAAGCAGATCTAAGAACCTGTGCTGCCAGCCACCCTGGGGATGTTGTGGTGCTTGCTGCTACAAATGGTGACTAGGATGAGATCTGCAGAGTAAAAGGAGAGTACGGGGGCTGCGATAATTGTTTCTCAGTTGTGGTAGCTGTGATTCTGGAGCCATGGACCGGGAGAGAAGCATGGCATGCATGCTGACTTCACTGAGCTGAGAGCAGGAATGCTGAGCTTCCTGAATCTAGACCTGGGCAGAAGCCAGGAGTGGCTGCCTTCTGTGGGAGGAGAAGGAACCCAAGAATTTGGAATTCAGCCACAGGACAAGATAAGGACTGTGTGGCAAAGCAGGGGCACTGAATGTGTTTCCTTGCTGCATCCCAAAGTTTGGGACCTAGGGGGAGGATGGACTTGTGACTATGGTGGATGGGGTGAAGTGCCATGGACTCCCAAGGACCCCTTGTTGGTTTTGTTGACCAGCCCCCTCTCTGGACTTGGAAGGAGGGGCTGGAGCAGTGAGAGGGGAAGAACACCCCACTCCTCCCAAGAGAACTTTATTTGGACTCTTATTTTGAATTGATGTGATAAAGCAATGTACTTTAAGGCCCAGTGGCCACTTTGGTAACTTTAGTTATGTACCTTGAAAATGTGACCTAAGAGTTTTTTAGTGCTAATTCAAACGTAAATTGTCAATGCTGTGGACAGGAAAGATCTTGGGGCAGAATGATATAGGAATGTAAATTTTTAAAATCTTCCCTGCCCCTAGGTTAAGTGCACTTGGAGCCTGTAGTGGAAGGCTTGTTTTTCTGTAATGCTCACACTTTGATACTTTGTGATTGAGCAATGGGTCAAGAAGGTTGTTAAATTCTCTGAGCCAGGAGAAGGCTATATAAGCTCTGATGGGAGGCTTTGCTTTGGGACTCACTTTGAGAAGTGTTGTGTGATTTGACCAGATGAGACCCTGGGTAGCCGTTGAGAGCCACCCCCCCCCAACTTTGAAAACCCAGATGTTGATACTTCCCTCTCTGGTAACTGTGATTTGGTGGATGTAATGATTGGACAGTTTGGAAGCCTGTCTGATTGATCTGTTTCTCTGTCTCATAACTTCTGTCTGTATACTCTGAAGTTTGGGGTGCTGACCTTTTTCCCCTGAAATAGGTAAATTATATATGTTTGATTGATTAAAGTAAGCTTGTTAACCCATTTTGAGTTGCTTTCCTTTAGAAAAGCAGATCTAAGAACCTGTGTTTGCAGTGACCCTGGGGGTGTTGGGGTGCTTACTGCTATAGATGCATGGTGTATGAGAGAAGGTTGCAGCATATTAACTGTGAAAAATTGTGCAGGAGAAGCAGCATGCAAGTTATCAGCAAAGAAATGTACAATCAGAGAATTATGAGGAGAAAGTGAGCCCTTGCAATTTAACGGGGTAAAGGAAGAGTTATAACATGAGTGTTATAATGTACAATATTGCATGATGAATTGAGAATTGCCCCAGAAAAGAGCTATATGAGGTTATGAAAAGGTTGGTGGGTGGGTGGAGAATTACTCACTAGGGTTAAGTAGAGAAAACTTCCTGGAGAAGGGAGAATTTTAATTGGACTTTAAAGGAAGGTTAGGAAGTAGGCAGGTCTTACAGTGAGATAGCTGATAGCCAGTCTGTGTGCTCAACTGGTCTCTACATACCATCAAAAGACCTAGAGGTAAGGCCCCAACCCCACTAGATGGACCCTAGTTCTCTGGATACAGATACAGGTATGGACCAGACCTAAATAAGATGCAAAGTAATGACTGAGATATTGTCTGCTCCACAGGAGAGAAGTACCCACACGAATGATGTGACAGATTTAACAAGTAATGAAGTATAGAAATGAAAATATGACTTATTCAGATCTCCTCAGCACTAATGATAATATATACCAAATTAATATTTATTTGTGCTTTTAAGGAATTTAAAGCCTTTCCCTTGTATATACTTCCCCTCTACTCAATTCAAATGGACATTCTCTTGTGGCAGTAACTGAGTTTATTTAAGAGGCATTTCAAGCCTTCCATAATCCAGCTGTGGAACCTACCTTTCCTGTTTAATTTCACATTAATCCCCTCCATTCATTCTCAATAGCAGTCAAATTGATTCATTAATTATTCTCCATCTAGACCATTCCATCTTCCATCTCTTTACCTTTGCAGAGGGTCGGGGTCCCCCATGTCAAGAATGCACTGCCTTTCTCAACCTCTTATTTGTATAATCCTTAGCTTTCTTCAGAGCACAGTTAGCTACTCCCTCCTATTGAACCCTTCCCGGTGAAATCACTTTGTATATACATCATATTTGCTTATCTGTGTACAGAGCTATCATACCCTCCTAGTAGAATGTAAGCTCCTTGAAGGCAGGGACTAGTTCAGTTTTTGCTCTTCTATCTGCAGTACCGTGAATATAAGAGGTGTTTAATAAATGCTTAGTGAAATGACATTGTTGAATTGTGAGCCCCTCCCTATCTTGTTGTCTAAACAAGGAAAACTTATTAAATTATGCTTATTTTTCTCTTCTCTCTTAAAAAAAAAGAAAGGATGGAGTCAAGAGGATGGAGAAAAGGCAAAGACTCTCCTGAGCTCTTCATGAAATATATTGCAAATATCTTTAAAACATTGTCTTAAAATGAATTTTGTTGTGGCAGAACCCACAAAACAACAGAGCAGGACTTATCCAGTCCAAGAAAAATTAGGTCAGCAAGAAAGGTCTGTCACACTGGAGTGAGAGTGGAACACATTCCACTGCAAACCCCACCAACACATGCTGGCCCCAGCAAACAAGGAATAGGCCTTAGGAGTGACTGAATCAGCAGCAACCTGTTATTTCCACATCTTTCATTCCACTGAAGGTAATGGGGTTGCATAAAGTAGATTACAGGAATTTCTTTACTGGAACTGGGAGTACAACTCTATTGCTTTGCCAATTGCAGGATCCTGATTGCAGTCCTGGCTGGCAGAATCAGGGTGGGAAGGCACAGCAGCACATCAGAGCTTAGAGCAACAGTGTAAAGGGGAACCTCCTCCAGCTTAAGGGCAGAAAAGAGTCCTTGTTTCTCCCAGACCAGAACACAATCCCAAAGAGTAGAAAACACATTCCTTCTTAGATCATACCTTCTGAGAAGACATGGAAACATAAATTCCAAAGAAGTGTATCTGAAAACAGCTGCACAAAATCCTGGAAGCTTGGGACAGTGCATCCTCCACCCTAGAAGCAAAGCCCTACTTTAGCATAGAGTTAAAAGTTAGCTAATAGAGTGGGAAAATGAAGGAAAAACAGAAAAAAAATTCTACAATGGAAAGTCACAAAAGTGAGAAGATCAAAGTATATTCAGAAGTAGACAACAACTCCTACATCCAAAGCCTCAAAAAAAAAATATGAATTAGTCGTAGGACATGGAAGAGCTCAAAAAGGAGTTGGTAACTCAAGAAAGAGAGGCAGAGGAAAAATTCTGAAGAGAAATGAGAATGAAGTAAGAAAATATTTGTAAAAAGAGTCAACAGCTTGTTAACTGAGGCACAACAATTCTAAAGAAAATAACACCTTAAAAAAAAACAGAATAGTCCAAATGATAAAAAAAAAAGTAAAATAAAAAGGTATAAACATCCAAGGAAGAAAAAAATGCCTTGAAAAGCAGAAATAGCTAAGTGGGAAAAGATACACGAAAATTCACTGTAGAACTCCCTAAAAATCAGAATTGATCAAATGGAAAAAGAGGCACAAAATTCAGAGAAGAAAAGAACTCCTTAAAAACGGAAGTTAATGGCTTTATGACACATTAATAAGCAATAAAGTAAAAACAAAAGAATGAAAAAATAGAAAACGAAATTAATATCTCGTTGGAAACAACTGACTTGGAAAATAGATCCAGGAGAGATAATTTGAAAATTATTAAGCAACCTGGAAACCAAGATCAAAAGAAGAACCTAGACATTAACTTTCTTTTTTTTTTAAACAAATGCTTTATTAACTTCTGTTTTACATCATTCATTTCTGCCAGATTTTGAGTTACAATCATTTCCCCCCATTATTCCCCTACCCAACCTCCCAGAATAGTAGTCCCACAAGATATCGCTTCCTCCAATCTGCTCTCTCCCATACCTTCTCCCATACCCCCATCGACTTTTCCATTAGAAGAAGGTGAATTTTGTGTCCCAATGCCTGCACATCTTATCTCCCTATTACAAGCAAAAGAGTATTAATAATAGTATTTATATATATTTGGAACATTTATTGTTACAACCTCGAATTTCAGATCCATTTCCTTCCTCCCTTGTCACCCATTCCCTCTTGGGAGATAAGTAATTCAGGATATGTTGTACATGTCTAGCTATGCAAAATATTATCATAGTAGATATATTATACAAGGCTGCCTATAATTCCTTCCCACTCATCCCACCCTCCACCTGGACCATTCCCTACATGATCCTGTCCCTCTTCTATAGTGGGTACTTCCAACCTCCCCTCACCCCAAGGATGCCCTCCCATCCATCATCCCTCCTCTCATCCCCCTTCCCCCTATCCTGCTTCAGATTGAGATATCCCATTTAGTACGTATGTCATTTTCTCCCTGAACCAAATTCAATGTGAATGTGGTTTTGCCTTTTTAGCCTTCCTTATTCTCCCCTTCCTTTGCAACCACTTTCCCTTGCTTCTTCTACATGGGATAGTTTACCCTACCCTATCTCTCCCCATCTCCTCTTGCTACTTTCCTCTCTCACCTCATAATTTCATCCCTTGAGTATTTTCCCTTCCCAACAAATTCAACCTATGCCCTCTATCCATATATAACTGTAACCATATACACACACATTCACATATGTATTCATATGACCACACTCCCTTCTTCCATTATTTTCATAGTGAGAAAGATATCATCAGTCACAGTTATTGTTTTTCCATATAGGAATGTAAATAGTTCAACTTTGATAAGTTCCTTTTGATTTCTTTTCCCTGATTATCTTCTCAGGCATCTCTTGCTTCTTGTGTCTGGATGTCAAATTTTCTATTCAACTCTGGTTTTTTCCTCAAGAATGCTTGAAAGTCCTCTATTCCACTGAATGACCATATTTTCCCCTGAAACAAAATACTCAGTTTTGCTGGGTAGGTGACCCTTGGGTTCATTCCCAGTTCTTTTGCCCTCTGGAATATCATATTCCATGCCCTTCGATCCCTCAGTGTAGAAACTGCCAGGTCCTGGGCTATTCTGATTGTGTTTCCACAATATTGAAATTGTTTCTTCCTGGCTGCTTGTAGTATTTTCTCCTTGATTTGGGGATTCTGGAACCTGGCTATAATATTCCTGGGAGTTTTCTTTTTGGGATCTTTTTCAGGAGGTGATCGGTGGATTCTTTCAACCTCTATTTTGCCCTCTGGATCTAAAACATCAGGGCAATTTTCCTTGAGAATTTCTTGAAGGGTGATTTCTAGGTTCTTTCTTTGATCATGGCTTTCAGGTAGACCAATAATTTTTAAATTGTCTCTCCTGGATCTATTTTCCAGGTCAGTGGTTTTTCCCATGAGATATCTCACATTGCCTTCTAATCTTTCAATTGCTTGGATCTGCTTAACAGCATCTTGATTTCTCATAACGTCATTAGCTTCCATTTGCTCCAGTCTAACTTTGAAGGAATGAATCTCCTCAGTGAACTTTTGAGATTCTTTTTCCATCTGGCAAATTCGACTTTTTAAGGCATTCTTCTCATTGCCCTTTTGGGCCTCCTTTGCCATTTGAGTTAGTCTATTTTTTAAGGTGTTGTTTTCCTCAGTCAGGCTGTTGACCCTCATTTCATACTTTTCCTGCATCCTTTTCATTTCTCTTTCCAATTTTTCCTCCACTTCTCTTATTTGATTTTTAAAGTCCTTCTTAAGGTCCTCTATGGCCTGCAACCCGCTCATGTTTTCCCCTGGGGCTTTTGGAGCAGGACTTCTGACCTCACAGTCCTTTTCCCACTCTATGCCCCCAAAATAGGAGTCTAGGGTTGCATTTTTCTGTTTCCTTTGCCTTGGCATGTTGCCACTTAATTACTTGACTTTTGGGCTTGTTGCCACACTATGGCTTTAAGGCCAGATAGAGGAATTTTCGTCCCGAACGTGTGGGGGGCAACTTCCGTTTCTGGCAAGCTGTAAACCCACCCACGACTTCCACCCTAGATCACAATCCAGATCCAGGGAGGTTAAAGCAAGAGCGATTACCCCCAAGACTGATCGCTGGATCTCCCTATGATTTGGAGGCCGGGAGCTGGAGCTGCCTCTGAAAACTGCAAAATAGTGTGTCTCCTCAGTGGCTTCTAGCCCCCAGGGGAGGGAGCTGACGCATTCCCTCAATATGGGTCCCAAAGTCCATAGGACACTAACCTCTTACTTTGTCCTAGGCATGTCTATGTTGATAATTCTGAAGTCTCCACAGCTCCTGGTGTTCTGGGGTTCCTCCAGCCGGCTGCTGACCCTGCCGCCCTGGGGCTAAAACCTCGGCTCATGTCGACATGGGCTCAGCTCGGCTCCCCGTGCTCTGCGCGCTGCCAGGTCCCAGACCGCTGCACTGGTCCTTCCTACAGGACTGCTGGGCTGTCCTCAGCGGGAGGTTGGCTTCTCTGTGTCGTTCTGTGGGTGCTGGGGCTCCAGAAGTTGTTCAGAGTTCCCTTTTACATAGTTTGGGGGGAATCTGGGGGCAGAGTGTCTTGGAAGAGCTGTTTCTACTCCGCCATCTTGCCTCCGCCCCTAGACATTAACTTTCAATAAATTATCAAGGAAAACTGCCCTGATATTCTATAACCGGAGAATAGCATATGAATCAAAAGGATTGGTGGAGCCAAGATGGCAGAGTAGAAACAGCACTTCCAAGGTGCTCTGCCCCACACAACTTCTAAACAATGTAAAAGGGGACTCTGAACAACTTCTGGAGCCCCAGCACCCACAGAACTACACAGAGAAGCTAACCTCCCACTGAGGACAGCAACATGAAATATCTCATGGGAAAAACCACTGACCTGTAAAATAGATCCAGGAGAGATAATTTAAAAAATTATTGGACTACCTGAAAACCACGATCAAAGAAAGAACATAGAAATCACCCTGCTGTAAAATATGAGACAAAAAAGCATAAAAAGGTTAACAGTAAATGTAACCCATAAGACACTTAATCGGGTTAAACTGTTTATATCCCTACATGGAAAGATGACAGTTATAAGAAATTTCTCATTATTAGGGTTGTCATTATTGTTGTTGTTTGTCCTTCATTCTCAAAGAGCACTGTAATATGAGGGATTTAATGCCATGACATGGAAGCAAATTGGATTTGAATGAGAGATAACTGTACACAGTTACCAGTCTCAATTTCTCCTCTAGAGTTATCTGTGTCCAACGGCAAGATATCAATCATGATCACTGGAGATAGCCCAGTATGTAGTAGGAGACCTTGTCCTTTTGAAGTTAATGTCTTTAATAGATCTCACTTTGATTGAGGCAACACTCTTTCAGTGACTAAAGCTAGGTAAGAAATGAGGCTAAGAATAGCTTTTTTTACTTAATCAAAAAAATCAGTCTAAGAGGAGGTGACCCTTAGAATTTCTGGCCAAAATAAAAATAATTGTTATTTACATTATTTCTGATCCTTTCTGGAATCAAACAATGAACAAGTGGGGCCTATCAATTACAGCCAGAGTGATTTGGGTTTAAGGAATGTTCTATAAGAAAGAAATCTAGACTGTCAACCCAGATATCTTGTGAAGCTTCAGTAATCAAAATTTACATTCCTTTTGGCAGAGAAGCAGCAGGAAAGGGTATTATACCCTATGTGGACAGAGGGAAGGAAAAGAAGAAAATACAGAAAGAAGAAAAAGAGAAAGAAAGAAGAAAAAGAAGGGAGGAAGGAAGGAAGGAAGGAAGGAAGAGACAGAGAGGGGAGAGGCAGAGAGAGAGAGAGAGAGAGAGAGAGAGAGAGAGAGAGAGAGAGAGAGAGAGAGAGAGATTAACTGGCCAGTTCCAGTATTTATAGAGCTGGTTGTTGCTTGTCTTTAATTCTCAAAAAGGACCATAACTTCAGTGAGGTAATAGCATGACATGCAAGTGAATGTGATGGGATTATATATTTTTAATTAAATTAAATTAAATTAAGGGGTGAGAAAGAAGAATGCAATGGGAAAAAGGAAATGGAGTGCTATAACTGGGGGTAAATTCTCTCTCATAAAAGAAGGCAAAGAATCTTTTACAATGGAGGGGAATATGAAGGAGATGGTGGGAAATGCTTTCACCTTATTCTCATTAGAATTGGCTCAAAGAGTGAATAACATGCATAGTCAATTGGGTATAGAAATCTACCTAACAAAACAGAAAAGTAGGAGGGGAAGGGGATATGAGATGGGGGATTGCTTATAGAAAGAAGGGTAGATTGGGGGAACAAGTAATCAGAAGCAAAGCACAAAGGGACAACGTGAAAGGAGAGAGAGAATAGAATAAAGAGAGGGAAATAAGATAAAGGGAAATACAGTTAGCAATCATAGCTGTTTAAAAAAATGAAGCAAACGTATCTGATTAAGGGTTCATTTTTCAAATATATATATATATATATATGTTAGTCAAATTTATTTTTTAAAAGATTCATTCCCCAATTGATAAATGATACAAAGACATGAACAGTATTTTTTTTAGGTGGAGCAACAAAAACTATCTATAACCATATGAAAACATGCTCTAATTCACTATTGATTGGAGAAACTCAAATTGAAATAAATCTAAGGTACTACCTCACATTTAATACATTGGCTAACAATTCAGAAAATGAATGTGAAATATGTGGGAAAATTGAGACACTAATGCACTATTCGTGGAGTTGTGAACTGATTCAACCATTATTTAGAACAATTTGGAATTATGCCCAAAGGTCTATAAAACTATGCATATACACTGATCTAGCAATGCCACTACAAGCTCTATATCCCAAAGAGATTTAAAAAAAAAAGGACCTATATGTATAAAAATATTTATAATATCTTTTTTTTCTGATGGCAAAGAATTAGAAATGGAAGGGTTACCCAACAATTGGGGAATGGATGAACACTTAGTAATATATAATTGTGATGGATATAATTGTGCATTAAGGAAGGATGAGTCACATGCTCTCAGAAAAACCTGGAAAGACTTACATGAGCTGAGGCAAATGGAAATGAATAGAACCAGGACAACATTATAAGCAGTAACAGAGGGGCAGCTAGGTAGCATGGTGAATAGAGCACCAGCCAGGAGGACCTGAGTTCAAATCCAGCCTCAGACACTTACTAGCCAAATGACCTTGGGCAAGTCACTTAACCCCAATTCTCTTGCCTTACCCCCTCAAAAAGCAATAAATAAATAAACAAATAAGTAAATAAGCAAACAAGCAAATAAATAAATATTTTAAACGGTAACAGCAATTTTGTAAGATTATCAACTGTCAGTGATTTAGTTATCTCTGCAATACAATGATCTAAGACAACTCTGAAGGATTTATGATGAAACATTCTATCTATCCCCAGAGAAATATCTGATTGAGTCTGAATATAGATTTAACATACTTTTTTTCACTATCTAATATTATTGGGTTTTGTTCATTTTATTTTTTTTGGTCTGTGTTTTCTTTTTCAACATGACTGATATGGAAATTTTAAAAAATCAAGGCACTGTACTAGGCACTGGAAATATAGAGATAATCTCAAAAACTTATATTAATACTGGAAAGAAAATGTAGGTGGAAAAATAAGCCAATTTCTAAGAAAATATGGCTGGATTTAGAGTAAAAAAAAACCTGACTTAAAATCCTGCTTCAGAATCTTAGTTATTATATAACCTTTAATAAATCAGTTAATCTCCCCAAGTCTTAAGGTTTTTCTCTTAAAAATGGGAATAATGATATGATATTTCACAGGGTTCCATTGTGGAGCATATGAAATTATGTGTAAAAATTTGGAGAAATATTAAAGTGAAACATAAATGCGAACAACTATTACTTTTAATTTTTTGAGAAATTGAACAATAGTAAAAAATGCAGAGTATTCCTTTTCTCCACAAACAGTATAATGAAGGATACATATAATTTATATCCTATATACATTCAACCACATTTTGGAAAGACAAACACATTTAAATGTCTATAAGTATTTATAATGCATATGTACACACACACACACACTCATTAATTAATTAATTGATTGATTGATTGATTGATTTGTTTGTATATTTATTTATTTATTTATATGAAACAAGAGCTTCACCCAAAGAGATATACTATTACGTCTGAGGTAGAATGATTTTATTCACTATTTAGATTGCAGTTGTAATTTAATAATGGATGAGTTCTAGTGATTAAATCTGAATGCATTGTCAGTATTATTATTTAGTTGGCATTTAATTATTTAGCCAAATTAATTCCTTAGTAATTAGTAGTAATTAAGTACTAATGAACTGTCTTAATAAAGAACGGATAATGTAATTATGAAATTATAGTGTTACTAATCAACCTAATAAATAAATTACTAGTTATTTTAATGTAAAGGGAACACATCAGTGGCACAACTTACCTATCGAATCTTTGCAGTTTTTTATTAAATTATTATAATAACATTATTTGTGATATTGATTTTAAAGGCTAGTTACCATAATACTGAAAAACTACATAAGGTCCAGATATTTCAATGCATTTGTAATGAATGACTCCTTATTTTGCTCTCTCATCTTCATAAATCATTGATAATATATCACAGGCATCTTCACCCAGTATTATGGGGATCATCCTCTAATTCTGATACTGCATGGACACAAATGGGCTATACTTACATTTTCCTTGTTCTACATAAATAAACACCATCTCTCTCTCTCTCTCTCTCTCTCTCTCTCTCTCTCTCTCTCTCTCTCTCTCTCTCTCTCTTTCTCTCTCTCTTCTGGTCATTCTCTGATACAATATTTTATGCTGCTTTTCCTGTGTGATTCTTCATGTGTAATTGGTTATCTACCAAAAATATTTCCAATGTGTCTCTCTTTGCCCTCTCTGTGATCCTAAATTTCAACTCTTTAGAGAATAAGTTATTATTTGATTTACAAACAAGATCACTAGCAAATATCAGTCCTATAAAGATAAGATGTTCCCTTAAATTTGTATACGGTTAAATTTACTTTAAAATAATGGAATGGTATTATGCTACAAGAAATAATGGATGAATAGGGGAAAATCAGCAAGGGATAGGAAAATGTATATGTTTTAAATTTAAACTGTGTCATTATAATGATCATTTGGCATGGAGACAGAAGGAAAAAAACCTTCTGTATGTTATCTAACATACAGTATTTCTTAAACTGTGGGTCCTGACACCACATGGGGTCATGTGACTGAATATGGTGTCACAAAATAATTGGCAGCAGTAAAAGTTTTCTGAATGATCAACAATCAAAAATTAATCCAAAATCAAAAGCTTAATGACTCAGAGGTATTTCTGGCAGTTTACCCATGTTGCATCACACAATTTTACTACAGATTTGATTTAGAACACACAAAATATACACTTTGCATTGCTCATGCTGTCATGCCACACAACACAAAGAAAACTGCAGAAACACTCTGGCTCAGATTTGATACTATTGCATGTTATAAATCATAGTGGTTTTACTGTACATACAAAATAAATAAATGAATTTTGGCTTGGGACTGGGAAAGAATTTCCAACAAATTCTGATATGGCCATGAACATAGTTCTGTCCTTTGTACTAAATATTTATATAAAGTGGCATACTTAACATTGAAAATTATAAAATTGGGGGGAGGGGGGAAATCAAAATGGTGGAGTAGAAACAGCACTTCCACAGAGCTCCAGCCCACACTACTACAAAATTATATAAAAGGAGGACTCTGAAGGACCTCTGGAGCTCCAGAACCCAGAAAATGACACAGAGAAGCTAACATCACGCTGAGGAGAGCCCAGCAGCCCAGCAGGGAGCAGCGAGCAGAGGACTCTGGAAGACAAGCCCAGGACCTCTTGAGACAGATGTTTCAGCCCCAGGGCAGCCACTCCAGCAGCCAGCAAGAGGGACCCCAGAACACCAGCAGCTGTGGCATTTCCAGAATTATCAACACATAGATGCCTAGGACAAAATGAGAGGTCAGGGCCCTATGGACTTGTGAATAGTTGGGAGAGTGGGTCAGCTTCTTCAAATGGGGGCAAGAAGCCACTGAGGAGCCAGTGAAACTTACACCACATTGCCATGTTCCAGCTTCAGCTTCTGGCCTGCAAACTGTAGGGGGATCCAGCTATCAGTATGGGGGGAACTTGCTCTTGCTTTACCCTTCTTGGATCTAGATTTTAGACTGGGGTGGAGGTCTTGGGGTGTATGACCAGCTTGCCATAGTGTGTGAAGGCTTCAGAGAGGCCACCCAATTAATATCTGTGGCAGTTGAGAATATCCCACCGTTTGGGACAGAAGTTCCCCTGTCTGTGGCAGAGTCCTACCATGGCAACAAGCCCAAAAGTCGAGTAATTGAGTGGCAACATGCCTAGGCAAAGGAAACAAAATAAACAGAAAAATGCAACATTAGACTCCTATTTTGGGGGCAAAGAGGATCAAAGAATGGAACAGGAGGAGGACTGGGAGGTCATAAACCCTGCACCAAAAGCCCCAAATGAAAATATGAGCAGGTTACAGGCCATAGAGGACCTTAAGAAGCAGATAAGAGAAGTGGTGGAACAATTGGGGAGAGAAATGAGAAAGATGCAAGAAAAGTATGAAATGAGAGTCAACAGCCTGACTGAGGAAAATAACACCTTGAAAAATAGACTAACTCAAATGGCAAAAGAGGCTCAAAAAGGCAATGAGGAGAAGAATGCCTTAAAAACCCGAATTTGCCAGATGGAAAAAGAATCTCAAAAGCTCACTGAGGAGAATCATTCCTTCAGAATTAGACTGGAGCAAATAGAAGCTAGTGACTTTATGAGAAATCAAGATGCTATTAGCAGATCCAAACAAATGAAAGATTAGAAGGCAATGTGAAATATCTACGGGAAAAACCACTGACCTGGAAAGTAGATCTAAGAGAGATAATCTAAAAATTATTGGACTGCCTGAAAATCATGATCAAAGAAAGAATCTAGAAATCGTCCCTCAAGAAATTCTCAAGGAAAATTGCCCTAATGTTTTAGAACCAGAGGGCAAAATAGAGGTTGAAAGAATGTACCTATCACCTCCTGAAAAAAGATCCCAAAAAGGAAACTCCTAGTAATATTGTAGCCAGGTTCCAGAACTCCCAGATCAAGGAGAGAATATTACAAGCAGCCAGGAAAAAATAATTTCAATATTGTGAAAACACAATCAAGATAACACAGGATCTGGCAGCTTCTAAACAAGGGGATTGAAGGGCATGGAATATGATATGATGGAGGTCAAAGCAGCTGGGATTAAAACCAAGAATCACCTACTCAGCAAAACTGAGTATCATGTTCCAGGGGAAAATATGGCTATTTAGTGGAATAGAGGACTTTCAAGCATTCTTGAGGAAAAAACCACAGTTGAATAGAAAATTTGACATTCAGACACAATAAGCAAGAGATGCTTAAGAAAGTAAACAGGAAAAATAAATCATAAGAAGCTTATCAAAGTTGAGTTATTTACATTCCTACATGGAAAAATGATAACTGTAACTGATGAAACCTTTCTCAGTATGAAAATAGCTGAAGAAGGGTATATGGGCATATGAATACATATGTGAATGTGTGTATATATGTTTACAGGTATACATAGATAGAGGGCACAGGTCAAATTTAATGGGAAGGGATGATACTTAAGGGGTGAAATCGAGAGGTGAGAAAGGAACATAACGAGAGGAGATGGGGAGAGACTGAGTGGGGTAAACTATCTCATGTAGATAAGAGGCAAGGGAAAGTGGTTCCAGGGGAGGGGAAGAACAGGAAAGCAAAAAGGCAAAACCTTATTCTCATTGAATATGGCTCAGGCAGAGAATGACATACATATTAAATGGGATATTTCACCCTCCAGTAGAGTGGCGGGGGGAGCAAATGGGGGGGAAGATGATGGAAAGGAGGGCAGGTGGTCGGGGTAGGGAAGTTGGAAGCACCCACTTTTGAAAAGCGACAGGATCAAAGTGGAGAGTGGACCATTTGGGAGATGGGATAGGTGTAATGGAAATGTAGATTTAAAGATCTTCCCTGCCCCTAAGCCCTTTCATTGTTTTCAGAGACTTTGATTGGCATAAGAGATTCTGAGAACCTTCCTTTATTTGAAAATATACTCTGCCTCCTAACAGGCTGAATGTGGTCACATGGAGCCTAGAGCAGGAGTCTTGGTTTTCAGGAATGCCTACACCTTGATGCTGTGTGATTGGGCAGTGAGTCAAGACCATGGTTACATTCTCTGAGGCAGGAGAAGGCTATATTATCCCTCATGTGAGGCTTTGCTTTGAGGCTCACTTTGAGAAGTGTTGTGTGATTTGACCAGATGAGGCTCTGGTCAGCCATTGAGAGCCCCCCAGCTTTGAAAATGCAAATGTTGATGCTTCCCTCTCTGGTAACTGTGATTTGGTATTGATAATGGCTGGGCAGTTTTCAAGCATGCCTGTTTGATCTGTTCATTTCTCTCTCTTGTAAGTTCTGTCTCTATACTCTGAAGTTTGGGGTGCTGACCTTTTCCCCTGAAATAGGTAATCAACATATTTAATTGATTAAAGTAAGCTTGTTAACCCATTTTGAGTTGCTTTCCTTTAGAAAAGCAGATCTAAGAACCTGTGCTGGCCGCCACTGTAGGGATGTTGGAGTGCTTGCTGCTACAATGGGAGGGAGGGAAATATAGTCAGTCTTTTACAATATATCTACTCTGTAATGTTTTGCATAGGTTCACATGTACAACATATACTGAATTGCTTATCTTCTCAGTAAGGGTAGGTGACAAGGGAGGAAGGGAATGAATCTGGAATTTGAAATTTTAAAATAAAATGTTTTAAAAATATATAAATACTATTATTAATACTATTTTACATACAATTGGGAGATAAGGTGTGCAGGCATTGGGGCATGGGGTTTCACCTTGCCCTACTGGAAAAGTCGAAGGTGGTATGGGAGAAGAGATGGGAGAGAGTAGATTGGATGAGGGGATATCCTGTGGGACTGCTATTCTGGGGTCATGGGTAGGGGTAAAATGGGGAAAAAAAAACTGTAACTCAAAATCTGGTGGAATTGAATGATGCAAACCAAAAGTTAATAAAGCATTTGTTAGAAAAAAATAATAAAATAAAAAATAAATATATTTCTCAGATTTCTTCTGATTGTGGTCTTTTCATCTTCTTCCTTTAATGTCCAACTTTGTTAAGTTGGAACTTTCATGGTGTCTTTTAAATTTCTTTGTATCTCTAGTGCCTAGTACAATGCCTAACACCTAATAAACTTTTAGATGCTTGCTGACTAATAAATGTGATCCAATCTCACACACCTCTTTTATTCAGTTCTCAACCCATATCATTGCCCATCTACTATATTTGTCAACATATAGATATTGATTGACTCAATGTCCTGATCACTAAACCACATGTAATAAACTAAGGAACAATTAATCTTCATCATTCATAATCATTTTTCTATTATGGAGCTTGTTGAGACTGAACTCATTGAGAAGCATCAAAATATTATATGCTAACAGGGATATCTAAAAAACCTTGAAATCTACAGGAAACCCCTCTTCAATTTTTGGTTAATGTAAGACATGCTCTATGACAGTGGTACAAATATTTGGTGAGCTTGTATATTCTTTTCTTACAACTAGTGCCTCAATAAACAATAGTATCACCATGATTTCAACTAACAGGCTACCTTTTGGAATTTTAACATGTTTACAAGAATAACCTTATTAGAGCAGAGTTGTTAAAAGTGTGGTTTGGTCTACTAAATATGATGTTTATATTTATGAGCAATTAGAAAACAGTATGACTATAAGTGGATTTCAGTAGACAATCTTCTGTGAAAGCCTGTCAGATACTTTCTCATAAATTTCAAAGAAGTTCATGATAATATTCACAGATAACAGGAAATAGGCATTGCTATCACTATTTCCTGACATTTTCTTTGTCATTCTTTAAAATGAATTCTTTAGCACTCTTATCATTTTGTAGGTATCATAGAATTAAAACTCTTTAAAAATGTGTAATTTTATCATGAATTTCTTATGTATGTTTATCGTAAGGTCCAAACTATTTGATATCATTTTCTTAAGTTTTATATTTCATTCTTTATATAGAACATGGAAATCTCTTTTATCCAAGTAGTGTTGCCTTGGTTTAAAGAATCATGCCAACTTTCTCAGATAATTTCTTTATTCTCTGTGACAGACTTTGCTAAGTTTTGATTATTTCCATATTGATCCATATTTCTGTAGTCATCATGAATACCATAAGGCAAGATTATAAGATATTTCATAGTTCATTAAATGTCTTTACATATAATATGACAAGGCTTTACCAAATCCTATCTTTACTTCTCCAACTGAGTACTATTTTAATAGATACAGATAGTGACAGTTCATATCATTGGGCTCAATTTATAGCAAGAAGGTCAGTATAGATAAAGTTCAATTCTTAAGCATTGTATTAACAATGTTCTAAAACAAAACAAAATAAAAAACTGGGATTCTTAGTGCCCTCTCCCTACTTGCCAGCTCCCTGATTTCTGTCTAAAGGGAACTGGAAAGTAGTCACATGCAGTTGAGGACCATGTTGAATTATTTATTTATTTCATGGATTATCACTTTCAAAGAATTCATCCCTAGGGCCAATATCCTGGAAATAGCCATTGTCAAACCTATTAGCCTATTGAGTTTGGACCTAAAATAGGAGAAAATATTTTTAAGTTGAGATAATCATTCGGAATGTGTATTTTGTTGGACTAATTTCTGAAAACTTGGGTGCATTTTCATGCCATTAATGAAGCATTGGAGTTGACCTTTTCTGAAAGAGTAGAGGATCACAGATATAAATGATTTGCTTGTATAGGTGAGGTTACTTTAATCCGCACCACAAAATCACAACATTCTTCTTTTGTTCATTGACAATCAGAAGATAAATGACAAAAACTGAATGAATAGCAGGAGTATAAAAGATTGAAGCATAATGATCAGGCAACAAATTCTGGGACTGTTTATTTTCTATGGGCAAATATAAAATTGTAATCTTCAAGGTCATCAATATGTCACTTTTTTATAAGCAATAAGTTAATATCATTTTGATAGTTCTTGGTTTCTGATCACTTGATCGGGGAAACAATGACTCTTGGCTAACATCTAGTATTTTAAGAGGCAGGAAAATAATCCAAATTATCTCTTGGCAGGTGTACAATTCACATGGGATATCAGTAAGACTCTGTTTTCAAAAGGTATCATTATTCAGCAGGCAGAATTAGATATGATACAGAAAATTATGAAAAGGCAAACTGACATGATCAGACTAGTAGAAACTGCTACCAGGGAAAACTGAGTTTAGTTTTACTGACTTCACAAAACACAGAGGGAATTTCAAAGACATTAAATTTGATTAAAAAGTTAAATGCTATCCAGCAGCATGCATATCTCAGTATAATCACAAAATGGATTTATTCAGTTCACTGTATGGTATATTAGTGATACAATTTCAAAAAGAGCAATGCATATAAATGTACTGTAGCTCTAGCCAATATATCTTGAACCATTTCTTGTCAGTTACAAATCAGTATTTATGTCAGATATTGATTTCAATATGAGTCACTTAGCTTTTCCTGTCTCCTATGCTAATGTGTGTCAAAGATACAAAGGCTGAGAATAAAGAGGTACCAGTCATGGCATCTGATATAAAAATCTATTTTTTAAAGGAAACACATAGCACTTCCATAATAGGAGCACAAATTAATTGATTCTTTGAGACTTGGTGTCATGCAGTAGTAATAGTGCTAGAAAGTTGGGTTTAAATACTATGATAGTTATAGCTGTGTGACCTTGGGCAAGTCTCTTCTCCTCCTCAATTTCTTTATTTATGCAAAGGGGAGCATGATATTAATATGCTATCTAACTTACAGGGATTTGGAAAGGATAATGGAATTAAAAGCTTAAGCATACGATATGAATTTAAAATCTACGTGGATAAGTGGGAATTTCTAATGTTTTTTGTTTCTTCTGAAAATCACATATTCCACAAGCAAATCAGAGATCTAACTGTGAATAGAACTAAAAAAAAAGTATGTGTTGGAGGGTCAGGTTTGCACTGTGAATGTGGATATCATTCAATGTTATGCTGAATAGAAGGCTTCAAAATACCACATACTTTCAATTTGTATCTCCAGTGCTTATAATAATGCCAGGCACATACCATATCTTTAATAAATGTTTTTTGATTGATTTCAAGGATGTTACCAGAAATAACGGGCATATAGAATTAAAGTTGAGAGAACCTTGAAATGTTATCTATTTCATTGATCTAATTTTACAAATGAAGAAACTGAGGCACTGGGTATTTAAGCTCTATGCCTGATCTCACACAGAAAGTTAGCATGAGAGGCAAGATTTGAACCCATTTCTTTGCTTCGTTTGCTTGCTCATGTTCCCACACAATTATCTGACTTTTGTGCTTTTTGCCACAGTAGATCTCTGCTTCCAGAGAGGAGAGCTTTGTCCCAAATTGATGGGGTTTTCACAGTTGCTGGAGCTATTAGTTGGCTGACCTCTGTAATGGAAATGCAAATTTAAAGATCTTCCCTGCCCCTAGGCCCTTTGGTGGGCTTGAGAGACTCTGATAACCTTCCTCCATTTGAAAATATACTCTGCCCTCTAATAGGCAGAATGTGGTCATACAGAATGAGCCTGTGGCAGGAGGCTTGGTTTTCAGGAATGCCCACACCTTGTTGCTTTGTGATTGGACAGTGGGTCAAGAGGGCTGTGACATTCTCTGAGCCTGGAGAAGGCTATATAATCCCTGAAGTGAGGCTTTGCTTTGGGGCTCAATTTGAGAAGTGTTGTGTGATTTGACCAGATGGTAACTGTGATTTGGTATTGATGTATGTAATGGTTGGACAGTTTGGAACCTGTCTGCTTGATCTATTCCTGTTTTTTGTTGTTGTTGTTGTTGTTGTTGTTGTTGCTGTTGTTGTTGTTGTTGTTGTTTGTTTTGTTTTGGTTTGGTTTTTTGTAAGTTCTGTCTGTATACTTTGAAGTTCTGGGTGCTGACCTTTTTCCCCTGAACCAGGTAAATGATATGTTTGATTGATTAAAGTAAGCTTGTTAACCCATTTTGTGTTGCTTTCCTTTAGAAAAGCAGATCTAAGAACCTGTGTTGTCAGCCACCCTGGGGATGTTGGGGTCCTTGCTGCTACAACCTCTCAGAAGCTTCTGCTGACTCTGGCACACTGTTCATGAGCCACAGGACCTCCACCCTAGACAGCAGTCCAAATCCAAGCAGGTTAAAGCAAGAGCAATTACCCCTCATACTGGTCACTTTTTCCCCCTACAATCTGCAGGCCAGGAGCTCTGAAGCAGCCATGTAGTGGTGGTTACCATGCCTTAGTCACTTCTCCTTCCAGGGGGCAGATGCCATACTGCACTCCTGTACCCTTTGTTCCCACAAAGTCCACACTGGCCTCTCACAATTTCTTTGGCATTTATGAGTTGATAAATCTGGAAACAGCCACAGCTGCTGGTTATCTACTATCCTAAAGTCCCTCTAGCCAGGGTTGGTCTTGGCTACCCTGAGGCTTAAATCACAGACTCATGCAGGGGTAGGCTCTGCACTGAGCATTCTGCAATGGACACTTCCTATCAGCTTGCTATGCTGTCTTCAGTGGGAGGTTTTTTTTTTTTTTCTGTCTGTCACTTTGTGGTTTCTGTAGCCCTAAAGTTTGTTTAGATTCATTTTTATAGGTATTTGCGGTGGTTATGGAGGGGGCATATGGAATTTTCCTGCTTCTACCAACAAAATTCATTTTAAAAAATATATAATCTCATTAATTAGATTAATGAATTTATACAAATTACTAAAGATAAAAAGAGGATGTACAGAGTATGCCTCACTTCTCCAGTCCCATCCTCCTTCTGCTGATCTTGGCCCAGGTTCAATATACAATTTTGTTACAAAACCAAGAGAATCAATAGAATAATATTCCGTAAATCTATCACAAATTGAATTATTATGATGCCAATTAAATTAAACAAAATTACACAATATAAGAAAGTGTTGGTTGTACTACCACTGACTATTGCTGGCCAATAATTATACAAAATCTCCTTTTGGAGGCCTGTTTTTAGAAACTGAGAACCCAGAAAGCCAGCCAAAATAAACTATTCATCTTGTTCTTTCTTTCCTTCCTTCCTTCCTTCCTTCCTTCCTTCCTTCCTTCCTTCCTTCCTTCCTTCCTTCCTTTCTTCCTTCGTTCCTTCCTTCCTTTTTTCCTTCCTTCCTTTCTTCTTTTTCTTCCTTCCTTTCTTTATATTTGTATGTCAACCTATATTTACAATTATACTGATAGATTTAAGTAGATGATATACACATAGAGACACTCACAGTATGCTCACAGCATTTGATAAATAGGAAGTGGAAGCAAGGGAGTACTACTTAGAGGTACCATTTTTAGTCATGACAAGAGAAAATTCAAGTAATTTCTTTTTAAAAAACTTGAGTAGAAATGTGAGTTCATCTTGTTTTCCAATTGTTTCCTGCTAGCTCCAAAAGGCTCTGCCATAGATCTACACTTCTCCCAGAGAAAAAAGAGGAATACAACTTTTTATCATTTTTCCAATTTGAGGAAATGAATTTTCAAACCCCTGAATCAATTTGGAGATAACTTCCCTTTTTCAGGTTTCAGATAATTTCACAGAGCTTCCCTTTGTGAGTTTCTGACAGGCTGATGTTCAAATTAAGGGTCTGAGAAATCACGATGATCAAATTAAAAGGAATAAAACAAATGTGTGAACACATTAAATCATGATAATTAAGATAAGAATTTTACTAAACAATTTTCTCTATCTGAAAAATTTATCAAATAAAGTCCTCCTTATATTTCCCAGTGTTTTTTTAATTATAGTAACCCCATTTCTACTTGATTACCGTGTGTATTTGTGTGTGTGTGTCTGTGTGTGTGTGTCTGTGTGTGTGTGTGTGTGTGTGTGTGTGTGTGTGTGTGTGTGTGTGTGTGTGTGTAGCCAAAGAGGTCTGGTTCAGAACTCAGATATTAAATCCTAATAGTGGACTTTAAAACAAGAATCTCTGAGATTCGACTTTTCATCAAGTTAGTTCCTGAGTTCTTTTTTATGGGTAACATTTATAAGGATGTTACTTGAGTTCTGAGATCAATAGGCTATACCCCAAGAATTTAGTTATTGAGAACCAAAATATTTGATTCAGCACTCAGGTATCTTTGGGTGGCCAGCTCTAAACGTGATGTCTTTTGAGGATTGCGCTTCAGCTTTGAAGTTTGCTCTCAACTGTATCTGTTTATGACTGTGGCTACATTAGCAGGTGACTGAGGCCTAGGTCAAAAGTCTTACCCTAAGACTTTAGTCTCCTAGATAACAAATCCTTATCAAATTATCTAATCTGTGTTAAGTCCAGGATGCAACAGGCTAAGGTAATGATTAGAAAATTTGAGTCCCCTTCCTTTGTCTCATTGCTTTATAAAAACCTTGTTCTGAGAATCAATAAATGGAGTTCCTCATTCTTCCATGAACTACTCACATGGCCTGGTCATTTCTTATGCAAGCCTCCGGATCATGCTAAGTGCTGGACACTGAGCAGCCCATGGCAAATGGTGCCCACTAGGACACATAGGAATCTCAAAGGAAGGTCCACAGGGGAGATGGCCCTTATAAGCAGGAGGACCTCCAATAATCACAAGTCACAGTGTAAGGAAACTTTTTTCAATCAATTTTTAGTGATTCTATACCACCAGGCTGATACAGGGATTTTCAAGCTTTCTATCACCATTGGTCAAATGCATAGGGTACAATTCAAAGCTCAGGAACAATATTTTCAAGTATTAAAGAAGGAATGAAAAAAAAGAGGGTCTGTTACTATGAAGGAACAGTTAGAGGAATTTTATTTAGTGTGTTTGGAACATTGTTGCCCTGGGTTTCCAAAGGGTGGTGTAATAGAATGGGAAACAGAAGGAAAACAGAAAACTGAGAAACTAGGAAAAGAAGGAACCCAGAATTTCCCAATTTCTGTGCTTTTTCCCCTATGGAATTTATTAGAGATATATTTAACATCAGGTATGAAAGTGCCAAAGGTGGCACAAATAATTAGGTGTAATGCAGCTGTCTTTATATAGTATTTATAGCAAGTCAAATAAGTATACAAAAAATATCACGATAAAAATTAGAAAAAATAAATTTGCATGAAAAATGTGAGCAGAAGATTTTAGGTTTAAGGGCCTCCTTTCCTCCAATCCAACTCTGGCCAAGTTTGGCCAAAATAATATTAATCAAAATAATAAAAAGTAAAAAGGGAATTTTTTTCCCTCGGATTATCAGACTAATAAACATTAACCATTCTTCTGCCTCATCTAAAGAGAAAAGTGTTATGTATCAGGATGCAACCACAGGTTAATTTTATTTGGCACTAAGGCAAAATTAGAACACATAAAGATCTGAAAAACTTTAGGAGTACAGGGTTTTAACTCTACTATAGTCTGGAAAATTGGCGCCATTGGACTTTGTCCAGCTTTTCCATACTGTACCTGGACATTAAAAGCCTTTTGCTTTAAAAAAAAAAATTAGACATCACTGAAAATCACAGTATAGATTAAATTAGTTGAAAACTATCTTTTTTTTTTTAAACAAATGCTTTATTAACTTCTGTTTTACATCATTCATTTCCGCCAGATTTTGAGTTACAATCATTTTCCCCCCGTTATTCCCCTACTCAACCTCCCAGAATAGTAGTCCCACAAGATATCACTTCCTCCAATCTGCTCTCTCCCATACCTTCTCCTATACCCCCATCGACTTTTCCATTAGAGGAAGGTGAATCTTTGTGTCCAATGCCTGCACATCTTATCTCCCTATTACAAGCGAAAGAGTATTAATAATAGTATTTATATATATTTGAAACATTTAATGTTAAGACCTCGAATTTCAGATCCATTTCCTTCCTCCCTTATCACCCATTCCTTCTTGGGAGATAAGTAATTCAGTATATGTTGTACATGTCTAGCTATGCAAAACATTATCATAGTACATATATTGTACAAGACTGCTTATAATTCCCTCCCACTCATCCCACCCCCCACCTGGTCCATTCCCTACATGATCCTGTCCCTCTTCTATAGTGGGTACTTCCAACCTCCCCTCCCCCCAAGGATGCCCTCCCATCCATCATCCCTCCTCTCATCCCCTTTCCCCCTATCCTGCTGCAGGTTGAGATATCCCATTTAGTATGTATGTCATTCTCTCCCTGAACCAAATTCAATGTGAATGTGGTTTTGCCTTTTTAGCCTTCCTATTCTCCCCCTCCCTTGCAACCACTTCCCCTTGCTTCTTCTACATGAGATAGTTTACCCTACCCTGTCTCTCCCCCATCTCCTCTTGCCACTTTCCTCTCTCACCTCATAATTTCATCCCTTGAGTATTCTCCCTTCCCAACAAATTCAACCTATGCCCTCTATCCATATAACTGTAACCATATACACAAACATTCACATATGTATTCATATGACCACACCCCTTCTTCCATTATTTTCATAGTGAGAAAGATATCATCAGTCACAGATATTGCTTTTCCATATAGGAATGTAAATAGTTCAACTTTGATAAGTTCCTTTTGATTTCTTTTCCCTGATTACCTTCTCAGGCATTTCTTCCTTCTTGCGTCTGGATGTCAAATTTTCTATTCAACTCTGGTTTTTTCCTCAAGAATGCTTGAAAGTCCTCTATTCCACTGAATGACCATATTTTCCCCTGAAACAAAAATACTCAGTTTTGCTGGGTAGGTGACCCTTGGGTTCATTCCCAGCTCTTTTGCCCTCTGGAATATCATATTCCATGCCCTTCGATCCCTCAGTGTAGAAGCTGCCAGGTCCTGGGCTATTCTGATTGTGTTTCCACAATATTGAAATTGTTTCTTCCTGGCTGCTTGGAGTATTTTCTCCTTGATCTGGGGATTCTGGAACCTGGCCATAATATTTCTGGGAGTTTTCTTTTTGGGATCTTTTTCAGGAGGTGATCTGTGGATTCTTTCAACCTCTATTTTGCCCTCTGTATCTAAAACATCAGGGCAGTTTTCCTTGAGAATTTCTTGAAGGGTGATTTCTAGGTTCTTTCCTTGATCATGGCTTTCAGGTAGTCCAATAATTTTTAAATTGTCTCTCCTGGATCTATTTTCCAGGTCAGTGGTTTTTCCCATGAGATATTTCACATTGCCTTCTATTCTTTCATTTGTTTGGATCTGCTTAACAGCATCTTGATTTCTCATAAAGTCACTAGCTTCCATTTGCTCCAGTCTAACTCTGAAGGAATGAATCTCCTCAGTGAGCTTTTGAGATTCTTTTTCCATCTGGCAAATCTGACTTTTTAAGGCATTCTTCTCCTCATTGCCCTTTTGGGCCTCCTTTGCCATTTGAGTTAGTCTATTTTTTAAGGTGTTGTTTTCCTCAGTCAGGCTGTTGACCCTCATTTCATACTTTTCCTGCATCCTTCTCATTTCTCTTTCCAATTTTTCCTCCACTTCTCTTATTTGATTTTTAAAGTCCTTCTTAAGGTCCTCTATGGCCTGCAACCCGTTCATGTTTTCCCCTGGGGCTTTTGGAGCAGGACTTCTGACCTCACAGTCCTTTTCCCGCTCTGTGCCCCCAAAATAGGAGTCTAGGGTTGCATTTTTCTGTTTCCTTTGCCTTGGCATGTTGCCACTTAATTGCTTGACTTTTGGGCTTGTTGCCACACTATGGCTTTAAGGCCAGATAGAGGAATTTTCGTCCCGAACGTGTGGGGGGCAACTTCCGTTTCTGGCAAGCTGTAAACCCACCCACAACTTCCACCCTAGATCACAATCCAGATCCAGGGAGGTTAAAGCAAGAGCGATTACCCCCCAAGACTGATCGCTGGATCTCCCCACGATTTGTAGGCTGGGAGCCGGAAATGCCTCTGAAAACTACAAAATGGCGTGTCTCCTCAGCAGCTTCTAGCCCCCAGGGGAGGGAGCTGACGCATTCCCCAAATACAGGTCCCAAAGTCCATAGGACACTAACCTCTTACTTTGTCCTAGGCATGTCTATGTTGATAATTCTGGAATCGCCACAGCTCCTGGTGTTCTGGGGTTCCTCCAGCTGGCTGCTGGACCTGCCGCCCTGGAGCTAAAACCTCGGCTCACGCGGACCTGGGCTCGGCTCCGCTCGGCTCCTGCTCTGCGCTCTGCGTGCTGCCAGGTCCCAGACCTCTGTGTTGGTCCTTCCTGCAGGGCTGCTGGGCTGTCCTCAGCGGGAGGTTAGCTTCTCTGTGTCGTTTTGTGGGTGCTGGGGCTCCAGAAGTTGTTCACAGTCCTTTTTTACATAGTTTGTGGGGAATCTGGGGGCAGAGAGGCTTGGAAGAGCTGTTTCTACTCCGCCATCTTGGCTCCGTCCCCGTCTAAAGAAAACTTTCTTTAAAAGTCTCTCATGACTAGAGGAGAGAGTGCAGAAGGATTGTAAATCGACCTCCTCAATCTAGATAGGCTGTTCAAACAGTAGCCCTGGGGCAGAGCATGCTGCCCCACACTTATTAGTGTAATGGAAATGCAAATTTAAAGATCTTCCCTGCCCCTAGCTTAAGTGCACCTGGAGCCTGTGGTGGGAGGCTTGTTTTTCAGGAAAGCCCACACCTTGATACTTTGTGATTGGGCAGTGGGTCTAGAAGGTTGTTACATTCTCTGAGCCAGGAGAAGGCTATATAAACCCTGAGGAGAGGCTTTGCTTTGGGGCTCACTTTGAGAAGTGTTGTGTGATTTGACCAGATGAGACTCTGGGAAGCCGTTGTTGAGAGCCCCCCGGCTTTGAAAACCCAGATGTTGATGCTTCCCTCTCTGGTAACTGTGATTTGGTATTGATATAATGGTTGGACAGTTTGGAAGCCTGTCTGTTTGATCTGTCTGTATACTCTGAAGTTTGGGGTGCTGACCTTTTCCCCCTGAACTAAGTAATATATGTTTGTTTGATTAAAGTAAGCTTGTTAACCCAATTTGAGTTGCTTTCCTTTTGAAAAGCAGATCTAAGAACCTGTGTTGGCAGTCACCCTGGGGATATTGGGGTGCTTGCTGCTACAATTAGGCAACCTGAATCCACAATTCACTTAGCAACTCTGTAAAAGAGGAGTAAAAAGCCTGAATTCTCTATCAATTATTTTTGCATGTGATGATTTGAAAATTCAACAAACACCATTGTGGGTTGTCTTTTGTTTGTTTGTTTGTTTTTGCTTTTTGGAGGGCAGTTGGGGTTAAGTAACTTGCCCAAGGTCACACGGCTAGTTCTGACTCCAGGACCGAAGCTCTACTCACTGAGCCACCTCGCCGCCCCCACCATTGTGTTTTTGTGGTCTTTCTGAGTTGTGGTACAATTCTATTATATATAGTAAAGATTGGATAATCGTTAGCCCAAAGTAGTGTTAGATAAAACAAAAATTTTATACGATTTTTGTTGAAACTAAAAAGATAGAGGAAAGAAATGTGTGTGGTAACAGTCATTATTTTATTAGTTCTGTTAAATCCTGTTTCATAATGTTTATATCTGCCATAGAAAAAAACAGGTAGTTACAAATTTACCTGTAATTACAATAGGAGTATAGTCCCTCCCCTCTCAAGTCTAAGGTACCTCAATACAATTGTATTAACTTCCTTCCTCCTAGATCAGATTAGGAAAAGAGAGTTTCACCTTTCCCCCACACTTGCAAACTTACCTTCCCCCACTGGGCAAAGGAAGGAGGGGAAAGGGACCTCAGTTACCTTGGGGTAACTCAGGTACAGTGGGGGCTGTTAAAATTTCTGAGCCCTGATAAGAAACCCTTAGTTGTCTGTACTAGATAAGACAATCCATCCTTTTTATCAATGGTTTTATATGATCTAGGAATACAACTGACTTCAACTGAAGTTTAATGTTTTTGCTACAGCTAAAATAATTTTGCTGTCACTTATGGAACTTGTAAAAATGATCATTTTAGTGTTAATGTTAAAACCTAGAACTAATTGATTACCATATGTGGAAAAGAAGAAACTAGGTAAAAACTTTATTACATTCCTCCTGCATGTATGGGATTTAGCAAAGCACAAGAACCACTTAAAGCCCCTGGTCTATATCAATTCTTCCTATTTTTTTTTAATAATGTCTAGACCCCTGGAAACTATCTCTATAGGAAAAATCATCAGACTAGGATAGGAACTTGTTTTAGTAATGCAATTCTTAAATAATGAACCTAACCTGCCAAAAAGTTGCAAAAGATTAGTAAGGATTCACTATTACACCAGGGTAAGTTAAATTTGAGAAAGAAAAATGTTAAATAATATCCCTTATGTGTTAAAAACAAACAACCTAATAGATCTTTATTGTTTTAACAGCTACATGAGAATAGAATTAACTGTAATTAGCTCTAAGTTGTGATTGGTAAAAATTGCTGTTTAAGATAAAAAGCATTTGAGACCGTATTCACACATTTCTACTTTATTTCTGCTTAGGCCTGATTCCTATGGTCAGACTAAGTAATCAGTAAAAGATATGAACTCTTTTATGTTAGCTCATTGGAAAATTTAATATTTTTTACTTAAGATTAGAAAAAGTACAGAAAAGTATGCAGAGTACTTAAGAATCACCTGAAGATATTCCCATTGACTAAAGGATTTTGGAACTAATAGCTTTTAAAAAGTACTGTGATCAGCTTTTAATTGTTCATGATGCAATTATTATATATTTTTTCTTCTCTCCTTCGACTAAAATTCTTTGTGATACTTAAATTAGTTTTGTTAAGTAATAAGTCAGGAAAATAGAGACTGCTCACTGACCTCTGATAATCATTTAATATCATATTTTGGCTAAAATCTGAATTAATCAAACAGGCTGCTCTGCCTCATTTTACATAAGAAAGCTCTATGTTAGCCATTCCAGAGACTAGTTAAGGCTGGGAGTAGGATTTAAAACAGGCATCCAGAGATCATAAATTCCAAAGGGACCAGGCTTTGTCTCTGAGAATACCTGTCCTCAGGTTAACAAAGCCTACTTTATATCCCTTAAGGACAAGACCCTCAATTTGAGGTACTAACTTAAGTAATGAGATTTTCTTATCTTATGATTTTCCGGGCATATACCATGTTATGGATTGTTAATGATAAAGAAAATACAGATATTCTGGATCACAATTTCAATTGACACTGTCATCTTTCTTGTTTTATTGTATTTACCATTTACCCAATTAAGAAAATTTCTTTCTCATACAATGATTAGACCATTATGGCAATCATAAATTTATGTAACCCAGCCACCCCTAATTGGGATGTTCTTAGGATGTACTTAAGCTCTCTCATCCTTTTGTTCCTCAGTCGGGACTTTAGTCCTGCACTACATGTACAAGTAGTAAAGCTAGCAATAAATATTTCAAGCCACTCAGGTTAGTTTATCTTAATATGGGTTAGTCATAAAATTGACTTGTAACCCCCATACAATTATTTAGGACACAAAATAAGAGAAAAAATTATTGAGCCTCAATAATATAGTAATTCAAAGAGATAATGTGAAAACTTTAAATGATTTTCAAAAATTAAGAGATATAAATTGGGTAAAGAAAGCATCAGCTCACTCACTTATTTAACACCCTAAGGGGGGCCCCAAACCTCCATTCCCCTTGAACTTTAACAAAATAAGCAGAAGAACGACTTAAAATTATTGAAAATGCCATTCAGCAGTGCCAAGTCTATAGGATAGATAGTAAGTAATAGCCCTATAGAAATCAGTGTACTAGGGGCGGCTAGGTGCCGCAGTGAATAGAGCGCCGGCCCTGGAATCAGAAGGCCCTGAGTTCCGAGCGGACCTCTGACACTTAATCCATAGGAACAAACAAAACCTAGCCATGTAACCTTGGGCAAGTTACTTAACCCCAATTGCCCTAAAGGGGCAGCTAGGTGGTGCAGTGAGTAAGAGTGCTGGCCTCGGAGTTGGGATGACCCGAGATCAGATCAGGCCTCAGAAAATGAGCACCCACGCATAAATAATGACTAGCCGTGTAACCTTAAGCAAGTTACTTAACCCCAATTGCTTAAAAAAAAAAAAAAAGAAATCAGTGTACTGAGGACACCTGAATTCCCTTTGATCCATACATAGGCAACAAAATATCTTAAGAGTGAATTTATCTCCCTCATCAAAGCCAAAAAACCTGTGTGACCTACCCTCAATTAGTAGTTACGTTAATGTGTAACAACCTTCAGGCTCCATCCCTGTACATATTCAGCAGCCTTAAGTTAAAGCCCAAATTGAAATGCTAATCTAATAAGACCCTTCCAAGCAAGTCCTATTGACTGTTTATCTAGGAATTAGGGATAATACTATTGTGCATTTCAATCAACAATGAGTCATTTCCAAAATAACTTTTTTTTTTCTCACTTAAAAGCAGATAAGGCTTTTTTACTGAGGCCTAAAACAAACAGATAGCTAACAGAAGTTATTTCTACTCCTTCTCATTTACCCCAAAAGAATGAAATGTTTATTATATGTCTTTTTAAGGAACAATTTCAACCTCTTAACGTTTTTATGGATAGTACAGATTTCAATAATCAAAAGTTATATCAATTATTTTTTTCAGTTGCAAAAAGTGGTTAGAGGTGGAGAAGGTCCTTTTTGGATTTCTTATATTTACTCTTGTCCATCTTTGCCTGAACCCATTAAATAAGGCAATGCTTTAGCTGATAAATTAATAATACAAACTTACCCAACACTTCAGTCCATTATTCAAAATGCAAGGATGTTAATAAGTAATTTCACATTTACTGGAGAACAGGCCAGGCAAATAGTTAAATCATGCACAAAATGCCTTCCTCAAGTACCTTCTCCCTCTATTAATCCTACAAGTTTAAAACCTAATTTGGCAAATGGATGTCACTTCTTTAGAAACTTACAATATATCCAAGTGACAAGTGAACACTTTTTTTCTCATGCATTTTGTTTTTGGTAACTTTAAATGTTGGATAATTTTGCTGTTTAAAGCTAAATGAGAATTGAGAATATCAACTTCCAAATATTTTCATTCATAAAAAATTGCACAAACTAATTAAGTAATATCAAGCACAGTTTAAATTTGTGATCTAAACAATTTGAATGTGAAAGTTGAGTTTTCTTGAGTCTCAAACTTAAATTTAATTTTTGGAGTCATATATCACCATTATAGTTCTTTTTAGGTTGAAGATTAACAATTTGTAACTATGACTCACATACCTATTTAAGGTGAATGAGAAATGGGAAAGAAAATTTTCAGTGTATTACTAGAAGCCTCTAATCTGATATTGATTGTTGCCATTTCTTCAAGAATTGACTTTTTTAGAATGATATTTTTCGCTGATATAAGATACAATATAATCATGTATTTAAATAATGGAGAATCCTCCCTCTGTAACATCCCTCAGGACTATATTTCCATTCAAAAAATTTAAAACTTAAAAAAACATATTTTTCATTTTCTGTAACTGTGGAACCTCCCATTCATTTAACTTAATAAAGCTACATTATATGGACAGAGCAAAATTATTGTGCTTCAATTTTATATGACTACACCTCTAGCTATACTTCAATAAGGAGAAGCATTGTTTTTTCACTCCATTTCCATTGTTCTTCATTTCTTAGGTACTTCTAAAGAAACAAAAAATGATAATGCTCTTGCCTACACTGGCAAATCATTTCAATTTTTCTGTGAAACCTATTGACAAAAATGATAAGGTGATGTAGATTTGGACCTATATATCACAAGGGCAATTAACTACTGCCTTATATACCCTAAAAATTTTTAAGCATCACTAAAAAAGGGTATAAAACAAAAGAATAACAATTTGAAAAGGTAAATATTACCAAATAAAGTAATGGAAAAGACTTGCCCCTTAATTACTTATATTTTTTAGATACTGAACGACTACTGAAGATGCCAACACAGAATGTTCAGGCGTGTTCCACCAGATGCAGAAACAGAGTAAATGATCACAGGATTCCTCACAAGGACAGCCCCAGAAGAAATGACTTGGTGTCCCACCTTTTCACAGAATGATACAGCCTTCTAATGGAACATTCCTGACTTTGGGACTTTTTAAATCACAGGATTAATTGCCTCCTCTTAATGTCAGCAACTGCCTTCTAATTTAAGTGGGATACAAAATGCTTCATTTGTGAATGAATTTGCAAGGAATGTTACCTTGCCTTTGAAAACTCAAGACCAGACTCCCTCTCCAATGTAATCTTGGATACACCTATCTATGTATGAACTTTTAATTACATGGATTTTACTTTTGCTCAATGTATATCTAGTAGAGCTCTTGTTGACCAATCTTTATTTTGATTTTTTCAACTAATTTCATTTATGCTTGATATCAAACATCAAGAATATACATATCTGATGTCTTTAAAAAGGGGGGGAGGGGCGGCTAGGTGGCGCAGTGAATAGAGCGCCGGCCCTGGAATCAGAAGGACCTGAGTTCGGAGCCGGCCTCCGACACTTAATCCGCACAAACAAAAACCTAGCCGTGTAACCTTGGGCAAGTTACTTAACCCCAATTGCCCTAAAGGGGCGGCTAGGTGGCGCAGTGAGTAAGAGCGCCGGCCTCGGAGTTTGGATGACCCGAGATCAGATCCGGCCTCAGAAAATGAGCACCCACGCATAAATCAAATGACTAGCCGTGTAACCTTGAGCAAGTTACTTAACCCCAATTGCTTTTAAAAAAAAAAAAAATTAAAAAAAAAAAGGGGGGGGAAAGGTTTGTCATATTTCTTGTTACTAAACTTCACTGTCTTAATATTTGTTAATAGTTTCAACTGTTGTGTTCGTAACCTAAACTGCACAATAGGTTAAAGAATTATCAAAAAATGTTTCTGCAGCCTTTAAGACACAATATGATATAGATAAGGATCTATTATATAAGATCAATTTATTACAAAAATTAATATTATGCTTAGATATGAGTTAAAAGCATTAAAAACTCAACTGTTACTTAGATGTTATTATAAATACACATATATTTGTGTTACCACTAGTTTATATGATTCCTCTTATCCCAGTATCAAATGGGAGATGATCAGAACCCACTTATTGGGACCGTGGCATAATTTCAATATCACCTTAGAAATAAAAAGCTTTCAATCAAATTAGTAAGATATTAAAAATAATGAGATTCCTGGGATTAACCCAGTAGGAGTTACAAAAACAATTATTGATACATTGAAAAAATCTCTGTGCATTTATTTCCCATATTAATCATTATAATAGTCTGTTGTATATTTCTACCTTGCATTATATGAATTATAACACGCAATATTAAAACTTTAGGCACTGAATTACATGCCTTTAAACTTCTCCTTAAAAAGGGGCAAAATGTGGGAAGCCAGAGGCCTGGTTCAGAACTCAGATATTAAATCCTAATAGTGGACTTTAAAACAAGAATTTCTGAGATGGGACTTTTCATCAAGTTAGCTCCTGAGTTCTTTTTAATGGGTTACATTTATAAGGATGTTACTTGAGTTCTGAGATCAATAGGCTACACCCCAAGATTTTACTTATTGAGAGCCAAAATATTTGATTCAGCACTCAGGTATCTTTGGGTGGCCAGCTCTAAACTTGATGTCTTTTGAGGATTGCTCTCAATTGTATCTGTTTATAACTGTGGCTACATTAGCAGGTACCTGAGGCCTAGGTCAAAGGTCTTACCCTAAGAATTTAGTCTCCTAGATAATGAATCCTTATCAAATTATCTAATCTATGTTACCTCCAGGATACAACAGGCTAAAGTAATGATTAGAAAACTTGAGTCCCCTTCCTTTGTCTCATTGCTTTATAAAAACCTTGTCCTGAGAATTAATAAATGGAGTTCCTCTTTCTTCCTTGAACTGCTCACATGGCCCGGTCATTTCTTTTTCAAGCCTCCGGATCATGCTAAGTGCTGGACACTGAGAGGTGCATAGCATATGTGTGTGTGTGTGTGTGTGTGTGTGTGTGTGTGTGTGTGTGTGTGTGTTATGGAAACAAGAAGGAAAAATAATGAAAAGCAAAAGAAAACCAGGCCCTACTAACTACCAGTATCTCTAATTGGAAGGGCAGGAAACAACCTTTCATCCATAGATATTGAAAATGTGGTCAATTCATAAGTACCATCTGAGAGAAGGATTTCTCTAAAGTGAATTTTCACCTAACTGGCTTTGTCCAGCACAAAGCTATCCTCTACATTCCCAGCTACCATAGTAAGTATGGCCATGCTATCTACGACCTTTATATAAGATGTTAATAACTGTTTCTCTAAAGCCTATATGAGTGGTTCATACTAGTACATCAGAAGCTCTGAGAGGGCTTATTGAGATGGAAGGACTTTTAATATGGGCTTGGTATTGCACTTCATGTCCGTCTGTGACCTAAACACCATTTAAGTTCAGAAAGGATCATCTCCAGATGGATAGGAGACAGCTTGGTGCTATAGGGAATAGAGCACCAGGTCTAGAGTCAGGAAGACTTGAGTTCAAATCCAGCCTCAGATACTAGCTGTATGATCCCTTTCAAGTCACTTAACCTCTGTTTGCCTTAATCCATTGGAGAAGTAAACAGAAAACCACTCCAGTCTTTTTCCCAAGAAAACTCCAAATGGGCGTCAAGAAGAGTCTGACCCAATGGAAATGTTTGAACAACAACCAATATATGGATAATTATAGGATTATAGATTAGACTTTGAATAAGCTTTAGAATCATCAGATGCAATTTTCTAAATTTGTAGATGAGAAAACTATAGCACAAAGAATTTCAGTAATTTGCTTGGTGTCACCCAATAGTAAGTTCATGAAATGGGATTTGAACCCAGGTCTTTCTGAGTCCACATTAAATCTATGATGCTATAACTCACCTATGTATGATGTTATATCATGCTATTCTTGTAGCAAAGACGAAGAGATGTGGACTATGTGATAATAACTTTAGGTGAATTCAGAAGGTATTGAATTGAATGAAACTCAAATTATTGTCATTAATGGTTTGACATTAACTTGGCAGATCTCCAGTATAGTGCCACAGAGGTCCATGCTTAAAACTGTCCTGCTTGACATTTAAATATGTTTGTTCATTTACCATTAGATCCTATGCTTAGTCTGGATGCCAGGAAAATCATGCCTCCCCCAGGATAACTTGAAATATCATCATCATGGAGAGTGACAGCTTTAATACTTAATATCTCTTCAAGACCTTCTTCCCTCTGATTGAAAGACTGGAGAACAGAGCAATGAAGTTCTCCCAAGGCCTTCCTTTATAGAGGGGGGTTAGTCTTTACCAGCAAACTTAATTCACCATCAACTGATCTACTTGTTGCACTTAGAACATTATGTTCCCATTCCCCCATGTCCAGTTGCTTTTCAGCTTCTTTTTGATATTGTCCTCACAAATTAGACTGTAAGCTTCTGTAGGAGAAAGACTACCTCTTTAAAAATTTTCTTTTTTACTTGTATCCTTAGCACACTTAACACAGCATCTGACATATACTAGATTCTTAATGAATTTGCTACTATTGATTACTTTAGATAAAGATGGCAATCTCATCAGTTTTTCAGATGTCATAGTATTGGAAATATAGCTAACATTAGGTAAGAAAATCAGTGTTAAAATAAAATAAGTGAACAAATTTAAAAAAGCAGACTACAGCATTGGTCTAAATTTAATAAGATAAAATTTGAAAAGGCCAGGCATGATGTCTCCCTTATATTTAAGTTTGAGTTTACAAATACATTATTCAGTTCATATGGTTAAGCAATAATTTGACTCTAGAACATGTGGGAATGTTAACAGACTCCAAACTCAATATGTATCAAAGTGGGATATAGAAATAAGCAAAAAAAAAAAGCCAGTTGTATTCCTTTTGAGAGTTACAGCTTCCTGGAATATGCATGTGATAGTCTTGTTCTTTGTACTCCAGTCAGACCATACCTGGTCAAACTACATACTCTGGTCAAACCACATTTTAGGAAGGGTATTTATAAGTTGGATAACTTTCAGAAAAGAATATTCATAGTAGTTTTAAAGGAGCATTCTTTCTGTGTTATCTGAGAAGCAGTTGAATAAGCTAGAGTCATTTATCCAGAGTAAAGAAGACTTTGGGGGAGCATAAGAGTCATCTACAAGTATTGTTAGGCTGTTACTCTACTTGGCCTGAGAGGTGGAGAACTAGGCACATTATGTAGAAGGAGTGAAGAGAGAAATTTAGGTTTAATGTCATCAAGATCTTCTGAAAAATAGGAGTTATGGGAAAGTTGAATAAATTAATGACTTCTCTATCATTGGTGGTCTTTGAGGAAAGCCTAATTGATTATAAGCCTAATATGCAGTAGTTGGAGTACTTTTTAAGGTGTATGTTGAACATGATTCCACAGAGATAACCTCCAACTCTAAAATTCTATGATGTTATGACATAAGTTTTAGAAATATCAAAGAGAACAAATTTTATCACAGATAAGAATTAGAGGTTGAATATTTTATTGCAATTTTCACTGAGCAATATTTGATACATAATAATTAATAAAAGTTTATGACTCAATAATAATGAGAAAAAGGCATATTATCCTGAAATAATGCTAAGTAAAACAAAACTCATTTAATTGTGATGGTTTTTAAAGAACACATAACTCCATTCATTGCTATTTGAAATAAAGGCATGGTCTTTAGGTATTGCCAATTAATCATTATAGTCTATTATACTGTATTAATCATTAACTTTTTTTTTTTTTTTTTTTTTTTAAAGCAATTGGGGTTAAGTAACTTGCTCAAGGTTACACGGCTAGTCATTTTGATTTATGCGTGGGTGCTCATTTTCTGAGGCCGGATCTGATCTCGGGTCATCCAAACTCCGAGGCCGGCACTCTTACTCACTGCGCCACCCAGCCGCCCCTTTAGGGCAATTGGGGTTAAGTAACTTGCCCAAGGTTACACGGCTAGGTTTTTGTTTGTGCGGATTAAGTGTCGGAGGCCGGCTCCGAACTCAGGTCCTTCTGATTCCAGGGCCGGCGCTCTATTCACTGCGCCACCTAGCCGCCCCAATCATTAACTTTTTAAACTGACGATGTAGGGATTACTCAAACAAATGGTCTGCTATAGCATCTTTCACACTTGAAGAATATATAACAGATGAAATAGAATCTTTCTTGAAGTAAAATAAGGTCATAATTTCAGAAGCGTTCTGAAAAGTCATTCAGACTCAATTTCCCTTCACCAGTTTTTAGCTAATTTAATCTATATATTTGAAATAATGAATGAAAAGACTGAATAACCATTTTGTAGGGGCTTTATTTAAGTGAAGCAAATAAATGAATAGGAGAAAATATGGTAAGAACAACTATTCAGTGTAACTTATTTCAACAAATGTTCAATTTAACTAAAAAGATATTTTATTTAACATAGAAACTGGTTAATATTTATAAATAAAGTCTGAATTGCCTGTAATGACTGATTGTTTTGATATTATATCTCAAAATATAGTCAGCCAATCAATCAACATGATTTTTTTAGGGACTTACTAGGAGCTAAGTAGTAGGAATATAAAATCATAAAATAGTCCTTTTTTCTCAGAAAATTCATGGGAAATGCCAATAGGGAGAGAAAAGCAATCAACTATGTACAAATATGATAGGTACAAGACAAATTGAAAATGATAAACGGTTGGGGGGGGGCACATAGCATGAAGGGAGATCTGCAAAGTCGTATAGAAAGTATGATTTTAACTGGGACTTGAAAGAAGCCAGGGTAACCAGGAGATGGAGATAAGAAGCCAAAGAATTCCAGTGTCTTGTGTGAGAAGTAAGGAGACCCTATCACAAATTTAAAGTGTTTGTACAAATCTGTACAATCAAAAAAGTCAATTGAAATGACCAAGTATCTTTGCTTCCCTTTGTACTCATCTTTTCTTCTCAGTCTTTTTTATTTGTTTGCCAGGTAGAGATGAGAAGAGGTACCTAAATGATGATGGTTTGACTATTGTTCTTTGTAGCCTTTCCCACTTGACTTATAAGGTATAACTTCTGAGTATGATTCAGGACAATACATAATAGGAATTTATTCTTCAGATTTTAGTGCCATAAATCAAGTGTCAAGCTTATATGGAAACAGATCCCTGTGGCCTCTATATTGATTTAGAAATTAGAAATAACATTATCTATTTTATATCATATATTTACTTATTTTGTTAAACATTTCCCAGTTACATTTTAATCTGGTTCTGGTCTCACTCAGGGTTTCACTGCCCACCTCTGACAGAGAAAATTTTAATATGGTCCACATTATATTTTAAAAGTAGAAACTTACCATTTGAGCACATGGAAAAGGGGTGGGGTTCTCTATTACCATTTAGTAAAATTGTTCATGTTACTTCTTTTCTATATGATTCTTCATTATTGTAGAGAATACTTACCCACTAGGACAAGATATTAAATACTCATATAAAGTAATTTATAATCTCTATATTGACTATGATCCTGCCATAAAAATTAGAAAAAGTGATTTTCTTCTAAATTACTATTTTATTTATGCTTAGACACTGCTATTAAAATCCATTTGAAAATTATTTTGTATCTCTTTCATAATTTTAAAGCACTTTTACATTTTATCTCATTTGACATACAGAGTCTCCTTATGAAATAACTCTAGGCAATTTAAGTATTGTTATTCTTATATTATAGTTGAGAAATGGATGTTCAAAGAAGTTAAAGCACTTATTTGAGGCCTCACAGTTAATAAAGTTCAGAGTCAAGACAGAACCATCCTCCTGAGTTGAAATTCACTTGAAGATTTTAGGGCAGGAGGCACCACTATAGTGTGGAAGCTCTGTGCCTCTATCAGGGAACATTTTCTTCTCTCTTATTAGTAGACATCACTTCTAGCCATTCAAGATAGAGACCAAAAAATATAGTTTCCAGACAGTCATCGGAGAATACTACAGATCACTTGGATAGCAAGAGAAAATGGGTATATTGCAAAAATATCAAACCCAGCCTGTAAGCCGAGCATAGAATTGATGAGGTATTTAAATTATTCAGTCATCTTCTGGAGCTATGTCTCTTCCAAAATCAGAGCATATTATGAATATATGGCACAAAGCATACCTACTATATATATTTTATCCATACCACGAGAAAAGAAGTTTCTTAATCAAATAAGTTGTAAATATAATCAGACAAGACAATTGACAAAGTAGGCTCAGTTGGACTTTATTATCTCAAGATGTCTGTGTTTTTCCAATGTCTGGAGTATGCCCCCAAGATAAGAGAAATCCCACTATTCTGAATTTCCAGACACCTGGTCATTAATGGGAAGTAATACTCATTGTTTACCTTATCTGGTCTTTCAAGTTACAGACACAGGAAAGGTCATTTTTAGAGCAAAGCAAAGGAGTCTGATTGATTAGTTCAGGCTTTGGCTCTTATTGAGGACCAAAAATGATATTTAATGATTATCGCCATCTAGATCAGAGGCAGGAAACCTGTCTTCTCAAGGCCTCATGTGGCCTTCAAGGTCCTCTGGTAAGGCCTTTTGAATGGGTCCAAGTTTTATAGAACAAATCCTTTTATGAAGGGAGTTTGTTCTTTGAAGTCTGGATTCAGTCAAAGGGCTGGACTCAAGGACCTAGAGGTCTACATGTGGGCTTGAGATCATAGCTTCCTCACCTCTGATCTAGATATATCTTTATCTATTTCCTATTCACAGAGCATAAACACGTTAGATATGTCTATCTAGACAAAGAGAGATATAAGGATCTATCTATCTATATATCTATATCTATCTATCTATATATATAATAAACACATTTAATTAACTATAGATTGGTAAAGATATATATATATATATATATATATGAATGTATAAAACAACTCAGAATATATGATAAAGAAGAGGACAGACAGGCTGCTGTGGCTATGATATTTTGGCACAGGTTATGTGTGGCATCAGGTAGTAAGTAGGCACTACTCTCGGCTTTGTGAGGGTTCATGGGGCTGTTTGTTCCACCTCCTAGGCCTGCAGCATGGTGAAATCTTGTTACTATAACATTAAAATATAATAATGCACATATATTCATGCCCTTGATTCCATTTTCTTCTGTAATTTCTAGAGTTATATTTCACAGTCTGCCCTGAAAAGAATAATATGTGGGTAGGTTTTATCTTCCAAGTTTCACCAATTTGGCAAAAAAACCTTACAACCAAGGAATGTAGACACTGGTCCTATGTTGTTACATACTAATTTATGGCTTCATGTCCCCAGATAAACAGCCAAATGAAGGCAGGTTCAATCTCTGATTGGATCCCCCATTTCTGAGGTGCTACTACCCATCTGCCTACAGATTTTTAGCATTACAATAAGGTAAGAACATGAACTGTTCAATACTTAACCAGACATGGACTTCAGAACACATTATAATTGAAAATTTAAGATCACTCTGCAGAATGGGAGGTCTTTTGCTGTTTGTCCTTCATTCTTGAAGAGGTCCATTATATCAGAGAGGTAATAACAAGACATTCAAGTAAATTGGATTGAAGTGAGGGGAAGCTGTGCACAGCTGCCAGCCTCACTTTCTCCTCTGGAGCTGTTTGGGTCCAGTGGTCAGACATAGAGCAGGAAAACTGGAGATGGCCCAGGATGCAGTAAGGACCTTGACCTTTTCAAATTAAGATCTTTAACTGGTAAGACTTAATAAGAAATAACTAAAAATAAAATGACCTTAAAAATAGATCTGGGAGAGAAAGACCCTTAGGGTTTCTGACCAGAACAGAAACAATAGTTATTTATATTCATTCTGATCTAATCAGGGCCCAAACAATGACTAAGTAGGGCTTGATCTGGGATATATTGCTGCCTGATCTATGAGAGCCAGAGTAGTTTGAGGTTAAGGGGATTTTTTTTTTTTTAAGCAATTGGGGTTAAGTAACTTGCTCAAGGTTACACTGCTAGTTATATTTATGTGTGGGAGCTAATTTTCTGAGGCCAGAACCAATCCTGGGTCCTCCAAACTCCAGGACTGTGCTTTTACTCCCTGTGACACATAGCCACCCCTAGTCTTTAAGAGAAAAAAAAAAGTTTCAGATTAAAATTAACATTCCCTTGGGGCAGAGCACTGATAGGTTAGGGTGTGATGCCCTATATGGACAAAGGGGAAGAGAGCAGAGGGAGGGAAAAGGGAGAGAATAAATATCCATGGTTTTCTTAATAGTGACTTTTCTGGGATATTATTTCACACTACCACAGACATCTGGGAGCAGATAGCATCATATTTAAATAGACTAAAATTCTAAAGGAAGTAATCTCAGGAGAAACGGAATACTTCTGTATTCACCTTCAAAGAGAAAGATCTTTCAACTGGAAAGAACAGATCAAAAACAGCTTACAAAAACTCGATTCTACATTACATAGAAAGATAGAATGACTACCTACTTGTTGTTGATGAGTTAAAGATACCCAGATAAATTATATCATGGACTATAATAGCTAAAATATGTGATTATTGGCCCATAGTATAATGGACAGGGTAGTTGATCTGGAGTTTAAATCTATCCATTTTAATCCTGATTTGTCATTTAACATTTATGTGACTGTGATTAAGTTACCTAACCATCAAGAGTATCATCCCATATAGCAAATAGTATCTTTGGGGGAAAATAAGGAGGAAAAACAAGCCCAAAACTAATCAATAAATAAAATCAGTCTGAAATGTACAGCATTTATAGACATCCTGCAAAGGGATAGGTTGGGAGTGTCTTCTCATATCTCTTCTTTAGATAGATACTTTTCTTTAGAGTCATGCTTTTTCTTTATAATATTGAACACATTTTATTTTTTGTTCTGTTTACATTGTTGTTATATTTACTATTTTCTTGACCCTGCCTACTTCCTTCTGTGTCATTTTATATAGATCTTTTCTTGCTTCTCTGCATTGATCACTTCTGCAAATTCTTTCAGAACAGTAATATTCCATTGCATTTATGAATCAGAATTAGTTTAACCATTTTCAATGTGATAGGCATCTAGTTTGTTCTTAATTCTTTAGTGTCACAAAATTTCTTTCTATAAATGCTTTGATATGAGGAATTTTTTTTTCCTTTTAATGGATTCCTGTAATGGAAATGCAAGATAAAGATCTTCCCTGCCCCTAGCTTAAGTGCACCTGGAGCTTGTGGTGCAAGGCTTGTTTTTCAGGAAAGCCCACACCTTGATACTTTGTGATTGGGCTGTGGGTCAAGAAGTTTGTTACCTTCTCTGAGTCAGGAGAAGGCTATATAAACCCTGAGGAGAGGCTTTGCTTTGGGGCTCACTTTGAGAAGTGTTGTGTGATTTGACCAGATGAGACTCTGGGAAGGTTGTTGAGAGCCCACCGGCTTTGAAAACCCAGATGTTGATGCTTCCCTCTCTGGTAACTGTGATTTGGTATTGATAATGGTTGGACAATTTGGAAGCCTGTCTGTTTGATCTGTCTGTATACTCTGAAGTTTGGGGTACTGACCTTTTCCGCTGAACTAAATGATATATGTTTGTTTGATTGAAGTAAGCTTGTTAACTGATTTTGAGTTGCTTTCCTTTTGAAAAGCAGATCTAAGAACATGTGTTGGCAGCCACTCTGGGGATGCTGGGGTGCTAGTCATATAATGTTCGCATAATTAATTATAAGGGCAGGAGATAAAACCTCATGGTTGTTTTGATTTGAAGGAACTTTGTACTGAGATTTCTATATGGATCCATTGTATGTAGAGGAGGCTCCAGGGTATGTAAATGGAGGTCATTTGAAGATTGAGATCATTGGAGATATGGTAATTTTGACATATAGTCTGTACTTCTCCAGTTGCGCCCATGGTTATCTTTCCTGATAAAGTCAACAGTTATTTTCAAGAAACTCTATAAGGGAACTCCAATGTAAAGGAAGGAACTTTGAAAATGTATAATAAGAGCTATCTACTGTTTTTCCTTAATGGTAGCCTCCCTGTGTCAAGCATAATACAGAAGAAAGTCGTATATACTTAAATGATATATTGAGTCCAGATAGCCCCAGAAAACAGTTAAGGGGAATGTACATGTTGTATATACATAGCTGTAATCTAAGTCTTCATGAGAATGAAGTAAGATTCATTCATCACTCATTCTATTCCCATGATACTTTGAGCTTTCTCTACTACCTCTCATCTATGCAAATGTGGCTAAGGGATCAGTACTAGAAGTCTCTAAGCCATTGGGGTTTACAAATTCATTTTTCAATATTTAACTCCTTTCAAGGCTGAACTCAGATGTGACATCCTATACAAGTACTTTCTTGATTCCCCCAGGGGTTAGTGTTGCACTTCCCAAAAATTATTTTGTATTGACTTTTCTCTCTCATCTCTATCTCTCTCTGTCTCTCTCTGTCTCTCTGTCTCTCTGTCTCTCTCTCTCTCTCTGTCTCTCTCTCTTTCTCAAACACACACACACACACACTTTATTAAAGTGTCATTCAGTCAATATACATATAAGTGTTTAGGATTGCTCTAGCACTGTCTTAAATGTTTGAATATTATTACATTGCTAGAAACACTGCCACTGCCTAGCACAGAGTAAATCCTTAATAAATGCTTGTTGATTTGAAGTGAATTTCTTGTTGATTCTTCAAAGATTAAGCAAGTGTTTGGGATGAAAATCCTCATCCAAAGTTTAATCAAGAACATGGAAATATCTTAGGATGAGAACAATAATTTATTCTCTTCCCCTGGAAGAAGATGGGAAGGGTGACTGATCATGAGGAAGAGGCACATTACAAAAGGCAGAAAAAGAATTTATACCCCAATGCAGTCAAACAACTTCCCCCAGCTATCCCTCCTCACATTGGCTTAGAGGTGGGCTCAAGTCTTAGTGCAGAAAGTCTTCCCCAATGGCAAACAACAGAGAAGCCTGCCACTATCCCTCAGTGACTGAGAGACAGGCTTACAAAGAATAAGGATGCTGACTGGCAGCAAGGGAAAGCGGAAAAAGTCCCCAAAGCAATGGGGAAGGAGTGAGCTCCGGATGAACTGGACTCCCAATGGCTGGAAGGAGGGGCCCACAGAGGTGGGAAATCAGAAAGCCTCCAGAAAGGGCTTGCTGCTGATTGACAGCAGAAGGGAAGGGGTGAAGGAGGGGAGGGGGAAGTTCTGAGAAGTTTTCACTTTCCCCCAGACACAAAGGATCTGCAAAGTCTTTTCATAAGCCCAATTCTGCACACTGCATGTTTACAACCCTTGAACTAAGGAAGGTATTGTAATGGATGAACTTTCTTTCCACAGAAAGTATGTAAAATATACCAGAAAGTCTTTTAGAGGAAAAGCCTTGGGAATTTTGATTTAACACTTCACTCAACAGGATGTGAGCACCTGCTTATCAGCATATCTCAAGGTGAACATCCCCTTCTTTGTACTTTGGATAAAATCCACAACTGTAAAGGCAAGAGGAGAACTCCATTCCACAAAACTATTTTGAATGTTAGGACTCTTCTTGTGTTAATGATGAAAGAAAGCTAAACATCCTGGGTTCAGCCTCTTAACAATTGAGAGAATTTCTTTAAGAGAATTTGTGACTTGTTGATGTAAACCCATATGGGGGTGGGGTTTAAGTATTTTCAGATAGGCTGTGAACACTGTAAAGCCTAGGCAATGGGAAGGGGAGGGGAAGAGGGGGAGCATTTGAATTGGAAATAGGGCAAAAATAGCTTTGCATTTGTCTGAGCAAGCATACTCCATTAGGGAGTTACCCATGAAGAATTAATGTAAAGTAAGTGTAATGAGAACTTTCCTGGCTTCCCAATGAGTTTTGTCTGTCTAGAACAAGCATGCTTGTAAAAGTATTTATTATTTTAAACATACCAAAACAAGTAGCAGGCCAGATTTTCCCCATGATCCATAATTGTCTGATCCCTGCTCTGTGCAATCATTTGTCCTGTCTCTCTAATATGTTCCTTAAGATAATATGCAAGACTTCATATTCCCAAACACAAAGCTGAAATTAGGAAGCCTTTTGTAAATAGGAGGCTTCATTTCATTTTTGTCCATGAGACAGACTTTGTTGTTACTGGCCGCTGACCATTTTAATCCCTTACATACTGTAATTCCTTCCAGAAACCTCTATTTTCAAAAGTATGAATGTAGTGCTCCTTGTTCCTTGTTACCTGTACTGATATACACCAATGAGAGGGTAGGAAAACTAAAGTATCAAGAAAAAAAAAAGAAAAAAAAAACAATTTTCTTCCTTCTGAAACATCAAGCAATCAAATTCTACCCTGTTACCTCGACAGAGGAAGATCATTTTCGAATGAATATTCACAGTTAAAGGGAAACCATATGGATGTAATAGGAAACCAATACAGCTTCTTCTCACGTGGGAAATCACCCAGGCTAAGTAATTTTGAGAGTAATCAACATAGGTAAATTTCAAACTACAATAGGTCAAAGATCATAATCCATGCCTCAATTGTAGTTTAGTTAGATATATTTTCTCTAAATCTGGTTTTCAAGGGCAAGGCTTCAGTCCCTACAAAGAAACCACTGTAATATTCTTGATTCAAGACAAAATGAGAGAAATGTTTTACAAACCATGAACCTGGCAGTACAGAGTTGATATTATATACCAAAAAGAGCACTTACCCAGGAGTCAAAGAACCTGAATTCAAAAATCACCTCTGATGATTATTGCCTGTGTTACCTGGGGCAAATTATTGTCATATAGTTGGATAAGTTTCCTTATCTGAAAATAAGGGGATTGTACTAAATGGTTTCTGAGGTCAGTCCTGTCGTTCCAGAGCTATTTTACTAAAACTATAAGGATGAGAAGAAATCCAGAGGACAAAAGTTTTTTTTTTAATTAAGTCCTTTCCTTTTCCTGGTTGGGGAAACCACAAGAAAAAAAGAAAAAAATATAAAGGTTTAGGAAATGACAGTTTACTCCCCCACTGCAAGAATCTTGAAAGTGCAAGTGGGTAGATGAAATAATTTGACATAGCTATTAACACTAAGCCTTGAAGATAAGTCCAAGAAGTCAAATCTCTGGGAAAAGAGTACTGTATGAAAGTTCACTGAAGTGTACAGTACATGGGTTTTACTCACATTATACAGCCAATACCAGGGAAAATGTCCAACCAACAACAGATGGTTGTAAATATGTTGGCAACTTCACTGAATGCCATTGTTGGTCTGAGCCAATAGCTCCAGCCATACATAGACCAGATCAAATACCTCCTCCCATGGGGGGCAACAGTGAATAGAGACAGTATTGTAAAAAGCACAAAGCTATTAACATTGTAATTAGAAAAAAAAGTTTAGCAGAAATGTGGGAACAGGTGAAACACTGCACTGCCACTCTGGCTGTGTGAGGAGGTATTTTAACTACAGCCTTTAAAAAGAGGGAAGATGGGTAGTTGGGTAGTTTTACTTATTATAAGATTGTCTGTAACCTTTCTTGGTGGGGGGGAGCACGAGAAAGGGGATAGGGTTCCTTAATGGCAAAGAGAATCAGATCCAAGTATATAGCTACTGTTAATAAATTGTTTCCTTACATCAATCAAATCCTTTGTACTGACCTTTAAGAAGTTATCTGAAGGGAGCAAATGTACTATGTTTGTGTTTTTTCTCCCTTTGGCAACTTATGGTTAGATGTATTTGGTAGCTCTCCCAGAGAAGATACATGGTGTTTATGAAAAGTTGAAGCTGGTCTGATATGGGTGTAAAGATATACCACAGGCAAGGCAGATAGGTAGCACTGGAGTCAGGAGGACATGAGTCCAAATTCAGCCTCAGAGACTTAACATTTACTAGTTGTGTGTCTTTGGGCAACTCACTTAAGCCCAATTGCCTTGCCTTCCCCCGAAACAAAGGGCAAAATAAACAAACAAAACAAAACAAACAAACAAACAAAAAAAACAACCCATATATATCCACAGGTTGCATTTCCAATACATTGACCTGAAGTTCCTGACTATATATTTGCTAATATACATATAAGACACAGTAGAGGATATGAACTAAAATCAGTGTACTCTGTGTTGAGAAGTTTGAGCCATCTATCTGCAAAGCTGAGTTGATTCTCTAGCCCTATTAACCATCATTCCTTCAAATGATATAAAAAGTATCAGCTTAGATTCATAGCCAAAACTATCCACCTTCCAGCTCATAGTTATTGTGGTGTTTGAAAAAACAAAGAAATAAAACTTCAGGTTTCTTCATGAACACTGAATTTTAATGTTTATTTTCTTATTTTTTTAATGTTCTAATTTTAAAAAATGGTCTTTATTAATTTGTTTGCTTTTAGTTTACAGAATTCAGTTCCACAATTCCTTGAGTTTCCCCTCCCTCCCTGCCATGGCAGCATACAATCAAGCATAGGATCTGCAAATGCTTTCACATTAAACATTAGTCAGGTGATAAAGAAGGATTGTATCAGATGCAATGAACAATGGGAAAGAGGAAACAAAACCAAACCAGAAAAAGAAACAGAGCAGGTAGTTTGCTTCAATCTGCATTCAAAAACTGTTCTTTCTAGTTCTTTCTCTGAATGTATACATCTCCCTCTATCATGAGTCTTTTGGAGGTCACTTATAGCCCTGCATTGCTGAGAAGATTCTAATCTGTCAAAGTTGGTCATCACATATGTTGTGTCTGTAATTTTTTACAAATTTCTCCTGGTTCTGCTCTTCTCACTCGGCATCAGTTTGTATAAGGCTCTCTAGGTAAATAGGAAGTCCCTCTGCTCCTCATTTTTTATAGCACAATAGTATTCCAAAACATTCATATACTACAACTTGTTTAGCCATTCCCCAATTGATGGGCATCCCCTTAATTTCCAACTCATTGCCACCACAAAAAGAGCTGCTATAAACAATTTAGTACATATGCGTCTTCCTCCCACTTCTATGATCTCTTTGGGATACAACCCTAGAAGTGGTATTACTAGGTCAGGGAATTCAATGATTTATAGCCCTTTGGGCATAGTTGCAGATTTCTCTCCAGAATGGTTGAATCAGTTCACAATTCCAACAGCAAGGCATTAGTGTTCAAATTTTTTCCACATCCTCTCCAGCATTTGACATTTTCCTGTTTTGTCTTCTTAGCTAATCTGATGGGTGAGATGTGGTACTGATGGGGTACTTGGGATGTATATATGTCTGTAATATCAATCTGTAACATCAGTTTGTAAGTGGGGTGCTTTGGGATCTATGTCTGTAAAATTAATTTGTAAAACCAGTCTGTACAATCACATTTCCAGGGCCCCCAGCCTCAGAGCATTGACTCTGCCTCTTCCCCCTTCCAGCACTCTGCCCAGCAACAACTCATGACCTGTTTATCTCTGCTTGATCTATGAATCCTTCACTAAATGTTATCTCCTTTAGAGTGGCCAGCTGCACCATAAATTCTTCAATACCTTATCTATAGGGTAACTCCTTAGTCAATTATATATCCACACTGTCTCTGATGACCTTGGTGGGTGACAGACTGGGCACTCTTTAGTGACATGTCAGGCCTAAAACCACACCTCCAGTTAGCCCCCCCTTGAGCTATTTCCCAGTAAATCATGGGCAATACACCTGCGCAGTTGGTATTAAAAGTGCATGGTCCTTTGAACACTGACCACTCCTTAACTCCTCCCTGATCCCACCCTTACTCACCTAGTTAGCATAATTGACACCTTAAAATTATGCCTGTGATCTCTGTAATTTTGCAGGTTCCCTAAGAATCCTCACCCACTGTACTGGCGTAATGCTGTGCAGCGTAACAATAAACTTTACAATTTCGGCTCCAAAGTTTGCTTGAGCCTGGTGAATTCCTTCCAGACTGAATGGCAGGGTTTCTGGTCACTGATAGTGATCAGGGTCCCTGGCAGAACCTCTTACCCTCCCCCCTCCTTATCACCTCTCCCTCTTCAGTACCTCAGAGTTGTTTTGATTTTCATTTCTTTAATCAATAGTGATTTAGAGCATTTTTTCATGTGCTTATAAATATCTTTAATTTCTTCCTCTGAAAACTGCATGTTCATATCCTTTGACCAATTATCAATTGGGGAATGACTTGAATTCTTATAGATTTGATTCAATTCTATGTATATTTTAGAAATGAGACCTTTATCAGAGACGTTGATTATAAAAATTCTTTCCCAATTTTACACTTCCCTCTTAATCTTGGTTATATTGGCTTTGTTTGTACAGAAGCTTTGCAATATAATGTAACCAAAATTATCCATTTTGCATTTTATAATGCTCTCCAATTCTTCAGAAAGTCTTCCCCTCTCCATAAATCTGGCAGGTAAACTATTCCTTGCTTTCCCAGGTTGCTTACAGTATCAGCCTTTATACCTAGATCATGTAACCATTTAGACTTGATTTTGGTATATGATGTTAGATAACAGTCTGTGCCCAGTTTCTGCCATACTATATTCCAGTTTTAACAGCAATTTTTGTCAAATAGTGAGTTCTTATCCCCAAAACTGGAGTCTTTGGGTTTATCAAACAGTAGATTACTATAGTAATTGACTGCTAAGTCTTGTGTACCCAAAATATTCCATTGATCCACTACTCTATTCCTCAGCCAGTACCAAGTAGTTTTGATGACTGCTGCTTTCTAATACAGATTAAAATCTGGTATGGTTAGTCCCCCTTCTCTAGCATATCTTCTCATTAATTACCTTGATATTCTGGAACTTTTGTTATCCCCAATGAATTTTGTTACTATTTTTTCTAGCTCTATAAAGTATTTTTTTCATAAATTGATTTATATGGCATGAAATATGTATTTACTTTAGGTAAAATTGTCATTTTCATTATATTAGCTAGACCCAGCCATGAGCAATTGATGTTTTTTCCAATTAGTTAGCTCTGACTTTATTTGATTGAAAAGTGTTTGGTAGTTGTGTTCATATAGGTCCTGGATTTGTTTTGGTGGGTAAATTCCCAAATAACTTTTTAATGATGTAGTAACTTTAAATGGGATTTCTCTTTCTGTCTCTTACTGTTGGATTTCATTAGAAATAGAAAAAAAAGATTGTTTTCGCAGGTAGATTCCCAAATTTTTTTTAATGTTTATAGTAACTTTAAAAGGGATTTCTCTTCATATCTCTTTCTGTTGGCTTTCATTAGAAATATATAGGAATGCCAAGGAGTTTTCAATTTGGGATCTGTTTCAGGAGGAGACTGGTAAATTCTTTTGATAACTATTTTACCTTCAGGACAGTGGGTTTTTTGTTTGTTTGTTTGTTTATTTTTGTTTTTGACAGTCTCTTGAAGGATGTTGTCCTGGCTGCTTTTTTCATCATGGTTTTCCAGTAGACCAATACTTCTTCTTTTTTTTTTTTTTAAAGCAATTGGGGTTAAGTAACTTACTCAAGGTTACACGGCTAATCATTATTTGTGTGGGTGCTCATTTTCTGAGGCCAGATTTGATCTCGGGTCATCCCAACTCCGAGGCCGGCGCTCTTACTCACTGCGCCACCTAGCCGCCTCGGACCAATACTTCTTAGGTTACCTTTCCTGGATCTGTTCTTCAGGTCAGTTGTTTTTCCAGTGAGATATTTTACATTTTCATTTAATTTTTCAATCTTCATGTTTTACTTGATGGACTCTTGGTTCATCATAGAGTCTTGAGCTTCAATTAGAAGGATTCTAATTTTTAGTGAATTATTTTCTTCAGTTAGTTTTTGAAGGTCCTTTTTAGGGAGGTATTTTCTCCAGATAGATTTTGAACCTCCTGTCCTAGTTGACAAATTTTACTTTTTAAGGAATTGTTTCCTTCAGTGAGACTTTTTTTTCCAATTTCGTCACTGTAGATTTAAATATATGTTCTACCTCTCTAATTTGGCTTTTAAAATCTTTCTTGAGCTTCTCCAAGAATGCTTTTTGGGCTTCAGACCAGTTCATATTTCCTTCTGTGTTAAACTCCAAGAAATATGGTAGCCCAATTCCAGGATTACAAGGTTAATGAGACCACAGTGTGAGTGTAGAGTCCATGTTGTCCTCTGTATTTGGTTCTTGCTCACTATAGTAAGCTTAGATTGATTTTCTTACCATTCCCTTCTCCTTTTCAGCTTCCTTCTTTCCCATTGTGTTTTCCTATTTCCTAATTTCTCAGACTGGGAGCTAATGGCTTGGTTCTTGACTTTGTGTGCTGTAGCATCTGGGTGTTTAGACTGAGGCCAAGGCCAGGATTCTCAGTGTTTCCCCCGAGTTACCCTGAGGCTCACAGAGTAACCTGTGTGGGAGGGGTGGCCTGGCCACTTCAGATTTCCACCTCTATGCCCTTGGGCTACAGTTCAAGCATGCTCAGCAGCTGGCTAGTAGAGATGGTGTCTGCAGATTCCCCTGGTGGGGCTACGGTCCACTTGGGCTTGTTTTGTTAGTGTTTGCTGGCTCCACCACCCTGGGCTTTGGGAGATCTTGTTGGTCAGCTGAGGTGGGTACTCCTTATTGCCTCAGTTGCACCCTTTCTCAGTGACTCCTAAGCATAAAGGTATATCCACTATTTCAGTATTTTACTCTAGGTGGCACATTTATCTCTGGGCTTTCTATGTCAGGGAGGGGTAATCAGAGCAGGCAGATTTTCCTTTGCCATCTTGGCTTCTGGAAAATCAGGCAGGTGATTTTTAAAATTCCAGGCTGTGGGCTGTTAGCTCCAGGAGAAGATTCTGTCTTTGCTGTGGGCCCTGTGTTTTCTCTTACACAGCTCAGATGCATTCTCTGTCCTGAGCTAGTGAGACTGCTGTGAATTGTCCTTGGGATGGGTAAGTGTGCTGGCTGGGACTTCTTCTCACTCTGGTGTATCCTGCTCTCAGTTCCATGCTGGTATAGCCCCCTTCTTGCTCCATGCCCCCCCTGCCCAGCCCTACATGGCCTATTCCCAGGGCTGGGATTCTGCTACACTCTGTCTCCCAGTGGATTCTGTCACTCTAAAATCCATCCTGATTCACTTTTTAAAGTTTAGTGATGGGATTCATGGAGAAGCTTAGGAAAGTTACTGCTTCAGTTCCTCCATCTTGGCTTCACCCCCCTAATGTTTATTTTATTAAGACCTATTTCCTCTTCTAACCAATAATTTTTACTCACATTCAAAGCAACTATTTCACCTGAGAAGGATAAGATATGGTTTGGCAGATTCAAGACTAATTTTAAAAAAATTGATTATTGATAACTGTAGTGGCAAGCACCCCAATATCCCCAGGGTGACTGTCAACACAGGTTCTTAGATCTGCTTTTCAAAAGGAAAGCAACTCAAAATGGGTTAACAAGCTTACTTTAATCAAACAAACACACATTACCTAGTTCAAGGGAAAAAGGTCAGCACCCAACTTCAGAGTTAAGAACTTGCATGATCAAACAGACAGGCTTCCAAACTGTCCTACCATTATATCAATACCAAATCACAGTTACCAGAGAGGGAAGCATCAACATCTGGGTTTTCAAAGCCGGTCTCCAACGGCTTCCCAGAGTCTCATCTGGTCAAATCACACAACACTTCTCAAAGTGAGCCCCAAAGCAAAGCCTCTCCTCAGGGTTTATATAGCCTTCTCTTGGCTCAGAGAAGTGTAATTAACCTTCCTTTGACCCACTGCCCAATCACAAAGTATTTGGTGTGGCTTTCCTGAAAAACAAGCCTCCCACCACAGGCTCCAGGTGCACTTAAGCTAGGGGCAGGGAAGATCTTTAAATTTGCATTTCCATTACATTCGGCCCCAAGATCTTTCATGCCCATAGCATACACAATTTACATTTGAATTAGCACTAAACATCTCTTAGGTCACATTTTCCAGGTACATAAGAAAATCACAATATAATCTCAAAATACAATAGTCCAAGTCTTCCACTCATGGGGCAAATGTTAACTCAGTCCACTTATCAGTAAAATCAAAAATAGTCACTCTTAAGTTAACTCAATCAGTTACATCAGTTTTCAAAGTACAAGTCTTCCACTCTTGGGGCAAAGTCTTGATTAGCTCAATTAGTCTCTTATCTGTAACAATATCTCAAAGTACAATTAGTCACTTATTCAGTAAAGTCTTACTAAGCATGCCCATAGCATAGACAATTTACATTTCAATTATCACTAACCATCTCTTAAGTCATATTTTCAAGGTACATCTAAAGTTACCAAAGTGGCCACTGGGTCTTAAACAAAGTACATTGCATTTTCACATCAATTCACAAAATACAAAGCATTATCACATAAAGTTCTCTTGGGAGGAGGGGGGTGTCCTTCCCACAACACTGCTCCAGCCCCTGCTTCCAAGTCCAGAGAGGGAGCTGGGCAACAAAACCAAAGTGGGGTCCTTGGGGTCCATGGCACTTCACCCCACCCACCATAGTCACAAGTCCATCCCCCCTGGGTCCCAAACTGTGGGATGCAGCAAGGAAACACATTCAGTGTCCTTGCTTTGCCACACAGTCCTTATCTTGTCCTGTGGCTTAACTCCAAACTCCTGGGTTCCTTCTCCTCCAGCAGAAGGCAGCAGCTCCAGGCTTCTCCACCCGTCTCCATGCAGGCAGCTCACCATTCCTGCTCTCAGCTCAGTGAAGTCAGCATGCAGGTCTTTCTCTCCTGCTCCATGGCTCCACAGAATCACAGCTACCACAACTGGGAAACAAACAATTATCCCAGCCCCCATACTTTCCCTTTACTCAGCAGATCCCATCCCTCGTCGCCATTTTGTAGTGGCAAGCACCCCAATATCCCCAGGGTGACTGCCAACACAGGTTCTTAGATCTGCTTTTCAAAAGGAAAGCAACTCAAAATGGGTTAACAAGCTTACTTTAATCAAACAAACACACATTACCTAGTTCAGGGGAAAAAGGTCAGCACCCCAAACTTCAGAGTTACAGAACTTACAGATCAAACAGACAGGCTTCCAAACTGTCCAAACATCATATCAATACCAAATCACAGTTACCAGAGAGGGAAGCATCAACATCTGGGTTTTCAAAGCCGGGGGCGCTCTCAACAACGGCTTCCCAGAGTCTCATCTGGTCAAATCACACAACACTTCTCAAAGTGAGCCCCAAAGCAAAGCCTCTCCTCAGGGCTTATATAGCCTTCTCTTGGCTCAGAGAATGTAACAACTTCCTTGACCCACTGCCCAATCACAAAGTATCAAGGTGTGGGCTTTCCTGAAAAACAAGCCTCCCACCACAGGCTCCAGGTGCACTTAAGCTAGGGGCAGGGAAGATCTTTAAATTTGCATTTCCATTACAATAATATAATCTACTCAAAAACCACATGGTAAATTTTGTTAGGATCTAGATATTAGAATTAAAAAGATCTTGTATATATAGAACCCACAAAATGACACAGAGAAGCTAACCTCCCACTGAGGAGAGCCTGGCAGGCCAGCCGTATGTGGCCAGCACAGCTCTCTGGGAGCCCAGCAAAGCCCCAAGCAACCCCAAAGTTTTAGCCCCAGGATGGGGTTGTGACCAGCTTCAGGCTGGAGGGACTTCAGATCCCCAGTGGCTGTGGCAGTTTCTAAAATTATCAACCCATAGATGCCAAGGACAAAGTGAGAGGTCAATGGAGTGTGGACCTTGGGATCCAGTAGTTTAGGAGTGTGTTGGCCTTTATACCCTGGAGGGAGAAGCCGCTGACAAGCTGTGGCTGTGCAGTGGCTGCCAAGTGGCATCTTCAGCTCCTGGCGACCAGTCTGAGGGGTAAAACCTCTTGCTTTAACCTGCATGTATCTGGATTGTGGTCTAGGGTAGAGGTCCTGGGGTGTGTGACCAGCTTGCCAGAGCATGTGGAGGCTTCAGAGAGAGCACCCAACTAATATATTTTGCAGCTGAGAAAACCCCAGCATTTGGAATAAAGCTCCCCTATCTGGTAGCAGAGTACTACTGTGGCAAAAAGCCCCCAAATCAAGTAATTGAGAGGCAACATGAGCAGACAAAGGAAGCAAACCAATCTAAGCAATCCAACTTTACACTCCTATTTTGGAGACAAAAAGAATCAAAGCATGGAACAGGAAGAAGACTGATCCTACCTCCAAGGTCAGGGGTGGCCAGGTCTTACCTTATTCCAGGCTTCAGTGTACACTTTGTCGTTGTCCAGCTATGTTCCCCAAGAACGGAGTTCCAAACCAGAAGAGTCAAAGAGTAATAAGACTTTATTCAGCAGTTTCTTATGCAATTATATCCTAACTTCTACCTGATCAGCTAAGAGTTCAGAGTTTATAGTGTATAATTGTATAGCCATCATAAACTACTATCTTTGGGAGTAAAACATTGTCCTTGGTCCCATATGCCTCTTATGTCACAGTCACTTGTGTCACATCCTGTATCAGGCTCCGAATACTGTGCAGGATATTACAAACCTCCCTAAACCTCCCCAAACTTCTCTGGAATCTCAAGGTTTCTCTCCTGTGAAGACCCTATCTTTTGGCAACAAGTCAGAAGGTCACAGAGCTCCCTTCCTGGAGCAGAGCTGTCTCACGGGAATGTCTGATTTACCTCCACAGGGTTACTGTAGAGTCAGCATGCTCTGGTTCTCATGCTTCCAGGGGAACGGCACTTATACCCCTAACAGAAGACAGCAAAGTCAGAACTCCTGCATCAAAAGTTTCTAAGGAAAATTCGAGCTGGTTACAAGCCATAGAGGAGCTTGAAAAGGATTTTGAAAATCAAATAAGAGAAGGGGAGGAAAAATTGGGAAGAATAATGAGAAGAATGCAAGAAAATTATGAAATGAGAGTCAACAACATGACTGAAGAAAATAACACCTTAAAAACAGATGACAAAATAGGCTCAAAAAGGCAATGAGGAGAAGACTGCCTTTAAAAGCCAAATTTGAGAGGTGGGAAAAGAATCTCAAAAGCTCACTGAAGAGAATCATTCCTTCAGAATTATAATGGAGAAAATGGAAGTGAGTGACATTATGAGAAATCAAGATACTATTAAACAGATCCAAACAACTGAAAAAATAGAAGGCAATGTGAAATATATCATTTGGAAAACCACTGACATGGAAAATAGATCCAGGAGAGATATTTAAAAATTATTGGACTACCTGAAAGCCATGATCAGAAAAAGAACCTAGAAATCATCTTTCAAGTAATTCTCAAGGAAAATTCCCCTGACGTTTTAGAACCAGAAGGTAAAACAGAGGTTGAAAGAAGACATAAAAAACCTCCTGAAAAAAATCACAAAAAGGAAACTCCAAGGAATATTATAGCCAGGTTCTGGAATTCCCAGATCAAGTCATGAAGAAACAATTTAAATATTGGGGAAACACAATCAGGATAACACAGGATATGGCAGCTGCTATACTGAGGGATCAAAGGGCCTGGAATATGATATGATGGAGGTCAAAGAAGCTGGGATTAAAACAAAGAATCACTTACCCAGAGAAACTTAGTATCATATTTCAGGGGAAAATATAGTCATTCAGTGGAATAGAGTTATTTGAAGCATTCTTGATATAAAAAGAAACAGAGATGAATAGAAAATTTGACATTCAGATAAAAGAAGCAAGAGAAACAAGAGAAGGTAAACAGGGAAAAGAAATCAGCAGGAACTTATCAAAGTTGAACTCTTTACATCCCTACATAGAAAAATGATAATTGTAGCTTATGAAACTTTTTTCAGTATAAGAATAGTTGAAGGGAATAGAAATGTATGTATGCATATATACAAATATATACATACATACATATATACATACACGTACATATATATGTTTATATAGGAGGGTATATAGGCATATGAATATGTATGTGAATGTGTGTGTGTACATATATATATATATATATATATGTACGGGTATACATAGATAGAGGGCACAGGACCAATTTAATTAGAAGGGATGATACTTAAAAGGTGAAATTTACAGTTAAGAGAAGAATATAATGAGCGGAAATGGGGAGGGACAAAATGTGATAAACTAGCTCATATAGAAGAGGCAAGGGGAAATGGTTACAATGGAGGGGAAGAACAGGAATGCAAAAGGGAATTCTCATTGAATTTGGCTTAGGGAGGGAATGACATACACACTAAATAGGGTATCTCACTCTACAGGAGAGTAGGGGTGAAGGGGATGACAGGGGGGAGGATGGAAGGGAGGGCAGGCTTGGGGGGTGGGAAGTTGGAAGAACCCATTTTTGAAAAGTGAAAGGATCAAAGTAGAGAATAGAACAAGTGGGAGGTGGTAGAGAATGGAGGGAAATATATTGAATCTTTTACGATATATCCACTATGGAAATATTTTGTATAGTTACACATGTACAACCTATATTGAATTGCATCTCTTCCCGGTAAGGGTAGGTGACAAGGGAGAAAGGGAAGGAATCTGGAATGCTAAGTTTTAAAATCAAATGTTTAAATATCTCTATCTCTATCTCTGTCTATCTATCTATCTATACTATTTTAATATTATTTTACATGTAACTGGGAAATAAGATGTGCAGGTACTGGGGCACAGAGATCCAACATGCCCTACTGGAAAGTTGGAGGGGGTATGGGACAAGATATGGGAGAGAACAGATTGCAGAAGGGGTTATCCAGTGGGATTGTTATTTGGGGTGGTTGGTTGGGGGAAAATGGGGAGAAAATTTGGAGCTGAAAGTCTTGAAGAGATGAATCATGTAATTTAAAATGAATAAAGAATTTTTTTTAAAAAAGAGCTTGCATAAAAATGCATTATAGTACAAATCACATATAGAATAGAAAGTTTATCTGAAAAATCCAAACATAACCTTACTCATCTACTTTGAAAGGTTATTCTATATTTTTAAGATATAAATTTATTAGTACTAATAAGGAAAATAAAAAACATCAAATTTTGAAATTTTAAAGTTAATTTTACACATTAAAGTTCTCAGAAAATATTCCAAAATGGTAACTGATTCTATTCAAAGCAAAATAGATTCAGAATTACATAGCTGTATCTACAGACCTAGAGATATAGATCTATCTAGCTCTTTTTTGGTTTTTTTGCTTTTTGGAGGGCAATTGGGGTTAAGTAACTTGCCCAAGGTCACATGGCTAGGTTTTTGTTTGTGTGTGCATTAAGTGTCTGAGGCCGGATCTGAACTCAGGTCCTTATGACTCCAGGGCTGATGCTCTACTCACTGCTACACCTAGCCACCCCTAGCTCTTTAGTAAACATTTTAAATATATGCACCAAAATGATGTATTATATATTACTAAACATAATTGCATCAAGTTGGGAAAATAATTCTTCAATTTAGGGAAAGAAATTCCTGATGTGATTCCAAGAACACTAGTCTAAAGGTTTCAAGACCTAGGCTTCAGTTATGGAGCTATCACACATTTATATCACTTAGGTGAAATATAATATTGAACTTTACTTATCCCATTTATAAAATTGGGATAAAGATGCCAAGAACAAACATAAGTAGAGCAATTTGTGTTTTAGGACATACTATTTAAAGTATAAAGAGGACTCAAAACAAGTACAAAAAAATAATGACAATGGACATATTTGCGTAATAGAGAGCCAACTTTGAAGTCAGAATAACCTGGATTTGTATTCTACCTCAGATTTATTATAGTTGTATGACCCTCACCAATATCTCCCTAAGTCTTCTTTATTTTTTACTTCAAATGCTTTCTGACTTCAGGTTTACATCATTTATTTGAACTAGATATTGATTTTCTCACCATTTTTCCCCAACCATGTCCCCAAAATAGCAGTTGCAAAGGATATCTCCTCCTCCAATTTGCTCTCTCCCATATCTTTCCTCATACCCTCTTCAACTTTTCCAGTAGCACATGGTGGATTTCTATGCCCCAGTGCCTGTATATCTTATTTTGCAATTACATATAAAATAGTATAAATAATAGTATATATGTATGTAAGTATTTTAAAAGTTTTGTTTTAAAATTTTGAATTCCAGATTCATTCCCTTCCTCCCTTGTGACCCACCCTTACTGGAAAGATAGGCAATTCAATATAGGTTATACATGTGTAGCTAATGCCAAACATTATCATGATAGAAATATTATAAAAGACTGATTATATTTCCCTCCCTCCTATTCCACCTTCCACTTGTTCTATTCACTAATTTGGTCCTGTCCTTTTTCAAAAAGTGTGCTTCCAACTTCCCTCCCCCTAAGCCTGCCCTCCCTTCCATCCTCCCCCCTGTCATCCCCTTCCCCACTACTCTCCTGCAGGGTGAGATACCCTATTTAGTGTGTATGTCATTCCCTCCCTAAGCCAAATTCAATGAGAATAAGGTTGACCCATTTTATTTTTGCTTTCCCATTCTTCCCCTGCATTTTACCCATTTTCCTTGCCTCTTTTATATGACATAGTTTACACCATTTTGTCTCTCCCCATCTCCTCTCATTATATTCTTCTCTCACCTCTTAATTTCACCTTTTAAATATCATCCCTTCTTATTAAATTCGTCCTGTGCCCTCTATCAATATATTCCTGTCAACATATATACATACATTCACATATGTATTCATACACCTTTTATTCCCTTCAACTTTTATCATCAGGTACAATTATTGTTTTTACACATAGGAATGTAAATAGTTCACCTTTGATAAGTTCAGAGTCATTTATTTTTCGTGTTTATCTTCTCATGCTTCTCTTGCTTCTTGTATCTGAATGTCAAATTTTCTTTTCAACTCTGTTTTTTTTCTTCAAGAATACTTGAAAGTCCTCTATTCCACTGAATGACCATATTTTCTCCTGAAACATGATACTCAGTTTTGCTGGGTAGGTGATTCTTGGTTTTAATCCCAGCTCCTTTGACCTCCTGAATATTATATTCCAGGCCCTTTGATCCCTCAGTGTTCAGGCTGCCAGATCCTGTGTTATCCTGATTGTGTTTTCACAATATTGAAATTGTTTCTTCCTGGCTGCTTGTAATATTCTGGCCTTGATCTGGGAATTCTGGAACCTGGCTATAATATTCCTGGGAGTTTTCTTTTTGGGATCTTTTTCAGGAGGTGATTGGTGGATTCTTTCAACCTCTATTTTGCCCTCTGGGTCTAAAACATCAGGGCAGTTTTCCTTGAAAATTTCTTGAAAGATGATTTCTAGGTTATTTCTTTGATCATGGCTTTCAGGTAGTCCAATAATTTTTAAATTATCTTTTCTGGATCTATTTTCCATGTCAGTGGTTTTCCCCATGAGATATTTCACATTGCCTTCTATTCTTTTATTTGTTTGGATTTGTTTAACAGTATCTTGATGTCTCACAGAGTCACTAGCTTCCATTTGCTCCAATCTAATTCTGAAGGAATGATTCTTTTCAGAGTTTCTTTTTCCATCTGTCAAATTTGGCTTTTTAAGGCATTCTTTTCCTCATTGCCTTTTTGAGCCTCTTTTGCCATTTGAGTTGGTCTATTTTTAAGGTGTTTTTTCCTTCAGTCAGGCTCTTGAATCTCATTTCCTAATTTTCTTGCATCATTCTCATTTCTCTTCGCAATTTTTCCCCCACTTCTCTTATCTGCTTCTTAAGGTCCTCTGTGGCTTGTAACTAGCTCGTATTTTCTTTTGAAGCTTTTGGTGCAAGAGTTTTGTCTTCAGTGTCTTCCTCCTGTTTCTATACTTTGATCCTTTTTGTCCCCAATATAGAAGTCTAATGTTGGAATCTTTTGTTTCTTTTGCTTCCTTTTCCTGGGCATGTTACCACTCAATGACTTGACTTTTGGGCTTGTTGCCACAGTAGGATTCTGCCACCAGACAGGGGACCTTCTGTCCCAAATGATGGGGTTTTCTCAGCTGATGGACATATTCGTTAGGTCCCCTCTCTGATGCCTTCACACACTCTGGCAAGCTGGTCACATACCCCAAGACCTCCACCCTAGACAGCAATCTAGAACCAAGTAGGTTATAGCAAGTTATATTACCCCTCAGACTTTCACTCAGTCCCCCTACAGTCTGCAGGCCAGTAGCTGAAGCTGCACCCTCGTGCTGGCTGTGCAGAGGCATCTCAGCAACTTCTTGCCCTGGGGGGAAGAGCCTGACGCACTCCTCACTAGTGGGTCCCAATGTCCATCCTGCACTGACCTCTCACTTTGTCTTTGGCATCTATATGTTGATAATTCTGGAAATGGTCACTGCTGCTGGTGTTCTAAAGTCTCTCCAGCTGGCTGCTGGTCAGGACTGCCCTGGGGCTAAAACCTCTGGCTCATGTGTGACTGGGGTCATTTCCCAGAGCACCGTGCCCTCTGCTCCCTGCTTGGCTGCCGGGCTGTCCTTAGCAAGAGGTTAGCTTCTCTGTGTCATTTTATGAGTTCTGTGGCTCCAAAGTTTGTTCAGAGTCCCCTTTTTCATAAATTTGGGAAGGTGGGAGCTGGAGCTACAGGGAAGTCCTGTTTCTACTCTGCCATCTTGAGTCTGCTCCCTGAGTCTTCTTCATAAAATCTGATGAATAGACCCAATTATCTCTAAGGTAGTGTTTCACTCTAATTCTGTGATTTGATCCTATAATCATATCTGCTAAGAGAAAAACTATATCACGATTTCATGAAAAATTATTTTTTCCTATTCATCATCACAAAATTGTTGTAAAAATAAACTGCAAATATGTATGAAAGCAATTTATATTTGAGTTGATTTTATTTCTTCTAAATCAAAATAGAACTAAAGACAACGATTTATACAGCTGTTATATAAATTTATATCATTTAAATGCACTTTCACTATATGATCCTAATAATATGGCTATAAATTAGGCATAGCCAGTATTAGTGTGGTCCCAGTATTAGTATATAGCAGGTCCAGGATTATAAACTACATATTCTTATAATCATTGTAGCATTATTTCTTGTCCAGCCTCAATATACCAGTCTGCTCCTCCTTTGTCCAATCAAAAGGAAAATCGATTTAATATGTATGAGTAAAACATTTCAGCATAGTCCCAATGGTTTTTACACACATAATGTAGAATTTTCACAGATCTGTTACGGAACTCTACATACTGTGCCATTAGGTTGATTCAATGAACCTTTTAACATAGTAGAGAGATCCAAATGTGTCACCATGAAGATATATCATAACTGATTGCTCAGATGATTCACAGAATGATTCCATAATGGTTCAATTACCATGTTTAAGAACTTTCTAAGAGACTACCATATTGCATGATGCATCTATAAATAAATAGACAAACTTTCCTTCTCTCTCATAACTAAACTCATAAACTTTCACCTACTATAGACAATTGCTGCTGGGATGCAGAAAGGTTAGAATAACCCACCCTTCTCTATTCTTTACCTTACCATGTGCTTATTTTGAGTATTATTGCTAAAGAACCTTGACTGTACAATTAAGGAGGAAGGATTCCTAACCACAAAATTCTTTGGTTCATTATATCCCTTATACCATTATTCCCTTCTTTGTGGTCATAAGAATTTCTTCCCCAAAATGGTGGGTTTTTAAAAAAGAGATAAGCATGAATCAGGCATGGAACAGAATTTTACACATAGAAAAGGGAATTCTAAGCATATTATGAAAATAACCTGTATAACCACTGGAAGCTGCAACAGGATTAGGGTTGTCTTTTGAATGGACAGCTCTAAATATCTACATTTTTAGTAATTCTACCCCTGGTTGTAGAGTTAAGAAATATATGAGTAACTCATAATTATATTCACCTGTCAGGGAAGAAAATTCTCCAATATTGTGTTTGATGGTTGGGATCCCTCTTTTGAGCTAGGAAAAATAGTCATTATTTCCTGTGTGACTCTCAAAGCTGCCAAACATCCTTGTGTATCAAACAAAAAAGACAAAAGGTTATAAATATGAAAGAGTCAACCACAAATGTTTAGATTTGGATCAATCAGATACTATCTTTACCAGAATGTGCTTAGAGGCAAGTGCCAGTGTCAACCATCTAAGTAAGGAAAAAGGGCATAATGCCTACCAGTTCCTCCATATCTGGTTTGTTTGTTTTTTCCCACTCAGTATTCTAGCTACCTGAGTGACTACCCTTTAGAAACACTCAGGCATGAACACCCACTCACCCAACCACCTACCTGCACATACAATATCATAACTGCTGCTTTAGCTTTTCTAGACTGCTTTGAAAGTATGGGCTTCGGAATGGAAAATGTCAGTATTACCACTACAGCTATCTGTCCAGTGCTATTCTATATGACCTGGTATACTGGCTATAAACTACCTTCTCCTTTTTTTTTTTAATTTTATGCATAGAAAGGATCTTAGCTATAGCCAAACAACCCCACTCTTACTTTTTCTGCCTTTAGTTTCCTTTTTTTCAAGGCTGTGAATAAATACAACTCCCAGGATCTTTAAAGACTCAGGTCCCCTTAGAAGGCAACTTTTCCAAGCCTTGCCAGAAAGACTGATACACATATATTACAGAACAAATAGAATAAAATTAAATAATATATCATTACTAGAATGATCAGCTGGAGGCTAGTATTCAAGCCTCAGTGGGAAATGCAATAATTTTGTGAATGCTACTAATTAGCCATTTCACATTTTACCTGAACTGAGCACAGTCTGACCAAAAACTAAACTCATTCTCCTCTGCTGTCTTCTTTTTCCCTAATTAGGACTTTTCCCTTAATGCCAGACCACTCATTTCACTGTTTGCAGATGATCTGGCAAGCAACAAATTTCCCAATGTAGGCTTTTCCATTGTACATCAGTAACTGCTTCTCCAGGTTATCATTTCTATAAAAAGATATGCTAATTTTGGAATCACAAGCATGTAAGCTTTTCAAATTCTTACAAAGACCTGCACTAGATCAAGAGAGATTCTTGGCATAGCTCTGACTTACAGAGTCAGAATCTGAACTCAAATTTTGCAGCTGAATAGGGGAAAGAAACTTCTGCATCAATTCTTCTAGATACTTCCATGGTCTGGGAGTTTACAATGAAAGTCTTACCTTTTAAAATAATAAGGAAGGTGAGCTGATTTAGTATGCCAAAGGGGTTCTAATTTATCAGTCAATTATGGGAATAAACCATTTAATGACTCATGCCTAGTTAGAAGCCCTCTCTCTGGAACCTCCTCAAGATTCTAAATGTTTAACAGAAAAGGCAAATAAAACTAGTAAAAGGCGGGGTAGAAGACCACATGCTACACCTAATAATAAGGGGCAAAATTATATAAGGAAAATAAAATGATATATCCTACTAACATTATTAATCTCAAAACTTTGATTATTTGATGGGTATAAAATGGGGAAAAAACAGAACTTTATATATTTAAATGGTGGCTACAAAGTGTAATTAATTCAGTTCCATATTTTTACAGTTGTACCTTGTATGGTCCCACCTTACCGGGCTAGCAGTTATAGATAACTTTCTGGTTGCCTCCTCGACCAGTACCTCTCTGGTCTCCCACTGTGACCTTTCAGATATCTCTGGATTGGACAAAGGAGACAGACCCCAGAGGTGGAAGTGCACTACTGTCTTTATTCTTCTCCCTCCTCATTCACATCCTCTCTGTTAGCCTCTTGGCCCCATTCACCTAGTGTTCCCCTCCTCCTTCCCTACCCCTTTATCTCCTTTCCAGACTCTGCCCCTTCACGTGTCTCAGCAACAGGCCCCTCAAAGGAGGGGAGTGCTCTCCTGTTAGCGCTGCGTGCTCAATACCCCACAATATTTGAATCTGTGTAACAGGACGTGGTTCACGGGGCAGAACATAGGCCTCAGGTGCCTCTTGGACCCAGCCTGAGTTGCACTGTCATCCTGAGTTCTCAATGAGTTCACAGAATTCAGGTAAAGTCTTAAAGGGCCCCTACATCTCCCCTTTTTTTTTGTTTTTAAAGAGGGATCCAAGTCTCAGCCTGTTGGAAAAGTTCTTGTACAGCTGAGCAAGCTCATCAAGGTGCCCCAGAGGTGTTTCTTCATAAGGTTGTCCAATTTGTGGAGGTGGCTGTAGTTGGTGTTACAGAGGTCCCCAGCATGGAGAGGAGAGTCATTCGAAGCTCTGGAAGGGACCTCTTGTTCTTCTATGTTTCCACCACTGGTGGCGTTTTCTCCTTGTTTGGCTCTCCCTCTCTGGTGATGCGGAGCTGACAAATCAGTACAAAGGTTCTTTTGGATTCTCCATCTGGAATGACACAAGCACACCCCGAGCCCCACACAGCTACCCTGCCCGGACCCAGCTATGTTCTTTCTGGTGTTCTCCATATGGCATGAGAAAATTGAAGAAAGTTGTAGGTCCCCTTAATTCCCCCTTTCTGTTTTTTAAGGAGGGTCTTGAGGGTGCCGTTCGCATGTTCAACTATTGCCTGGCCAGTGGGTTTGTAGGGGATACATGTACCTTTTAAGGATGTCACTATAATTAAGAGAATAGGAGTCAAATCTATAAAATCTACTAACAGCTGCCTCTCATTTTCACACTGGACTCCTTTGTAAATATTATCTCAAAACCAGTCATGGAAATGAGAAAGAATAGACGCAGAAAATTTATTCGTTACATACACCAAAAATGTCCTTTCCATGAAAGGTCATCCAGACCCTTTCCTAAGGTGGTCTCTTCATTCTGTTACTGCTGGCAGTTTCTGATGGATGGTTCTTATACTTAGAAAGCAAAGGTAGTTTTTTCAGCTCTACCACATAGGAAACAAAGGGCTTCAAAGTAAATTAACTTAAAAGAGGAAGTGAATTTTTATAGTACTTCCAGTTTCAGTCAACAAAAGAAATCAGGTAAAGTTATTGACCAGCAGTTGAAAAATAATGTTCTTTCAATTCATTTAAACTAATAAATTCTAGAAACATCAACTGCATGCATATAGTCAACATCAAGAAAATTTGGTTACAGAAAATTCTGGCTAACAGTGTTTAGCACCACAGAGATGGTTCTAGAATTTCAGAATTTCCCATTTCTGAATGAAGTGAGGTTACACACCTATACAACAGGATAGACAAGATGTAAGATGGCAGCATTGTGATTTGATGGCACTCAGATAACTGCCGTACTAAACATCATCAATTATTTTACTTTACCCACTCAAGAATGATATTAAACCTATTTCACAAATAGAGCAGGAAACACAAATTGCCAGATCTAACAAAAAACCATCACTTCAACTAAACATTCAGACAGGAAGTAAAAGCACAGTGCTGCCTATTCCTGTTACCCTTCAAATAGACCTGATTGAAAAAACACCTTGGATCACAGTGAGAACTAGATGCCACGAGCTTACTCTTTGAAAGAGGAAAAACTGCTTTCTCAGTTCATTTTATCAAAAGGGAAAAGAACTCAACAAAGGTAAACTGGGAGAGAAAATTCAAAGTCCAATTGAGCAAACTTTTTTGAGAGCTATGTTAAATTTACATTAAAGCAAAGGCTTTTGAACTATATGAGGATAGCATATTTGGGCCCATAACAAAAGGGCTTGCAGGGCTTGGGGAGTCCATGATAGCTTTAGTATGTTTTCTCCCTTCTGCCAGATTGGGGAAGGTAACTTAAATTTCCTATTAATCTTCAGCACTCTCTTTTAGGCTAATATGGGATGAGAGGCTTTAATGAATTTTTGTAAAAATGTATTTTGCTGACAAAACTTTTACTCCAGTTAACTGTATTTATGTGTCCACTCTTTAAATGATTCTTTGAAAGTGATAGCTTTGATCCTTCCAGCAAGGAGGAAGTCAGAAATGGCACCATTTCTTTCTTTTCCCCCATACCAGAAGTTCAAAACTTCACATATTAGAAAATATCCCAATTTGCCTAAACGCCAAATAGTATAATATCTTCTGGCTTATCTTTACCTTCATATTAGGAGTGACACTTTTTACTTTTCATATGAATTTAATTGACCTAAAGTTTCATTAGGCAAGAAATGCTTGTTTGTATGCCCCTTTGATCTGAGGGAAAAATCCCTTTATTATGTCTTATCACCTTCTCCTCACTCCACTTGGCCAGAGTGGAATGAAGGGGAGGAGATTTTTAAAGCTTTTAAAGATCTTAAAACTTCTGTTCACACCTTTTAATGCAAATAGTTTATGCCCGATACTTCTTTCTATACTCTATGAGTTAATATTACCATCTACATTTTAAATCTTACAGAATGACAAATTACTCTCACTCACTCTCACAAAGACACATAAACAAAACAGAGAGACACAGAAAACAACACAATGGATCCAAAAGCTTACAGAAATAGTAGGAAATCTCCTGAAAAAGTTAAAACAGTTACATGGCACTCCAGGCCAGGAAATACTTACTTGATACTTTTCTTTTTATCTGTTTGTAATATAGACAGTTTCATTACACTGAATGTTTCGAGCCTCCTTTGGCATGGAAAGTAGCCACATACAATGTATGTAATCAATAATTATTAGCTTTAGTCAGTAAATGAGATGTAGATGCTCAATATATTTTTTAGTGTATGACTGAACACTTAAGTGCTTTATAGTTGGAGCCCTACAAATGAATATTTGCAAATTAGAAGATTTTCCAGTTTCATAATACTGTGATGTAAAATACTACTTAAAACAGGAACTACTCTCCAGTTATCTCTTATTCAAAATCATCATCATCATCATAGAAAAAATTTTTAATGGAAATTCTAATTTTAGACCAGAAAAAATGCAAAAGTAACACAACTGACTAACTGTTCAAAGATGGATAGTTGGAATTTTATCTAGTTTGCTCTCATAGTAAATTTTTTTTCCAGTACAAATTAATTGTGTAATGTCTCTCTTTTAGCATACATCCATATAGTCTGTATCTATTCATTGAGAGCCTTATAAATCAAATTCCCATCCAATGAAAGACAGTTAAGAGGTTCTAATTTCTTTCTATCTAAAAGCGTCCCTTCAGAAGATCTTGCTGTCAATCCATTGATTGACAACCATTGAAATTAGTACAGCAATAATGTTGGCAAAGCTAACAGTAAGGGTTCAAATAGTGTACTTGAGCATTAATTAAAAGACATGAGTAAGTTTCTAAGCCATAAGATCCAAGATGCATTTTGCTTTGTATTTCTACTTTGTTCACTTTTAAAATTATAAATGAAATATTTTTTCAATCTTTATTGCTCTTTTTCTAAGTTTTACATCCTTTTATCGATGTTGTCTCATTTAATCTATCCTAAAATGATTTCAATTTGTTATTTCTATCCTATATTCATTTCTCCAAAACTTTAAATTTTGGAACTTTTGTGAAAAATTTTAGGAAAAATAGTAACATGAATGAGGAGACCAAAATACATTAGGAGAAGATATGGGAGAGAGCAGATTGTATGAGGGGATATCTAGTGGGACTGCTATTCTGGGGTGGTGGGTAAGGAAAAATGGGGGAAACATTGTAACTCAAAATCTGGTGGAAATGAATGATGTAAACCAGAAGTTAATAAAGCATTTGTTTTAAAAAAAATAAAATAGAATTTGTACTATCCTTAAGCACTCATTATAGGAATAGACAGAGATGATCACAATATAAAATATACTTGCTGATAATAATCAGTACACACACACACAACACAACACACAAATACACATACACAAACACTCACATATTTTCTTCACCCAGTGGAGCTTTCTTGAAAATAAGAACACATAGACTTTTCACCTTCTCTTTGAGATAAAAGAAAAAGTAAAAAAAGAAGGGAAATCAGACTTCTCATCACACCTATAATGGTCAAATGACCATGTTTCTATATGTTATTTTTTCCCCACAGAGATATTGGAGTGTCTCCCAGGCTGTGTTGTGCCTCCATTCTTTGGAAGCTTAGGAAACTAGGACATGAAGCTAGTTCAAAAGACAAAGATAATCTCAGAATGAAGACATTAAGGAAACATCCCATAAAAGTTGAGGCTTTAGCTGAGACATGAAAGAAATCAGAAGACAAAATATTACAACCATGGGGAAGAACCACTAAAAAATGCTTAGATTTGAGAGAGTTGAATTTACTGACTTTTAAAAATATATTTAAAAAATGACTAGAAGTAATCTTTAAGAAACTATTTGTATGTCACAAATAGTCATTAAAAAGTTTATGTTTCTCATTCAAAATCCAATAATTTTATCGATTAAATAAAATAAATTGATGTATTATGACAATCCATGCATAGTTGAGAAGAATATACTGGGCATATGGTTAGATATGGCTTGAGCACAGCAGGCTTTGACAAAACACAAAAACTGGGTTGAAGACAGGTTGCTTTGAAAAATGAAGAAGCTTACTTTCTATCCACTGAAGTCATTGTAGGAGCTGGAGTAAATAGGGTAGAGATAAAGGAAGACTGTTTTTACTTTGTAGTTGAGAAGATTGCCTTGTTAACATTTATGGATAATTAGCTCAGTTCTCTTGTTTCTACATAGGGTATGATACTCTCCTTGAAATTTAGGAGAAATTCTCCCCTCAGTCTTCTCCATTGTGAGATCTATTAATTCTCCTCAGCATGTAGTTGGCACAAAAAGAGCCCCTGAGAAACTAATTGTTGAATTAAATTGAAAAGCCTAGTGCATAGATTTTGATCCTGAATCAAATGGTGTATTTTATTGTACTTGAGTTGTAACTTGGATTTACATCTTACACCCCAACTAGACATGAAAGTACCTGGAAGGCAGGAGTCATTTTATATACTTTGTTTTTACATGACATTAATTTATATAGTATTTTAAAATTTTAAAAACATTTTACCTCACAACACTGCAAGATAGTATAATTAATAAGATCTCATTCTGCAAACAAGGAGACTGAAGGTCAGGGAGGTAGGAAAGAAATATGTACTTATTAAGTGCCTAAGCACTTTACAAAGTATAATCTCTGATCCTCACAACAAACCTGTGAGGTAGATATTATTATCTCTACTTTAATTTGAGGAAACTGAGGCAAATAGAGGTTTAGTGATCTCCCCAGGATAACACAGGTAGTAAGTATCTGACATCAAATTTGAATCAGATCTTACTACTTCAGTCATAGTAGTCTACCCACTGTACCACAAAGCTGTTTAGCAATATGTCTATAGGTCCCAAGGTCTTCCACAAACTGTCTTTCTCCAAAAAGTCTCTTGAATGACATTGGGCTCTATGTCTCTAGATAGCTGTGGGTGTTTAAGTAAATTAACTAAGTTGTTGATCAAGACTTGCCTTCTGACTGTATATCCTCTACTCCTATATTTATATCGTGTTTTCAAGAGTCTTATTATATTGAATTGCATTAGAACTAATGGAGGACTTTGCTTTACAATTTATTTTTTACAATTCGTATTCTATCAGACAGAGTTGTACAAATACTATACTAAATACAAAAACCGTAGATTTCAATCTGATCAAATTCACTATTCCTTTTAATCTTCAAAATTGATTCTCTTCCCTATCGTTCGGCTTCTACAGCAGTTAAAATCTTAACAGCTGAAAATGTCTTAATGCCTTAATGCACATCTTGTTTTGTGCTTTAGAGTGTTCTTCACTTTATCTACCGGATATTCATTGTCAGAAATAAGGATCTGTATGAGTTTAAAGACCTCTGAGAAATTTCCAAGGTGAATTTGAACATAGAGAGTTCAAAGAAACTGAGAATTATCTAAGACTCTGAAGATATGCTAAACAATTCTTTCTCTGGTAGATATTTTGATCAAAATGCCTTTTAGATCATCAGGTACATATTACAACATAATTTCACATGCTGTTTGATTTATTTTATTGCAGTGACTATTAATCCTGCATACAGGTCCCATTCAAAATATTGGAAGACTTTTACTTTCAATATTTTCAATATTTTAAAATACCCTTTTTACACTAAGGTACTCGATCTATTATTACTCACACTGAGTACATAACTGCATCACATTCTTTATCAAACATTTTTATAATATCTTTTATGAAGCTTTTTCCCAGAAAATTCAAAGTTAGCAATATGTTGTAGCCTACTTACCCTTACTGTGTCTCTCCCCACTGTCCTTTGAGCCTCTTGTCATTGTGATTCTTCTGAGGTTATAGTGTTTTGTGATTCATTTCCAAATGTCAAGATAGGGGTATACAGTGAATCTCTTCATCTGTCATCAGAGTATCACTAAAGAAAAAAATTTATAGCTGTTAAAATTGATAGAAAAAATTTTGTTTTGTGTTTAGGATCATTGACCTAAATAGTGCTATGATGCCATTGACCTGATGGTGCTATGGTGATCATAGCACCATACAGTTCTATGAGTGTGAGGCAGTCTTCTCTCTTTCTCTTACTTAATTGAGAACAAATAATTGACTAAGTAGAATGATTCTCTAAAATATATGTTCTGATGTGCTCAGTCAAGTTGTATATAATATTTTCTTTTGCAATGGCAATGCTTAAACTGTGTTATTTTTCATTTATAGATTGTTTAGCAGATCTCATTGAGGAGTCTCCCAAGTATCTATTCAATTAGCAAAATGCCACAAATAGCATATATGCTTATCAGCTATGGGAAATTCTATATATCTTATGTTTGAAGTTTTTGCAAGATGTCTTCTATGAAAGTGACAAGCACAACTGGCTTGCTTTGTTACTCATTCCATGTTGATAATAGGATTGTTGAGCAAAATTCTCTGTGTGATTAAATATATCAGGCATTAAATATATTTTATTAAAGATATCAGGCATTAAATATCTTTTATGATATTAATAGATGAAAGACAGCATGGTAGAGTAAATAGAAAGCCATCCATAAAGCTAATAAGGCCTCAGTTAAGTCCTACCTGAAATACAAACTATGTGACACTGAATAAGTCACTCAGTCTCGGGGACTCTGGCAGCTTTTAAGATTATAAGTTTCTGGGAAAATACTGAACTGTCCTGGTAGAGGGTTCTTATACCAATAAAATCACAAGTCTAGTCTCTCCTCAATATAAATAGGAATAGGTAAAGAAGCTTTGAATCATCTATATCTAAAATATTAAATAGGTAAAGTATTATCATCTTTTTTTATTCTTTAATTTGAATTGAGTAAATGGTACAGTATTTCTCTTCCACCTTCTGAAATTATGCCTGCAGAACTAAGATGTATTTATCAATTCTTTGTTGTTGGCCTCATTCCTTACCTCTGCATTTTATTTTATAGCAATCATCATACCCATTTGCATATGACTTCTTTTTTTTCTTGGCTTTTAGAACTGAATCAATTGATTTATTTTAACATTTTATGCTCAGAGCTTCATATCAAACAAAACTGTCATATTCCACTTAGAGTCTAAAAACCTGAAACTAGAATATTGTACTCTGTACAGTACTAGAATAATGTACTCTGCTTTGCTTCAGAGACGAAAATTAAAATGTGTAAGTTTCTATTAAGCAATTTATACTTTTATTGGATGAAATAGTAACATCACCTAAACTATTTATTATCAAACCTGAGTAATATTTCAGATGGTGACTGAAGAATGTAATTCAATGAGAAGTGGTAGCATCATTGCTGTAATGCAGACAAAATGAGAAAACAACATATAGAAACACAATATTTCACAACTGAAACCACTATTTAATATAAAAAAAATGTTATGTTTCAGGTTAGTGATTTATATCCCATAATGAATGAAAGATAAATTCAAATATGGAATTGAATGTCAGAATGTTTATAACATATTGAAGGGATGAAGAAAAATAATAATACCACAAATCCTTTTAGCTTAACTTCTAGGAAGAACATTTTTCCTTCTATTTTTTCCTTGCAGATACATTAACAATTTGTTCTGAGTTGTATCCAATAATGTAAAACCCATCTTTCTTTTCGGTCTCACCTTAGGTTTAAATGAATCAATTAATTTTAAATTTTGTAGCCCTACCTAGAAGTTTCTTGTTTAAATGGATTGATAAAGTGGTAGATTAACAGAATGCTTCAGACATCGTACCTTTGGATTTCATCAAAGTATTTGATAAAATTTATTGTCGTCCCCTTAAGAATAAGATGGAAATATAAGCTGAATGATAAAAAACTGACTAGTTTTATAACTAGTTGAATACATATCCTCAAAGTATATTAATTGAAGAATTGAAATCAACTTGGTACAAAGAATTAAATTTTGTTTGCTTAACATTTTTAAATTTTTGTCTAAACAAGATGCAATACTTATCAAATTTGTATATGTTAAGTCTGTATGGTTGCTTCATCTGTTGTATTGTGAAATTAGGATAAAAAAAAAAACCTCAACATGTTGGAACAATGAGAAAATCTATGACAAAAGTTAATGGGGTAATTGGAAATTCTTTAATGTAGGATTTAAAAATAATTTAAAAATAAATTTCAGGATAGGGAAGAAAGGATTAAAGAATAATTGATAAACACATACACGTATAAGCATATATGTAAGGAATCCTGTAAGATAAAAGTCAAAGCAACTAGCAATGGTCCAGGGGTAAAATGGATGATATTAGTATCGTCAATGTTTTATGAACCTGTAAGTGTCCCACAACACCTGATTCAGCTGCCTTTATGGACATTGGAACAAACTATTCTAATCTACCCATTCCTCTGGGAGTAGGCTTCACATGCTTGTGGTTAACATCCTTCTGATTCACCAACAGCTTTGAGGTCTGTTGGTTATACCCTATAATACCTGGTTTAAGCTTGTTTCTGCCTAGATGATTTATCAGGTGATGTCCTCTGCGTGAAGCTATCTTCACAGTTTCTTGAAGCCACAGGTAAGAGCTGAATGACAAGTGGACACCAAAGTGCTCACAAAAGTGAGCAGCCTTGAAACTTGTCAAGTCCTCATGCAAGAGGTGCTAGGTCTCCCTGACGACCCCATAAATCCCAATAGAGAGTGAGGCTGATGACTTTGTGCAACTTTGTCTTATTAAAATCCAGTTCACATGTGAGTTAAGGCATCACTCTGTGATGACATGTGTCCTCTTTGAAAATAAAGGGTAACCAACAACGACAACCACAAAAGTTAAGAAGATTTATGGGGTTGTAATTGATTACTTGCTGGTTGTTTACTTGGTTGTGGTCCTTCATAATCAAGGAAGACCAAAATGATATCATTATGTCATGGTCAAGGTACAGTGTGACTGACTGTGGTTGATCGAACTAATATTAAGACAGAAGGCCCTCCCACTGATCAGAAACAAATAGTCCATATGAACTTGGAATGGAAATGTCTCTAAATTTGTTCATCTCATGTTTCTTTTGAGCTACTATAATTCTGCTTTGCTCATAAAGCACAGTAACATCTTTATGTGGGAATTCCATGCTGGGTGGTCCTGTGCCAGTGTCCCCCATGTCTTACAATCAATTCCAAAGTCCTTCAGAGAGACCTTGAGAGTGTACTTCTATCACTTCTTCTTCTTCTTCTTCTTCTTCTTCTTCTTCTTCTTCTTCTTCTTCTTCTTCTTCTTCTTCTTCTTCTTCTTCTTCTTCTTCTTCTTCTTTTGCTTTTTTGGAGGGCAATTGGGGTTAAGTAACTTCCCCAAGGTCACACGGCTAGGTTTTTTTATTTTGTGTGTGCATTAAGTGTCTGAGGCCGGATCCGAACTCAGGTCCTTCTGACTCCAGGGCCGACGCTCTACTCACTGCACCACCTAGCTACCCCTCTATCACTTCTTCTGACCTCCATATGAGTACTTGCCATGTATGAGTACTCTATATGATATTCTTTAAGGAAAGCATACATATAGCCCTCAAACAATGTGGACCGATTATCAGAGTTGTGCTCTATATAGTTGTTTTTCTTTTGTTTTTGTTTTTGTTTTTTTATTAAACAAGGTGAATCTCTGAGCCCCAATGCCTGGACATCTTATGAAACATTTAATTTTAAAACTTCGAATTTCAGATCCACTCCCTTCCTCCTTTGTCACCCACTCCCTCTGAGAAGATAAGCAATTCAGTATGTGTTGTACATGTATAGCTATGGAAAACATTACCATAGTAGATATACTGTAAAAGACTGCTTATATTTCCCTCCCACCCATCTCACCTCCCACCTGGTCCATTCCCTACTTTGATCCTGTCCCTCTTTGATAGTGGGGACTTCTAACCTCCCCTCCCCCCAGAATGTCCTCCCCTCCATCATCCCCCTTCTCATCCCCCTCTCCCCTACTCAGGAGGGTAAGTGAGGGTAAGATATTCCATTTAGTATGTATGTGATTCTCTCCTTGAGCCAACTTCAATGAGAATATGCTTTTGCCTTTTTGCCTTCCTGTTCGTCCCCTCCCCTGTAACTACTTCCCCTTGCCTCTTCTACATGAGATAGTTTACCCTACCCTGTCTCTCTCCATCTCCTCTTGCCACTTTCCTCTCTCATCTCTTGACTTCACCCCTTAAGAATCATCCCTTCCTTGGGGTGGCTAGGTGGCACAGCGAGCAGAGCACCGGCCCTGGAGCCAGAAGGACCCAAGCTCGGATCCGGCCCCAGACACCCAACACACAAACAAAAACCCAGCTGTGTGATCCCGGGCAAGTCACCCAACCCCAATTGCCCTCCAAAAAAAAAGACTCATCCCTTCCCATCAAATTCAACCTGTGCCCTCTATCCATGTATAACTGTGAACATATGCCATGTACCCTTCTTCAATTATTTTCATAATGAGAAAGGTTTCATCAAACACAGTTATTGTTTTTCCATGTAGGAATGTAAATAGTTCAACTTTGATAAGTTCCTTTTGATTTCTTTTCCTTGATAACCTTCTCAAGCATCTCTTGCTTCTTGTGTCTGAATGTCAAATTTTCTATTCAACTCTGGTTTTTTCCTCAAGAATGCTTGAAAGTCCTCTATCCCACTGAATGACCATATTTTCCCCTGAAACAAGATACTCAGTTTTGCTGGGTAGGTGACCCTTGGCTTCAATCCCAGCTCTTTTGCCCTCTGGAACATCATATTCCATGCTCTTCGATCCCTCAGTGTAGAAGCTGCCAGGTCCTGGGCTATTCTGATTGTGTTTCCACAGTATTGAAATTGTTTCCTCCTGGCTGCTTGTAGTATTTTCTCCTTGATCTGGGGATTCTGGAACCTGGCTATAATATTCCTGGGAGTTTTCTTTTTGGGATCTTTTTCAGGAGGTGATTTGTGGATTCTTTCAACCTTTATTTCCCCCACTGGGTCTAAAACATCAGGGCAATTTTCCTTGAGAATTTCTTGAAGGGTGATTTCTAGGTTCTTTCTTTGATCATGGCTTTCAGGGAGTCCAATAATTTTTAAATTGTCTCTCCTGGATCTATTTTCCAGGTCAGTGGTTTTTCCCATGAGATATTTCACATTGCCTTCTATTATTTCATTTGTTTGGATCTGCTTAACAGCATCTTGATTTCTCATAAAGTCATTAGCTTCCATTTGCTCCAGTCTAACTCTGAAGGAATGAATCTCCTCAGTGAGCTTTTGAGATTCTTTTTCCATCTGGCAAATTTGACTTTTTAAGGCATTCTTCTCCTCATTACCTTTCTGAGCCTCTTTTACGATTTAAGTTAGTCTATTTTTTAAGGTGTTATTTTCCTCAGTCATGCTGTTGACTGTGATTTCATACTTTTCTTGCATCTTTTTCATTTCTCTTCCCAAATTTTCCCCCACTTCTCTTGTCTGCTTCTTAAGGTCCTCTATGGCCTGTAGCCAGCTTGTATTTTCATTTGGGGCTTTTAGTGCAGGAGTTCTGACCTCTCACAGTCCTCCTCCATGCTTTGAGCCTCTTTGCCCCTAAAATAGGAGTCCAATGTTGAACTTTTCTGTTTATTTTGTTTCATTTGCCTAGGCATGTTGCCACTTAATTACTTGATTTGGGGCCTTGTTGCCACAGTAGGACTCTGCCACCAGACAGGGGAGCTTCCACCCAAACGTGGGGTCTTCACAACTTTTGACAGTTGTGTGGCCTCTGTAAAGCCTCCACCCACTCTGGCAAGTTGGATACCCACCCCAAACTTCCCCCCCAGACCACAATCCAGATCCAGGCAGTTTAAAGCAAGAGTGATTAACCCCCAGACTGATTGCTGTATCTCCCTACAATTCGCAGACCAGGAGCTAGAGTCACTACTGACACTGCAAAATGGCTTCTGTGCAGCTGTTTCTTCAGCAGCTTTTCGCCCCCAGGGGAGGAAGCCAAGAGTTCCCCAAATACTGGTCCCAAAGTCCATAAGGCACTAACCTCTCACTTTGTCCTAGGCATATCTGTGCTGATAATTCTGGGATCGCCACAATTGCTGGTGTTCTGGAGTCCCTCCAGCCAGGTGAAGGCTCGGCTGCCTTGGGGCTAAAATCGAGGACCTGGGCTCGGCGCTGCACTGTTGGTTCCTAGCACACTGTGCTGCCTGCTCTCAGAGCGTTGCACTGGCCGCTCCCTGCAGGGCTTCTGGGCTGTCCTCAACAGGAGGTTAGCTTCTCTGTGCGGTTTTGTGGGTGCTGGGGCTCCAGAAGTTGTTCAGAGTCACCTTTCACATTGTTTGAAATTTGTGTGGGGCAGAGCACATTGGAAATGCTGTTTTGTTGTAGTTGTTTTTTAATGTCTGGCACTTCAGCATGAGGATGGACCTCAGTGTCTGGTACCTTATCCTGCCATGTAATCTTCAGAAACTTCCTAAAACAAGTCAAATGGAAATAATTCAATTTTCTGGTATGGTGCTGGTATATTGAACAGATTTTACAGGTGTACAACAAGGTCAACACAACAGTTCCTAAGGGCTTCAGTTTGCTAGGCAGTCTAATAATTCTTCTCTCCAATAGTTTATTTTTGAACCTCCCAAACACTGAATACTGGTATCAGTCTCATCATTTACATCCTTGGAAAATAAACTGCCTAGGTAAGTGAACTTATCCACAACATTCAATATTTCTCCATTTACTGTAATCAGTGGTTCCATATATGGGTGTCACATATGGCTGGCTGGTAGAGAAACTCTGTTTTCTTGGTCAGGCAAAAATTAGCACAAATGAGAGAGAACTGATCCATACTCATTTGCATCTCAGCCTCAGAGACTTCATTGGGTGCACAATTATCTGCAAGCAAAAAGTCACACACTGGCTCTCTCTCTGCTTTAGTTTTGGCTTGTAGCCTTTTCAAAGATAAATAATTCAGCATCAGTATGTTAGTTGACCTTGATGTCGTTTTCTTCCTCTTTGAAGAAGTCTGACATCACGGAAAACATCATGCTAAAAATAATAAGTCCATAGCCCTGCTTTACTCCATTAGTGACTGACAAAGCCTAAGAGTATTGTCCATTATGCAGAACCTATGCAAAAATTACACCACGGAATAGACATAGCATATTGGTGAAATTCTCCATGCAGCCAAATTTTGCCATAATTGTCCACAAACCCTCATTACTTACTGAAGTTTGTGTACAAACCTTTTTTCTGCCTCTAACATTTCTCTTGGAGTTGTCAGACAGCAAACACCCTATCAACCATTCCTTCACCCTTTCTGAAGCCACACTGACTCTCAGGTAGATGACCATTTTCCAAGTGAAGGATAAGTATATTAAGGAGGACTCTGGCAAGAATCTTGCCAGAAATGACTAAGAGATGGATCCCCCTATGATTGTCATAGGACAACCTATTTCCATGTTCTTTATAGAGGTAGACAATGGATGCATCCTTGACCTCCTGGGGGATATCCCTTTTGTGTGTGCACATCCGTGTGTGTGTGTGTGTGTGTGTGTGTGTGTGTGTGTGTGTGTGTGTGTGTTTCAGGAACAATGTAGGATCTCCTGTTGCTGCAGTAAGCAAATCAGGATTAGGTTGGCAAAGCAGATGATTTTTAGGGCACCTTTTCTAGTCCCTTGCTCATGCCAGGTGGGAAGGAGTGTGGCCCTTAATGACAGCTCAGACACCCAGGAGGGTTGCTAAATCCCCCTGCTACTTCAGTACAGTGAGAAGATATCCCTATTCCTTGAGCTGCCTCTATGCAACATTGTAACTACAGCTCCTAGTATATCTACATCTGCTGCTTCATCACTTGCATGTCTCCAAAAGATTTCTGAGGTAGGCAAAAATGGTTAAATGGTAAGGGTGAAGTCTTTTGACTCATGCATGAATTGGTTTTTAATGAAGCAGACTTGTATTAAGTCATCAATCTAATTCTGTCTTCCTAGGTCATCAAAGTTCAATGGCAAGACAAAATACAAAATAACTAGGGGATGGCAATGGATACAGCAGCTGACACTGGCATCAAGCTTTAAGCACTCGACAGCATCAGCTTCCACTGCCTTCATGGCACCTTGAACAAAATTGCTCATGGCTCTCTATCCTCCTGGGGAAGTATTCACTTGCTTGACTTTGGCATCCCCTAACTCACCTCTATGTTTGAGGCCTGTCGGCTACTCTCAATTTGGTTTAGCCCATCTGATAAGAAGGTTTTACTGGTATGGCTGCTGCATATTCTACAGCTTTTTGGAGTCACAGGTGAGAGTTGAGTTGCAGGTGGACACCAAAGGCAGAAGGCAACCCTGATGGGACCTCAGAAACCTACACACCAGAATGACTAGCCTCTCCATTACCCCATATGCTCCTAGCTATCTGAATTATCTTAAATGTATGTTATATGCTTGATTTAAAAAAATTTATTACATCTTACTTAAATATTTCAAGTCTATAATTTTGTTGGTGGGACTATCTCCTTTACTGACATCATTCCCTTATTAGAGTTTTAAGTCCTCAAGGCAAGGACTGTTTTTTGCCTTTATATGCATCCTTAGTACGTAGCACAATACCTGGGGCATAGTGGGCACTTCATAAGTGTTTAATGACTGACTCACATAGTTCATAACTACTTTATTTATTTTTTAATTAATTTATTAGTTTAGTTTCAGTTAACAAGATTCAATTCCACAGTTTCCTGATTTTCAAATTTCCTTTACTTCTCTTCCCCCACCCCCATGACAGCATATAGTCCAGTATAGAATCTGCAAATACATTTATATTAGACATTAGTCCAATTACAAAGGCGTATAGTACTAGGTGGGATGAAAAATGGTAAAGAAGAAATAAAACCAAACAATGAAAAGGAAAAGATCAATTCGTTTACTTCCATCAGGATTCAAGCTCAGTTCTTTCTAGTTATGTCTCTGGATGTCGAATTTCTCTTTTTCATGAGTCTTTCGGGATTGACTTATATCACCGCATTGCTGAGAAGAGTCCAGTCTGTCATAGTTGGTCATCACACATATGATGTGTCTGTGATTGTGCACAAATTTCTTCTGATTCTACTTTTCTTGCTCAGCATCAGTTTGTATAAGCCTCTCCAAGTAAATATGAAATTCGTCTCCTTGTTTCTTATAGCACAATAATATTCCATTACATTCATATACCACAACTTGTTTAGCCATTTCCCAATTGATGGGCACCCCTTCAGTTTCCAATTCTTTGCAACCACGAAAAAAGCTGCTATAAATATTTTGGTACATTTGGGTCTTCCTCCCATTTCTATGATCCCATTGCGATATAACCCTAGAAGTGGTATTGCTGGGTCAAAGGGTATGAAATTATTTGTAGCCCTTTGGGCATAGTTCCAGATTGCTCTCCAGAATGCTTGGATAAGTTCACAAGTCCACCAGCAATGCATTAGTGTTCCAATTTGACTACATCCTCTCCAGCATTTGTCACTTTCTTGTTTTGTCATCTTAACCAATCTGACTGGAGAGATGTGGTATCTCAGAGTTGTTTTGATTTGCATTTCTCTAATCAATAGTGATTTAGAACATTTCTTCATATGCTTACAGATATCTTTAATTTCTTTCTCTGAAAACTGCCTGTTCATATCCTTTGACCATTTATTAATTGGGGAATGACTTGTATTCATATAGATTTGACTCAATTCTCTTTAAATTTTAGAGATGAGTCCTTTATCAGAGATAAGTTGTAAAAATTCTTTCCCTTCCCACCTCCCTCTTGATCTTGGTTGCATTGGCTTTGTTTGTACAAAAGCTTTTCAATTTAATGTAATCAAAATTATCCATTTTGCATTTTATAATGCTCTCTAATTCTTGTTTGGTCCTAAAGTCTTCCCCTCTCCACAAATCTGTCAGGTAAACTATTCCTTGCTTTCCCAGATTGCTTACAGTATCATCCTTTATACCAAGATCATGCACCTATTTAGACTTGATTTTGGTGTATGGTGTTAGATAATGATCTATGTCCAGTTTCTGCCACACTGTATTCCAGTTTTCCCAGCAGGTTTTGTCAAATAGTGCATTCTTATCCCAAAAACTGGGGTCTTTGGGTTTATTGAACACTAGATTACTATATTCATTAACTGCTGGGTATCCTGTGCCCAATCTTTTCCATTGATCCACTACTCTACACCTCTGCCAGTACCAAGGAGTTTTGATGACTGCTGCTGTATAATACAGATTAAAATCTGGTATAGCTAGTCCACCTTCCCTAGCATTTCTTTTCATTAATTCTCTTGATATTCTAAACCGTTTGTTTTTCCAAATACATTTTGTTATTATTCTGTCTAATGCTAAAAAGTCATTTTTTGGTAAATTGATTGGTATGGCACTAAATATATAGCTTAGTTTGGTTAAAATTGTCATTTTTATTATATTAGCTCTACCCAGACATGAGCAATTGATATTTTTCCAGTTAGTTAGATCTGATTTTATTTGTGTGAGAAAAGTTTTGTAGTTGTGCTCATATAGATTCTGGGTTTGTTTTGGCAGGTAGATTCCCAAATATTTTATAATGTCTACAGTGACTTTAAATGGGGTTTCTCTTTCCATATCTTGCTGTTGAGTTTTATTTAAAGATCTACAGGAATGCTGAGGATTTATGTGGGTTTATTTTATATCCTGCAACTTTGCCAAATTTATTTATTGTTTCAAGTAGTTTTTTACATGATTCTCTAGGATTCTCTAAGTATATTATCATATCATCTGCAAAAAGTGATAGCTTGATCTCTTCTTTGCCTAATTTGATTCCTTTGATTTCTTTTTCTTCTCTAATTGCTACTGCTAATGTTTTTAGTAGCAGATTGAATAAGAGGGGTGATAGTGGAAACCCTTGTTTCACTCCTGATATTATTGGAAAAGCTTCTAGTTTATCCCCTTTACATATAATACTTGTTGATGGTTTTTTTTTAAACAAATGCTTTCTTAACTTCTGTTTTACATCATTCATTTCCGCCAGATTTTGAGCTACAATCATTTTCCCCCCATTATTCCCATACCCAACCTCCCAGAACAGCAGTCCCACAAGATATCGCTTCCTCCAATCTGCTCTCTCCCATACCTTCTCCCATACCCCCATCGACTTTTCCATTAGAGGAAGGTGAGTCTTTGTGTCCCAAAGCCTGCACATCTTATCTCCCTATTACAAGCAAAAGAGTATTAATAATAGTATTTATATATATTTGAAACATTTGATATTACTACCTCGAATTTCAGATCCATTTCCTTCCTCCCTTGTCACCCATTCCCTCTTGGGAGATAAGTAATTCAGTATATGTTGTACATGTCAAGCTATGCAAAACATTATAGTAGATATAATGTACAAGGCTTCTTATAATTCCCTCCCACTCATCCCACCCCCCACCTGGTCCATTCCCTACATGATCCTGTCCCTCTTTTATAGTGGGTACTTCCAACCTCCCCTCACCCCAAGGATGCCCTCCCATCCATCATCCCTCCCCTCATCCCCCTTCCCCCTACCCTGCTGCAGGTTGAGATATCCCATTTAATATGTATGTCATTTTCTCCCTGTACCAAATTCAATGTGAATGTGGTCTTGCCTTTTTAGCCTTCCTTATTCTCCCCCTCCTTTGCAACCACTTCCCCTTGCTTCTTCTGCATGGGATTTTTTACCCTACCCTGTCACTCCCTATCTCCTCTTGCCACTTTTCTCTCTCACCTCATAATTTCATCCCTTGAGTATTCTCCCTTCCCAACAAATTCAACCTATGCCCTCTATCCATATATAACTGTAACCATATACACACACATTCACATATGTATTCATATGACCACACACCCTTCTTCCATTATTTTCATAGTGAGAAAGATATCATCAGTCACAGTTATTGCTTTTCCATATAGGAATGTAAGTAGTTCAACTTTGATAAGTTCCTTCTGATTTCTTTTCCCTGATTACCTTCTCAGGCATCTCTTCCTTCTTGTGTCTGGATGTCAAATTTTCTATTCAATTCTGGTTTTTTCCTCAAGAATGCTCGAAAGTCCTCTATTCCACTGAATGACCACACTTTCCCCTGAAACAGAATACTCAGCTTTGCTGGGTAGGTGACCCTTGGGTTCATTCCCAGTTCTTTTGCCCTCTGGAATATCATATTCCATGCCCTTTGATCCCTCAGTGTAGAAGCTGCCAGGTCCTGGGCTATTCTGATTGTGTTTCCACAATATTGAAATTGTTTCTTCCTGGCTGCCTGTCATATTTTCTCCTTGATCTGGGGATTCTGGAACCTGGCTATAATATTCCTGGGAGTTTTCTATTTGGGATGTTTTTCAGGAGGTGATTGGTGGATTCTTTCAACCTCTGTTTTGCCCTCTGGATCTAAAACATCAGGGCAGTTTTCCTTGAGAATTTCTTGAAGAGTGATTTCTAGGTTCTTTCTTTGATCATGGCTTTCACAGAGTCCAATAATTTTTAAATTGTCTCTCCTGGATCTATTTTCCAGGTCAGTTGTTTTTCCCATGAGATATTTCACATTGCCTTCTAATCTTTCATTTGTTTGGATCTGCTTAACAGCATCTTGATTTCTCATAAAGTCATTAGCTTCCATTTGCTCCAGTCTAACTCTGAAGGAATGAATCTCTTCAGTGAACTTTTGAGATTCTTTTTCCATCTGGCAAATTCGAATTTTTAAGGCATTCTTCTCCTCATTGCCCTTTTGGGCCTCTTTTGCTATTTGAGCTAGTCTATTTTTTAAGGTGTTGTTTTCCTCAGTCAGGCTGTTGACCCTCATTTCATACTTTTCCTGCAACCTTCTCATTTCTCTTTCCAATTTTACCTCCACATCTCTTACTTGAATTTTAAAGTCCTTCTTAAGGTCCTCTATGGCCTGCAGCCCGCTCATGTTTTCCCCTGGGGCTTTTGGAGCAGGACTTCTGACCTCACAGTCCTTTTCCCTCTCTATGCCCCCAAAATAGGAATCTAGGGTTGCATTTTTCTGTTTCCTTTGCATTGGCATGTTGCCACTTAATTGCTTGACTTTTGGGCTTGTTGCCACACTATGGCTTTAAGGCCAGATAGAGGAATTTTCGTCCAGAAGGTGTAGGGGCCAACTTCCGTTTCTGGCAAGCTGTAAACCCACCCACGACTTCCACCCTAGATCACAATCCAGATCCAGGGAGGTTAAAGCAAGAGCAATTACCCCCCAAGACTGATCGCTGGATCTCCCTAGGATTTGTAGGCTGGGCGCTGGAGCTGCCTTCGAAAACTACAAAATGGCATGTATCCTCAGCAGCTTCTAGCCCCCAGGGGAGGGATCCGACGCATTCCCTAAATATCAGTCCCAAAGTCCACAGGACACTAACCTCTCACCTTGTCCTAGGCATGTCTATGTTGATAATTCTGGAGTCGCCACAGCTCCTGGTGTTCCGGGGTTCCTCCAGCTGACTGCTGGCCCTGCCGCCCTGGGGCTAAAACCTCGGCCCACACGGACCTGGGCTCTGCTCGGCTCCTGCGCTCAGCGCTGCGTGCTGCCAGGTCCCAGACCACTGCGCTGGTCCTTCCTGCAGGGCTGCTGGGCTGTCCTCAGCAGGAGGTTAACTTCTCTGTGTCATTCTGTGGGTGCTGGGGCTCCAGAAGTTGTTCAGAGTCCCCTTTTACATAGTTTGGGGGGAATCTGGGGACAGAGTGGCTTTGATGAGCTGTTTCTACTCCGCCATCTTGGCTCCACCCCCACTTGTTGATGGTTTTAAATAGATGCTATCAACTATTTTAAGGAAGGCTCCATTTAATCCTATACTTTCTAGTGTTTTAATAGGAATGGATGTTGTACTTTGTCAAAAGCCTTTTCTGCATCTATTGAGATAATCATATGGTTTCTGCTAGTTTTATTGTTGATATGCTCAATTATACTGATGGTTTTCCTAATATTAAACCATCCTTGCATTCCTGGAATAAATCCTACCTGATCAAAGTGTATTATTTTTGTGATAAGTTGTTGGAGTGTTTTGGCTAATATTTTATTTAAAAATTTTGCATTTAAATTCATGAGGGAAATTGGTCTATAATTTTCTTTCTCTGTTTTATCTCTTCCTGATTTAGGAATCAGTACCATATTTGTGTCGTAGAAATAATTTAGTAGGACTCCTTCTTCACTAATTTTCCCAAATAGTTTGTAGAGTATTGGAATGAATTGTTCTTTAAATGTTTGATAGAATTCACTAGTAAACCCATCTGGCCCTGGAGATTTTTTTCCTAGGGAGTTCATTGATGGCTTGTTTGATTTCTTTTGCTGAGATGGGGTTATTTAGGTAATTCGCTTCCTCTTCAGTTAATCTGGGCAACTTGTGATTTTGTAAATATTCATCCATTTCACTAAGATTGTCATATTTGTGTGCATACAATTGGGAAAAATAATTTCTCATTATTTTTTTTTTATTGCCTCTTCATTGGAGGTAGATTCACCCTTTTCATTTTTGATACTCATAATTTGGTTTTCTTCTTTCTTTTTTTATCATATTGACTAAGGGTCTATCAATTTTGTTGATTTTTTAATAAAACCAGCTCTTAGTTTTATTTATTAATTCAATAGTTTTCTTAATTTCAATTTTATTAATCTCTAATTTGATTTTCAATATTTCTAATTTAGTACTAAATTGAGGATTTTCAATTTGTTCTTTTTCTAGCTTTTTCAATTGCATGTCCAATTCATTGACCTCTATTCTCTCTGCTTTAATTAAGTATGCACTCAGGCATATAAAACTTCCCCTAAGAACTGCCTTTAATGCATCCCACAAATTTTGGTATGTTGTCTCATTATTATCATTCTCTTGAATGACATTATTGATTGCTTCTATAATTTCTTGTTTGACCCATCCATTCTTTAGGATTAAATTGTTTAATTTACAATTAGCTTTTAGTCTATCTTTCCATGGCCCTTTATAGCATATAATTTTTATTGCATCATGATCTGAGAATGATGCATTTAATATTTCTGCCTTTCTGCACTGGATTGTGAGGTTTTTATGCCCTAGCACATGGTCTATTTTTGAGTATGTACCATGCATTGCTGAGAAAAAGTAAGTTCCTTTTTATCCCCATTCAGTTTTCTCCAGAGATCCATCATATCTAGTCTCTCTAAGATTCTATTCACCTCCTTAACTTCTTTCTTGTTTATTTTAAGGTTAGATTTATCAAGTTCAGAAAGGGGGAGATTAAGGTCCCCCACTAGTGTAGTTTTGCTACCTATTTCTTCCTCTAATTCCTTTAACTTCTCCTCTAGGGATTTGGATGCTATACCACTTGATGCATATATATCAAGTAATGATATTGCTTCATTCTCGATGGTACCTTTTAGCAGGATATAGTTTCCGTCCTTATCTCTTTTAATTAGATCTATTTTTGCTTTTGCTTTATCTGAGTTAAGTATTGCTACCCCTGCTTTTTTTACTTTAGCTGAGGCATAATAAATTCTCCTCCAACCTTTTGCCTTTACACTGTGGGTATCCCTTTGTTTCAAATGTGCTTCTTGCAGACAACATATTGTAGGATTATGGTTTTTAATCCATTCTGCTATCTGCCTCTGTTTTATGGGAGAGTTCATCCCATTCACATTCACAGTAATGATGACTATCTCTCTTCCCCTCCATCCTATTCCCTCCCCTGCTTATGTTTTTCTTTCTTTCTTCTCCCTTCCACTTCTTGAAGCTTTCCCTTTTGACTGCCCCCTCCCTCAGTGTTCCCACCCAGTGACCCCCCTTCTTACCCTACCCTCTCCCATTATTACTATTTCCCTCCCCTGTGATCCTCCCCTTTATTCTCCTACATACAAGAATATGTACCTAAAGAAAGAATGAAAGTAAATAATAGTTCTATAGAAATGTTGAGACTCCTAATAAATTTTACTTGATTTTTTAGTTTATTCCCCCTTGTACAAACACGCACACACACACATAGCAGGATATCAAATCGATATTTTTCAGTTTTATTACATTCAATCCACTCTTTCTAAAGAAGCTAGAAAAATCTAGAGTAAGAAATATTACACTCTGAGAACAGCTTAAAGACAAATTATAAAAAGTATTCAAGGTAACTATCCTCCATATTTCCATGAGACTATTTCCTTTCATGAGCATAAGAATAGTAAGATATGCTTTTTTAGCTACAAAGGGGAGCAACAGGTTCTATGTTTGTTAATATTTTAAAGTAGATAAAACATGGGGGGGGGCATATACACAGACTTGTAAGTTAGACAACTTTATATACTATTACTCTATGTTCTATTATTTTTTATCACTTCTATCCCCCCAAGGCCTCTACACACACAATCCTGTTATTTCACATAAAGTAAACATAGTGTCTGAAAAGAATACCTTATTTTGACCAAGGAATAATGACAATCAATTTATATTGACTAAAATTTCTACAAACAATATTAAAGAATGTTCAAAGGCTGTTTTAAAGGGACAATAGTAATAAATAGCTTTGGTGTTTGCATAGCTATAGATAGACAGATAGACAGACAGATGAGCAGACTGAGATAGATATTGATCCATCGATATATTGATATGCATGCTCTTATTGGATGTTTACTCCCTGAAGCATCTTCTCCTTGGAAAAAAGCTCATCAGAAACTACGGGGGGAAATGGTTCCTTATGTGGTATGTCTCACCAGACAGGGAATTCTGAAATCTGATCCATCTGTCAATGAAGGAAACTGAAATCTTCTTCCCATAATCTCTCATAGGTAAATTCATTTCCTATTTAACATTGTTATTTCTTTTCTCTCTTCTAAATTACACAAGAAAACCTTGTTCCCTCTCTCTTTTTCCCATTTCTTTATATCATGTTTGAATCAAAATAATAATAAAACAAAATATTCCAAAAATTGCTATAATAATGGCTTAGTAAGCCAACATATAATGTCTGTGAAAAGTGTGTATTGAGAAAAACAACAACTATGAAAAGTGGAAATTAGGCACAGTAAAGAATCAATGCATATATCCTTAAAACCTTGTAAAGTTTATAGCAATCTCCTGAGAAAATATACATAAAAGGTTCCATCATCTGTCATCCTAGATTATATGTAATATTACCATTCAAGGCAATCTCTTATAAAACAAACTTCCTACTTATTTTCTATTTGATTTAATAATTAGCATTCTAACAGTATTTTTCTCCTTTTATCACAAATATATATGTATATGTATACATATATTATTTATACCAAATTATATGTTTGAAAAGCATTTCGTAGGCTAGACTGAGCCTTTAGCCACCGTTGATAATATTATTTTGATGGATAAATGCATTCTGTGCTCTAAAGACAGATGACTGTGTGTTGTAATACATTGGTAAATATGGGACTTTTTAGATTCTGTCTATTGTTCTGACAGGCACTGCTCAAGGCTAAAAAATCACATAGCAAGATTATTCACTTTTGTTCAAGGGACCACATTGGATGAATTTCAACATTTGTGAATAATTTGAAATTTACAGTATACTTCCAACCATAACTTTTAGTTAGACATTCTGGAGGAGACAGTGAGCACACATTGAATTTGGGCAATGTTTAGAACAATTAGAAAAAGAAACCTATTTTGCACTGCCTGCCTTAATGGTACATATGAACTAATTTTCTCCTAGTATATAATTTTAAAATTTAGCTAGAGAAAAAGATAAAGAAAACATGTTTCTCATTACTTAATAGTACAAAAGACTGGGAATTGAAGTGCTGTACATATGATGTAAAGTATATCTCTATACCTCATCCTCACCTCTTTCTTTGGCTCTCATCTACCATAAAATTCAGCAAATATTTAACCACCACAGAATACTCTGCAAGTCACTGAAGTTTATAGATTAGTGTGTACAACAGGGGACTGTCTTCATGCAGCTTAGACTCTAGCTAGAGAATAATGCATATACATATGCATATAACACTAAGGCAATAATTCCTTAAGTACTAGTGATATATGAGAGAATTTTCCACCAAAGGAAAATAGGAAAAACATTCCTGAAGCAAGTGACATTTTATTCAGAGTACTAAAGCGTGAGGTATGAATTCATAATGGGTAGGAAAATGTTCTTTGTATAGAAAATAGTATAAACAAAAGCATGGAAATAGGGGAATGGAGAAGCTATGCAATTAGAGTTACTTAATTTGAATGAAGGATAGTGAACATGACACTGAGTAGTACACTATAAGCCTGGGATGAAGCACTACAAGAATTTTCAGGGCTATGTATGATAGGGGAAAAAAGAGAGAGAGATATGGAATCTTCAATTTATGAGGATATGAGTGAGATGATAAAATGGTACATAAGGATACTTGTCCTGGAAGTGTAAATGTTATTACATGAGAAAGTTAAGACACAGATTCTTATTGGCTGATTATTGCAATATTTTTAATTAGTACTTATGAGGACCTGCATTAAGACAGTGACAATTGGAATAGAAAAGAGGAGTAATAAGAGGCTACATGGTAGAACTGATAAAATTTGAGTACAGATGTTCCCATGTGAGTTTTACCACGCAAAACTTGGTAAATGGCAGAAAAGAAGTAGGCTTTAAAATGAATTGATTTTGGGTCTTTCTGAAACATCCAGGTGGAGTTGTTCTATACATCACTTGAGAAGTGGTTTGGTATCCCAGAAAAGATCAAGGCTAAGGATTTATTATTGGAAGTTACCTTTGTAAAACTGGTAGATAAAGCCAGGAAATTAAATTCTCAAGAGAAGAGAAAGAGAGAAAGTAGGAAGGAAGTTCAAAGTCAGAGCCTTGAAAAACACTTAAACAATAAGTATAAGAATTCAATAAACAAGACTTGAAAGTTTACAGCGGAGGAGGAAGGAGACTACAAATTAGATCCTAAAATTTCTGATATGAAAGATACCTTAGCAACCATCTAGTTATAAAGCATCATTTTAAAAGAAAATTTCAACATATACAGGTTAAGTAACTTATTAATGTCACGTAAAGTAAATAGTATAATATGAAAGACACCTATATAGACCTAGTCTGAGACTTCAACTAAGGTAACTAAGGTGGGCTTATGTGTCCCTTGAGATGATCCTATTGTATCATTGTTCATGCAGTGGTCTACACCTTCATTCCAGGTAAACTAGCAAGAAGTGGGGTTTGGGTTAGGAGAGTGGTGAATAAGAGTTCCTTATTAACTTGAACCTAATCCAACTTCCTCCATACTCCACACTCATTTCTGAATACCCTCCTGATATCTCAAACTTCAGCATTTAACTCATTTATGTCTGAACCGATTGTATTCCCTACAAAATAATCTCTTCATTGTAACTCTAATATATCTATTGATGACACCACCATTCACATTGATCCTACCTGAAACCCTAGAATCATTTTTGACTTTTTTCTTTCTCATATCCAATTTGTTGGTAAATCCAGTTATTTCTATGTCTATAATGACTTGAAAGTATCCCCTGCATTCTACCCTCACTATAACCACTTGAGTTTGAGTTTTATTTGCCTCTTAACTTATGACCTTGAATTCATTCTTCACATGATTTCCAAAAGTAACTTTTCTGATAAGAATGTGTGAACACATCACTCCCTTAAAAAATTCTATTATTGATTTCTCATGCCCTTTGGCTAAGATCTTTCCCAGGTCTCAGTATGACTGAGGAAATGTCCATTCAGTGGTTATGGCTGGGTAAGAAATGAGGCAAAGAATAGCCTCTTGTACCTAGTATCTGTGTTTCTCTCTCTCTCCCGCCTTCTTTTTCTGTATGTATGTACCTATGTATATGTGTGTATGCATCTATCTATCTATCTATCTATCTCTATGTGTGAGCGTGTGTATTTATATGACATAGACACACACATACACATGATGTTTGGGTCTCTGATCAAAACAGAGATAATTGCTATTTACATTCACTCTGAGCAATGAGGGCCAATCTGAGCAATCAATTACATTACCTCTATTTCTCAAGTAAGAGTAGACTCAGCTTACCTTAGTTGCTATGTAGCTAAACTTCTATCAAATTCATTGATAAAGCATCTCTGTTGAATGGTTCCTTATCTCAGGTACCAACAGTTTAAGGCTAAAATGTCATTTCTAGTACCATTGGGGCATGGGTGCTGCACTGGCTGCAAAACTAGATTTTATAAAGCCAGGGATCTTTGAGTGGAGTAGTGGGGAGGGGAAATTATACTTCAAGAGCATTAATTATGTATTGCCTAAAGGAATTTACTCTGTAACAGCAGGATAACCTCCAAGCAATTTGACCTCACAAGGTTATAGAATCCATGTCCTTTATAGGTTGCTATGAAATAGGGAGTTACAGAGTCTCCCCCAAGAACTCTGAGGCAAACAAATGACTGAAACTAAAAGACCTCTTTGATTGTCTCTATAGTTAAAAGGTCTCCTCTTCAACATTTGGTATGCCAAATAAATCCAGTTAAAGAATGTCCAAGCATGACCTAAAGAAACTCCAAGGCAATTGGAATGGAAAAGAGGAGTATTCCTGAAAGGAAGAAGCAGACTCAACATCACCAAGTGGGAATACACAAATATAGACACTTCTGTGAAATTTTTAGAACTTCATCATATGAATACACATGAATCAAACATTTCAGACATTTATTAAATTCTTTTTTTATATAATACACTGTCTTGAGTTCTAGAGCTACAGAGAAACAGAGAGACAGAGAGAGACAGAGAGAGAGAGAGAGAGATTCTGCCTTTGAGGTACTTATATTCTATTAGGATAACAACATATACACTTAAAAATAGAAACAAAATACATACACAATAAATTAAAGTCAATTTATTTTCACTAACAATCATGAAAATGTAAATCATGATGCTAGTATAAAGATATGAAGTTTCTAAACAAGTATAAGAGGATGCGTTTCTTGAAACTTCAGAAAAAAGTGTCTAAAGGAGCTAAATTAGAAAGACATTTAAAAAAAAAGGAAAAAATTCATTCATCAACTTAGAAAGAATCAGAGATTTGAATAGCTCAGTTGCATATGAAGGAGTTAGAAAGATAATAAACTTGCTTCCATAGCACTAACTTGTCTTCATATATTTGTCCCTAGCTACTCTTCTGTATATCATGTTCAAGAGATCTGGGAGTTAGAATTAGTTGAATTAAACTATGGTAATATGTAATGTCTTATTGAAAGAAAAGATTTGATCCAAAGATCATTTCCTGTTAGGTAACATACCACCTAAGATCTGTGACTCAGATCCAGATAAGAGTTTTCTGCTGATCCCAAGATAAGGGCAATTGCCCTAGTAGGGTATTCTAAACTTATCTGGCCTACCACCTCCTTAAAAAAAAATTACTCAGTGGACCTCGGGAAATCTACTTTCTTTTATCTCTTAACAGTTTTTTTTTTCCCTTAATTTTTAAAATAAGTGTCCTTTTTTGGGGAAAAAAGTATATATACACATATATTTAATGACTCATCAAGAGAGGCAGAGCCAAGATGGCAGAGCGAAAGCAGGGACTCAGCTGGGATCTCCCACCAATTCTTTCATGTAATTCTAAAAAGTGAATCTGAACAAATTTTAGAGTATCATAATCTACTAGAAGACAGAGTGTGGCAGATTTCTAGCCCAAAACAACACAAAAAGTCCTCACAAAATATTTATTGGACCATACAGGGGAATCACAGACCCAACCATAGTGGAGTGGGAGTGGGCCTTGGTGGTCTTAATCACCCATGTGGAGATTCCCAAACCTCTTAGCACAGGATGGGGATCTGTCAGAGCTGGGTGAGAGATAAGTGTAGGGGCTACATTAGCAGCACCTGCTATACCTGGAACTATCAGCCCACAGACTGAATATTGAAAGTCACCTATTAAAACTTCTGAGAGCCAAGATGGCAGAATAAAGTGTAAGGGCTCTAATCCCTTCCTTCTTAACCTTCAAAAACCCAGAGAATATTGACCCAGGAAAAATGCTGGAATGGTGGAACAAGCAAAGGGGTACAACAGTCTTTTAGCTTGGGAGTCAAAGGGGATCAACAGGAAAGGTTGCTCTTGTTGTGGCTAAATGCGAGCAGTGCAGGACAGGGGGTATCCCAGCAAGCCCCACCTCAGTGGACCAGTGGAAAATCTTAAACCATGGTGGGGGGAGAGCCAGCAAGAGCCAACACCAGGACCCCAGGCATGCTTTTGCATGGCCAGGGGAATCAGAAGACACTAAAGCCAACAGGAATGAACCAGTGGCTGTGTCTGCCTGTGCTCTAGCAAAGACCTATGGGAGGTGGAGACCTCCAGAAGCCAGACTACCCTCCGCTGTGAGCTTCAAAGTAATGCCAGGGAAAGTCAGAAAGACATTACCTGGTCTTAGCCTTGGCAAACACTGGCCAGCTCCAGTTTAGCACAAGGTGAGCTGCAGCATTATATAGCTTCTAGCTGACAGAACCAGAGGCCACAGCATATAAAACCAGTAACCAGGCCCCTAGCTCCCAGCACAAGAAGTATGGGACAGAGCTCCCTGTACCCCAGAAGCAGAGATACACTTTAAAAGCCAAGGAATGGGGTGGGAGGAAGAAAGGAAATTGCAAAAGAAAAGACTATAGAATCTTACTATGGAGACAGGGAAAATCAAAATGCAAATTCAGAAGAGGAGAGCATTGACACTATACCCACATCTGAAACCTCAAAAGGGAAAATGAACTAGTCTCACGCCCAAAAACATTCTTGGAAGAAATCAAGAAGTGTTTTTTTTTTGTTTGTTTGTTTGTTTTTTGTTTTTGTTTTTTTGCTTTTTGGAGGGCAATTGGGGTTAAGTAACTTGCCCAAGGTCACATGGCTAGGTTTTGTTTGTGTGTTCGTTAAGTGTCTGAGGTCGGATCCGAACTCAGGTCCTTCTGACTCCAGGGCCGACGCTCTACTCACTGCGCCACCTAGCCGCCCCAAGAAGTGTTTTAAAAGCCAAATTAGAGAGGTAGGAGAAAAATTGACCAATAATTTAAAAAATACAATTGACAAAAAGAAAAACAATTACTGAAGACAACAATTTCTTAAAAAGTAATATTTGGCCAAATGGATAGGGAGATACAAAACCTAACTGGGAAAAATAAAACTGAAGAAAAGTAAAATTGGCCAAATAGAAAAGGAAGTACAAATGTTAACTGAAGAAAACAATTAGTTAAAAATTAGAATTTGACAAGTAGAAGCTAATGACTCTATGATGCATTGAGAATCAGGCAAACAAAATCTAAAGAATGAAAAAAAAGGGGGGGAAGTGATAAAAAATATCTCATTGGAAAAATGACTAACCTGACAAATAGATCCAGTAGAAATAATATAATAATTATTGGTTTACCAGAAAGTCACACTGAAAAAAAGAACCTGGACATTATCTTCCAAGAAATCATCGAAGAAAACTTTCCCAAGGTACTATAACCAGAGGGTAAAATGGTCATCAAAAAGAATCTACTGATCACCTCCTGAAAGGGATTCCAAATTGAAAACATCAAGGAATACTGTAGCCAGATTCTAGAATTATCAGGTCAAGGAGAAAATACTGTGACCAAACAGAAAGAAATAATTCAAAAATAGTGGAACTACAGTCAGGGTCACACAGGACCTTGCAGATTCTACATCAAAAGATTTGAGGAATTGGAATATGATATTCCTTAAGGCAAAAGAGCTTAGACTACAACCAAGGATCAATTACCCAGAAAAACTGAGCATAATATTTCAGGCAAGGAGATGGCCATTCAATGAAATAAGCTATTTCCAGACCTTCCTAATGACAATGTCAGAGTTCAATAGAAAATTTGATCTTCAAATACAAGACTCAATAAAGACATAAAAAGGTGAACAGAGGAAAAAAGAAAAAGTAAACCTTGTTATTCAATAAGAACAAACTACTTACATCCTTATATGGGAGACTGATACTTGTTAGTCTTGAAAATTGTTTATTTATTTTTACATTTAAAAGGGATATACATAGATAGACAGTGTGGGTATAAATTAACTGAAGTGATGATTAAAAAAACAAATTAAGAGGTGCAAAGGAAAGAAAGAATGTAATGGGAGAAGAGGAAAGGAGGAGGCAGAAATGAAGAGGCACAAAAATACATTATACTAGATGATAATAAAGGAGAGAGATGAGCATAGTTTGAGCTTTACTTTCATCAGATTTGGTTCAAGGAGGGAATAACATATTTATTTAAGCATAGGAATCTAACTTGCCCGGCAGGCAGTAGGAGGAAAAAGGGCAAAGAAAAGGGAGGGCGACTGATAGAAGGGAGGGAAGAAGTAGTAAGGGAAGAGGGAAAGAAAATGGCGGGGCTGATAGAAGCAAGGGAAAATTGAGGGAGGTGATGGTCAAAAGCAAAAAATTTTGAGGAGTAAAAGGGAGAGGGAGAAATAAAAGCATAAACAGGATTAGAAATAGGATTTAGAGAAAGACAGATAGTGATCATAACTGTAAATGTGAATGTGATAAGCTCTCCCATAAAATTGAGGCACATAGCAGAATGGATTAAAAACCATAATCCTCCAATATGTTGCTTACAAGAAACACATTGAAGAAGTAAAAAATGATGTCACTATGTCAGGGACACTGACTGATCAGAACAAAATTCTGTTAATCAGAATATATACCATCTTAGGATGGGGGGTGGGGAGAGATGGGGAGAAAATCTGGAATTATAAACCTTGTGGAAATGAATGTTGAAAACTAAAAATAAATGAATTTTTTTTAAAAAGGTTATATGATATGTCCAGTTACATTGCTAATGAATCTGACAGGACTTGGTTCTAGAATCCCTGTTCTGAAACTAAAGAGGTTGTTTGGAGAATCGCTTTTTCTTTAATTCTACCATATGTGTGTGTGTGTTTTTGTTTGTTTGTTTTGTTTTGTTTTATTTTTTCTTTAGGGAGTTCAGAAACTCAGAGAGAAGAATGCCATGCAGTTTTATACAGCTTTGTTTTTCTCTAGCAAATCTAGTTTAATTTATCAATACATTTATTACAATTAAGAGCAAGAAAACAATGGTTCTCCACCAAAGTGTACCACACCGCCAATGTGTTGGAATGATAGGTTAGAGAAAATGGAGAGATTTGAATGCTGCAGATGACTTCATTTACCTTGGCAGTGTATTTTCCAGGGATGGCCACCAAAAATGATGAGTTTGATGCACTGAATTGCCAGAGCTGTCTCAGTGTTTGGGAGACTCTGAAGGAAAGTCTTGGAGAAAAGAAGTATCAGACTATCTACCAAACTGAAGGTCTACAGAGCTGTTGTGCTCTACTTGTTGTATGCTTGTGAAAACTGGACACTATATTTGTGCCATGCTAGGAAATTGAACTGCTTCCATATGACTCGTCTTTGGACAATTCTGAAGATTAACTTACTAGATAAGGTATCAGATACTGTGGACAATTCCTGAACTGAACTGCCAAGAATTCAAACCCCTTTCAGAGGGCACAACTCTGATGTGCTATCCATATTGTTAGAAGGCTAAACATACATTTTCCTGAAAGATTGTTTTAGTCTCATACTGAGCTCTAGTTTCATATAGAGCTCATATTGTTCTGATCAGTCAGTGTCCCTGACATAGTGACATAATTTTTTACTTCTTTGAGCATGAAGGAAAATAATCAACCAGATTTAAACTTTAATGTTGGAAAGTACACTATAACTTAAATTTAATGTTGGGAAGGATGCATCTTATCTAAGATCTTCATTTTGTAGAAGTTAATCAATTTATCCAGAATCACATATGTGATTTTCAATCACAGTCAAAAAATCATAGGACTCAAAAATTTTTTTTTAAAGCAATTGGGGTTAAGTAACTTGCTCAAGGTTACACGGCTAGTAATTATTTATGTGTGGGTGCTCATTTTCTGAGGCCGGATTTGTATACATTATCTCACTTGAAATTCACAGCAACCCTGTGAAGTAAGGTCCTAAAACTTTTACTATCCCTTTTTTAAAGATGATAAAACTGAGGCTCAGAAATCTTAAGTGATTTGACCATGGTCTCATAGTTAATAAGTGGCAGAAGTGGGATTTCAGACAAGGTTGCCCTGATGCAAGTCCATTCATTATGCCATGCTGCTTCAGGTCATTTGGATAATTGACATCAGAACTATACATTACAAAAGAGACAAATGAGTGCCTCTGGGCAAACATAAGACAGTGAAAAAATAAATAAGAGTATGGGCAGAATAGGGGCTGCCTCAGGACAGAGAAGACCTGAAGAAAAAAAAAAAAACACCTCCAGGCTAGGATTCCCTTTAACAACAAGTAGCAAGCCCTGGGATTCCCTGGGTTGCATGACTGCCTCAGACCTGCCACAGGAACTTTTACCCTCTGGACAGTGAGAGGAGTTGGTTGTCTTAACTAGGTGAAGATCTAGGAGATCCCATTCCCATAACAATACCATCCTAAGTTTGGGGTATATTATTCTTTCCTGGTCTTCCTGCTCCCTGTCTGATAGCTCATTTTCTTTCTAATTTGATAGATCCTCTTCTATACCACACCCTTTAATAGCGGGTGTCTCTCAGGGTTCTTTCTAGTCCCTTACCTATTCTCTCCCTATGCTACTTCACCAGGTGATTTCATCACCTTCCAAGGATTTAATTACCATCTCTATGCTGATGATTCTCAAATCTACTTTTCCTGCCCCAAACTTCACATATTTACCTGCCTTTCAGACATTTTGAACTAGATGTCTAGTTGACTTCTTAAACTCAATATTTCCAAAATAAAATTAATTATCTTTCCCTCTAAATGCTCCTCCCTTCCTACATTCCCTATTACTACAGTAGGAAACACCATCATCACAGTCCCTCAGGCTCACAATCTATGACTCTTCGTTATCTCTCATTCCTCATATACACATTATTCCCAAGGATTCTCAATTTCACTTTTGCAAAACCTCACCAATAGTCTCCCTTCTTTTCATTTCACACTGTCACCACTCAAGTTCAGGCCCTCATTATCTTATGCCTGCATTATTGTTTCATTGTACTGATGGGTCTACCTGTCTCAAATATTTCCCTGCTCCAATCCATCCTCCATTTAGCTACTAAAATTATTTTCCTAAAGTTAGGTCAGATCATTTCCCACACACACACACACACACACACACACACACACACACACACACACACACACAGACAGACACACACACACACTCAGACACATCACTAAAATACAATGGTTCACTGTCACACCAGGAACAACTACAAAATGCTCTGTCTGGCTTTCAAAGCCTTTTATAACCTAGCCCCCTCATATTATCCAGTCTTATGTCAGACACAATTCCACTTTCTCCTTCCCTTCATGGATTTGTAAACTCCAACCTTTCCCTTCCCTTCACTGATTTGTAAAACAGAGAACTCCATTTTCTCCTTCCCTTCATTTATTTGTAAACTCCAACCTCCCCTTCCCTTCATTTGTAAGATAGACAACTCCACCTTCCCCTTCCCCAATTGTTCTGTAAACAAGCAGGATCCCATTCCTTCCTTTCCCCTAATCGATTCTGTGGGCAGGAGTCTCAGCCTAGGTTTTTGAGCTGGTGGGAAATTCAAATGTATAATGACCAATCACTTTAGATTCAGCTTACATCACTGTAATTCCAGCTTACGTAACCTGGCTATGGAACCTCTATAAAAACTCTATAAAACTGGCACAACGTCTGTGACAAAGCACAGTCTGATTTGGGTGACCATGTACCCCAACAGTCCTGTGGTAATAAAATCCACTTTTTAAAATTTAATCTCAGGGATCTTTTGTCTCACTTTATTGGGGTACAATACTTACACCTTACTCCCAGCTACATACTTTGATTCAGTGACACAGGCCTCTTTACTGTTTCACAGACAAGTCATTCCATCTCTTGTCTCTAGGCATTTTCTCTTTCTGTCCGCCTATAATGTTAATGGTATATAAGATCTTCCCTACCCACTAATAGGCTTTAGTGGAGCCCATTAAGGGAAGCTTGCTTAGGGAAGGCTTGACTGTAGGAAGACTTTCATACCTTTGGGTAATTTCTAATTAGGCACTGAGTTAGGAGGGTTATGATGCCTTCTGGCTCTAAAAGAGCATATGTATTCTGAGTTGGTATTTTACTTTGGGTGCTCGCTTATGAGAAGGATCTTGTGATTCCCTAGTCAAAATTCTGAGTAGCCATATGTTCAGAGCTCCCTGACTGCTCAGATGTAAAAGTTCTTTCAATCCAGGGATGTATGTAAAGTGTATAGTTGATTCAGGCAGTCAGAGCCCTGTCTGTTGGTCTTTCTCTGCTCATAGTTTCTCTGTATTTTCTCTGAAATTCAGGGTGCTGATTTTTCTTCTGAACCAGTGAATGTAATTAAAAAGATTGTTGACCCCTTAAACAGCTATCTTTCCTATTAAAACAGATCTAAGAACCTGTGCTAACAGCCATCCTGGGTATACCAGTGTGGTTGCTGCTACACTCCCATAACTAAAATGCTCTCTCCTCCACAATGATTGCTGATCTACCTGACTTCCTTTAGGTTCCAATTAAAATCCCACCTTCAACAGGAAGTCCTCCAAACCCTTTTTAGTTTTAGTGCCTTCCTTCTATTAATTATTTCATATTTATCCTGCATATGGCTTATTTTGTATATATTTGTTTGCATTATATTCCCTATGTTGTAAGTTGTAAGTTCTTTAACATGAAAGACTTATCTCTTGCCTTAATCTTTTTTGTATCTCCAGTGCTTAGCACAATAGCTTACATACATTAAGTCCTTAATAAATGTTTATTGATTAAAGCAAAAAGACACACCTTTAATGACAAACACACTTATTTGCAAACTATTATGGAGGAAGAGAGAGCAAATTATGAACAACATTGCCCCCAAAAGAGGATATAAAAATTAAGGAGGAAAAAATAAAAGACCCATGGAGAGTTCTCCATGGAATCATACCATTTCAGATTATGCAAAAAGTATCTGGGGATAAAGTGAGGCAGCTTCCAGTTTCAGATTCAGTATGAGTTCAAATCCCACCTTTAACTTATAATGGCTATATATGCAGTCAGTGGAGTCAACTTTTTAGTGCCCCCAGGAAATTAAGTTGCAGAAAATAAGGCAATTTACTTTATAGAAGGACTTCAGTTACATATGGCTCTGGATTCTTTACTTTGTCCCCCTATTCAGTTGAAGTGATTTTTTGGCAACAAAAGGTAAATCAATTCACAGATTCAAACAAACAAACAAACAAACAAAACTATTTTTATGGTACTTTTAAAAATGTTTAGCATGTTTCTCAGATATTTTGTAAGATAACATCAAAATATTCTGATTTCAGCCTACAGGTTTATGTGTGGCTTATTTTTATATTTGTATGAATATAAGGGAAAGATGTGCCTCAGAATTTTCCTAGAAATCTAGGTAATAGATTGCTGTGGAAAACATCATAACCATTAGTGTGGCTATCATTTTCCATCTATTTTACTGATTTCTTGACATATACTCTGGAGGATTCAATATTACATTCAATCTGAGGAGGAAAAATGTTCTTATAGGGAACCAGCATACTAAAGGGAAAGAACCATGACTCTGGAGTCTCAAGGACACAAGAGTTCAAATATTGTCATTCATGATAGCTTCCTTTGTACCCTTGGACAAATCCTTTTGGTCTCTCTTTTTAATGACAAGGAAACTGAAGCCCAGAAAAGGAAAGAAGTCCTTAATTAAGGTCACATAACTAGTAAATAGCAAAACTGAAATTTAAATCAAGATTTTTTGACTCCAAATCCAATGCTACAGCACTGTCTCTGAGAGAAAGATTCGTATTTTTAAGAGATGGTGACACAGCAAGGATGTCACTATCAGATTTTTTTTTTCTAAGACAAAATTGTATTTTCTCTTTGTGCTTTTATGTATTTAATCCTCCACTTAGTAATTGTAGCTAACTTTTGTGTTACTTTTGTATAAGAGGCCCATGTGTGGAGTGAAAGCCCAAAGTACATTTTAGGGCAAGTTTCACTTACTTGGTTCATTGGCCACACTTGGAAGACTGGAAAATTTTACTGCATACTACCACCCAGGGACCTGTCATCAATTTCCTTTGCAAAATCCACAGTTCACAAAGTTCCACTAAGAAAAATGTTTAATTTTAAATCAAAGGAAACAAAAATATCTTTAGAACTGATGGAAGATATTAGTATCCATCAATGAGAACTACTTCAGAGATCAATAGCCTCAATGCCTTATGGTCTTTCACAAGGAAGATTCCCCAGCAAACTTCGCCTCTCATGGTTCATAGCATGTGGAAGGTTTTGGCTCTCCCTAGCACCTTGTTGAGAGACTAACTTTCATGCCTCTTACCCTTCTCTACATCTTCCAAACTGGTGATATCTTTTATGTCTGATTTTTCTCCTGCCAAATATGTCTTCTGGATGACTCTATCTGAAGTTCTTTTAAAAAGGGGCAGAAGAGGAATCATATGTTATGATTAATATTAAACATCAATACAAGTAAATAATTTGATGCAAAATTGTCATTTACAAAAAAAAATAAGATATTTCAACCTCCCAAATGTCACTGGGGTTCTTTCTTCCAAGTGTAAATCATTTTTTTTTGTTCTTTCATTCCTATTAACATTTTAAAATATTATTCTTTCTTCTATCTTTTTAGTAGTTATTTTTAATACTTATCATTCACCTGAAATTCACTATGGCATATATAGTAAGATATGTGTCTGTATTCATTCCTTTCTGAATTACTGATCAATTTATCCAACTACATTTGTTAAATATTGAACTTTTTCGTAGTTTGCATCTTCTCAGAATTTAACAAACCATAATCATTTGGATATATTTTAAATGTCTGATTTCTCTATTATAATCTATTTATCAATTTCTCTATATTTTGCTCCATATCTGATTGTCTGAAGAACAACCACTGCACAATATTTTTTACAGTCTATGAGAAAACTTTTATCCACCTTTTAAAAAGAAACCATTATCCATTTTCTCAATCTTATCATTTAAAGAAATCCATTATTATTTTATTGGTATTGTATTAAATATGTGAAGTTATTTGGGGATTATTTAAATGTTTACTATTTTAATTTGACCCATCAAATAACATCAAATGATTCTCCCATTATTTTGGTCTCTCTTTATGTCAGGCAATATCATTTTCCAAGTTATTACACAGATCGCCTGCATTTCTAGTTGAGCTAATTGCAAGATAATTGTTGACATTTGTTTCTATTATAAATGTTATTTTGTTTACCTTTACTGGTAATAAATAAAAATTTGGATGAGTTCTGCAATTTAAATTTATGTCTTGTTACTACTAATTCTTTGTAGCTCCCAAAGGGAGCTTGATCTGTTTATTCTTTTTCCAGTTAAAATAGATAGTATTTATCTTAATACAACAGAGGGGGTTATTTCAGAATTTCCCTGACATAGCAGCATTAATGTTAAAATGTTTACCAAAGCAGTATATCTCTATTCCAAACCTTTCACTGATGCTATGTTAGGCCTCATGAAAAATTCATGAAGCCAAGAACTCACATTTTCTCTTCTCATTTTTGAATACACCTTCATTATCAACTTCATTCAATGACTCCATTGACTGAAAAATAACCAGGAAATAATGTTCACACAAGAGATTTTAATCACTAACTTTAAAACATCTCTTAGATTGTTGTAGACATATTTCTACCGCTTTTTGTGATCATTCTGAGGGTTACAAGGTCCACACTCAACAAATAATCATATAGTTATGCTCATGATCAAGTAATGAATGGCTAAGGCTGGAAAGTGACTCTTGGTTTTGGGTGCAAGGAGAAATAATCATTACAAGTGGAAACCAAGAAAAGGTCTTATTACTTTTTAGTTTCATTATGTTTTCAATTAAACTATTGTTTGAAAAAAAATCTTATTCACAAAGGCAAAAAATAAAAATGAAAATACAGGCACGAAGAGATTTAATGATTCTTTTCATCTTAGGATGAGTTTTCTAGCTCCTATTCCAGATGAAGACCCCAATAGGAAGTCAGAGCATTGGGCTTAGAATAGGGAAGACCTGACCTTAATTCCTGCCTTAGATACTTATTAACTGTGTGACCCTGGAAAAGTCTGTTAAATGCTTTCAGCCTCAGTTCCCTTACCTGTAAAATAGGAATAATATCACCTACCTCACAGGATTTTTTGAGGATCAAATGATTTAATATGTAACATATTTTGCAAATCTGAAAGTGCTGAATGCATGTCTATCATCATTATTTTTGTAAATATTTTATGAGATTTTTTTCTTTTTCCTTTAAGATTCTAAACAATAGTAATAACTAGAAATTCTGATATCCAGAACAAATGATTTAAAAATATTCAAGAAGGAGAGGTAGTAAATGGAACAGAGTAACTGAGTGGAGAAGTATGCCTTCTGCTAGCTTCCTTTTTTTAAACCAATTATTCTTTGTAAATAATGGCTGAACTCCATTTCTATTGTATTAGAGAATAAGTTCCATTGCCATAGAAATTTCATCATCTCTTTCCAAACTCAGTACTCCCCCAGTCCTTGAACACAACATCACAGGAAGCCATGAATTGGCTTTTAGGATGATTATCATATTGTGAACATTTCTTCACACTTATTTCACTATAGTAAAATAATATAACAATGCAGTTAGTGGGATTAGTCACTATTCACCTCTAAAATTATGTCCTCCCTAAGGTCTCAGAATCTACATTCCCAGCACTCATATGGAGTGAAAAGTCTTCACACACTTAAACAAACAATCATATTCCTATCCTGTAGATGTTTTCACTGACATTGTTTTGGCTTAATTTTAAGAAAAAATAGTAGGTTATTGAGGTCAGTATCTATAATTTACAAAAAAGAAATCTTGCTTTAGAAACCTTTTTTTTTCCTTCATGGTTATTCATAATAACTTTTTAAAGACAGCAACTTACTATAATGCACTTGCCCCCATCTTGAATATCAATGTCACTTCTCTCACTCTTTTTAAAATCAAGAATTTCTACTTTTGCTTTCTTTCATTTTCCTTTGCAGATGAAAACTGAGGCTTACAGATATTACCTTAAAACACCTGTCCATTTCACACACAGTATCCTTCCATAATGATGACCTGTCATCAAACAATACATCACATAACTACAAGAGAAATCACCTGCTTAGCGTTTTGCTCATAAACTTGGTAATAACCAAACAGTAGATTCTATGAATCCCGTGCACAGTACTTAATCCACTTGAAACCAGGCACCATTTTATAGCTTTTCATTCTTGAAATGCTTCATGGAGTGTCTCACAGATATAACAAGTACTAGATAAGGATTTGTAAAATGAATGAGTGAATTGAATTGAGTATGTGTACATTAAGAATGTATTGTGTCCAGAACACTTTCTTCAGCACTGGAGAAATTTAAGGAATACATAATTTGTGAATGAATGAATTAATGAATGAGTGAGTAAATTAAATGAATGAAACATGTTCAGCATCATGACACTTAATGTCTTCCTATAAAACCCAGGCATTCTACAGTTGTTGAACTGAATTGAATTACCCAAAATAATCTTAGAATAGTGTTCTTTCCTACTTAATTTAACTTTAAGGCGGAATGTTAATGAGTTAGCAAGTATTTAATGGTGGCCAACTAGATCTGAAAGGCCTGAACACAGTGCTATTTTCCCCCTAAAACTGTCCCATCAGAAAAATTGTATTATGCTATTTCCAAAAATACTATTCTTAAAATTAATTTTCAAGTCAATAGTGCTCAACTGGTCTCAGTTGACCAAAGTTTTTTCTAATATTCTGTATTTTGCTTCTATCCCATTTAATGTTGCTGTTGACATTTCTCTCACTTTTATGGTTTTTGCACATGCTAAATTCAGAAAGGTTAAATACACAAAAATTACATTTATTTTCATAGTTCTAGAAAAGAGATTCAATTACTTAAGATATGCAAGTATAAACTATGTTAACTTAAAATAGAATAGTTAATGTGAATTTCTGATGAAATAACAAAATAATACAAAACCCAGAATTAAAATTTATTCCAGTGGGGAAAGTACAGAATATTGTTATCTTTCTCAATGATTACCCTCCTAAAATTTGACTTTGTATTTCTTCTAGGATCTATGATTTCATTGTGACAAGTACTCCTTCTGGCCTCATAGATAAAAATTGCAATGCCTCTTTACTTTATTAGACAATCTTGGAGACTTGCTGTGACTATATAAATTTAGCACTTGGATACCAAACTTCTGTAATTGTTGTCTTTACACTTAACCTAGTCTGCTCTGTTTCCACATTCAATGCTTTTCCTTTTTGGAAAATGTCCTACCAGAGCTTGCCTTCCAGGAGGCAATTATCATGATGAGAGATCACAGCAGGACTTTAACAGAAGATATAGGAAGAAAGAGAGAAAAAAAATGACTGTCTCTGATAGTAATTCATATTTGGAAAGAAAAAAAGGTTTTAGTGTACATGCATAATAAATAATTAACTGAATATATTTTGGGGCCATTGGCAACAGTTCTTCTCAGCAATGCCTACAATTAGGAATTACTTTCCTACATTCCTAAGTTTAAAAAATGGGATATAATTTGGGGCATAAAGCACTTTGTTTCTCAGTTCTTGCCTGTTTTGAACATGAAAGAATTCACAGGAATTCAAACTTTATGTTGAATGTTTATCAATCTAAGGCAATTAAGAAAATATTTTCAGACTTGATATCAATCAATCCATCAATTACTAAATACTTATTAAGGATTTAGTAGTCAAAGATACAAACATAAAAATTAACCCATGATCTTGAAGGTGTTTATGTTCTATGAGGACAAACAACATGTAAATTATAGGTAGGTTAAAAAATACTCAAAATAAATATGAGATAATTTGGTAAGGGGGAAAGCACTAGAAGCCATAGGGGAATCAGGAAAAGTAGTAGATTTGCTTGAGTAAAGCTTTAAAAGAAACTTAGCGTTCTTAACTGTAAAAGCCAGGTGCATTTCAGATATGGAGGATGCATGCAAAAGGAAGGAGAGTGGAGATGTACAGCATATCAGTAGGAGCACAAAGACAAATCGGAATGTACCAGAAAGTGTATGCAAATAATATTTAATAAAACTAAAATGAGAGATTGCAACTAGGTTGTAATGCACTTTAAATACTAAATAGAGATATTTATATTTGATTTTAGAGATATTATGGAATCACTGGAGTTTGAGTAGTGCAATGATATTGTCAGGACTCCTTTTGGGGGAAAAAATAAATTTAGATGCTATAGATTGGAAAGTAAGGCATATGCCTCAATAGGATTAAAGAACAGATCTATGATGTTATTGAAATAGGCAATTTTGTTTTGAGAAAACTGTCTACCAATTTAAGGAAACAGTGTGGAATTGATGGCTCACCTGGCTCTGAGAATAGTTCTCTATCCACCACACAACATCGTTTCTTGTGTATGTATAGATGTACATGTATATTTTCAATCAAGGGCCAGGAAAGTGTCTAGTAAAAAATACTGTTATTGTTTTCATCAATTTGTTTATTTGGGTCTGAACTTGACATTTCATGAATGTGGACATTTTGAGTTTGAGCTCTTGACCTATAGCACTGAAAGAAAAAATAACTTGCCCATTATCACAGAGCTATTATCTGTCAGAAACATGACTTTAACTCATCTTCTTGGCTCCAAGACTAGTTCCCTACCCACTAAGAAAAAAAGAGTCAAACCCAAACCCCGAAAAACTCCACTAGTAATACTGAAAAATTTGGCAAGGTGAGAGGAGAGATATTTTCTTAGTACTTAAGATCACACTAATATTTTATAAAATATTTGGACCTGCAAAACTAGTTACATAAATTAGAAGCTAATGTAAATTTGATCTTCTTTCTTTTAGTTTCTAAAATTATTGAGTTTTGTTGAAAATCTTACTCATACAGATAGATCTTTTTGCTTGATTTAGTAATAAATTACATTTTTGTTTTACATTTGATTGTTTTCTTCACAAAAACTCCAATTTTATTTGTTGAATTGTTTTTAAATTACGTAAAGTGCCAATACAATGTTAGATATGGAGTCAGGAAGACCTGAGTTTAAATCCAGACTCAAACACTTACTTGACCCTAGATAAGTCACTTAAACTTTGTCTGTTTCAGTTTCCTCATCTATAAAATGAAGACAACATAGGGTTCTTGTGAGGCTCAAATGAGATAATTGTAAAGCATTTACCACAATGCCTTACACATACCTAGTACTATATCAATCTTAATTGCTGTTGTTGTTGTTATATTAATTTATCAACCACATGGAAACAAACAGCTGAAGTGAATTCCAATGAATGAAATTATATTGTTCAACTTAACTTGTCTTAAACACATACTTAAATCCTAGTCATTCCATATTCATCAAGGATATGGGGATTTTGATTTTAACTATCGTTCTTGTTATCCCTTTGTTTCTACTTGATTCTCCCAATTCTAGATCATTCTAAATGACTTATATAGATTACATAAGATTTTAGATCTATAAAGTATTTTGGGTGACAATTAATGTGAGTAAAAGTACTAGCTAGTCAGAAATATATAATTTCATCCTGTAATCCTTAATGTTATTTAAGATTTTGAAAGTGGTTTATTTTTCCAATAAATTAGAACACCAGGAGCCCAGTTGTCTAGAGAGATGATTTTATGACATGTCCATCTCCATCAGGCTCAAGAGACAATTGATTAAGTAAAAGAACCTATTCGTTTACTGCATTGAGAAAATAACATTATTATTTTTTTTCAATTGCAAAGGTTTTTCATTTTTAAATGTTTAGGACATCTGTAATCCTAAAAGGTAAATAGCTTTTGACTTGAACATTTGTTTTCTTTATTATACTAGGATAAGATATTATATGTTAAGAGATATTTTATGTAATATATATATATATATTCACATTTAATATTTATGAGTTTCTATTTTTTTTTCTTTTTGGAGGGGGTAAGGTAGGGCAATTGGGGTTTAGGGACCTGCCCAAGGTCACATGGCCAGTTTTGTGTTTTGTGTCTGAGGCTGGATTTGAACTTGGGTCTTCCTGACTCCAGGGCCAGTGCTCTATTCACTCTGCCACCTACCCACCCCCAGCTTTTAACATTTATCGTTTGAAACATTTTCCTTTAATAATCTGGATGAATCAAGTAGATGTTGATCCACCCCAAGGTTTTGGCAAATTACTGTGTAAAGCCTGATAAGAATCTTATCTATCTGTCTATCTATCTATCTATCTATCTACCTGTCTGTATCTATCTACATGTATCTATATCCATATATTGTACATATGTATGTTTATATGTGTAAGACATATGTACATATGTATATATGTGTGAGATATATATATGTGTGTATATCAGTATTTTACTTCCATAGAACCAATGAGACCTGATTACCAGTGTGCCAAATTAATATGAAAGTAGAAAAGGAATCCAGCAGAGCTATATGGTCTATGGCTCACTTTGGCTACATGTAGATAATCTAGGGAATTTGTAAGTGATGATGGATTTCAATATTTATCAAGAGAATAATACATACCTGATGAAATATTAGATCCATTAATACATCAAAAATGTATAAAAATGGTTGAAATATTTTAGAAGGATAATACCTAGTTATCACAGTACATTAGAAAGCTGGATACTGAATTAGAAAGATCTGAATTCAAATAGTGACTCAGTTATTTAAAAGCTGCATGACCATGGATACATTAACTTACCTCTATCTAAAACATAAAAGTTTGTCCTGCATGCATTTTCCCCACTTGGGAATGCCTACTGTTACATATTAAATCAGACTACTAATTCTACTAAACATGGAAATCTGCACAGATATGTTTGTTTGTTTTTTAAGGGATATACAGACACTGGTAAGATTATTGTTCTTTACTATAGAAAATAATATGCATGAGTGAGCAAATCTGCCTTCAGAGTCCTGCATAGTGTTCGTTATAGTCCAGTCCTTGTTAGGATTTCACCAGAGCCTACCAGAAAGTTGTTTCATTTATGAGCTTGCATCATTTATGTCACTTCACTTCATACTGATACCCTCAGATCCCAATAAGTGGTAGTTGCTCATTACTAATACTTTAATCTGTCCTCCATTGATTTTATTATTCTTTTATCTGCCATTTCTCTCCCTGCACTTCTCATATTTCAATAGATGGTGCTTTTTTGCACAGCTGTCACTAGCAATTTTAGTATCCTGAACAACTAATGCAGAACATACACTAAAATTAAAATTATTGATTATTAATTATTGATTAAAATAATATAAGAAATAATAAAAAACACACTAAGCTGAGCAGAAGTAATTATTATAATTGTGTAAGGGTGTAAGTTCTTGAAAATTTACATTATGGTTGTTGTCCTACTTTATTCTTGCTAACTAGGCACTAAATTCAGTTACTTTTCTATTAGTGGTTGTATTCCTTCCTTCCTTCCTTGTTATGCACAGACCAATAGTGCTAAACCTGTTCAAATTTAGCAAATTTGAACCTCAGAAAACAAAACTGCAGGTTATCACTAAACTCTTGAAGTATTTCCATTTTGATAAGACATGTTAGTTTGAGCTTTAATGGCATAGCCTTTAACAAACTATGATTATTTCCATGTGATAAGGAAATGAATGAGTAACACTTTAGCGTAAATCTTTAGGGTTAAGAAAAATCTTAGAAAGGTTGGAATTGACTTTTGGCAAGTAAAGATTATAAAATTATAAAAGAAAACCATATCACCAAGGATTATGATAGCTAGCATTTAAATTCATAGAAGGAATTATGTCAGATATTAAAGTGTTCAGATCACTTAGATCAGGGAAACAAGTTAGAGAAATGAGAATTTTTATAAAACATAAAAGGTCCTGCTTTGTACAAAGTTTCTGATATAGAAGGTTTATACACACAAATAACTTTGAAACCCCAGTATCTGATAAAGGAGCTATAGATATGCACATATACACACATCTATAAATATATACATATAAATATATATTATATACACATATAATTTACACATAAAATATACATGCACAACATGTATGTCTACACATATTCATATATCCACATTGACATATGTATATGTATGTGTGAGTATATACATACATACATACATATATATGGATGTAAAACTAGAGCTAGAAGAAAGAGAGATGTTGTTGGAACTATAGATTTAGATAAAGTTAGAGAAAGAAAAAAGAAAGATTTAGACACATTTATATAGTTTTACAAAACATATGCACAGTCATTTTTGTTAATCTGCTTGTTTTAAAAATGTGAATATGTTCTAAAGTGATTGATATTTTAGGGAAATCTGAATATAACATGAATTTCACATTTCCTTATGTGTTATTTTATCAACAAGAAACATCAAACTGTTATTTATTGGGCATGGTTGGATAATACCACTTTCCTATACCTCACAACCTGCAACCTGTTTCCCATACTCATTTCCATAAGAAAAGTTCAGGCCTTTTGTAAGGTGAGGTGTCATATTCTGAGTATTACCTCTTCCCAGAGTAGCTGCACATAGGCTACCCTGCCTCCACATAGCTGTCAGTTTTGACACTGTAGGACCTCATGGGAACAAGGTAACTGCCTCAGAAGCAGTTTTAGGACATTGCCTTTATTGTGGTATTTATGTATTTTTTTTTACTCATTAAAGATGTATAAAATGGTACTACCATTTTTATTAGATTCCTATCTTATTTTTATGTCATGGACAAAGTTTTTGAATGTTGTACCCTTAACTCCATTTTTCCCATAATCCCTGTGATGTTTATTGATTGATTTTGCACAAAGATTTTTAGAAATACATGATATTTTATAGTAGAACTGACTATATTTGTATGTCTATGTGTATTTCACTATATTTTTTTCTTTTGCATTATATATTGTTTTAAATTATTTAATAAAATATTTCTAAAGAGATTTTAGTATTTTATTTAATTATGGAATACAAAAATATAGTTAGCACTTATAAAATGTTCTTTATTTTTATGTATTTTAATACTTAATTCAAAAATCCTAATGGAATTTCTCCATCACCCACTGTAATTGATATATGAAATTTAATATAAAGTATGCAGTATAAGGTAGTGAATCAATTCTGGGGAATTTTAGCTTTTATATTCAACTCAGAATGAATACTCTCAAAGAAAATAGGACTAATTTAACCTTTAATTAATTTTACCCATAAAAAACACAGAAATCAGGGAAACATGACATAAAATTTTATCTATTGGCAATTTGAGGCTTGACTTCCATGCTTTCCCCCCAAAACAAACAAACAAACAAACAAACAAAAACAGGAAGGCTTGTAAAGAGGTTTGTTGCTGGTTCTAGGAACAACAATATAAGCAAAGAGAAAGTTTTTACAGGTCAGTAGACCAAACACCTCATTTCCTAAAATTTATTTTAACCACAAATTCTAGACTCTGCTTCAGGTACAGGCATATCCAGTTTAACATAATTTTGTGGGGAGTTTTCATTTGGGAATTTTTCAAAGAAAGTCTCTAAAGCTACTTATTTCTTCCTTACTCTTCTTTTTTTTTAACCTCATTTGTTTGTTCACCTCCCTGTAAATGACCTTTTCAAAACCTTTCTATTTGTGGAATATAATATTTCACTGAAGACCTCTCTATTAGATTAGTATTACAATATTTTCCAGAAAATTAAGGTGCTACCAGTGATCTATAGATATTAACCTCCACCACAGAAAAACAATAATATGGCAAATAGGGTCAAATATGTTAACTGTTGGACATTATAAGGAAATGTTTCATAGGCAAAAGGTGAGGTAAAATTTCCCTTGCAAACATGAGTAAAAGACAAAATTTAAAGCGTATTAGCAGTAAGTATAGAAAAAAAAATACTCTTAAGCCTCTTTTAATGGATGTGAATTTTTTTAAAGTGTTATCTTTTTTTTACATCATTAAAACAGATGGTACAGACACAAACAGATTACAGTATAGGTGTCATTAAATTTCAGGTTTTTGAAAGCATTAACTATATGCTATTCAATTTTGATTCACAGAAGTGCCAGCTCAATACCTTGTGTGAAAATTTAATGAGACATTCTAATTAAAGGATGTAAGGATAGGGTAGTTCAGAGTCAAGTTCCAAACACCAGTCTTGTCCAGATAGCAATCTGTAGACAAGCAATAGGAAGGAGCACCTAGACTGGGCTAGGTTGAGTAGTTCAACAATTTCAATTAGTAGCCAAGAGATTAAGGCAGATTGTTAGGGAAGATTGCAATGGTGAACCTGAGGATTCTTGGGATACTCATGCTGTATTGTGAGTAAATGGTTGATTAATCTTCTTATTCCTATTAAATTTATCAAATAAGTTTCACCTGTCACTGACACAATTTCTACTAAAGAAATAGTATCATTTTAGCTATTTAATTGGGAATTTTAAAACATTTATTCCTCACTACTCACAAAAATATTAACTGATGTAAGTTTTTTAAAATTAATTGGGCTGGTTGTTTTCTATTTATTTCCAGAATCACCGAGATAATATTTATCGTTTTAGGAGACACATTATTAAAGCTACATATACTGGAGCCTTAATGTGTGAATAGTAAATTTCATATGATGATTCTCAGGGGAATAAAGATTATCTTCAGGATTTTGAGAAATGACATTAATTACACATTTGATTAATGGATTGATGTCAGCCTAAAAAGAAGTCTCTGGTAGTTTGCCTAGAGCTGAGAGCTAGATCCTGTCCTGTTCAATATTTTTATCAGTGAGTTGAATGAAGACATAAATTATAGACTTCAAACTGGCAGGTAACACAAGCTAAGAAATATAGTTAATTCAATGGAGTAAAGAAATAGTTTCCAAAACTACCCACAAAAGATTTGAAAAAAAAAAATGGTATGAATCACTTTGCATGGTAACATACACCTATAGAACCTGCATTTAGGGAATCTGAGGTTGGTGGATAACTAGAATTCAGGAGTACTGAGATATAGTAAGGCTTCAAGGAGGAAAGGAAGAAAGGAAGAGAGTAAAGCAAAGACACAAAAAAGGGAAACAACAAAGAAAAAGAAATAAAGAACTTGTTATAGAAATTGAGTCTGGATTTATATTAACTGGGGGTTTGACAAATGGTCTGTCATATCATATAAGATGGTGTCAACCATGTGGAAGTCACTTAGGGCCAGGCCTCCGTCTAGAGGACTGGTGTATTCAGAGACATTCTGTGTTGGTATGCAATGTAGTTGATTGCAGTCTTTCTCATTTGACTGCATATGGAAAACTATCTGCATCTTTAAATCTGCCTAACCATAAAAAATGGGGAGGGGGAGCTTTGCAAGCATTCTATTTAAAGATAAAGGGCTATTTCACTTCACTTCTAGTTGTAAGAGGGGGAAGGCTTAAGGACCACCTCCTCATCTCCCCTTTATACCTTGTGTCTCATAGAAACAGGTCTGGGGTTTTGGTCTTTATCCCCATTCTTTCTGATTTTAGGTAGAGTGAATGGTTTCTCCAGGGAGTTCATGCCACGGGGTGGTAGGAGTCCTGGAATCAAGGCATCCAGCCCAGGATTAAATTCTTGAGTAGCAAAGGTCTGCAACACTAATCCAGGTTTTGAACTTGAAATCAGTAGGACTAACGATCTATAGGAAATAAGCTAAACTGTGATACTAATCTGTCTCCTATTTCCAGAGACTAAAGAAGTGATGGTGGCAGGATAGGCAGAGAGAGGAATTCATTAAGTGTTTATGTCCCCAGTGTGTTGGAGGAAATATTAGAATATTTATTCATGCTCTATTTTTGAAAGAAATATGCCTTTGAAAAGATAATCCAATGTTAAGTAGTTAAATAGAACTGTATCAATAATCACTGGGTCCCTAAAATGAGCCCCCAAATCACTAGGGGCTCAAATTAGTTAGCAAAGGAGAGATCATTCACAAAGACATTCAAATTACTGGATATAGAATTGTAACAGACTTGGCCCTGACAGAGTTGGGTCAGAGTCAACCCATTTTATATTAGCATGATGTGATTTTTTTTGAGGCTTCAAAATTCATTTAAAAGAATACTTAAAATCTAACTGTGAAAAATTAAATAATGTGATATTGATACATGGATAGCTAGCAACATCTATGATTTGATGGGTTTTCTAGCCTTTATCTTTGGTTTAGACAGCTTCTGAATCTTTTTTATCTTTTTAAACTCATGTATAGAAAGTTCTTCTCTTTAATGACCAAAAGTAATATATAACTGATTCTTTACCATGCAACAAAGAGGACAGATAGCTGGATGATAAACTCAAGGATTACTTCTGATTTTATAAATGTATATGTATACATATGTAGAAAAGATGTACATATAAACACACATATATACATATTACTATATATATCATGTACTAAAATGATTAATCATTCAATACTGGGCTTTATGTTAAGACTAGTTAACAAAAACTTTCAGATTGTGATTTTTAGTATATCAACAAACTTGCTTAATGTCTTTTTCTAATTCAGTGCATGTTCTCTCTGAATAAATTTACCTTATTCATTATACTTTCATTTCTCTTAAAGATAAGCTTGTCTACATTACCTAATTCCCCATCATTGTCTCTATTGTTATTTTCTACCCTTTTCATTTGTTTTCCTTTCAGCCTGTAGGCTCTTTACTCTTTATTTTGTTATCAGTCCCAACATTTTCAGGATTACTATCCACCATACTATCTGATTTATCATTCAGCTTGCTCCCTTATTATCAGGCAAGGCATTATTAGTTTCATTGTTCTGTTTCTCCTGGCTTACATATTTAATAGGATCAGATAACTCTCCTCATTTTTTTTTCTTTTCCTTCTCCAAATGAGACTCCACTGTGCCCTCCTCTGGGAAACTTTTGTTACTTAGTAATTCTCTTCATTAGTTTTTAAACTATCTTGAAAAAAATCTTTGAAATATAATATATACATACATACCTATATGTACAGGAATCTATATTTTGTGTCTGGATGCTTGGTCCCCTAAATACTGACCACCTATTAATAGAAGACTAAAATTGGAATACCATTTCTATTTCATCTTATTAAATTGCATTTGTACAATAAGACAGATTCCATTAGGTGTGCAGACAGCCTCTTTTGCATAATAACTTTTAGCATAAACAAAACTTGTAGTTTAGAACTTTAAAATTTTGATTAACCCAAAATATTTATTTTCTCATCTCAGTTCATTAGGATATTTCTTGTTTAACCATTCTTGTCAATAGAATATTTTTCAGCTAACATCCATTAACCTTCTAGTCATTTGAAATTGGGGGTATAATATATGATCCTTCACCCATTTGGCAGTAGGCAGGAAAGTGAGACCCAACAAATCATGTCAACTAGATTGAGAAGGCAGATTTGTATTTTTTTAATGATACACAGCTCTTTTCATTAAAAACTGAGTTGTTCAAGGAAAAGAAGGGACATTTCCACTGACCTTCAGGTCTAGCAGAGATTAAAATGTATAACACAGATGTTGCCTAATTCTCAAGTGAACAGAACTAACCTAATGCTAAATCTGTGCATGTGATTTAATGACCACAAATTGTTGACTGGTCTTAAAACCACAAGTCTTCTGGGTTCTCTTGTTCTCTATCTTGATGTTTTCCTTTGTAATTAATTAGGAAAGCAGAGATTTTGGGGCCCTGGCCAACTTTTTCCTTCTTCCTGGACTACAGAATAGGAGACTTTCCTTTCACTCTGGTCTACATTCAATGAAATACTTTTAGAGGTTGGAGAGATGACCAATCTTTCTTCTTAATGCTATCTAAATGGATGGTTATGTCTCATAATTCTTGGGGCTGAGGGTATGGAAAGGCTAACATATAACTTATATATCAAAGTAGAATTTACTAAAGGATATAGCATGGATGGCCAATTTGTAAGATGGATGTGTTGGGATGTGACTTTCCATGACATTCTTTTGAAGTCCTTGTTTATCTCCTTTGCTTATCAGTTCCCATCAGTGTGGAAGGCAGGCAACAGAGTTCTCTTCAGGACTTCTTTTGACAGATAGTTTTTCAGTAGCAGGTGAATCTTTGACAGAGTACAATTTGAAGCTAAGATGCTCTGGTTCATTTATAGAAAAGGGGGCCATCTCTTACAGTCACTTATCAACCGAGTTTTGCTTCATGATTGTTCTCAGTGGTTTGGGAATACTTATCAAACAGGGTACACATGGCTAGACCCTCTGGAAGACATTTCTGAAATAGCAATTGGTCTTTCTGACAATTTATCTTTGACACACATTTGAGATCCTTATCAACTTCAAATAGCTGTTATATATGGAGGAGAGGATTATAATGGGCACTTTCTCAGAATTGGTCTAAAGATGATATACCTTTAGAAATTTTCATATGCAGTTTATTTCTCAATGCCAGAGGACTATCCTATTTAGGTAAAAATAGTTATCCTGAGAACAAGCTTGGAAGAAGGTGTCATTATCTGAATTAAGAAGCTAATACACTCAGCATCTTGAAAAATAAAATTACAAAAAACAAAACAAGAATTTTTAGCATCCAAAAAAAAAAGTAATGCAAAATTCTAATTCAAAGTAAACAATTTGACATGCAAGCAAAATGACTTACAACTACTTATGCTTAATGCAAATATTTCTTCACCTTAGGAAAGGAGTCTCCCAAAATCCTATTTAAACTTGCAATTTCAATAAACATGAATTTTCTGCAAGAGCTTATCACATTACTTAGTCTTATCTATGTTGAAAGAAATGAACAAATAAGTTAACATCTTCAACCACAAAATGGGTTATAACAGTTGAATCATAAAGTGAGTCACAGCAATCATAAAGGCAAAGGAGGAGACCACATAGGACATAGTTTGTCTCTCTCCTGAAAGCTAAGGACCTCCATTTTCTTCATTCTTTTCTAATGGGTGGAATAGGCAGCTAGGTGGCACAGTGGATAGAGTTGGGCTTGGAGTCTGGTAGATTTATCTTCCTACCTTCAAATTTGAGATTCAGGCACTTAGCACCTGTGTGATCCTGGGCAAGTCATTTAACCCTGTTTGGCTTAGTTTCCTCATTTGTAAAATTAGCTTGAAAAGGATATGCTAAACCAGTCTAGTATCTTTGCCAAGAAAACTTCAAATGGGGTCATGAAAGTCCAGATATGACTTTAAATGACTGAACAACAACAAAAATGCGTAAAATAGCAATTTTACTCTTCTCATCTGTTCATGTCTATTAGCTCCATTTAAAGCATTGTCTCAGATGGAAATTCATTGGTGATGCATTCATCTCCTCTTTTCAGATATACCTTTATGTATCACATCTTTAGAGTTTCTGATAAGAATTGCCAGATTCATTGTTAGCCAATGCCTCAGAAGATGCCACAAGGTTTAACCTTCAAAAGATATGGAGTGAATAAATTTTGTTAATATGATGTTCTTCCACAAGTAATTTAAGGAAATAGAAATCTGACCCACTGAAAAATCACTCAGAAGACTTCAATATGCTGGAGTTGCTCAGACAAATATTTTTAAACTAATGTAAAAGCAAAGTTGAAATTAAGGGTACACATTACTCCATAGTTAAAATAGTGAAATGTTTGATATTCACAAGTTAATGACAATAGCATACCAAGTCTAATTATTTCAGATGTCATAAAGCTGATGTAGAACACAGTGACCTGAAACTAATCATTATTGCAATTGCCTATTCTGACTCCTATTTATCACATAACTGTTGATTTGGTGATTGATTTTTCTATTCACAAATTAACCACAGACTTATTCCTTACCAAAACACTTGTTCCCACTTGCAGTGGGTATTTGAGTTGGCTCCTGGGACTTCTCTTTCCTATCTGTTGCCCTATTTTTTGGACTTCAGCCCAACTGGTGCTTTACAGATCTGATGATCTGAATTATAAAATGACTAAGCTGAAAATGAGAAAGGGATCAAAAACCTCTCCCCACCACTCTCCCTTTCTCACTCCCCCAGCTTGAACTTTCTCCCAATTATTTACTCCAGTTCCTGACTTCACAAGGGGAGTGTATTTTTTTCTAGTAATATACAGTTTTTAAATATTAAAGTGATTTTGATAGGATTTTTATGTTTATAAATGACTATATTATACAAGCAAAACTTTGAACAAACTAGACTAGGTCAATTTGGGTTTAATCCACAGTGTCAATAATGAACACACAGATTAGGATGCTATGGGTAAAAAGACCTGGGACATTTTCTTTGCTCTGCCGTTGCCTCACTATGATCTTTGGTAAAATCACTTCATTTCTCTAGGCTTCAGTTTCCTTACATATGTAACAGTGACTACTTTGGTCCACACTGATTGAAGGCCAGAAGTGTTATTTTTCACCTTCTCCCAGTATTCTTCAGTTCCTTTAAGTGAATTTAGGGGATATCCAGTCTCTCTGCCATTGATTCTAGATTCTGCTGATGCTATTCCCCTATTTGTAAAAGCCCCTTGTACCCTAGTTTCATGTAGTCACTTTATAATCAGATTAGTTTTACAAAGGGATACTTATTTCAAATGAATATTGCAAAATAGCAAAAATGAATATTTAAGCATTCCACAACCCCTCCTTCCAACACCAGGTAGCATAATTTCCCCCTTCCTCCATCCCAAAATCTAAGGAGATAAAGGGGTATTATTTTTACAACTTAGTTCAGTTCCTATATGAGTCCCACCAAATTCCAAAGTCCAAAGTCCTCTTTGGGCTCAAGGCCAAGTCACCCTGGCTTCTCACATCTTTACTGGACTAATTTCCACATCTGGCCTGGAATCTTGCCTCCAAAGTCTCCATAGCTGGAGTTCAGGTTTGGTGGGGATACCACCAGCTGCATCTAGAACAGAAAAGGACAAGTAAAACAGACCTGAATAAACCCCCAAGTCCTTTTCTTGGGGTCAAAGAGCCAAAAGGACAGAGAAGGTAGTCCTCCCTATCCCTTGGTTTAGTTCCTGGGGCCCATGTTGTGGATGAATAGGACCTTTACTCCCACTGGATGCAGTTGGACTGATGAAAGAGACTGTACCAGACTGGTAGTCTTACAGACACAATTTGTTCTGGATACAAAAACTGTGAAAAGAGGCAACTCCCATCCAAGTGGTAGTAGAATGCTAAATGTCTTCCCTGGAAATATAGAATCTGGTTTCTCCCAAGTGGATGCCTTCAGGTTAGATGATCTGGGCATATGCAAAGTAAAGAGCAAAGTTTTGGGACTACATAGGCAGACCTATCAAGTTCTATTTTTTTATTTTTTGCTTTACTACACATTGAAAGCAAAGTTTAGTTATGTTAATTTACATTTAGAGTATAGATAGCTAGGTGTTATGATGTGATATGACTCATTCTATGGCTATTGTATCCAAATGATTTATTTTTGCAGGTCTTACATTTTGCCCTAATTCTTTTTTTTTCTTTTTTTCTTTTCTTTTTTTTTTTGGAGGGCAATTGGGGTTAAGTAACTTGCCCAAGGTCACATGGCTAGGTTTTTTGTTTGTGTATGTGTTAAGTGTCTGAGGCCCGGATCCGAACTCAGGTCCTTCTGACTCCAGGGCCGACGCTCTACTCACTGCGGCACCTAGCCACCCCACATTTTGCCCTAATTCTGTAGCTTATACTGAGAGATAATGTTGCACTTGTTTATTTATTTCTTTTATGTGTATTTCAGAGACTTTAAAATGCATGCTACGATAAAAGAGAGAGAGATAGTAAAAAAAATAAAATAACATTGGATTAATTATGTGTAATAAGATGAGAACCTACAGATATTTTTGAAAATGAAAAAAAAAATGTGCCACCTTCCTCTCAAATTGAATGTTACCCAACCCGATTTCTATCTCCCACTTCTTACTTAGAAAGATTTTGGTATGATTAGAGGGATTAAATATGACAAAATTAAAAAAAAGAATCAACAGTGATTACATATAGCATAAATCTGTAAAAAGAAAGAATCCAAACTCAGAATTGGAAGAGTCCCAGTTCATCAAAGAGTGTTGCATAGATTAGGGGACTATGGCATTCATTACGTCTGCTATTTCTTTGGCAAAGGAGGCTTTAGGGAATGAACATCCCCTAGCAGTGCAGGTCAACACATTCTCTGCAATTTATATTTTGAGAGATCTTCTTGTAGCACTTAGATATGACTTAGAGTCACACAGACAGTATGTGTTGAAATAAGTCTTGAGTATAAGTGTTCCTCCAAGGCCAATTCTCTTATCAGTTACATCAGATTGCCTTTTTCCCCTGCATCTACTAATTTAATCACAGAATTATATGTCTTTATATCAATCTGGATATTTGAATGAAACACTACGTATTAAGTGCTTACTATGTGTAGAAGAATTGTTACTAAAAAAAAAAATCTAACCCTGCTTTTAAGGAATTGCTATTGTAAATGGATAGGATATATATATATATATATATATATATATATATATATATATATATATATTTCTGTGTGTATCTATATATGTGTGTCTATATGTGTGTGTGTGTGTATGTGTAGTTTCACGTGCAAATAATATGTTAAGGGTTAGGGTACAGAAGCAAAATTGGTAACATTCCTTTCATAATGCCATTTCTGTTAATAACAACCATTATCAATTTATGATATTGAAGCATTTTATATTGACAAGGACTCTGGAACCAAAACTTTTTTTTAAGTTTCTTAAATTTATTTATTTTTACAAGGTCTTCAGGGACTAAGACTGATGAGGAGTAGGGTTTCTAGCATTTGCCAAGTCACATCTTCACAAGAAGTGCTTCCTTGCACTATGACAGGAGGAGCCAGATTAGAAGGGCTGGCAGTCTGGGGATGCTGCTTTACTCACAGACATTGGTCTGACTTATGCATTGATGGCAATTAATTGGCAGATGGCATTGATAGTGGCAGGGAATGACAGGCTTCCTTTCTGTAAGTATAGATCTCCTCAGTGACTCACTGATATGGCAAGACTAGAAGCAGTTCTAGCATCCTTGGGGAATTATTGTTTCCTAACTTCTTGGCACATTAACAAAGCATAAAAATTCAGTAGAACCTTATAATTTCTTTCATATTTATCTCAGCAGTTGATGCATAAAATAAACAAATATGAAACATTTTTGAGACTTCTCTATCGGTGTTTCACTTTCATATGGGCTTCCGGCTATCTGAAAAACTGCCACAAGGTTCATGATTTCTCACTAGCCAGGACAGGGCTTGAGCTCATTCACTTGCTGACAGTAGTCCTCTCTGATATGAAAAATCATTCTGCTGCCATTCAACTTTGAGTAAGAAAGAGTCCAGAAGCCAGAGTTCACAAAGAAATTGTCCATCTCAGGATCTACTTTTAGTCTCTAACATACTAAGAAAAGAATTGCAAAGTGGAAAATGCTGATAGGGACCCATGGCTTATCCCAGGGATGAGGAAATTGTGTCCTGGAGGCCACATGTGGCACTTTAGGTCCTCAGGTGTAGCCCATTGACTGAATCCAAACTTCATAGAACAAATCCCCTTTAAAAAAAGCCAATACAAATTTATGTTACATAAGTTCAACAAAATAAAGATTCATTCTGTGAAATTTGGATTCAGTCAAAGGGCTACACTTGAGGTCCTTCCAGACTGTAAGTTCCCTACCTCTGGCCTAGGTAGGGAACTTACACCTAGCTGAATCTCACTATTAGCTTTGTTTTATAGTTTGCCTTCTCTGCCAGGGTGGTGAGCTACTTCTTCCAAATCCTTCATGATAAGTTCCTGGAGAGAGCTTCATGCCACACATGTTTCAGAGATAAGATGGCAGAACTAGAGAACTAATGCTGCCCACCTTTTAAATTTCTATGTATTTAATAGCTTTTCTTGGTCAAATCTCTTGATACAGAAATCCCTTGTTGCCATCAGGGGACAAAGAGCTCCATAAGATGATTGCTTTGTCATTCCAAAATGACTAGCCTGTTAGTATTGAGCCATAGCTGAAAGCAGCCAGGGAGTTATGTTGCACTGATTTTTTATTTATTTTTATAAACATTTCCCAATTATAATCTGCTTTGGTCCCACTCATGAGTTGTTCTGGCCACTTGAAGACCACTAGTCACCCACTTTGACAACTCTGCAGTCTAATCCAATCTTCCCTCCCCTACCCCTCAACTATATATATATATACATATATATGTATATATATACATATATATATGTGTATATATGTAAATTAAAAGTGATTATTGGTGACAACCTAATTGTGTGTTAAAATTTGTGACAATACACAGATTGTGTGTTGCAGGAAAAATTTCTCCCTCAGGGCTAAACCAAGTGTCAACTGCAAGAATGAATGAAAGAATTAGTGCAGAGCAAGGTTATATTCCTTACATAACATGGTTATGTAAGGTGCCTTATGTGGAATAAGAAATGCTAAAATCTTAGCTTACATCATAAACAAATTGGAGACATGAAAATACAGTATTAAATTGTCCAAGTAGACAAGCAGTTGTTAATGGAGCTTCTTGCATTTAAATGGAGGCAATATAATATACTGCAGGCAATTTGAAATTCAATGGTGGTCTAAGCTGAGAGAAGTTGTATTCTTCCACATGTTGATAGTGACTTACTAAGGAGTTGTTATTGCTTATAACTCCTCTGAAAACCTACAGATTGCATGCTTGACACCCATTTTTAAAAAGGCTTCATAATGGAACACCGACATTTTAAACACCCTGGAAAAATACTCTTCATTTTGTATAAATTAGAAAGTTTTTCTATCTGAAACAGCAAGTTCTGTAACTATTACTCAATTATATTGAAATGTTGTATACGACACTACATGAAGTGTTTTCACAAGAAATAAGATACTACTCTGCCTTTGGCAGAAGTGGAAAATAAATAAGAAACAGAAAAAAGCATCTGCAGTATGAATCAAATAATTCTACTGCCAAAATGAGAAACACCATATGTGCACCCATTGAGGAAAAAAAATGGATGAGGTAAGTAAACTTACTCAAATAAGTAAACACAGGAAAACTTGTCGTGAACCAGGAGAGTATGAAACAGATGTATTTTGGCAGTATATATTCAAAACAGTAAGGTAAGATTGTTAATGATTTTTGTTCATATACACACTAATAAACCGATCTACACTTCCAAAATTTACTCCCATAAGTATTAACCGAATAGTCATTTAGTAAAAGGACTAATGCTAGATCACCATCCAAAAGGATATACAAAACAAATTACAACAGGTTCTAACCATGCTTGTTTATTTTGTTTTTATTTCTATTTGTAAACAAGTAAATGCAGTTTAAAATGGATGTTGAAGGAAGGTTTTCAGGGGGGACAAGGAATGCCAAGAAAATGTAGGCTGAGGTGTATGGAAAGGATAAGGAGTCATTCTACTAATTTTGCCTGGGTGATGATGAGGTACTTTACAGATTGACATATATGGATTGATTACAATTTATTGATGTTAGTGATGATTATTTCATTAGTTCATTCAACAACCATTTATTTTAGCATCTACTACAAGTAAAACATTGTGCTAGATGGTAGAAGAGATACAAAGATAATCAAGACATTCTTTCTTATACAACATGTAATTTAGCAGAGTGGAAAGAATGCTTATAAGATTATGAAAAAAATTCCAGACTTTAAAGGTACTATGGTCTCATTGATTTAGATATTCTTTCAAATGTCCTAGATGAAATTCCATCTATGCCATTTTCATGCTTTGTTCCTCTTCTCCATGTTCTTCTGCAAATACTCCATAAAAAGTCAAACACTAGGTCATGAATTTCCATTAACTCTAGTGCTGAAAAGAACATGAGAAGAGAGGAACAAAATGATGTACTAGATTAGAGAAAGGAAAGATCACTTTCAGTTGAGGGATCTGAGACATTTTTTTCTTTTTGAAGGGGAATTGGGGTTAAGCAACTTTGCCAATGTCACACAGCTAGTAAGTGTTAAGTGTCTGAGGCCAAATTTGAACTCAGGTCCTCCTGACTTCAGGGCCTTTGCTCTATTCACTGTGCCACCTAGCTGCCCAGGGATCTGAGATTTCTGAAGGAGGTGTCAATTGAGCTGACTCTTCAGAGGTAGAAAAAGGAAGGAGGAAGGGAGAATAGTGCATTTTCTTAATGTAAGGAGAAGTTATAAGTGGGAAAGTGCATGCCAAGCACTAGGGAGACAATCAATCCAGTTTTCCTGGTAGAACAAGTAGAGGATATATAATAGTGAGAGATAAGGTTGGAAAATTGTTGAGAATCTTAAAAGTAAATTAAGAAGTTTTCATTTTACTTGGAGGAAGATAGACTATTTTTTTTGAAAAGAGATGAATGACCAATAGCATGAAGTAAAGATATAAGGCCAATTCATCTCACAGGTATGTGATGAGTGGACTGAAGAAAGCAGAGAAAGAAGGTAATTAAACATAAGACTCTTAGCCTAAAAAATAAAGAACAAATTAATTAAAAAAAAAAACATTCCATGGGGGCGGAGCCAAGATGTCAGAGTAGAAACAGCTCATCCAAGCCACTCTGCCCCCAGATTGCCCCCAAACTATGTAAAAGGGGACTCTGAACAACTTCTGCAGCCCCAGCACCCATAGAACGACACAGAGAAGCTAACCTCCCACTGAGGACAGCCCAGCAGCCCTGCAGGAAGGACTAGCGCAGTGGTCTGGGACCTGGCAGCACACAGCGTGCAGAGTGCAGGAGACAAGCCGAGCCCAGGTCTGCGTGAGCCGAGGTTTTAGCCCCAGGGCGGCAGGGCCAGCAGCTGGCTGGAGGAACCCCAGAATACCAGCAGCTGTGGCGATTCCAGAATTATCAACATAGACATGCCTAGGACAAAGTAAGAGGTTAGTGTCCTATGGACTTTGGGACCCATATTGAGGGAATGCGTCAGCTCCCTCCCCTGGGGGCTAGAAGCTGCTGAGGAGTCATGCCATTTTGTAGTTTTCAGAGGCAGCTCCAGCCCCAGGCCTGCAAATGGTAGGGAGATCCAGCGGTCAGTCTTGGGGGGTAATCACTCTTGCTTTAACCTCCCTGGATCTGGATTGTGATCTAGGGTGGAAGTCGTGGGTGGGTTTACAGCTTGCCAGAAACGGAAGTTGCCCCCCACACATTCGGGACGAAAATTCCTCTATCTGGCCTTAAAGCCATAGTGTGGCAACAAGCCCAAAAGTCAAGTAACTAAGTGGCAACATGCCAAGGCAAAGGAAACAGAAAAATGCAACCCTAGACTCCTATTTTGGGGGCATAGAGTGGGAAAAGGACTGTGAGATCAGAAGTCCTGCTCCAAAAGCCCCAGGGGAAAACATGAGCGGGTTGCAGGCCATAGAGGACCTTAAGAAGGACTTTAAAAATCAAATAAGAGAAGTGGAGGAAAAATTGGAAAGAGAAATGAGAAGGATGCAGGAAAAGTATGAAATGAGGGTCAACAGCCTGACTGAGGAAAACAACACCTTAAAAAATAGACTAGCTCAAATGGCAAAGGAGGCCCAAAGGGCAATGAGGAGAAGAATGCCTTAAAAAGTCGAATTTGCCAGATGGAAAAAGAATCTCAAAAGTTCACTGAGGAGATTCATTCCTTCAGAGTTAGACTGGAGCAAATGGAAGCTAATGACTTTCTGAGAAATCAAGATGCTGTTAAGCAGATGCAAACAAATGAAAGATTAGAAGGCAATGCAAAATATCTCATGGGAAAAACCACTGACCTGGAAAATAGATCCAGGAGAGACAATTTAAAGATTATTGGACTACCTGAAAGCCATGATCAAAGAAAGAACCTAGAAATCACCCTTCAAGAAATTCTCAAGGAAAATTGCCCTGATGTTTTAGATCCAGAGGACAAAATAGAGGTTGAAAGAATCCACAGATCACCTCCTGAAAAAGATCCCAAAAAGAAAACTCCCAGGAATATTATAGCCAGGTTCCAGAATCCCCAGATCAAGGAGAAAATACTACAAGCAGCCAGGAAGAAACAATTTCAATATGGTGGAAACACAATCAGAATAGCCCAGGATCTGGCAGCTTCTACACTGAGGGATTGAAGGGCATGGGATATGATATTCCAGAGGGCAAAAGAACTGGGAATGAACCCAAGGGTCACCTACCCAGAAAAAGTGATTATTTTGTTTCAGGGGAAAATATGGTCATTCAGTGGAATAGAGGACTTTCAAGCATTCTTAAGGAAAAAAACAGAATTGAATATAAAATTTGACATCCAGACACAAGAAGGAAGAGATGCCTGAGAAGGTAATCAGGGAAAAGAAATCAAAAGGAACTTATCAAAGTTGAACTATTTACATTCCTATATAGAAAAGCAATAACTGTGACTGATGATATCTTTCTCACTATGAAAATAATGGAAGAAGGGTGTGTGGTCATATGAATACATATGTGAATATGTGTGTATATGGTTACAGTTATATATGGATAGAGGGCATAGGTTGAATTTGTTGGGAAGGGAGAATACTCAAGGGATGAAAGTATGAGGTGAGAGAAGAAAGTGGCAAGAGGAGATGGGGAGAGACAGGGTAGGGTAAACTATCCCATGTAGAAGAAGCAAGGGGAAGTGGTTGCAAAGGAGGGGGAGAATAAGGAAGGCTAAAAAGGCAAGACCACATTCACATTGAATTTTGTTCAGGGAGAAAATGACATACATATTAAATGGGATATCTCAACCTGCAGCAGGATAGGGGGAAGGGGGATGAGAGGAGGGATGATGGATGGGAGGGCATCCTTGGGGTGAGGGGAGGTTGGAAGTACCCACTATAGAAGAGGGGCAGGATCATGTAGGGAATGGACCAGGTGGGGGTTGGGATGAGTGGGAGGGAATTATAAGCAGCCTTGTACAATATATCTACTATGATAATGTTTTGCATAACTAGACATGTACAACATATACTGAATTACTTATCTCCCAAGAGGGAATGGGTGATAAGGGAGGAAGGAAATGGATCTGAAATTTGAGGTCATAACATTAAATGTTTCAAATATATATAAATACTATTATTAATACTCTTTTGCTTATAATAGGGAGATAAGATGTGCAGGCATTGGGACACAAAGACTCACCTTCCTCTAATGGAAAAGTCGATGGGGGTATGGGAGAAGGTATGGGAGAGAGCAGATTGGAGGAAGCAATTTCTTGTGGGACTACTATTCTGGGGTTGGGTAGGGGAATAATGGGGGGAAAATGATTGTAACTCAAAATCTGGCGGAAATGAACAATGTAAAACAGAAGTTAATAAAGCATTTGTTTAAAAAAAAACATGCCAAAGACATCCACTTCTTTTCAACTGTTTGACTTCCTCCCTGAGTTGCTTCTCAATCTCTGATCTATTGCAGTATAGCATTCTCCAAAGCACTAGGTTCAGAGTAATCGCCACAAAAGAGGAAAATTTTTAATTTCCTATGACATTAGAAATTTCATAGGATCATAAAACTGAAATATGAGAAGTAGCATTGTTAATAGGTGAGACACTGGACTTTACGTCATAAAGACCTGGGTTCAAATAAAACTTCAGACATTTGTAATTAGTGTGGTTCTGGGTAAGTCACTGGACCTCACTGTGCCTATTTATTATTCATCTGTAAAATGAGTGTTGTACCTTCCAGCTCTAAATACATGATCCTAGAAGTAATCCTTTCTTGTCATTTTCTAACTGATACTGGAATGTAACAATAATTATTTTTCTCTATCATTACTCTTTCAAAAAAAAAAAAACATCAAGTAGTCAATAAGCATCGGTTTTGCCTACTATTTGCCAGGCATTATTCTATGTTCTAATAAAGGTAAATGGCAGTCATTGCCTTTGAAGAGCTCTCAATCTAAGCATTATTATCCCAAGTGGCCATGCTTTATGCTTTGACTATAGAAGTTTAGTTTGTTTCTTTGTTTTTAGTTTTGTTTTTTTGCTTGATTTTTCAGTGGCTGATTGCTAATGAAATGCAGACATTTGTCTGGTACCTTGTGCTTGCAGCTCTTTCTGCCTCTACATGCAATTTTCCCAATGACTACCTCATCTGCTTCTTACACTAGTGATGTTTTAGAGCATGGATGTCAGATCCTGTGTGCAGGGCACTTCCTGTACACCTTAGCATATTCTCACCCAACAATCTCACAATATATGCATTTGTGTCTACATAGGTTGGTACAAACAGTAAGTCACATTCCTTCTAATACAACACACTATGTGCTTGTGTCATTAGATTATAGTTCTTTTAAAAAAAAGTTCAATAAAATTCTGAAAACCAGAAAACACACCTTAAGATGAATATCTATGATGACTCCACAAATAGATCAGATATAAAGTGCCTGACCTACCTGAAAATAAGCTGAGAAATAGGAATGAAAGAAATTTGGGCATCAAAAATAAATGTCACAAAGTTTATTTATTACAGCTCATATACTTTGTAATACAATAGAGTGCAGCTTAGGCGCTCACTCATAAATCATTTACTTTTATTTTACAGGTGGCACAGGGAATAGTGCACAGTAAGACTCATCCTCACATGTTCAAATCTGGTCTCAGATACTTACTAGCTATGTGACCCTGTGAAAGTCACTTAATCTTCTCTAATGCCATGCATGAGCAGCTTTCCAGAGGACTGCTACTGTGAATAGCTTTTAAAGTTCTGATTACACAGTATAGTGAACACTCTATTCTATAACAGATCAAAGCAAAATATCCACAGAAAATCAAGGTACAGCATTCACAATATTACAACTTATCACAGAAAATCACAGTATAGTATTCACAACAGCTTATCATTAAAATGGCCACATAGTTTTCACCAAAGCAGTCACAATATTTAGAACAAAGAACAATCATCTCAGAGTACAATAGTTAAAGTATTCCACACCTGGAAAACCTAAGTTAACTCAATTAGTAACTTATCAATAACAATCATCTCAAAGCACAATAGTCTAAGTTTTCCCACACCTGGGGCACACTTGATTAACTTAGTCATTTATTCAGCAATCAATTACTAAGTATCATACACAAACTCTCCACCCCTAGTTCACTAGTAAACTAGAAATTTCATAATTACTGAGTACCCAGGAAAAAGGTCCTTTCATCTTGACTTGGGGCTGGTTCTCAGATTCCCTGGATCCCCTTCCATGGTCCCAGATTCTACCTGGATTCACCACACTATCACCTGGGTTCAATGGAAGACAGCTCCCAGTTCCTTGTCCAGCTCTCTAGGTAGATAATGCTCCACACTGATGTTCACAGTGTCCAGTCCATCTCAAATTCTTCATAATTTCTGCTTCCAGAAATTCAAGGCTCAACCAAGCCACAGACAAAGTCTCAGCATCCCAGTAATGCTTCCATCTTCTGCTTCCTTAGTCTTCTCCTGGGCTCCTGGGCTCCTCTGTCACCTGGTTAATGGGCTCCTGTTCAGAAGAAATTCCACTACCACAAGTTCTCAGGAAATTTTGGCACAGTTCTCAATTATCTCTTCTGTACCTGTTCTTCCACTAGATGCTGGACCCAAGAAATTCTGACTGTACCTCTCTGGGGCTTTTCTTATCGACTTCCTGTTTCAGCCAACCCCTTCCTGTTATGTCAGGAACAGGAAACAGGAGTTCATACCTTCTATTTGCCCAACGAAGGCTTGATCAATTAGTAAGTACTAAGTACCTGCTACCTTTGCCAACACAAAGGGATCTTCAAATTCAAATTACATCACCATTACACCTTCTTTACCTCAATTTCCTCATCTGTAAAATGAGTTGGAGAAGGAAATGGCAAGCCACTGCAGTATCTTAGTCAAAAAACCCCAAATGCAGGCACAAAGAGCCAGACGTGACTGAAATAATTCAACAACAATATATTTTTTAAAGCAATTGGGGTTAAGTAACTTGCTCAAGGTTACACGGCTAGTCATTGTTTATGCGTGGGTGCTCATTTTCTGAGGCCGGATTCGATCCTGGGTCATCCCAACTCGGAAGCCGGAGCTCTTACTCACGGCGTCACCTAGACACCCCTACAACAACAATAATTTTACATTCAATTCAACAAGAAGTCACAAGCACCTATGTGCAACATGCTCCTTTTCTCCCATTTTCCCGAGTGCTGTAGAGGGAGGTATATAATTGGGAGGATAAAGTCTATTATATCTTAAATGCCCTTTAATAGTTGAGATTGGGGAAAGAAAAGGCAACAAGCCAGGCAGGGACATCAGGGTAGGCATGTGTGGAGTTACTAACAGCCACTTCTCTTACCATCCAACTTGCCATCCCAGGTTATGATAGAGATTAAAAAAGTGAGCAAGCAAATGGCTCAAAGATAATTTCCTAAACCCAATTCTAGTAAATATGGTAAATTTTTCCTAAGTCTACCCAGAAATTAAAGTATCAAGTTAGATAAAATGAAATAGAATCTTTTTCAAGGCACATTCAAATCATTAAATCAGTGAGAATAATTAGTACCAATATCAAAGAAAAGGATGAAAGAAAACAAAAACAAAACAAAACAAAAAAAAAAACCCTAGTAAAAACTAATATGGATGAAAACAACAAAACAACATGCACAAACACACACACACACACACACACACACACACTATACTACCAACATAGGTTATGAAACTCAGCAATCTCTGTGTCCTTTTCCATGAAAATTCAGCAGCTACATTTACAACTGAAGTTCATAATAATGAATCTGAGTCATCAAAAATATTTCATTTTGCTCAATAGATTTTAATAAAATGGTAGAGAAGTATGCTATTCTATGTTGGTCCTGACCCAGATCAGTCCCCTGGTGGTTTCTGTTTAATACTAGAATAATGTGACACACTGGTAGGTGATCCAATAGTTAACAAAAATATATCTCTGTAGACATAGTAAGAAAAAGGTATTAAATGAGAACACCCCTAGTTTACTTGCCTCAGCAAAGCTCCCCTGACACTGATTTATTCACTGTGATCTGCCAGCTAAACACCAAAGATTTCCTGGAACTCCTTATGGCTATTTTATTTTAAGTTAACAAAGAAATGATGTCAACAGCCTGTACCTTTGCTCCCTTGAGAACTGTTTGAATAGTTTTTTTTTAGGGAAGAAGTAGACTAACTTTCATCGGGCCAAGGAGAGGGCAGGGTTAGAATAATGCTACTTTCAAAACCACAATACCTTTTTGAAACATTTTCATCTAAAGCATTTTTAAAAGATATTTTTATGTAGTCTACTATAGACTTACTCTTCCAACCCTTATGAACACCAGTAGGTTAGTTTCCAAAAGGTAGACTGGTCCTAGGAAAACCACTGATAGGTCAGAGATACCTCTCTTTAATGTTATCAGCTCAAAATCCCATTTTAACATGTTCTTCCTAATATCAACCAGCTGTTAGAGTTAGTAGCTCCCTTTATGTCATGAGTACCCTGTAGTGGGTGCCCCAGTATCTTTCAATCTGTTAACATGAATTAGCTTTTAACTAACTAATATATATTTCAGAGTTATAGCAAGAATAGAATCTGCAAAGTATTTCTCCACAAACTGGAGTCATATTCTTCTAGCTATTACCTCAGTCTCTGGAAAGAATAGAGGCCTAGATGCACAAATTTCATTATAACCCAAATAGAGACATAGCAATATGGCATCAGGAGGCTAGGGTTACAACTTCTACTACATCACAAAGAATATACACACTTCTGCCTTTTCTGATTTATTCCATTTTCATGGAAGAGAACACACAAGGCCTCTCCCCTAGATGACTTCAGTGCCTAAGCTTCCTTGTTTAAATGCCAGACATGTGGAAAAAAGAAAACCTTTGACTGGTTAGTGCATCCTGAATGTACTTCTAGCTCCAGCACAGCCATCAGTGAGGTCTGCTTCTTCACCACAGGTCAGAAGTCATCATTACCTCAAAATGGCATGCGGTCCAAGATCATAAGGATTAGATTCTTTGGTCAGTCTCCTAACCACCTCTCCACTTATACTTAAAAAGATAAATCCTAGAAAATTCTACTAATCAGAAATCATTCCCTGAATATCCTAGATAAGGCATGTTTTACTACGTAAATATGTTTCAATCTTGGCCTATCATCTCAGAATTCGATTGGCAAGGAAATCTGTTTAAACTGGTTTTGATAAATATATGTGTGCATTTCTTCTGGATTAAAATCTTAGCTTAGTTATATATAACTCAAGTTCAGATATGAATTCTTATCTTCCAGGAATTTCCACTAATAATTTCCCAAGTCAAGTAAATGATGACATCACAACTGTTTACCTTTGAGGTATCTTTGTACTTTTTAATTCAGGTATGGATTAACAGTATAAGGGGTAGGTCCATTTTTTGGTGGGGAGGAAATAAACTGATTTAATATATCAGAATTTTTCATTGTCAGTGTTATTTTAAATACACATCTGTTTTTCTTTTCAACTAATTTATTGTGAAGAATTAAACATCAGGATTGCAGAATGAAAAAAAAAAAGCCAAACATTTCTCTAGAAAGCAATAAGCAATCAGTTCCTAATTCCTGAAATTAGTAATGTTCAACTCTATGGAAAATAAACTGCCATTGGAATTAAAGTTATTTAATGCTGATCTAAATCATACAACTCTTACTAAAATTTAAATTTTCTTTAAAATATCTGTATCAGAATTAGTAAATGCCAGGATGTGATGCTATATTTTCATTTTTCCAGCAATATAACATAATTTAAATGACATTTTTGAATTGATCTTGAATCAAAGGGTATACAGTCATGTGTAAGCTGTGGTAGTTTCATAAAATCAGTGATGGATGTGAATGAATTCCTTATCCTGCTGTTGTACAAGAGTAGAGAAATCTAAACAGATAGATACAATTTTCTCAAAGAACAAGATCAATTTCACTTCTTGGCAGTTTCTAAATTGTGTTTGCCAATTGTTAGTGAAATTATGGAGATAGATGATCACTGGTCTTGACCTTTCATTACTCCAAGGCCTTAGGATGAAGGAGTACTGTACAGTTTAAAGCATTTTTGCTTTGTTTCAATTTACAGTATCTCCAGTTTCATTTCTCAAAGTACAGAATGAGATAACTGTCTTGAAAAGCTTATGGGAGTACCACTATTATATTATAGACCCTATTTCTGCTTTCTAAATTTTATAAATACGGTGAAATACTATTTATGAATCTTTCATTTAATCAAATTTTACCCAAGAATATTAAACAAAACATTAACAATGGTGAGGTACTGATTTGAAATTCGCTTCATGAATTATTTTATATTAATATCTTATACCATATATACTTAAACTGGATATGCTGCCTGAGTATTAACAATTTAAAAACATAGATACCTATTAAAACTATGACTCAGGGTAATGCATTTTTTTCTGTATTGGTACTGAGTTCAGTAAGTCCACTATAATGCCACATTATTTACTATTTTTTGAAGGGCAGAAAGCAGGGCAATTGGAGTTAAGTGACTCACCCAAGGTTACATAGCTAGCATAGCTAGTAAATGTTAAGTGTCTGAGGAGGAATTTGAACTCACATTCTCCTGACTCCAGGACTGGTGTTATATTTACTGTGCCACCTAGCTACCCCATTATAATGCATTCTTAAGAAAGAGATAGGAAGAAACACAAAAGATAAATATAAGGTTTTGATTATAAGAAATTATAAAATGTTTCCAAAAACCAAATCAAAATATGTTAAGAAAAAAATCTGTCAATTTTTGGGAAAATGTCATATATATCTGATTTTACTTTTGTACCATGTTTCTCAAATGTCCCCTTCTTTCTGATACAGCTGACAATCTGATGTAGGTCCTTATCACTTCAGGCCTAGATTATTGAAATATCTTCATCTTTTTTATCATTCAAATCTGGTCAACTCTAGGATCAAATATAAAATCCTATGGTGTTCAAAGCCCTTTATAACCATCGCTACCCCTCCTTTCTAGTCTTTACAACTCATATATTCTATGATCCAGTAACTCTGGCCTCCTGGTTATACAAGTGCCTCAGATACTTAACTATGATATGACCCTGAGTAACTCACCCTCTGTTTGCCTCAGTTTACTCATTTGTGAAATGGGGATAATAATGGCACCTACTGTCCAGGTTTGTCCTGAGGATAAAATGAGATAATATTTGTAAAGCATTCAGTTTAATGCCTGTCACATTGCAGGTCCTATGGAAATGTCAGCAATTATTATTCTACAAGATACTCCATCTCCTGACACTTTTCATTTCTCCATTTCATTTGTTTCTTCCATGCCTGGAAAGTTCATCCTTCTCATTTCCACTTCCTTGCTTCTCTGGCTTTATTCAAGTCTCATTAAAGTCCCAATTTCTATAGGAAATCTTTCTCCATTCTCCCTTATTTCTCTTTCCTTCTGTTGTTTATTTTTATATGTAGCTGTTTGCATGTTGTCTCTTCCATTAGACTGTAAGTTCCTTGAGAGCAAGGACTGTCCTTTTCCCTTCATTGTATCCCTAATACTTTGGGCACTCGCATATAATTATTTTATTGTCACATAGGAATATATAATGCATATATAAGTGTATTTGTATAACAACAAGAGGGAAACAAGCTAATGTTGATATTCTGGGAAGATCCTAGATTCTAAGTAATCACCATGCTTTACCTCTCTATATATATTTTTGGTGGGGAATCATCATACAAGGAACTCTTGGTGTACAGTATTGGCCCACTTGCCAATCTCTGATGTGCAGTTGTTTTTGTTCTTTAAGGCTTGCAAAGAGATTTTATATTTGCAAGATATTTAAAAATGTTTTCTCATTTTATCAACATACCAATTCTAGGAGATAAATTATATTATTATCCCCATTTTACAGATGAGGAAATTAAGGAACAAAGAGGTTAAAGACTTACCCAGGCTCACCAGTTGAGTGTTGGAGGACTGAAATTCAGATATTACTAATCCTAGAAATCTTTCTTCACTTTTGAGTTCCAAATTTTCTACCTATCTCTTCCCTCCTCCCACCCCAATAGAATGTGTAATATGTAAGAAAGAATTAGAACAAAGGGGAGAAACCATGAGAAAAAAGAAATGGGGGGGGAGAGAGAGAGACAGAGAGAGAGAGACAGAGAGAGAGACAGAGAGAGACAGAGAGAGACAGACAGACAGACAGAGAGACAGAGAGAGACAGAGAGACAGAGAGAGACAGAGACAGAGAGACAGAGAGAGAGAGAGAGAGAGAGAACAAATAATATGCTTCAATCTGCTACCAGTATCCATAGCCTTTTTCCTAGATTTGGACATCATTTTCCACCATGAATCTTTTAGAGTTGTCTTAGAGCCCGGCATTGCTATAAAGAGCTAAGTCTATCAAAGTCAGTCATCGCATAATGTAGCTATTACTGTGTATAATATTATCCTGGTTCTGTTCACTTCACTTAGCATCAGTTCATTTAAGTATTTCAAGTTTTTCTGAAGTTGCCTATTCATCATTTCTTTTAGCACAATAATATTCCATTCCATTCATACACAACAACTTGTTTAGCCATTCCCCAACTGATGGTCATCCCCTCAGTTTCCAAATCTTTGCCACCACAAAAAGAGCTATTATAAATATTTTTGTCCATGTGGGCCCTTTTCCCATTTGTATTATCTCTTTGGGATACAGACCTAGAAGTGGTATTCCTGGTCCAAAGGGCATGCACATTTTTATCGCCCTTTGGGCATAGCTCCAAATTGTTCTCCAGAATGGTTGAAATGTGCAATTAAAAAAAAAATCCCTGCTATTTCCCAGAGTCAAACTGATCTTTTATGTTAAAACCTGAGCATAAAGTAGGGTCTTCATGGCTTGAAGACCCTCTGGCCTCAAGTTTCTCAGTTGTGAACAGCTTATCGTGAACTGAAGGTATTGAGGAGTAGAGTAAGACATTGTTTTCCCTCCAAGAAATATTAGTTTCTATTAAGTTATAAAAGGAAACAAATTAGGCTTTAATGTTTCCCTGTGGAATTATTGTTTATTACTAGTGGAATGTTTTCTAATTTTATTTAGATCCTTTTGTTATATTATCCACCTGAAAATAAGCAAGCATTGAAAAAGATACAAAATTCCATCACTCCAGCTTCTTCAATATTCTCTTTACAGTTAGAGGTCGAATGAATAGACTAGAGGTACGATAAAAGGTAGAAGTGATACAAATTGTAATAAAAATTATAAAACGTCACTAAGAAAAATGCAAATAGATGTAAAAGAGAAAATCGTAGAGAGTGATATGAAAATGGAATTTAATTCATGTCATTTTGGAAGCATAGTGTTTCCATTTGAACATAAAAAGCAGAGAAATCTTTTTGCAGAAGTGGTTATGTCAGTGTATGGTAGGGATAGCAAACTGTGGTATAACTCAGTTATTTACTGTAACCATATGCCAGATAGGTCCCTTCTTCTGAAACCAAATTGAGTTTATAGCAATTCCTATTGACTATTCTGTGAGTTACAACAAATATCTACTCTGTTGTAGCTAATTCAGTCCATTGACATAGACCCAACCTTATACTCACTTACAAGACATCACAATGCCTCTGAAGTTATGTGGAGGCAAACCAAAAAACAAAACCAGAAAAACTCACTCTATTTCCAAGTGACTGCTCAAGTCTATTATTTTCCTCCTCTTATCAATCAATTAAGAAGCAATTATTAAGCATCTATTGTGTCCCATGGCACTGTGGTAGGTATTAGGGATAAAATACAAAAACTAAACAATCCTTGTCAAAAGTCACCTACATTCTGTGGGCAAAAACGTGGACATATCTAAATGCATGCCAAATATACAGAACTACATGGCAATAGCCTTGAAATCAGCAAGATCTTATTTTAATTACTGCTTCTAACATATAGTGATTATGTGACACTAGTCAAGTCACTTTCCTCTCTATGCTCTTGGCAGAGCTTAGGACTAAAAACTAAGGAGGTATAAACCTGCATGGATAAAGAAAGTTTCTTCACTTAGGAGTTCCCAGTACCAATAAAATGATAAGTTCAATCTCTGTCCTTATTTTCAAGTACAATGAGAAGGATGTGACATTAGAAATTGGGGAGATAAGAAAGAACTTCAAGTAGGAAGTGCCAACTGAGTTGACTTTTGATGAATGTGACAAGGAAGAATATATGCTTACATGCATATTATACTCTTCACAAGTACATATATATATATATGCATATATACACACATACAAATACACATATCACATATGTGTATACATATATGTACATGCACATGTATGTATCTATGTCTATGTATGTGGATATGTGGGGTACATAATTTCTGGGTTCAAATTCCTCCTTTGACACATAGGGCCAGTGTCACAACCTCTTAATGTTTCAAGAAACCTTCAGGGTCTAAATTGGTGAACAATTATTGATCTACATTGATAGAGGGGGTCTTCCTATTGAGAATTCCCTAAACAGATGAATCTTAGGTCTAGACCAATGTATATGCAAAGACATAAACATTCATGTAGATTCATGATGGCATAGAATGTTTTTAAACTCAGCTGTGATGCTTTACCTAAAAAGAGGATAAAGATGGTTCAACTGGGCAAGGCAGAAACACGTACAATGACCAAATTTCTGATAGTTTATATTCATGGAAAGGAACTGGTTGAGGACTCTTAACTAAGGGGAGTCAATACTCTTTTCCATGGAAGCTACCGATTCTGAAGCAGTCAGGTAAAGATGAACCTAGAAAAGTAGCTATTAAGAAAATAAATTCTAGCTCTGGGAGTTTTATTTAGCTGGAAATGTTTCTCCATGCAAAGTTGTTTGGAGTTAGGAGGGAATGGAGACTACCTGTTTTTATGATTCCTGGACTCTAGAGGGAAAGTAAATCACTGAACATTCTATCTTACATTGCAAACTGTCATTTTTGCCAATTTCACTTTCATGTGGATACAAAACATGTGGCAATGTACCTCAAAGTTCACTCTGAGAATACATTTGATCCATATTTGTGATTCCACAAATATATATATATATACACCTGGTAAAAACTGGCCTAAGAGCTATAAAGCATGAGAAGACAGAAAAATACAAAGAAAGGAGACAATCCAGGATATTGTAATGTTTACTGGGCCATGCTTTATCAGGTGACCCTCATTTTTCTTTTTAGCAGTAAGCACCTCAACATCCCCAGGGTGGCTGCCAACACAGGTTCTTAGATCGGCTTTTCTGAAGGAAAGCAACTCAAAATGGGTTAACAAGCTTACTTTAATCAATTAAACATATATCATTTACCTAGTTCAGGAGAAAAAGATCAGCACCCTGAACTTCAAAGTATACAGACAGAACTTACAAGACAGAGACACAAACAGATCAAGCAGACAGGCTTCCAAACTATCCAACCATTACACATCAATACCAAATCGCAGTTACCAGAGAGGGAAGCATCAACTTCTGGGTTTTCAAACCCAGGGGGCTCTCAATGGTTGCCCAGAGTCTCATCTGGTCAAATCACACAACACTTCTCAAAGGGAGCCCCAAAGCAAAGCCTCACATCAGGGATTATATAACCTTCTCCTGGCTCAGAGAATGTCACAACCCTCTTGACCCACTGCCCAATCACACAGCATCCAGATGTAGGCATTCCTGAAAACCAATCCTCCTGCCACAGGCTCCATGTGACCACATTCAGCCTATTAGAAGGCAGAGTATATTTTCAAATCAAGGAAGGTTCTCAGAGTCTTTTAAGCCAATTAAAGGGCCTAGGGGAAGGAAAGATCTTTAAATTTGCATTTCCATTACATTCTTATACCAGAAAATTTCAGGACTTTATTCTAGGACAACTCTTGTTTTTTTTTTTTTCTGCTTTTTCTTTCTGAATTGAGTTTGATTTTCCTGAAGGAAGGGTCATAGGCTTTTATTTCTGTACTATTTTAAAAATTTTCTTTCTCCCTCCTCCTTCTACCTGATGTTTCTACTTGATGTAGGTGCTAATGGGGGCATTATTATTCAAAACTACAGGAAAGATTTAAAAATATAATCAGTGCTTTTATCAATGAAGGGAGCTATGTGGGTAGCTACAAGTGTGAAACTGAACATTCTCTGTAACTTATAGAGTCTTAAAGAATTTCCTGGGTAACAGAAAATTTAAATGACTAAGCCATTTTCAAAATCAGGTTATATCCAAGTGGTACTTGAACTCAAAACTTCCTGACTTCAGAGTCAGCTCTCTACTGTGTTGTGTCTCAGGAGAAATATGGTATCTAATGTGACCAAAAAATAAAGTCGGTAACCTGAGAAAAAGTACATTTACATATCAGCAGTTGTATTAACAGTTAATCCTATTCCTATGTTCAAATAAAGGAGAAATAAGAACTAGATATCAATCATTCTGAATTCTCCATTTTGCTTTCTAAGTCCCAACAATCTCTTTAAAATCATCAGATTGCTCCTTGGAGGAGGAGGGTGTAATGTTAAAGGTAATTGAAGATCTTCCCTGCCCATTAATAGGCCTCATATGGAGCCCAACAAGAGAAGTTTGATTTGGGGAGGTTTGTTTTTCCAGGAAGGCCCACACCTTTTGTTACTTTGTAATTAGGCAGTGGGTCACGAGGGTTGTGATGCCCTCTGACACTGAAGAAGTATCTATCTATCTATACACATATACACATATATGTGTATATACACACATGTGTGTATATGTATATATGTGTGTATACACATGCACATATATGTGTACACATACACATACATATGTTGGTGCTTCTCTCTCGTAACTATGCATGTATGTATGTATGTAATGGTCAGACAGTTGGATCTTTCTGTTGATCTGTAATGTATGTATTATTGGGGTCAGATGGTTAGAAGCTCTGCCTGTTGATCTTTATGCTACTATTTCTGCTTGTAATTTCTGTTTGTATTTTCTCTGAAGTTCAGGGTGCTGACTTTTTTATCTGAACTAAGTAAATGATATATATGTTTGATTAAAGTAAGATGTTTTTGACCCCTTTTGAATTGCTTCCTTTAGAAAAGCAGATCAAAGAACCTGTACTAGCAGTCATTCTGGGTATCCTAGGGTGCCTGCTATTACTGTGGGAAAAGAAAGTGCTAGGTCAAGTTGTCAGTTTCTATTTGTGATCCCCCCTTTTATTTGATATCTCCATCACTTTGTTCAATGCCTGGCACATAGCAAATATTTAATAATTTTTTGATTAATTGATAAGTAATCAGAGAATCATGATTAATGGTGAAAGAGAAATGTTTCTGACCCCACCATTCATTCTCACTATAGATCCATCTTCTTTATGAGTGGTTTCTATGAAGAAAAACTTTTAGCCAGATCAACTGTCAGAATAAAAGTGATATGAGATCAGAGAGAGAATGATTATGCCTGGTAGTTTTTAGGTATGGGGGCGGCAGGTAAAGAGTCTGGGGATTGATGAAAGGAGTGTTGCCCCTTGAGAGCAGTAACAGCCCCATGCTCACCAGCAAGTACAGGAATGGGCAATCACATCCTCATATTCTTTGTACAGGATGCTGCCACTTGCCCAAATCAGCAGGGGCTAATGTGTGTGTATTTGTAAGGGACTCACTAGGGCAGGCAGATGCTTTCATCCACAAGCTCATTGGTAAGATTAAGAATGATAGCATGGTTGAGTGAACAGAGACCAGAGTTTAGCACTCGTGGACAGACCTCCTTACATTAGTTGGAGCTGTACAGGTGGAGAGCAGTGACCCAGTCCTCCCAACCCAGTTGATGGAAGCTAACCTGGAAAGGTTGGAGAGAACACTGGGTCTGCTCAGTGAATGGCCAGGTGCCTTGGATTTCATGGGGCCCACTAGATGGATTTGCAAGGCCAGGGAAAATGGATCGGCTCCCCCAGGAATCCCCACCGTAAGTTCTTGCAACTCAATTCGTGGCAAATATAGAACCAGGAAAGTAGTATCAGTGGCCAATGCCTGCCTCCACCCAAGGCCAATCTCTGTCCTTTCTTGCTGCTCACACCTGACTTGAATGTGAAGGACTATCCTCCCCTTTTGAAGTAAGATTTGCAGGCAGAGCAAAGCCCGAGGAACCCCTTTCAAGGAGGAAGGCGCTCTTATGGGCTCTGGGCTCCACGTGGCAGGAGAAATGGAAGTGAGATAGGCGGAAGCAAGGGCGGTAAGCAACAGCAGCCTTCACCAGCTGGTTTACTCATGGTTTGGCTGCAGCGGGTAGTCTAGAGTTTGCATGGACAAGGGACTGCACAGTATTGGCACAGAAGATGCAGCTCTCCCTCTGCTGCCCCTGGTGGACGGCGCTCTGCTGGTACAGTTCCAGGAGGTAGCGTCTATAAATCAGAAGCCCAAGCTGGGGCAACAGCATGGAATGCATCTGTCGGGGAGTGCTGGCCCAGGGCAAAGACCATCGCCCATGGGAGCCAGCCATAGACAGGAAGAGGAGGGCAGGAATCTGCAGTGAAGCCACAGGCACACTGGGACTAGCAGACAGCTGAACTGGGCGGGGTCGCTGGAGGTGGGGGGGGGGGTATGGTGTAAGGATTTATGGTTCAACAATGTTACTGTAGGCTGGCACCTGAGTCTCCAATTTTTTTTTTTTTGCACGGGGGAGGGGAGGGCAATTAGGGTTAAGTGACTTGGCCAAGGTCACAAGCTAGTTGTGTGTGTGGGTGTGTGTGTCTGAAGTGTCTGAGGCTGCATCCGAACCCACTGCATCCGAACCCACTTCCTCCTCACTCCAGGGCAGGTACTCTACTCACTGCGCAATCTACCCACCCAGCAAGTCTCCAATTCTTTATAGTCCATGTGACCCAAAGACCAACTGAAATAGACTTCAAAGATCACATGCTCTTTCCTCTCAAATTCTTCCTTTTTAAACTTAAATTCTCTGTATCTGCAATGCCCTGTTTTTGTTTTTTTTAGTTTTGTAGCCATAACTGAGATAATAATACATCATGGATCCAAAGAATTGTGAACAAAACTCTTTTTGTGCCTTGCTTTTGACTTTAGCTCCTCAAAACTCCTTGTCAATATATAGTAACTTGAGACAGTCTTCAATAAACCCGTCCTTCTCCCAGGAATGTGACTTTATAGACAACAGATATCATAATAGAAATATTTAAAACTATATTCAAAATTGGGGCCTGAATGTATGTTTCTTATTAGTATACAATTAGGTTAATTTTTTATATTATTACTTAGTGATTAACCTATCTCCTAGCTCATACATCTCATATAAAAATGATACTCCTGATGATATTGAGGATTATTTGTCATCTACAAGCCTTTAGCATCTATCATTTCAATTTCCATTTTTCACTAATCTGTTCTATAGTCACCATTGCACTAGTTTCCTCAAGTAGTAAAGCACAGGTAAATCCTCATAAGTGGCCACATTATTCGAAGTTACGATTCTATGTACAATATGGCAGTTATTTACAGCCCAATGGAAATATGCAACAAAAATTTTAAAAATAAGATTTTATTTGTTTATTAATGTAATATAACAGCAAAGGATAAGAAAATATATTTCTGTTCTGTTTGTAACAAAATAATTTGCTACAATAGAATAATTATAGATAGCAAAATTTAAAACATAAAACTACTGAATATCATACATAAAGGTAAGCATACACTGATGATTTGATGAAATCATTATCATAGTTTAAAATATAGATTGAAATGTCTTCCTTTTCTTTAAATCTCCCTACATACAAATACAAATTCATGTAATGAATTTCTATCTTCACATTTTTTATTCAATGAACTAAAATACTTGGATGACTTAGGGCATTATCCAAAATCAGTAATGATTTGCACATGTTATGGTTGTTCTTGCAATACTTTTAAACAGCTAGGCTAAAATAATTTGGAAAATGAGTTTTCAAAAACAGCTTTAAGTCTTTCTTTTCACTGTAAAAGAACTGAAGACAATTAATGGTTGCAGTTTTTCAGAGTGTGAGGATTTTGAGTTGAACAAACAAGCATTGGCTTAATTTAAAAACTTCTCTGCAATGAAGTGTTAGGAGATTCTTAAACACTTTAAATACATTTTATTTTTCTTACTTAGAAATATATGTTCTGGAAGTTATTCATTTCTGGAGTAATCCCATTTCACATTAAAAATTTGTTGATCTGTGTATGAATCTTTGAATATTTTCTTCAAAATATCAGGATGTTGGGGTGGCTAGGCGGCACCGTGAATAGAGCACCTGCCCTAGAGGACCTGAGTTCAAATCCGGCCTCAGACACTTAACACAAATACTAGCTGTGTAACCTTAAGCAAGTCCCTTAACCCCATTTGCCCTCCAAAAAAGCAATATATATATATATACACACACACACATATATGTGTATATATATATATATACACACATATATGTGTATATATATACACACACATATATGTGTGTGTATATATACACAGATATATGTTGACATATATATATATACATATATATGTCGACATATATATACACACACATATATGTATTGACATATATATATATATATATATATAGACATATATATATCTCGGGAGGTGTAGCTGGTTTGTCCTCACCTGCACTACCTCTTGAATAATTTTAATATTATGAAACAGAATTCATTTTTTTATTTCTGTAAAATTTATTTACTATTAGTTTACAACATTCAGTTCCACAAGTTTTTGAATTCCAAATTTTCTCCCCCACCCTCTCCCCTCCATTGCCTTCTATGGCGGCATGCAATCCAATATAGGTTTCATAGGTTCACATTAAACATTTGTCAAATTGTAAAGAAGAATTATAACCAATGGAATGAGTAACTTGGAAGAAAAAACAAAACAAAATAAAAAAAGAGAGAGAGCAAATAGTTTGCTTCAATCTGCATTCTGACTCTGTAATTCTTTGCATTTGGATAGCCTTTTCCATCATGAGTTCTTTGGAGTTGTCTTATAACCTTGCATTGTTGGGAGCCCAGTCTATTAAAGTCAGTCATCACAGATAATGATGTGTCTGTAATTGTGTACAATGTCGTCCTGGTTCTGCTTCCCTCATTCAGCATCTGTTTATATAAGTCTCTACAGGTTATTATGAAGTCTGTCTCCTCCTCATTTCTTATAGCACAATAGTATTCTATTACATTCATATATCATAACTTGTTGAGCTATTCCCCAGTTGATGGGCATTCCCTTGATTTCCAGATCTTTGCCACCACAAAAAACAGCTGCTATAAATATTTTTGTATATACTGGTCCTTCTCCCACCTGAATTCAGTTATTAAAGCTATCAAACCAACAAACACTTCACTATCCACTTAATTTTCATTTTCTTTCACTGTCTTAAACTTGATGTTTTTGCCTGATTGATTTATCTAAGAGGATGACATATTTTATTGTAATCTTCAACCTGTACAGCTAAGAGAGACTATATTTCTATCACTGTAACACTTCTATTTCTTGTAGTTGTTTTCAAGCCATGAAAAGTTTGATGTAACTGTTTCTTTTTTAATTTTGCCTGTATATTTTATAAAACTTTCATTCCACAGAATGAGGAATTCTAAGATTCCATACTCTTTCTGAGATATTTTGACCACTTTAAAAACCAATCACATCATTTTTTTCCTTCTAATGTAATAAACTTTTTTCCATTAGCAGTCTTTCTGTCAGAAATATTTTTCATTTTGTCCAGTTTATGAAAAAAAATTTAAAAAGTTAATACAAATGTTGATAATATGATATGTGGAAACATACAGGATCCATGCAATGATTATAGAAAGTGGAGATTAATAAATAGTGGTGTTAAAAAAAAACCCTCACCTAGCTTATACTTTCAATTTTAGCTTGAATTAAATGCAACCTGGTATTTAAATTTTGAACTAAATCAAATTTCACATCATTCAAAGTTGCATTAGTCATGACAGCTATATATTGAAAGAGAGGTATCAAAATCTATACGCTTTTTAAATTCACAAACACAAGATTAAGAACTTCTATTTTTGAAACTTTGAAAATTTTTGACATAATTCTGACATTCCTAGGGAGACCACAGGATGGGAGCATGGGCCAAAGTAACATTTCTGCAAGAGGCTCTCAAGATGGAACTCAGTTAAGTAAATCCAGATCTTTGATTCCAGGTCACTGGTTAAAATAACAAGAAGAAAGCTAACAGCAACAATATGTACCATTTAAATAACCCTTCAAAGTTTGTGAAGCATTTTTCTTAAAATTATCTTCTGATATTAGTTATGCAAATATCCTCATTTCACAGACAAGAAAACTGAGAGGGGAGGAAGGAAAGGAGAAAGAGAGAAATTTGGAAATCAAAAACTTACAAAAATGAATGTTGAAAACTATCTTTACATGTAATAAAAAAAAATACTGTTAAATGTTAAAAATAAAACTGAGACTCTGTAAGAGTGTTAATTGTCTATGATTATAGAACTTCAAAATATGATATAGATAGTACCTTGTCTTTTCTAAATATGCAGTGGTAGTATTGGTAAGAAAGCAATCATTTACCTATATTATCTTTGTAAAATTACATGCTACTGCTTTTATTGATAGGAATTTACTATTACAGTTTGTATCCAATGCATCTAAATTTATCAAGGAGCAATCTCTCTCCGATTTAAATTAAATCACCTGAAAAACATTTTGTAGTGTCACAAAAGAAAGCTTTAAGAATAAATTCAAGCTCTTGAGTAAGATACCACCTGTTTCTGTGAAACATAAAAATAGTCAAAGTGATTACAAATTAATGATCTGAAGACAACATTTAATATCCTTTCTAAAAGCATGAACCATCATAGTAAATCATTTGCTTTCCTTAATTGCTTTGTAAAATATTTAAGTATATTAGGTCCAGTTGAATTAAAAAGAAAAGATTGCCATCTTGCATGCCGGGGTGTTTATGGCTAAATCCACAAGCACAATGGGGGATTTGGCAATACTGCCTATTGGAATATTCATTTCTGTGTTATTTTTATGTGTATCCATATTCAAGTATTTTGATTATTCAAACAAATATGTTTCTTGTATACAGTAAGTGTTTAATTGTTGGGTGTTTTTTTTCTTTTGGTATTGAATAAAATCAAAGTGAATTTTCATACTTTTCTAAAGAATCATTGCAGTTCTCATTATGAACTTGTATATATAAAGTAAGATCATGCCATTCAAGGATATCCCTTTGGTCATTGCCAGTGTAGCAAAAAGGCCACAGTTTTCCCTGGTTGGACTTCTACAGCTGTTATTGTTGCTGTTGCTGTTTGTCCTTCCTTCCCAAAGAAGACCACGTCTTCAGAAAGAAGATGTGATGACTTCCAAGTGAATTTGATTTAAATGAGGGAGGGCTGTGCAGTCTTCAGCCCCACTCTTTCCTCCAAAGCCTTCTAGGTCCAGTGGCAAGATATAGATCAGAACAACTCTTTCCTACATCTCGGTTTGTCTCAGGCAACACTCATTTAGTGATAAAGGCTAGGTACAAATGAGGCAAAGAATGATCTCTTTTACCTAGTCAAAAAAATTAAAATCAATATGGAAGGGGAAGACCCTTAGGGTTTCCGTCCAAAACAGAAACAATTGCTATTTACACTGTGTGAGTCATCAGAATCCAAATTAAAACCAAGTGACACTTGGATGGGTGCCTACTTTTGGCCAACCATTGAGAGCCAGAGTAATTTGGTTTTAAGGCATGGTCCAGAAAAAAAAATCTAGCCAGCAAACCCCAAGATATCTTTCTAGGTTTCAGTGATCAAAATTTATATTCCTTTGAGCAGAGCACCTGTAGGTAAGGATATGATTGATTCCTTATGTGGATAGAGAGAAAGGAGGGAAAGGAGGGAAGAAAGGAGCAAGCTGTATTGCCCAATTGGAACTGGCCAGTTGGATCCCCAGTGGGGCAGCTACTGTTGCTCACAGGTTGTTTGTCCTTCATTTTCAAAGAGGACCATGACATCAGGGAGGACATGTCATGATTTGTAAGTTGAATTTATGTGAGGGAAGGCTGTGCAAAGTCATCAATCTCACTCTCTCCCCTGGAACTATCTGGGTCCAGTGACAAGATATTGAATGGAACAACAAGCTACTTAATATAGAGCCTATCCAGAATATAGAATGTCTTCCTCTAGGACTATTAGTATTATATATGGTCAGTAAAACACTGACTCTGTCCAGCTACCATTATTTCTTACCCACTCCCCTCCACCTTTCTTTTTTTTTCTTTTGAATAGTATGACCTTTTTCCCCATTCTTCCAGAAAAACTTGTTTTGTCTAGTCCTATTGTAACTCCCGCAAGTAGTTGAACCTCTTATCCTTGAGTCCTTTTTTAATTTTTATTTTTTGTGAAGATCCATTTTTCCATAGTCTTGTGAGAAACACACTTGTGAGGATCACAGGATTTCTCAGGCAAGGTCAGGGAGTAAGCCTGGGGGTGCTGCTACACCCCCACTGCTTCCCTGGTTTCAAGCTCTCAGGACAATCCATATGATTGGCACATTCTCATGGAAAGAACTCAAACAGAATGGCCAGAGGAAAGCATTTATTTAATTTCTCACAAGAAGTGGGTATGCTACTTCCAAAGAGCACACACCAATACAGAAGCAAGAGCAAGCTTATATACTCTTAGTTTAGTCCTCCTTCTCCCATCAGAGTCAGGATTCTTCCAGACTCTTGCAGGTTACAACTCTTCCTTATACTCCCATCATATTCTCTCCTTGATATGTAACCCCTAGCTGGTCATACATCCCATGATCGGAAAATAAGCAGAAAGCTCCACCTTGAGATTAGTCAGTTAATATACCTGAGGTTAATTAAGCAGGCACAGTAGTGAGGACACATGTGACCAGGGCATGACCCTTTGAATCTGAGTCATTTGTCACATCCCAACTTTTATAGGTCCCTTTAGGCCATGATGTACTTAACCACCATCTTTGCAAAACAGGATATGCAAGCTTATCATAAGTTTCCAACAGCCTGGAACATTTACTATTTCTGATGAACATCTATGGGAACAAAACAAGGTAAAATAATATCCATTCTGACAGTCTCATAACCCAAGTAAATTATATGATTTAAGAAGGAAAGCTTAATGCATTATTGCTTCTCTTGGAACCTACTGGGATCATTCTCTCAAGTTTTTACTCTATTTTCCCCTAAGATATTATATATCAATGTGATATGTTCTTGCACTCTGGTCCTCTCTTCCTTTATTCCCCATTATCTATTGTCCTATATCACTCTTCCCTTTGCGGTTGAGTACTTGAGAAGGAAATCAATAATCAATACTTTTATTATCTTCTCATTCTCTTAGACCCCACTATAGTCTGGCTTCTGACGTCATTATTCATCTGAAATTGCTCTTTCCAAATTACCATTCACCGCTCTCAATTGTCATATAAAATGGCCTTTTCTCAGTCCTCATCCTTCTTGATTTCCCTTCAACAACTGACATTATCTATCACCCTCATTTGCTTGATACTCTCTTTTCTCTAGCCTCCATTGATACTAATCTGTCCTGGTTCTTCTCCCTCTCTGACTGCTCCTTCCCAGTCTTTTTTACTGGATTTTCATCCAATTAACATATCCTAAAGGATAGTGTCCCCCACTGATTTGTTGTGGGCCCTATTCTCTTTTATTTCACTTATTGATCTCATGAGCTCCCAAGTATTCAATTATCATCTATATACTGATGACTCTCAAATCTGCTTATCCAACCCTAATCTCTTTCCTAATCTCCAGACTCACTGCTTTCTAGACTTTTGGAACTAGATATCGTACAGACATCTTAAACTCGACATGTCCAAATCTGAACATGTAATCATTTTGCCTCTAAATATCCCCTGTAAATTTGCTAGTCTATTAATGGCACTGCCATCTTCTCAGTCACCCAGGCCTATTACCTAGAGGTCATCTTTGATCTCCTCTCTCTCTCATACACACACAATCACAAACCCTTGTGCAATCATTTTCCAGGGCCTTGTTTCTACCTTTGTGACATCTCTTATATTTATCGTCCACTTCTCTCCAGTGACAGACACTGCTTCTGTGCTGATACAGGACCTCGTCACCTTTCACCTAGACTATTATAATAGTCTGCTGACTAGTATACCTGCCTCAGCTCTCTCCCCTCAAAAACAAATCCTCTGGAGAATCAGCTATCAAAGTGATCTTTCTAAAGTGTACGCCTGAACATGTCACTCTTACTCCCACCCCTATTCAATTAACTCCAGTTATTCCCTATCACATCCATAATCAAATCGATAATTCTATACACGAAGCTCTTCCTTTATGTCAGTGGACTGTTCGGCAGATCTCTACCAAAGTGATTTTTACAAATTCAGATTTCCAAAGGACGTGGAAAAAGGAGAGCAGCAGCTAGGAAAAGAGCTATGCACACACCTGTTGAGGGAGAGGACTGGCACAAGGTTCAAGGACATGTGGGGACCAGGGACAGAGAATGGAGGAAAAACTCAAGGTGGTCAGGGCCAACATGCATGGTCCCGGCCAGAAGTGAGAGGAAGAACACACAGGGCAGACATATAGGGGCTGAACATAGACACAGATGGGCAAGGATAGACAACATATGCAGCCATAGACAGACACATGTAGAGAGACCCAAGTGGGGACAGAGGGAAAACAAACATGTTGGGGCCAGACACGACAGGCAAAATATCTTCTCTTGGCACTGAAGGGGGAGGGAGGGAGAGAGAGGGAGAGAGGGAGAGAGGGAGAGAGGGAGGGAGAGAGAGGGAGAGAGAGAGAGAGAGAGAGAGAGAGAGAGAGACACACACACACACACACACACACACACACACAGACACACACACACACACACACACACACACACCAAGACCACAGTACTATCCAGTAAACAGTTTTCTTTTTTTGAATGCATATTTATTTCAAAATTCTTCATGTGTTTTATGAAAACATAATGTATTCCACTGAATGTTCTTATTTCATTTATAGGTCTTGCATAATGCAAATTTATGCGAATCCAAGAAGCATCTTATTTGGCATTCAAGTCCTTTACAACCTGACCCCTCCTACCTTTCCAGGATGTGCTGGTAAATATTTAAAACTAGCTGTCTGAGGGGTGAAAATGCATACACAACACACTTTTAAGATTAATCTTCATTATTAACATTTTGTCCATCACTTTCTTTAATCTAGATGATTGAAAAAATAATATATTATAGCCTAATTTGTAGTGTTTGCCTATTTCTGAGGTGTAAATGCTCACAATGAAAATTTAACAAAGGACTCTGAGCTAGTACAAGTTGGCTCCAGCATAAAATATGAAATTTAAACAAATACAATAAGGAGCACCAGTATGGCATAATAGCAAGAAGACTAGCTTCGGAATTAAAAGGACATGGGTTCAAATCTCTCTTCCCTTCTGATTACTAGTATCATACATTTAGAGATGCAAGAGACTTTTTTTTTTTTAATTTTATAAGCAATTGGGGTTAAGTAACTTGCTCAAGGTTACATGGCTAGTCATTATTTATGCGTGGGTGCTCATTTTCTGAGGCCGGATCTGATCTCGGGTCATCCAAACTCCAAGGCCAGCGCTCTTACTCACTGCGCCACCTAGCCGCCCCTTTAGGGCAACTGGGGTTAAGTAACTTGCCCAAGGTTACACGGCTAGGTTTTTGTTTGTGTGGATTAAGTGTCGGAGGCCGGCTCCGAACTCAGGTCCTTCTGATTCCAGGGCCGGTGCTCTATTCACTGCGCCACCTAGCCGCCCCGATGCAAGAGACTTTAGAAGCCATCAAATCCACCTCCTCCCCACATACTCTTGCAATTCTGACTTCCTTGCTGTTCCTCTCATCAGTAAGAGTATTTTCTCTAGCTGTCCTCTATACCTAGTATTCTCTTCCTTATCTGCTATATCCCCTGGCTTCTCTGGCTTCCTTCAAGTCCCAGCTCAAAATTCCACCTCCTATGAGAAACTGTTCCCAATTTGCTTTAATACTAGTGCCTTCCCTCTTTTGATTTATTTCAATTTACAAAAGACAGCATATGGAAATGTGTGGATAGATATATGTATATAAATATATCTATACCTTTTGTATTTTGTCTATATCCCCAATGTTTATTGACCCAGGCCTCACACTTAGAAAGTACCTAATAAACGCATTATGACTAACCAACTGACAACAAACAATCAGTAAATGACATATGTTTGATTAAAGCAAGATTGTTTAACCCATTTTGAGTTGCTTTCCTTTAGAAAAGCAGATCTAGGAACCTGTGCTAGCAGCTGTCCTGGGTATGCTAGGGTGCTTGCTGATACACAGAAATAAATGAACAATGAGTAAAGTAAAAATTAAAATCATTAATTAATAAACAAATGAATAGATTTATAAGCAAATAAGAATTAAACCATAAATTAGTATTCAAAATTATTCAGTGTTGTGAAACTCTTTCTTTAGGTGACAGCTGAAATGAAGAAAACTATCTCAACTATAATCTTTGTTAAACTAAGTCAGTCTTGCTCCACTGAAATGAGTGTGGAAACAAAAGTAAAATTCATAATAGATAATTCGTATTTCTATAATACCCTAACGACATGCATTATTTCCCAGTTTTAGTGTTGTAGATGTATTTGAACCAATAATAATTATAAAAATAGAGAAAAGCTTCCAAGGAGGAGTTAATCTCATTTGCTTCAACAATGTTTATATGCTATTGAGATCATGAGCAAGATCATTCAGTTCTGGTCAGTGGAAGAGTAGACAAATGATAGTAGGTGCTGATTCCCTGAAAAAGGGTCCTGAAACAGAACAATATTAACACCACATAAAAAGAGAGATAACTTCTATATGACTGTAAATTAATACATGACTGTAAATTGTATACAGGACATAATGGAGAACCTCCTAATACTTGAAAAATATGATGACTTACTCACTTCTAGTGATTATTGATTAAATTCATATTACTATTAAGAGTTAGCCATTGTTTTGAGAACCATGTGTTCATATTCTTTTACTACTTATCTATTAGGGGATGTCCCTTGTTCTTATATATTTGTATTTATATCCAATATATCTTAGGTCTCTGATCTTTATCACTTATTTGATGCAAAGATTAGGGGAAAAAGTACAGGTTCATAAATATACATACACATAATTCCATTCCATTTTACTTCGTTCATTTTTGAATGCACAGACATTTATACATTTGTATATATTTAAAATAGGTTTGTATATGTAAACAAATCTATAGAACCATTTACATACATATTTATATCTACATATATGTGCATATCTTCATATATGCATATATGAAGATATACATGCATATACATACACACATATGTGTAGAAACATACATAGACAAAGTGGGATACTATAGAAGCACACACAATTTCTTATTACATGTTGACTAGATTTTAGAAGAGAAAGATATATTTCTTTCATTTATTAGATTAGTAGACTATTATATAGCTTCCCAAATGCAATTTTTTATATTTGACTAAAGTATGTTTAGTGGGATCACTAAATATTTAGAAAGTAGATAACTGAATTTCATTTATGCTAATTATTTGACTCATATTCAAAATATGTAGACATAGCACATGCTACTTTTTAATAAAACCACGACATTCCAGAAATATATATGTATATATACATATATATTTGTTTTGATTTGAACCTTTTCTAGAAGTGTAGGAAATTAATGTGGAAACTACTTCCATAAATGCAAACTCACAACTCTTCTCTCTAATTTTTTACCTTTAAGTATTGCCCAAGGTAGTTAGAGGTTAAGTGACTTGCCCAAATTTACATAACTTATATGTCTCAGGCTGTAGCAGCAAGCACCCCAATATCCCCAGGGTGACTGCCAACACAGGTTCTTAGATCTGCTTTTCAAAAGGAAAGCAACTCAAAATGGGTTAACAAGCTTACTTTAATCAAACAAACACACATTACCTAGTTCAGGGGAAAAAGGTCAGCACCCCCAACTTCAGAGTTACAGAACTTACAGATCAAACAGACAGGCTTCCAAACTGTCCAACCATCATATCAATACCAAATTACAGTTACCAGAGAGGGAAGCATCAACATCTGGGTTTTCAAAGCTGGGGGGCTCTCAACAAGGCTTCCCAGAGTCTCATCTGGTCAAATCACACAACACTTCTCAAAGTGAGCCCCAAAGCAAAGCCTCTCCTCAGGGTTTATATATCCTTTTCCTGGCTCAGAGAATGTAACAACCTTCTGGACCCACTGCCCAATCACAAAGTATCAAGGTGTGGGCTTTCCTGAAAAACAAGCCTCCCACCACAGGCTCCAGGTGCACTTAAGCTGGGGGCAGGGAAGATCTTTAAATTTGCATTTCCATTACACAGGCCAGGCTTGGAACCAGATTTTCCTGATTACAAAGATAAATTTTTCTCTTTAGTACCACTTTGTTTCTTAAGAGATTATGAATGAAGAGGAAAATGAAAGAAAGAAATAAAGGAAAAGTGCTTCCACTCTGCTTTTAATATCCTTAAAAATTCTTAAGTCTGGACTACAATTTTAAATTACTAAAACTAAATTGTCCTTAAATGTCTTACAAAATCTCATTTGGAACATTTTTCCATTTATTACTTACATGTTTTAGGCAGGTTTAATTTGTTAATATTCATATGATTCCTTTAAGATTAAAATAGCAATTTTCTCTTCTAACATATTTTTAAAAATAATTAACACACCACCAGGATAATTAGAGGCATGAAGTGGAGGTGAAAAAGTGATGGAATCAGAAATACAAGGAAAGAAGGAAGGAATGCAAGTAAGTTAATGAATGTTCTCCCAAGTTTTAATTCAATCCTCTATGACACATGCTTATTTTCTCTTAATTGATTATTTACCCACAAAAAATAAATAATTAGGGAAGAGCCGAAAAGAAAAGAAACAAACTAACCTTACAGTGGCCTCTACAAGCATAACAGGAAAAGTTCTCTCTCCCAGGCAATTCCCATAAAAAGATTACTCAGTCTACCAAAGCAAAACCCCTAGAGTCCAAATGCCAACAACAGGTAAATGCAGATAGAATGGAAGAAATTGGCAACTCTTCATTTTCTTGCTCCCCTAATTTCCATTTGGCAGAGTAATGACAATGCATTGATTTCTGTCCCAGTAATGCACAGTCTATTCCCATTGACAAAACACAAAAAAATGTGAGCCAGATAATGCCAAGCTGAGAAAGCAATATGATCAAATATATGAAGCCATTGTCAGGGAACAAAGAAAATTAAGGACCAAAGAGAAATTGGAACCTTGAATCCTTTCCTGTTTCAAATTTCAGTGTCCTTCTTTAAAATTCAGTCTTGAGGATATTTTTCAGCCTCAGCTGATCTTAGTCATGCTACTGAGTTTGCTTAGGTGGGGTCATCCCCTGCTGAGAGCACAGAGAAAAGCCCTGCTGAGATTTTCTTTTCAAGAAAGTTTTTGCTTCTTTACTTTTTAAATAGAAAAAAGAGATTCCACAACTGCTAAAAAAATCCATATTTGACCTATCTTAAACGAAAAGATTAACTATTAAACAAATAGCTAAATCTTTCCATTATCACTCTTAATAAAACACAGACATCTCAAATTCCTACCTATTGTTAAATTTTTCTTGAATCCTTATAAAGGAAGCATGTATTTGTCCCCTGGTTTATTACATGAGAAATTAAATTCATAGACTTCCTGGGAAGCATCCAGACTACATTGGAAAATCTGTTACAGAGAAATTGCAAGCCACTCCAAAGATGTTACTAAAGATCTTTAGACATTTTGTACCAGGAACCAATATTTCTCATGAAAGTATACTTTATTTCATGAACCATTTTTTTGATTTTACAATTCACACCCTCCCTATTCCCCTTTTTTATGTTTAATTCTCTAACTTCTTTTAGTCCTTTTCATTTTCTCCTACCTGATATTGGGACTACCTTAGCCCAGAGATCTAGGCTCCTTCTGGATGGTAATTTCACCTACCTATTTGACTAGAAGTTAATTAATCAAGAAGGAATACTAGAAGATAAGTATCAGCTGATGGCCAGTTGCCAGGTGGTTAACAACTGCAGAATAGAGGGAAATACACAGCTTTAGGGTGGACAGCAAAAGAAGCTTATTAGGTGAGGCTGCTCAATCATTTTCCTTATTTGGGAGACTGAGTTAAAAGGATAGGGTGAAAGGTATTTAAGGTAGAGAATTTCTTAACTTTTTGGTAATCTTGGTGTTACCCCGAGATCAGGCATGTTGAGGTAGAGGTGTCTCCCTGTGGTTAATCGAATCAGAACATCTTTTTTGGGTGAGAGGTCTATAATCTCATCAAAGTGGGGGACAGTGGAGAGCAAGCCAAGATGGATAGTAAGAGCAGGAACTTGCTTGAGTTCTTCCTCCCAAACCCCTCCAAATACCTATAAAAATTACTCTAAACAAATCTTAGAGCTATAGAACCAACAAACCGACAGAGTGAAACACATCTCTAGCTGAAGACAGCCTGGCAGACCAATAGGATCAGGCTATCCCACCAGGTTGGGAGCAGAGTGCAGTCCCACTTGGGCTAGTCCAGCACAGAAAGCAGAACAGGACTCAGGGGATTGAATCAATGGCAGCTAAGGGGACTTCCAGACTTCTCAACCCACAAAGGCCAAAGAGAAAGTAAAAGGTCAGTGGGGAAACTCTGTAGTACCTGGGTGAGAGAAGAGTGAGGTCCAGCCCCAGACCCTAGTAGGGGCAGAAGGCAGAAACGGCAGCCTCAGCAGTGGTTTCTGCTTTTGCAGCTCCAGGTCCAAAGATGGCTGGGGTGGGGGGGAGGGAATCAAGTGACTGATCAGAGGGCAATTACTCTTGCTTTGCCCTGCTTGGATCTGGGTAGCAGTCCTGGATGGTGGTACTGGGGTGGGGAGGGCACTGGCATGGCTTAGCTTGTGGTGGCTGTGTAAAGGGAATATTTTTCACAGCCCTAAGGCAGAAAGAGTGTCTGTGTCACTCACAGATTAGAGAACAGGCAGTAGGAGGAGTAAACATTTCTCCTTTGATCATATCACCTTAGAAGAACTGAAAATTCACAGGTACCTAGAAGTAACTCTGACAACAGCTGTGCAAAACCCCAGAAATTTAGGACACTCTCCCACCCTGGAAGCAAAGCTCTTTGGCAAAGAGCTCAAAAGTAAAGTAATTGGATGGGAAAATGAGCAGAGGGAAAAAATCAGAGTATAGAATTTTTCTTTGGTGACAAAGAAGAACAAATCATATAACCAGAAGAAAACAACAAAGACAATGGGGGTTGGATGGCAAGATAGAATCAGACTGAGAGTCAATATTTATTTACACAACCATGCAGGCTATATATCTTTGACTTTCTTAATCCCTTCTTTGGACCCCTGGTGGTTTATATTTCCCACAAGACCACGTTGATGGGAAACCAATTAGATCCATTTGAACAAGTTCCATTCCATCTATAAAATACTTGGATCAGTCTGAATTCTTAAGCTTCCATGGCCCGGAAGCTATTTGACTTGCCTGAGCTTTTCTGAAGTAAAAATACAGAAAACTTAAAAGTCATTTGTATAGTGGTAAGCTCATATTTTAGAAATAATATTCCATCTTGTCTTCTCACTTCTGTCCCTAGTGAGTGGGGTTGTAGCCAAATCACTGAGTGCCTGCTATTTGAACCAAGTGCTTGGCCACGAGGGAATAAGTATAGACAACTATAGGTTGAGCAAGGTCTAGTGTACAGAGAGGAGACTTCAGGGTTTTTTGTTTGTTTGTTTTTAAGCAAGTTAACCCCACACAAGCACCAGTGACAAACTGAAAAACTGCCGAAGTCCCTGGACTGGTAAATCAAGTAGAATATATTGAAATTCCAACTCAGATATTGTGTTTCTCCCCAGGAAAAATAATGTGTCTTTCTACAGATATACAGAAGATATAATGTGAGTTCCATGAGCAAATTTTTACTATTTGGATCTTCTCCACCCATTAATAGGCCTCACATGGAGCCCAATAAGAGAAGTTTGGTTAGGGGAAATTTGTTTTTCAGGAAGGCCCACATCTTTTGTTATTTTGTAATTAGGCAGTGGGTCAGGAGGGTTATGATGCCCTCTGACCCTGAAGAAGTATACATACACACACATACACAAACACACATATATGCATACATATTTACATAATATATACATAAATACACACATAAATATATATATATATATATATATATATACATATATGTGTGTATACACACACACACACACACACACACACACACACACACACACACATATATATTGGTGCTTCTCTTTCTGGTAACTATGTGTTTATGACTTCTCAACCCATAAACGCCAAAGAGAAAGTTAAAGGTCAGTGGGGTACTCTGTTGGAACTGGGTGAAGGAAGAGCAGGATCTGGACCCTGCCCTGAGGGAAAGAGGTAGCAGAGGCACAGTAGATGTAGCTGCTTCCTCCAGAGCTTGGCCTGTAGATCTTAGGGGGACCAAGCAACCATTCAGATGTTAATTGATATTGCTTTGACGTGCTTAGATCTGGATCAATCTTGGGTGGTGGTCCTGGGGTATGTGGCCAGTGTGCCAGAGTTTGTGGTGGCTGCAGAGAGGGTGCCCTCCTCAGACCTCTGACAATATTTTTGAAAACCCCAGGGATCTGGGACAAAACTCTCCACTCTGTAAGCAGAGTTCTTCTGTAGCAAAGGGCTCAAAAGTGAAGTAATTGGCTGGCAAGATGAGCAAGCAGAGGAAGCAGAATCAGACCATAGAATCCTTTTTGGGAGACAGAAAGGATCAAAATATGGAATGAGATGAATTCAACAAAGGCAAAACTCCGGCATCAAAAGATTCCAAGAAAATATGAATCGGTTACAGGCCATGAAGGAGCTCAAGAAGGATTTTGGAAATCAAGTAAAAGAAATGGATGAAAAATTGGGAAGAGAAATGAGAATTATTCAAGAAAATAATGAAATGAAAGTCAACAGCCTGCTAAAGGAGACCGAAAAATACTGAAGAAAATAACATCTTAAAAATAGTCTAACTAAAAAAGCAAAAAAAAAAAAAAAAAGGTCCCAAATGCCAGTGAGAATTCCTTAAAAAGCTGAATTACTCAGATGGAAAAGGAATTCAAAAACTCACTGAAGAGAATAACTCCCTCAAAATTAGACTGCAACAAATGGAAGCCAATGAATTTATGAGAATATTTTAAGCATATCCAAACAAATTAAAAAATAGATGGCAACATGAAATGTCTCATTGGAAAAACCAGTAATCTAGAAAATAGGTCTAGGAGAGATCATTTAATAATTATTAGACTAGGGGCGGCTAGGTGGCACAGAGAGTAAAAATGCTGGCCCCAGATTTGGGAGGACTCGAGATTGGTTCCAGCCTCAGAAAATTAGCACCCACACATAAATAAATAACTAGCTGTGTAACCTTGAGAATGTTACTTAACACTAATTGCTTTAAAAATTATTGGACTACCTAAAAGCCATGATCAAAAAATGAATGTAGAAACCATCCTTCAAGAAATTCTCAAGGAAAATTGGCCTGATTTTCTAGAATCAGAGGGAAAAATAGAAATGGAAAGAACTCACCAATTACCTATTCAAAAAGATCCCAAAAAGAAAACACCTAGGAATATCATAGCCAAATTGCAGAGTTCCAAGATCAAGGAGAAAATATTACAAGCAAATAGGAAGAAACACTTTGAGTATTGTGTAAAGACAATCAGGGTAACACAAGATCTAGCAGCTTCTACATTAAGGGAATACAGGGCTGGTAATATGATATTCCAGAGCTCAAAGGAGGTAGGATTAAAACCAAGAATCCATTACCCAGTAAAACTGAGTATAATGCTTCAAGGGAAAATATGTTCATTCAATGAAATAGATCAATTTCAAGCATTCTTTTTTTTTCCCCAAATGCTTTATTAACTTCTGGTTTACATCATTCATTTCCGCCAGATTTTGAGTTACAAATTTTCCCCATCCTTCCCCTACCCACCACCCCAGAATAGCAGTCCCATAAGATATCCCCTCATCCAATCTGTTCTCTCCCATATCTTCTCCCATAGCTCCTTTGACTTTTCCATTAGGGCAAGGTGAATCTCTGTGCCACAATGCCTGCACATTTATAAGAGTATTTATAAATATTTGAAACATTTAATTTTAAAACTTCAAATTTCAGATTCATTCCCTTCCTCCTTTGTCACCCACTCTTGCTGGAACGATAAGCAATTCAGTATATGTTGTACATGTATAGCAATGTAAAACATTACCATAGTAGATATATTGTAAAAGACTGGCTAGGTTTCCCTCCCACCTATTCCACCCTCCACTTGGTCCATTCACTACTTTGATCCTATCCCTTTTCAAAAGTGTGTGCTTCCAACCACCCTTCCCCCCAGCATGCCCTCCCTTCCATCATACTCCCTCTCATCCCCCTACCCCCTACTCTCCTGTAGGGTGAGATATCCTATTTAGTATGTATGTCATTTTCTCCCTGAGCCAAATTCAATGAGAATATAGTTTTAGCTTATTGCCTTTCTGTTCTTCCCCTCCCTTGCAACCACATCCCCCTTGCCTCTTCTATGAGATAGTTTACCCCTTTCTGTCTCTCCCCATCTCCTCTCCTTATATTCTCCTCTCATCTCTTAATTTCACCTTTTAAAAATCATCCCTTCCTATTAAATTCCACTTGTGCCCTATAACAATGTATACCTGTAAACATATATACACATATTCACATATGTATTCATATGCCCATATACCCTTCAAATATGTTCATACTGAGAGGGGTTTCATCAGTTACAGTTATTGTTTTTTCCATGTAGGAATGTAAATACGTCAACTTTGATAAGTACCTTTTGATTTCTTTTCCCTGTTTACATTCTCAAGCATCTCTTGCTTCTGGTGTCTGAATGTCAAATTTACTATTCAACTCTGGTTTTTGCCTCAAGAATGCTTGAAAGTTTTCTATTCCACCGAATAACCATATTTTCCCCTGAAACAAGATACTCAGTTTTGCTGGGTAGGTGATTCTTGGTTTTAATCCCAGCTCCTTTGACCTCCAGAATATCATATTCCATGCCCTTCCATCCCTCAGTGTAGAAGCTGTCAGGTCCTGGGATATTCTGATTGTCTTTCCACAATATTGAAATTTGATAGGAAGGGATGATATCTAAAAAATAAAAATTAAGATGTGAGGGAGGAATATAATGAGAGGAGAAAGGGAGAGATAGAATAGGGTAAATTATCTCAAAAGAGGCAAGAGAAAACTGTTACAATGGAGGAGAAGAGCAGGAAGGTGAAAGGGAATGGGTTAAACTTACTCTCAATGAATTTGGATTAAGGAAGGAATAACATATACACTCATTTGGGTATCTTACCCTGCAGGAAACTAGGAATGGGAAAAGGGGTGGGGGGATGATAGGAGGGAGGGCAAACTGGGGGAGAATATAGTTAGAAGCATACACTTTTGAAAAGGGACAGGGTCAAAATAGAAAATACAGTAAGTGGGGCATGGGATAGTATGGAGGGAAATATAGTTAGTCTTTCACAATATTTCTACTATGGAATCCTTTTGTGTAACTACACATGTACAACCTATGTTGAATTGCTTATCTTCCCAGTGGGGGTGGGTGAGGAGAGAAGAAAGGAAAGAATCTGGAACTCAAAGTTTTTAAAAACAAATATAAAAAAAAATTTAAATGCAACTGGGAAATAAGATATACAGGCACTATAGTATAGAAATCCATCTTGCCCTACTAGAAAGTTAGAGGGGTGATGGGGAAGGATATAAGAGAGAGTAGATTGGGGGAAGGTGTATTCAATAGGCTTGCTATTTTGGGTTGGGGGTAGGAGAAAGACGGGGAGAAAATATGCACCTCAAAATCTTGTGGAAATAAATGTTGTAAATTAAAATAATTACAAATATTAAAATATAAAATCTGTATATCACTCATGTTCCCTTATTCTCTTAGTGTTCCTGTATCTTACTTTATAATTCTACATATTCACAGAATCAGAGTTGGAATATTATGATCTTATGTGTTATTGTACATAAATGTATATGTATGCACTGTATATTAAGTGAATAAAAAATAGGAAACATTCATCTATGGAAAAAAGACCCTTTTTTATCCATTACCTAAGTGTCTTCCTTCTTGCCTTACCATGTTTTGTGCTATGGCCAAATGGATCATGATTATGCACATCCACAGTTCACATTAATGTATATTGGTATAGGGTCTTTTCACAGGATTATTGACAAGGAAGGCAAGAAGAGTGGTGCAGAAATAAGTTTCTCTAACTCTACTAACCAATGTAGCAAAATCCACAGCATATAATTTAGTACCTAAGATCTGCTCTCTTCCTGGTTCCCATCTCAGTCTTTCAGAATCCAGATCTCTACTGCATCACTGACTATAGTTAATTTAACTCAAACTGCTGAAGACCCTGGCCATAGCAGAAATAGCTATTAGAACAACAACCCTGGTCTCTCCCAAATCTCATGGAAACTTAGAAGACAAATTCCACATCAGTGAAAGGAAGAGAGAAAGGCAGTGCTGAATGACTAAGTATATAGGTCATGTGGTTGAAAAACCTCTAATGTCAAGAAAGTCAAGACAAATCTAAGTATCATTTATGTGCAAAGCTTTATAATATGATTATATTATTGAATAAAATAATGTAACGAAAAGGTGATTCCAAGATGTTTGTGTTTTTTATGGTATACATCATTCATTATTCCATGGAAACTAAGAGCTATACCAGGACACACCAAAATAATTCCCTTGAAAATGACGTCTCTAGAAGTATATTCCACATACATTTTCCATACTTTTGGCTTACCTATATAACCAGTTATCCTTACATTCCTTGTTGTATTGCTTTTAGAGACCAAAACTTTTATAAAAAACAAAATGATAAAAGTGCTACTCTGGCAAGAGCACATTAATGTATTATGCTACTGCTAATGAACTACTGGGCATACATTATACAAATATTTTAAGTTGAATATAGGAAGTATTATTAAGTTAATTAAAAGATAATTACTTTGCCTATATTAGAGCAAAGGATCAAGGACTTCTTTAAAATGATTTTCATTATTTTCTTTATATGAAATTAGCAAATTAAAGAAAGATCAAATAGTGCCTCATTAATTCCCTGAATCATCTGATTTTATAGTGTTTAACCTCAATTTTCATTACAGAAATCTGAAAATTTCAACAATATTGTTTGAGCATTTTTATTTTTTTCAAATGAAAATATGTGAACTCTGCAAACTATTTTGAATGCTGCAGCATGCTGTCAGTCATATCACTGTTGCTTCCATGTTGAATGTTTAGGGTAAATTCAATTTACCCCCATCATCTATGGGATTGTTAATCAAAAGAGATGTAAAATGAGTAATTTAAGCTACCATAAAATTACTGTTATTCATAAACCATGTACATAAAAATATTAAGTAGTATTATAAATAGACTCATTTTTTTAAACTCAAAATAGGTGCTATGGGACTCAGGTGACATTTCTTCAATTCCTTTACAATAACCTTTGATATGTCATTTATTTTATGAATAGAATAAGTGAATGCGGATTTTCTAATGAAGGGACACGTTTACAGCATTCTAAAATATTTGAAAATCTTCAAATATGACAGAAAATAATCTGAGACTCTAATTTCTTTTTTATACATTGTAAAATGTAACAGCTAATTTGGGCCTTTTGTTTTTTATCTAATGGGTATTTCTGAATATGCTTTCTATTCCTACCCACCACAAACCTTCTCCTGTTGAGGAATAAAAATAGTTAAGAAGAAAAAGCATAACCAAATCTGCCAAGACATACGACATCCTGAATCCATAGCCTCCCACCTCTCCAAATAAAGTAGAAAGATACTGTTGGGAAATTTCACACTCCTGAGATTTCCCTGGAGAGTAATTCCTCTTAGCTAGGTTCATTTGGTTAGAGGGCAATAAATCAAGAGGCAGGAGAGAAGCTAATAAGTTTAATTAGCATCAGAAATTGCCAGGTGGCATAACAGAAGGAGATAGAAACACTTAGAAGATTTTACACAGCTTTATGGAAGCTACTCAGCCACTTTTCTTATTTGGAATATATATTTGTAAGTTAAATAAAAAGGAGAGAATGTCAGGTGATTTGAGGGAGAGAAAGTCTTAACTTTGGTTTAAGTTTATAATATTGGCAGCTAGGTGGTGTACTGGATAGAGTGCTGGGCCAGGAATCAGGAAGACTCAGCTTCCTCAGTCCAAATCTGGCTTCAGATACTAGCTGTGTGACTCCGGATAAGTCAGTTAACCCTTTTTGCCTCAGTTTCCTCATCTGTAAAATGATCTGGAGGAGGAAATGACAAACTACTCCAGTATCTTTGTCAAAAAATAACTTTAATTTGCATCATGAAGAGTTGGTATTTCTTCAAGATTAAGTCTGTTCTGGCAGAGATAGTTCCTTGCAGTTAATTACATCAGACCATCTTTCTGGGACAGGAGGTATATAGTAATCATTAGCATGTCTAGGTGGCAAATAGAGTTCTAAAATAATGGTGGCCTCCCTTTGGGATAAAATCTGTACCACTTTGAAGGCTTAATTTATTTGCCCTTTAAGATTTTTTTTAAATGCCCAAAGGAGTAGAGAATATTGTTCCCTCAAACTCACAGCACATTGAATTTTTTCCTCCACAATACATTTGCCTTTTTCTTCTCCAAGGTCAAGATTGGTAATGATAATTTCATTTTTTGAGCTTCATTTTATTGGATTTTGTTATGTACATTTTTGTAGTGATGTTATGTACTATTTTCTTATATTTATAATTTCTTATTAATCAATAAGGTGCCATTACTTTTTTGTATCTCAAAATATTTTCTGCCATTTCCTAGTTGAGGCAACTATATATTTTTCCTACCATAAAACCTCCAACTATCAATACTTCAGTTTAGCTATAGATGGCTTTACATTACTATACTATTATTAAATTTTAAAGAGCAATCTTTTTATCCATCTGTTCAATAGTTGCCAAAAACTAAGTAGTAAAGGATGGTGGTACAAAGGTAAATATTCTAGGACCATGTCTATCTCTCTTACCTTTACTGAATTTAAAATAATAATGATAACATGTAGTTGGTAACAATAATAAGTCTATATTATTCATTATAAAGTTAATGACATTAATTGATAATAATCACTATAATATATTTTACTATATATTTTTTCAAGATTTAGAAGTGTTAATATGTGAAGGAGGCACCATATTTTGTTTATAATCACTGGGCAAAATATGAAATATTTTTAAATACGGAATTTACAAAGAAATTACTGTATGATAAGGGGGAAAATCCTAATGATGAGTGCTATCAAAAATCAAATGGACTCCCTAGAGATGTTGTGGGTTCCCCATCTTCAGGATTCTACAATAAGAGGTTTGAATTGGAGTGAGGTCCTTCCAACCATTAAATTCTTCAATTCTATGTCATTCTTATAATTTTTGTCATTGTTGTTGTTATTATCTAATAGTTCAGCAGTTAATATAACCTCCGTTTTTTTTTTCATTTTAATAGATGTGAAATGTGGAAAATTAATGTAGACTAAATAGCCTCAAAAATGAAAGGAATGAGACTTTCATGAAGATGGATGTTTCAATAATTTGTCACATGCCATTTATCCAAGTATGGTGTACCCTATTCTAAGGTTAACTTCAAGAGAAGAATATTTCATAGAAAAGTTTAGTTGGGGAGACTACAATCAATAAAGTTTATAAGGAGGACAGAAGCAGCTAGTTGGTACCACATGTAGAACACTGGAACTGGAGTAAAGATTACTTGAGTTCAAATGTGGACATTCAACAGATTGTTCCTTTTTAATTTTTATTTTTTTGCTTAACATAAGTTAAGCATCACTTCCAAGTCTAAACATATTGTACAATATACAAATTGCCACCATGTATCAGATCTCTTTTACATGGAGAAGAGTAGCTTTATTGAAATCTCCAGAAACTTGGAATTTGCATGAAGAAGATTAGCCTGAAGACTTAGATTATAATTATGAGGCTTAAAAGGATGAGTGAGAAGAATAACAAGGACATATTATAGGATTCCCATTTTATACTTCTAACAGGGAAAAATGACCTTATTATTACAGATGGATATGTGATGGCAGTGAATTAAGCACTGGTCTTAAAGTGAGGAAGACCTGAGTTGAAATGCAGTCTCAAATACTTAATAGCTAGCTGCGTGACCCTTTGTCAGTCATTTAGGCTATGTCTGCCTCAGTTACCTAAACTACAGTTGGAGATAATAACACCTAGGCTGTCATGAGACTAAAAGCAGATATTATTTGCAAAGAACTTGTCATACTACCTGGCATATAGGTAATTAATAAATGCTTGTTTCCTATTTTTCCCATCCTGTGAGACTTGGGAAGGAAGGGCCATTATTTCCTAAAGTTCGGACCAAGCTCAGAGAGGTGGTGAGGGTAGGCATTGAAAACCCAATATGGGCTTTCTCATAATCATCTATGGTCTAGGCTGGAAATTATTTTAAAGAGTCTTATTGGCAATAATGACGCATAAGAGAATAAATTGAGACTGTACAGGAATTGAGGACTGTATTTGCTTTCAATATATGATACTTTATTTACCATCTCATTTTCTCAATTGCTAGTTGACATTTACTTTGAGTGAATCAGAATAACCTTTATCTGCTAGAATAAGTGTGAAATTAGTGATCAATGTGAAAGAGGAGAGAAAAAAATATAGCTCTATCTGCACAGCAGCAATCTTACTAACATTCTTTATGATTAAACAATGCATGTGCTACTTTAATGCTCAGCAAAAACCATTTGTCTCTTTTAAAATTCCAACCTGCAATGTAAGGCCATACTTAACAAATATAGCAGCTGTTCTCCTCCTGATGACTTACTGTATGTGTTATTTCTGTGGAAACCAGATGCCTAGGAGGCAGCAGAAATTAGGAAGAGTATGTTTTATATTTTATACTGCTTTTAAAGTAGACTATTGTGCTTGTGTTCATAACAAAAGTCATTTTAGAAGGATACAAATGAAGGAAACAACCAACTGGTATAGTAAATGAGTATAGTAAAATTCAAACGTAGCTGTGATGTTGACTAAAATTTAATTGTAGATACCTATGCTAAGGGAAAACGATGCCCTTCTCATATACAATAACCAAGGTCTGCAAAGACAGTTTTAAGTTAAATTTTATTATTCTTGAAAGTAATATAAAAGTTAATATGTCTTCTTTTCCCTATAAAAGGACCCCAAACTCACACTTTAAAATCACCCTATTACTTAAACTACTTATAACTTATCTACTTCCACATTTTAAATATCTATAAATTCATTGGAGTGGGTTTTCCTTCTATTACATTAGACTGAAAGTATCATGAGCCATGTTGTGGTTGTGAACAACAACAACGAAATATCATGCTCTATTGAACTGGTGATGAATTTCCATTAAAATTACCACTTTTTCTAGTTATTTAGATATGTAAAATATAATTTAAATGATCAGTTTTAAATTATTGAATTAAATTATTAAATTATTTCAATGACAATTTTATTTGAAAATTTAATGGAAGTAAACAAAATCTTTATAACTTTAGTTATCTTATTTATCCAGGATTGAATATACTGAACCCCTTTGTTTTTTTTTTAATCTTTCCTATACTTCTTAACTCATGGATTTTTCTATAAAATAATCACTTTGAGTGAATTTTTTAAAATTTGATTTTAATTTTTAAAATTTAATTTTAAAATTTTAATTTTTAAAATTTAATTTTAAAATTTTAATTTTTAAAATTTAATTTTAAAATTTTAATTTTTAAATTAAATTTTAATTTTTAAAATTTAATTTTAAAATTTTAATTTTTAAAATTTAATTTTAAAATTTTAATTTTTAAATTAAATTTTAATTTTTAAAATTTAATTTTAATTTTAAAATTTTAATTTTTAAAATTTAATTTTAATTTTAAAATTTTAATTTTTAAAATTTAATTTTAATTTTAAAATTTTAATTTTTAAAATTTAATTTTAATTTTAAAATTTTAATTTTTAAAATTTAATTTTAATTTTAAAATTTTAATTTTTAAAATTTAAAAATTATCTTTTTTCTTTCCCTCACAAATCCTTTTCTCTTCCAGGAAAAGAAAAACCAAACTCTCTTAAGAAAAATGCATAGGTAAGCAAAAATTAATTGTTTTATTGGCTATGTCTTTATTATATTAATTATGTTTTATTTTTCTGTATTATACTAGACTGTACTCACTTTAGATTCTATTATATAATATCATATATGTCTGCACTCTGAATCAATCACTTTAATAAACCTAAAAAATGTTATCACCAACCATGATTACAGAAGTCACAATTCTTCTGTAATAGTGGTTGGTCATTACATTTTTCAGAGTTCTTAAGTCTTTCAAAGTTGTTTGTATTTACAATGTCGTTATTCTATAAATTGTTCTCATTTTGCTTACTTTACATAATACTAGTCTTCAAGTACATGTGAGTCTTCCTCTACTTATCTGAAACCATTTACTTTTATCATTTTTACACTACAATAATATTCCATTTCTCATATGTACATATAATTCACATGTACAATATGACTCATACATAATATTTGATTCATATTCATATATATGTATATATACTTAGCTTAGCTAGTCTTCACTTGATTGGCATCCCCATAATTTCTAGTTCTTTGCTTCTACAGAAAGGGCTGATATAAATATTTTTGTATATATTGATTTTTCTCTTTTTCTTTCATCTCCTTGGGTTATAAACTTAGTGTATCCTTTGGGAAAAAGCATATGCAGTTTAGATAGTTTTGGAGCATAGTTCAGAATTGCTTTCTAGAGTTCTTGAAATATTTTAGCACTCCAGTGTCAATCTATTAGCATACAAGTTTTCCTCTAGCTCTTCCAACATTTCTTTTCTTTTTTTTTTGTCAAATGCCCATATGAGAAACATGAAATGGACCCTTAAATTTGCTATAATTCGTTTTCATTTAATTATTAGTGATTTAGAACAAAAATGTGGAAAAAAAGAAATGCTATGAAAGTCTTTCTATAAGATAATATGGGATAGATACTTATACCATGTAAAAAGCAAAGAAAATTATGTACTAATATCCCTAATGAGCATACATGTAAAATATTGAATAAAATATAATATATGAGATTATAATTCTATATTTTAAAACATATAGTCTATATGAAATTAGTTCTACCTAATTAATGTAGGTTGGTTCAAAATTGGTAACATAATAAATATATTTGACCTTACAAATATATATTTGACCTTATAACACCCTGAAGAGCAGGTAAACTGCCAGACAACTCCTTCCCCTTTCATCCTTGCTCCTGTAGTCATCCCCCAGAGAAACACCTGTTGAATGGAAGAGGTAAGTAAGGCTCCTAAAGCCATAACGTACGATCAGGTTCCAAGGAATAATAGCATAACTCCAACAGCCCAAGGAATAGCAATCCCTGACCCCCAGATAACTGAGTATGCTTCCAGATAGATCCTGAAACTATGATAAAAGGAAGGAAACATATAGATTTGCCAGTCAATTTCTTCTGCAAAGTGATGAAGCACCCTGCTGTTTGGAAGATACAACTATGAATACAGATGCAAAAAGAAGTTACAGCTATACACACCAATACATAAAAGAAAGAAAACACCAGAAAACAAACAAAAACAGGAAAAAAAAAGTTTTCAACAACAAAGTCGTTGGTACAATTTAAATTATTTGATGACATAGTCTGAAAAAATATAATTAAAAAGAAACAAAACTATGAAAAAATAAAATATAGTAAAGTAACAGGATACAAAATTAATTCACAAATGTCATCAACCTTTTTATATTTCTAAGAAATGCAGTAGAAAGATATGGAAAAAGAAAAACAGAAAGCATAAAAGATCTTGTATTTCCCCTACTAAGTCACACTCAAAATAAAATAGAGCTAATTAAAGACAGACACAAATTGCTTGTGGTTGGACCATGCTGAAGTTAAAAAAATAATAATACTCCTTATGTTAATTTACACACTCAGAGCTTTGTCAACTAAACTGACAAAAGGTTACTTAATGGAACTAGAAAAAATAATAAAATTATTTCCCTTGATAGTTTATTCTTCCATCAAATATCAAGGGAAAGACTAAAAAAGTAAAAATAATGGACTTTAAGAGTGTCAGATATCCAAATGTATTACAAAGCAATCAGTCAACAAGCATTAAGACTTAAATAGGTAAAATGCATTTTATCAATTTCTGGGGATACAAAAAGAAAAAACCTCAAACAGATTCCATGGAGAGATAGCATTCAAGTAATTATGTGAAAATAAGATATATAAAAGATTAATTTATAGTAACTTCTTTAGGCTTAAGGAATACCAGGAAAGGTTTCTTGCAGAATGTGGGATTTTAGTTGATACTTAATGGAAGTCAGTATAGCCAGAGAAGTTATGAAAGAAGAAATAAAAGATGAGAGCAGTCAAGGAATGAGAGATAGCCAGTGAAAATGTACAGAATTAGGAGATGGAGTATCTGATTTGAGAAACAGCAAGAAGGCCATTTTGACTAAATTGCAGAGGACATAGAGTGGAGTAAAGTTAGAAAACAGCAAGGTTATAGAAGTCTTTAAAAGTAAACGGAGAATTTTTATATTTTAACTCGGAGGTAATAGGGAACCACTTGAAATTATTGAGGACAGTTACATAGTCAGACTTGTGATTTAGGAAGATAAGTTTGGTAGCTGTGTGGTATACAGGTAAGGAGAGAATTCATAGACTAGTTGTGAGGTTGTAAGGGTTTGTGTCATGATAGTGGCAGTATTAAAGGGGAAGTGTATGTATAGTAGATATTGTAATCATCAAACTATAGTCAGTTCTTAACTTTAATACTCACAGGAAATGTGCAAAATCCAAAACATGAATGTTGATACATTAAACCTATGGGGAAAAGAGATTAGTTGTGAGCACCCAAAACTGTAACCTTTTGCTAACAATTGCTGCAGATACACTTTTGGGATTCAATTCTTCATAAGAAAGCATTAATTTTGATAAGATGCACTTTTCCTGTTATAGTAATCATGAAATAACTGATAAAATAACACATACAAAATAAAGTTGATAACATGCAAAATGTTTTCTTGTTATTAATTACATTGAGTTCTGTAACATTTTGTGCTAACATCTTAATAAAACGAAACAGACAATATTAATTTTTCATAACACATGAAACCTACAGTGCCATAAATGTACAGCAAATAATATTCTCAAAAATAAAACGTTGTTTTAACGGGAATCTTAACCTTTTTTTTCTTTTTGGGGGGCAGTTGGCATTAAGTGACTTGCCCAAGGTCACGCGGCTAATTTTTGTGTTAAGTGTCTGAGGCCAGATTTGAACTCAGGTCCTCCTGACTCCAGGGCTGGTGCTATCTTCACTGTGCCACCTAGCCGCCCCTACAAATCTGAACCTTCTACTTTGTCAGATGTTAGTGTGAGGGCATTGTACTATATGTCATCCTGCTATAAACCTCTCTATCTTGAATGTCCTCTGAAAACTGAGGGAGAGGTTGCTAATACTTTAGTCATTACTGTCAGAAGACACCAAGATTGGCACATTCTGGATATCACCTCAGACCCTCTGTCCTTCATGGCTGGTGGATGGAGATCATTAAGGACTCCCCAGTTTGAAAAATTCGGTAATGTCTGCTTCCTGAGGCATTCAAGATCCTTAAGGGTCGTGGCATATGGGAGCATAACAGAGGCAATTTGACATTTAACTTTAAGGCTTTAATTGATGTCTCTAAGCCATGATGTCTCTAACCAGTTGGTCATTAGGCCCACAGCAGTTGCAGATATTCCTGCACAAAGTTTAGCTAATACTTTTATTTTCTCACTTGGGTCCAAAGGATTTACAGTATGCTTTGAAGGCATAATTACAACACAAAACTTGAGTTTTAAAGGCAAACAATGGAAATACGCAATGAAAGCATGGGGAGCTCTTTACAAAGGAGAGTGAATAAGAACACTGAAGCCCCTAGTAGGACTACAGATTCTCCACAAATTTATGCATATTGCACCTGTCCTTTTTTTTCTCCTGTGCAAAGCCTCAAATGGGTGTTGCCAATGTGAATTTAAAAATAAAGTTACTAATAAAATCTTGTGAATGCTTGAAGTTGTGAAAATTTACCAGTTAAAAAATAGAAAAGTTGATCATGAAATATATTAGGTATACAAGACTCATTAGAAATCAAACACAGTATCATGGTGTTTAATAATCCAAAGGATTTGAACTACTCTACAATGCTTCAGGGTGTTTTGGAAATCATTTTAAGAGAAGTTAGGTTTAGACCTACACTTTCCCTTCTTATACCACAGTTAGGTCTAAATGGTTACAAGATACACCCTCACTTCCCCACCCTACAAAAGGGTATGTGTTGGGTGTAGTTCTATCAAACTCTTTAGAGTAACAAGGAAACAGATTCCTTTCACAACTATGGATAAATAAATAGTTGTTTAAAAAACATGGGATAGAGAGGATCACATTAAATAAAAATAGACAATTATATTGCATAAAATTGAAAAGTGTGTGTGTGTTCTTTCATTTTTGCAATAAAAATGCAGTTAAAAATAGGAGAGTAGATTTAACTGGTTAAAAATGCAGGAAAATTATCTGGTAAAATTCTGCTAATCAGGATACACAGACACAGACACACACACACACAATTCTACATATACATATGAATATATGTAATGTCTCTCTATAAATATATATTAAATATAATATATATAATATAAAATAAGAGCCATTCACCAATGGCAAATGACCAAAATATATATGTAGGCAGTTATCAATGAAAGAATGCCAAGCTATTAACAGTCTTATGAAAAATATTGATTCACTCACAAAGGAAATGCAAATTAAATTAACTCAGAGTTACTACCTAGTTCCCAACATATGAGGAAAGAGGACTAAAAAGAAAACTACGTTTACTAAGGGGTTTGGGGAAGGCAGGTATACTAATACACTATTTGTGAATTTGTAAACTGGTCTATTCATTTTGGGGGAAAAACTGTAATGAGACTCCAAAGTCAGTAAACTATACATTTGATCTGATCAAACTTATACTAGTATTATACTTCATCAGAGAGAAAGGGACAGTAATTTTGTGCATTAAAAAGTAATTATAATATTTTTAAAGCAAAGAATCAGAAATAATAAAGGACTGAACAAATCCTGGTACCTGAATATATTAAAATATTATGATGTAATTAGAAATGGTGAAAGGGATTGGTTAAAAGAAACCTGATAAAATTTGTATGAACAAATATAGAGCAAAGTAAATAGTCCAAGTAAAACTATTTCATGAATGAATAATAAAGGAAAATAATTGTGAGGTCCTTAGTATCTCATAAAAATGAAGAGATCAATTACTATTCTAGAAACCTGATGAAGAATAGTCCTTATCACATAGTATTTGTGTGTTTGTGTGTATATACCCACATATATATATATACATATATATACCCGCATATATATATATATACTTGTGTGATTATGTATAGATACACATGTATATGTACGTGTGTATGTATGCATATGTATATGAAAATGTATGTATTTTATGGTTTTAATTGTCAAAATGAAGAACATTTTTGAAGAGAGCATGGAATGGAAAGCATGATAGTGGTTCTAAAGAAAGAAGGAAAATAAAAAGTCAAAAAATAATTGAATGAATACGAGATAACAAAAGGAAATTTAAAATGTGACATAGACAAGCATGGTAGTGCTAGAATTACAATGTTAAATTTGAATAAAACCAAGAAAAAAGCTATATGTAGAGAAAAAAACAGACTTTACATAAGAGAAATTTACAGTTTCATATATAATATTTTCACTTTGATCTGTAAATGTTTATTGATATTTTATAACAAAAGAAAGAAAAAACAATTCCCACTACACTCCCCTACCTTTCTTAAACCAACATTAGTGACTATCAAACTAAGCTGTCTCAAAGGGTATAGCAAAGTTTTTGTTTTTGTTTTTTTAAATTTTTCTTTCCTTCTTTGGGTTTCACATAAACCTGAACTTGCAAATCACTTTACTACTTTGGTAATTACGCTTAACAATACCCTAATAATGGAACATATATAAGTAATTAACAACTACAATTTAATAACTATAAGAATTATAACACCTGGTGTTTTGTAGCATACTAATCTAGCCCATTTTATTTAGAGTATCTTTGCATGATTAGGTTATATCATCTTCATTTTTCACTTTCAAAGAATGTCATGATCAATAAATGTTAACTAATAAGACTGTTAGAACATTTTTCTTTGCTTAGATTGTATTTTTGTTTTCTTTGATTTTGTTTTATATTTGGTTTTGAGAAAGAAGTGGATCTGCATTCAGTCTTCAATCCTATGTCTGCTAGCCACTTGATAACAGTATAAGTCTGTGATTGTGGAGGCCATTCAGTATAACTTGGTAGACAAAGTGCGCTGTTGGAGCACTGGATGGAGTATGCAATACGAAGATTATTTTGTGTATGAGAAGAAGGTTGTATTGATGGGGGGAGGTAGATAGTGGCATGAAGACATGACAGGAAGTTCATGCAACGGTGTAAGTGGACAGCAATGAAGGATATTAGAGTGAGAAATATAAAGATTAAATCCACTAGACTCAGTTTCTTCAACCCTGCTCAGCATGTTTATTCCAAATATTATGTTATATATAAAAATATAATATGTAAATATGTACACATATGTATCTGTGTAAAATACATATATGTCATATGTAAATATATATACAACACATATACAACTACATATATGTATATATTTACAATCAATAGCATGGCTATATATATATATATATATATATATATATATAATTTTTATCAGTACAGTTCAAACATGAGCAATTAATATCTCTTTCGTTTTTTACATTTTTCTTTATTTTATAAAGAAAAATTTATAGTCTGATTCATTTAAGTCCTGAACATGTGTTGGTAGAATTCCCTAAATGTTATATATTCTCTATTTATTTTGAATGGCGTTTTCTTTTTTATGTTCCTTCCTACTCATTTTTGTTAGTCATACATAAAAAGACTAATGTTTTGTGGATGTATTTTATAAACTATAACTTTATTATGTGTCTAAATTACTTCAATTAATTTAGTTAAAGAAAGAAATGTCTCAGTAAGTTATCTTCAACAAATGTAATAATTTTGTTTCCCCCTTGCCAAAATTTTTAAAATAAATTTATTTTTCCTATCTTGTTAATGTAGGTAATGTCTAGAACTATTTCAAATGTTGGTGATGATAGTGGATATATTTTGCTTTACTAGCTCTTAATTTTAAATAGACAGGTTTTACTATATTGATGGAAAGTTCATATATTCCTATGTCTTGATATTTCTAGAACATCAATTTGTGTTTCACTTTGTCAAGATCTATTTTCTAAGCACAAGAAGTTGATGTGGAAACAAATGGTGCCTTAAAGGTTAAGAATTGTTTTTCCAGTATTTTGTGAAACCCCTAGTTTATTCTGTAACCTGAAGGTGCCCTGAAGTCCTTTCCACCCTTATCTTGAACCTCTACCAAAAGAGTTGCTTGTCTTCCTTATCCTGTGTTCCCCCGTCCTGACCTATCCCCCGCCCTGTCCTGACCTTAAATCCTTAAACTATAAAGAATTCCCTTTGTCTCCCGCATCCTATGTCATCCTGTTCTATCTTTAATCTTCAACCTCCATAAAAACCTCTAAAACTACATTATCATTCTGAAATCTCTATATAAGCATAGCTAACCCAAATTTCAAAGTCTCACTTAGTTTTCTTGCTAGAACCATACTGCTTTTGTGTCAATAATGGTTACAGAAAAAGTCTAAGTGAATGCTTTTTTTCTGCTTTTTGGAGGGCAATTGGGGTTGTGACTTGCCCAAGGTCACACGACTAGTTTTTGTGTTAAGTGTCTGAGCCTGGATTTGAACTCAGGTCCTCCTGACTCCAGGGATAGTGTTCTGTTCACTGCACCACCTATCTGCCCCAAGTGAATTCTTTCACACCCGAACCATCTCTATCAACTCTAACCCTCATAAGGTGGTTCTAATTTACACTAATTTACTTAACAATTTCTGTTGAATCTTTCAGACAAGAAAATACAGTGGAAAGGAACATCATCTCTCTGTGGGTAAATTTTCTCCTGATAAGGCTTAAAGCCAGACAGACAGTAAATTTTTTCTTTTCTTTTTTCCTTTAAGATGTTCTTATCTTATTCTAGATGGTAGAATCACCTTTTGCTAAAACAATGATTCTTTCACCCTTCTATGTAAAAGGGGATGAGGGAAAAAAGTCTGTTAAGTGTTGTTTGAATGTAATCTCAATCATAGGGAACCACAAATTTCCCCCTACCCACTCAAATTCACCAGAATATTTCAGTATTTACAGAAACATTCAAACTATAATTTAGACATTTATAAAAAAGCTATTGCATTTCAAAAATAAATTTGGTCTCTAGCTTATAATATTATATATTTCTACAAATTTGGAGGAAAGCATTACCTTTTTTATTGCCTGTCTTTGTCTTGGCAATCTCAACCTAAACAGGGTTGAGAAGACAGAGATATTATCTTGTAGGTTTTTTTCTCTTCTGCCAATTCTAAAACCTTATCTTTCACAGAAAGACTGATCAAAAGGTCAGTGGAAGTAAGTGCCTGCTTAGTATATTACAAATAACTGGGAGACTGTTTTACTCGTGAAAACTTCATTAATTAACTTAAAACTGCTCAGGTTTTTCCCTTCAAAATTTCCAAGGTACACATATCCTTGTGTGCACAGGAAAACTACTGAAGGGAAAGCCACAGTCCTCCAGCTTTACTGTCTCTTTTAAATAACAGGAGAGTTGAGGGAAGAAATATAAGAAAAGAAGAGAGAAAAGGGGAGAGAACGATCTTCCAAATAACTACAGAAATTTTAACCAATTGCAGAGTAGGCCCCACAGACTTTAGGTGATCTAAGAAGACTATTAATTTGCAGGTGAAGATGACATCTCATCCTAATTCACTCAAGTAATTCCCTGGGCTACGGCCAAACACAGCCCCTTAGTTTTCTAGACACCCAATGTACTCATTTCTAGTATCTAATTTGAGGCTTCTTTGTGTTTGACCCAAATGTCAGTTTACTCACCCGGTGCCATTTTGATCTTGTATAGGTTGGGCTCACCTGTACTCAAGCATAAAATCACAGAGACAACATCCTGATGATGGGGTGCTTGGGTGCCTGTGCTTGAAATCCAGTTTGTAAAGTCATATTTCTCCCTAGTCTCAATTCTCCCTAGCCTCAAAACACTGTTTCAGACAATTTCTCTCTAACTCAAGGGCAGCATATTCTAGCAAAATATTCATCTCTCTTCCTGATACAGTGGCCAGCTGCCACTGGATATGTGTACCTTGGAAGAATTTAGTAGTTTGACCCAACTGTGTGCTGTCTGAAGCAGCTGTGTACTGGGTCACAAGTATCATATATAGCCTAGACTCAGTCATATGTATACTCCCTAGCTCATTATAGATATCCTGAATCTCTCATTAGCTTGGAATATATTTATTCCCAACATCTCTTTTGTCTAACAAGACATTGATGGGGACTGACTGTTTCTCAGCCCTGACCTCTAATTGACTTAGTGATGTTTCAAACCTATAACCACAGGTCCATGCAGCACCTCCCCCCCAACATTGGGATATTTTATAGTGAATTCTGGGCAGTAGAACTGCACAGTTGATATAAATAGTTCATGTTCCTTTAAGAACTGACTACTTCTTAAGTGCTCCCCTAATCCTGCCCTGACACACCTAGTTAGCATATTTAGCAAAGTTTTCACTATAGTTATCCTATATAAACCATAATATACAAAGGTTACAGATTCCCTAAAAACTCTTCTCCTCTGTAAGCATAATAATAAATCTTTACCACCTTTAATTAGAGAATGCTTGAGTCTGTGAATTCATTTCAGACTGCTTTCCAACCACTCTGGTTATTGGGGATCCTGGACTCCCTGAACACCTTAACACCTTAACCCCTTGACCCCTGATCATTAAGATCCAAGAGAACTTTTGTATTTCTCTGTTGACCAAAAGAGGTCCCATTTGATAGCAAATTTTTGGTCAAAAAACAAGTCTAACACTTAAAGAAAGTTTTTTAGAAAAAAAATTTACTAAGATTTTCTGTGGAGTGGGAGAGCCAAAAATGGTGCAGCTTGCTCCCTAGACACTTTGTAAGTTTTACATTATATAGAGGTCAAACAAAGCACAAAGAAAATAAATTAGCCACCAAAAGGCAGTTTTTGTATAATGGCAAGACATTTTTTGCATTCCTTGCAGCAATCTCTGTGCAGAAAAAAGGCAATATAATTGTTAGACCTGAAAGGTCTCTTGGATCATCATGCCCTTCATGTACAGAAGTACATTCTTGGTTAAGCCATAAACAAGTCTAAACCAATTCAGTCTCTTGCCACACAGAGAAAGTTTATTACAATTAAGCTTACTTCATTTAAGTTTCTCCTTATAATTCTTTCCACTAAAGCATATGTATGACCGTGGAGGTTTAGAGAACAACTTTTGTTCTAAAGTTTGAACTTGAAAACGGTCTACCACCAGTACTTTGTTGAACTAGAAATAAAAATGAGTTATGCAAATTCCATTAAAAACTCTATTGCAGTTGTCTTAGATTTTAATTTTGGTACTTTATCACAAATATTAATTAACATGGCACATATATGAAAAAGGGGGAAAATATCTCTTAAAGCAATGTGAGGGGATTATGTGTGAGGAGATAATGAAAATGTGTGGTGTTTAAGAAAGGTTCAAGAGACATAATTTCTGGAAATTTAATCAAATTTATTAATTAAGACAGCATGTTTATTAATGAAAGGATGGTCATTTGGCCATCTCTTGGACCAAAGATCCCTCATGGGGGTTGGCTCACAGTTTATATGCCCCTGGAAGAACAGGTGTTACTGAGGGAAGCAACCAATTCTGGTTAACGATTACTATGAAAATGAACGTTACAATGAGGATGGGCTGTATTACAATGCAGGTCTTGGGGTACTTGATCACTCAAATCTTTTTTAAAGAGACTTGTCAATTTCCATATCACCTGTCTGACAAAATTTAGAATTAACACATTCCCAGATCTAAGTAAATGCAATGATCAGGAATGTACCCATTAGCCCAAACTTAGAATTTATTTTAGTATGATTATATCTTAGTCATTCTGACTGGGTAATTGTTTTTAGAAAGGGTTCCCACAATGGTTGATTTCTGATGAGGAATCAGAAAAGAGAAAAAACCTTGGTCCTAAAATAATAATTAGTTATGAGTACAATAGAGAAATAATTGTTTCTCACCAATGGAATAGAAGTCCTCAAATAACCCCATATCAGGCAGTATATTACTCATGGGCATGAAAGTTTGGGACTTTTTTCTGTACTGTTCCTTAGTGACATGGTGTTGGCTTCAGAACCCAGATTTCCTGGGTCTCTTGCCCTTGTATCACATTGTAATTTCTGGGCAGATTCTCAGTAAGTGAGTGAGAGGAGAACTTGGGATCACTCAATTATTATATGATCTAGACTGTTAATCTCCCTTCTCCACCATAAGAATACTGTGATTATGGGGCGGCTAGGTGGCGCAGTAAGTAGAGCGCTGGCCCTGGAGTCAGAAGGACCTGAGTTCGGATCCGGCCTCAGACATTTAACGCATACACAAACAAACAAACAAAAAACCTAGCCGTGTGAACTTGGGCAAGTTACTTAAACCCAATTGCCCTCCAAAAAGCAAAAAAAAAAAATACTGTGATTACTATGTTTGATAATCTTACACCCAGAGATTAGACAAATTTGCGGGTCTTTCACTTATAACTCTATATGTAATTGAACAAACCAGTGTAGCAGCAAGCACCCCAATATCCCCAGGGTGACTGCCAACACAGGTTCTTAGATCTGCTTTTGTAAAGGAAAGCAACTCAAAATGGGTTAACAAGCTTACTTTAATCAAACAAACATACATTACCTAGTTCAGGGGAAAAAAGTCAGCACCCCGAACTTCAGAGTTACAGAACTTACAGATCAAACAGACAGGCTTCCAAATTGTCCTACCATTATATCAATACCAAATCACAGTTACCAGAGAGGGAAGCATCAACATCTGGGTTTTCAAAGCCGGGGGGCTCTCAACAACGGCTTCCCAGAGTCTCATCTGGTCAAATCACACAACACTTCTCAAAGTGAGCCCCAAAGCAAAGCCCCTCATCAGAGTTTATATAGCCTTCTCCTGGCTCAAAGATTGTAACAACCTCCTTGACCCACTGCCCAATCACAAAGTATCAAGGTGTGGGCTTTCCTGAAAAACAAGCCTCCCACCACAAGCTCCAGGTGCACTTAAGCTAGGGGCAGGGAAGATCTTTAAATTTGCATTTCCATTACAACCAGTTGTTGTGTACAAAAGAAATTCTTGGTACATATGTCTTATCTTATCAGCATGTTCTCTTTTTACTGTTCTTTGTATCCTCAAACATTTAGCACAATGCCTGACATATAGAAGATGCTTATTAAATACCTGCTGAATAGCTTACTCACTAAATATCAACCTTGTATCTGCTCCTGCAAGCCTATTCCTTCACTTCCACCATTTTTTCATAGGAAAATTTTAGACACTGAGCAAGACAACATCGCTACTCCATTGATATCCTATCCTGCTCCTTCTACAGAGTGTTGTGGGACATTGTTAAGGGACAACAGGTTATTTACTGTTGTGCTTTGGTAAAATGAGAAATTGGGAGGATTATCCATGGCTATCTTTTTTTTCACCTGTTAGCCTTTCTATTGAATTCCCCTAAAAATAAGAAAATATGATTGTAGTTAGGAGTGGGCATACTCAACAATCCACCTTTCTCATATATGTTGTGGTCAGACCAGGTTAAACTTCACCTTCATATTCCATCTGGTCATTCCACTGTCTATCCAGACCATTCTACTGTTTGCCAGTTGCCCTGCTGGATGTCTATCATTTCTGTGTTATTCCTTTATGCCTCCCAATTCCACATTTCTTTCCTTGGCCACTATATTTAAACTCCTTGAGCATAAGAACTAATTTCTTTATCAATTTTTATTGCCAATACTAAGCACTGGGGATATCTGCAGTATAATAAAAGCTTATCTTCCCCCTTTTTTTAATCCAGTTACTCTGTTGAGCACTAAAATAATTCCTATATGATAACGAAGTAGTTGGAATTTGAGTAATAGGATGATATAAAGTACAAATTCATAAGGCATTTTGAAACCCTAAAACAAAATATAGCAGTATAATATTTAACTGAATTATGATGGAATTTTTTCTTTATTTGTTCTTTTTTATGTCTTCATTTTTTTCTTTACTAAAACCCTTCTTTTGCTATCTCATCACAGTATGGTGGTGACTTTTGGTGCTTAAATGCTATATCATTGGAAAACAAGTTCTAGCCAGCCTTACCAAGTTGTGACATTTTCAAGTATGGACCTGGTGAAGAAGCTCCCCATGAACCTGAAAATACATGTTACTTTTCTAATCTAACAATGAACGTCCAAAAGCATTTACATAGACACATTCTGTCTTATATATAATTCTGTCTTGAATATAATTGTTAGGAATTTCTTCCTTTCCCTCTCAACTCTTTTTTCCCTCCTCATTCTTCCTTTCTTCTTTCCTTCCCTTTTTTTGAAGTGATCACCAATGCAACCTATATTGAGAAAAAAAAAACAAAACAACAAATCTTCCTAGACACATAGTTGTTTTAATAATCGTTTTATAATTATGTCGGTAAACACATTATAGCTATATTATATACCCTATGTGAAATAATGCTGTAGCAATGTTTTGAGGTCAGGGATTCTTAACCTGGGGTTCATGAACTTTTACAAACATATTTTCATAAACATATACAAATATAACTTTTTCCTTTGTAATCCTACATATTTTGTTTATTTAAGAACATTACTCTGAGAAGGGGATCCTTAGATTTCATAAGATTGCCAAAAGAATCTATATCACAGTTTATATAAAACCTTTAGAACTCCTTTTTATTTGGTAGCTAAATCCTCAAACTCTCTGGGAATGACTCTACTTGGGAAGAGGGACAAATTCAGTCAATCAGAACACAGTTGCTGGGAAGGGCTGGGAAAATGAAATGAAAACCCCAGTAGCACTGAGTACAATATTGATTCAAGTCACTGTGACCTGTGTGACCCATGTTCTCTTATCCCCATCTACTATTATTTTTCAGTTGTTTGTAATGACTGATGGTGTAGCTGCCTTAGCAAAGAGGATGGACAGGTGAGTACTTCTTACTAGTTTCTACATTGTTCTCTTGGTCACTTACTGGAGAGAGCTAAAGATCCATGGTCAGAGCCAAGGAAGTTTGAATGAGAAAGATTTTTATTTGAAGTGATATAATAAATCTCCAGGGACTCAGCACAACCTAATTATTCTCCTCACCAATTTCAGAGTTTGTGTGGTCACATCTTTTCCTCCCGCATATCACTAATGGGAAATGTTGAGGGAGTCTTTAGGTGGAAGAGGAATTGATATTACTACTTATTAAATAGAGTTCAAATTGTGGCTATCAAGAAATGTATGTTCCAAATCAAGGTGAAGAATAAGTGAAAATGAGTTAAGCATATATTTAAAAGAACTTTAAAAAACAGTATACATTCTTTCATTGTAGTATTTTATGCTGAAAATAAGTTGAACAATATTTTAAAATAAATTTTTGTTAAATCTATCTAGTCATACTCTTTCTGAAATTAAGTCCAAATGTCAGAAATAAAATCAGTGTAATTAAAAAAACTTCCTTTAAAAAGAATTTGTACAAATAATTGCTTTGGAAAGAAAAAATGTAACAGTGTAGCAAGAACATACCATTAAAATTTCATTAAAATATGTAATAACATGACCAATTTTGGCAGATAACACAGTATTCCGAATGACTACTATATAGGAGCATTTTCTGGCTCTTAAAAATGAAACAATAGTTATTTCTATAAAGAAAAAAAATATAAATAGCACTAATGTACAATAGGGAAGGCTTCATGATAAGGTATTTTTTTTACTTCAACTAAAATAATGATACTCTTCATCCTGAGAATTCTTTGGTATAGAAAATATAATTATTATTTCTATTCAGTTTAAATAAAATACCCTGCAAGAAGGAGGGGGAAATCTCATTGTTTCAGCATCTTCAGAAAACCTGTAGGTGTAAAGAACTGAGCTCATACCCTATTGTGTGTTCTCTGTGGGAGGTGCTATTTCTAATTAAGTAGAAATGGGGAGTAGAGGAGAACAAATATTGCACAAAGCTCCATAGTGCTCTTAATTGTAAATAGTTAATACTTATGGGCCTTGGAAAGCTTCTGACTAATACTGAGCTAAGCAGCAATGAAGAAAAGGAAAAGGAGTGATGGGGGGCGGGGAGCAGTAGGGTGGATTGCTATTTAACCTTAATGAGCCCATTGCCTAGTAACATACCTGGGTTTACATTTTGTGATAAAATCCTGCTGAGCTTGAACCTTGGATTTTATCATCCTCTCTTTTGGGGTTTAAATCTAACTTGGAGAAAAATGTACATTGAGATATAAAGGGTGTGGGTATGAATGCATGGACCTGAAGACTTAAAAAACAAAACTATTAAGGGGATCAAAGGGACTGTAATGGGAAAAATGAAAGGATGAGATAGGAAAAGGTAAAATATGCCATTTGAAGAGGCATCAAAACACAGTATAGAAGAAGGGAAAGAAAGAGGGAGAGGAACATAATTTAAACACTATTCTCACTGGTTCTGGTTCAAAGCGGGATCAACTTAATCAGTGAAGTTTAAGATTCTAATGTGAATAGACACATAAATTCATTAAACAGAGGAAAAGGAGGGAGGGAGAGAAGCACTGTTTGAAATTTACTCTCATTGGTTTGGAGTCAAATAGGGAGAAGCTTACTCTGATAAGTATAAAAATTTATTGTGTACTATAGGTAGTGGAAGGGTAAGGCGGTGGGTTGAAAAGGAGGAGACTAAAGGGGGGGATTAGAGGGGAGGAAAATATTAGTAGTAAGGGGAGAGGGTAGGGTAATAAGGGGGGTCACTGGGTGGGAACACTGGGATAGGGGGCAGTGTATTAACAATGCAATATTCACTATGCCTATGGCAATTATAAATAGGCTTATGTGGTTATTAATCACAAAATATATCAGTCTCTCTATATGGGGGATAAAGCCAGAGAATTTATTAAAATACCAAATAACTGAGTCCCAAAACCAGAAAGTCAAAGCCATCAGGGTAGTTATGAAATTGGCACAAGTAGTTAACGTAGTAAACAACCACATTATTAAGCCTTCAAAACAGAACAGGCTACCTCAGGCAAAGGTACTTCTCTCCCCACTCACAGCAACTGCTCGGGGTCCAGGAAGCATGCTCACAACAGCTCCAGCCCCCCGCAGTTCCGGTCCCTGGCAGTCTCCAACAAGAGTCCTTAGCAGAAATTGTGGCTGGCTCAAAAAGGAGTTTGTGCCTCCACCTCTACCTTGGTGGCTACTGCTATTGCTGTTGTTATTGCTTCTACAGCCTCTGCTGCTACCACCTCTGCTGCTACCACCTCTGCTGCGGCTGCCGCCGCAGCCACCACCAGTCACCACCGGAACTCTAGCTTTTCTTCCACTTCCTCTTGCCCCTCCCCTTCTTGCTATGTCAGCAAGTCCAATGGGGCATGGAAGATCTTTAAATCCCATAACCCTTACAGGTTGTCAAAAGGGAAAACTTTAGGAGGGGAAGGGAGAAGGAAGAAACAAAAACATAAACAGGGGAGGGAATAGGATAGAGGGGAAGAGACAGTCATCATTACTGTGAATGTGAATGGGATGACCTCTCCCATAAAACAGAGGCAGATAGCAGAATGGATTAAAAACAATAATCCTACAATATGCTGTCTACAAGAAACACATTTGAAACAAAGGGATACCCACAGGGTAAAGGTAAAAGGTTGGAGTAGAATTTATTATGCCTCAGCTAAAGTTAAAAAAAAAAAAGCAGGGGTAGCAATACTTATCTCAGATAAAGCAAAAACAAAAACAGATCTAATTAAAAGAGATAAGGAAGGAAATTATATCCTGCTAAAAGACGCCATCGAGAATGAAGCAATATCATTACTTAATATATATGCTCCAAGTGGTTTAGCATCCAAATTCCTAGAAGAGACGTTAAAGGAAGTAGAGGGAGAAATAGATAGCAAAACCATAATAGTGGGGGACCTTAATCTCCCCCTTTCTGAGTTTGATAAATCTAAACTCAAAATAAACAAGAAAGAAGTTAAGGAGGTGAATAGAATCTTAGAGAGACTAGATATGATGGATCTCTGGAGAAAACTGAATGGGGATAAAAAGGAATTTACTTTCTTCTCAGCAATGCATGGTATATACTCAAAAACAGATCATGTACTAGGGCATAAAAACCTCACAATCCAATGCAGAAAGACAGAAATATTAAATGCATCATTCTCAGATCATGATGCAATAAAAATTATATGCTATAAAGGGCCATGGAAAGATAGACTAATTGGAAACTAAACAATTTAATTCTAAAGAATGGGTGGGTCAAACAAGAAATTATAGAAACAATAATTTCATTCAAGAGAATGATAATAATGAGACAACATACAAAAATTTGTGGGATGATGCATTAAAGGCAGTTCTTAGGGGAAGTTTTATATCCCTGAGTGCATACTTGATTAAAGCAGAGAGACTGGGGGGTCAATGAATTGGACATGCAATTGAAAAAGGCAGAAAAAGAACAAATTGAAAATCCCCAATTTAGTACTAAATTAGAAATATTGAAAACCAAAGGAGAGATTAATAAAATTGAAATTAACAAAACTATTAAATTAATAAATAAATAAAACTAAGAGCTGATTTTATGAAAAAAATCAATACAATTGATAGACCCTTAGTAATTATGATAAAAAAAGAAAGAAGAAAACCAAATTATGAGTATCAAAAATGAAAAGGGTGAATCTACCTCCAATGAAGAGGAAATCAAAAAATAATAAGGAATTATTTTTCCCAACTGTATGCACATAAATATAACAATCTTAGTGAAATGGATGAATATTTACAAAATTACAAGTTGCCCAGATTAACTGAAGAGGAAGTGAATTAGCTAAATAACCCCATCTCGGAAAAAGAAATCTAACAAGCCATCAATGAACTCCCTAGGAAAAAATCTCCTGGGCCAGATGGTTTTGCTCTTGAATTCTATCAAACATTTAAAGAACAATTGATTCCAATACTCTACAAACTATTTGGGAAAATTAGTGAAGAAGGAGTCCTACCAAACTCTTTCTATGACACAAATATGGTACTGCTCCCTAAATAAGGAAGAGATAAAACAGAGAAAGAAAATTATAGACCAATTTCCCTCATGAATTTAGATGCAAAAATTCTAAATAAAATATTAGCCAAAAGACTCCAACAACTTATCACAAAAATAATACACTTTGATCAGGTAGGATTCATTCCAGGAATGCAAGGATGGTTTAATATTAGGAAAACCATCAGTATAATTGAATATATCAACAATAAAACTAGCAGAAACCACATGGTTATATCAATAGATGCAGAAAAGGCCTTTGACAAAGTACAACATCCAATCCTATTCAAAATAATAGAAAGTATAGGAATAAATGGAACCTTCTTTAAAATAGTATATAGCATCTATTTAAAACCATCAGCAAGTATTATATGCAATGGGGATAAACTAGAAGCTTTTCCAATAAGATCAGGAGTGAAACAGGGGTGGCCACTATCACCCCTCTTATTCAGGCTGGTACTAGAAACACTAGCAGTAGCAATTAGAGAAGAAAAAGAAATCAAAGGAATCAAATTAGGCAGGGAAGAGACCAAGCTATCACTCTTTGCAGAAGATATGATGATATACTTAGAGGATCCCAGAGAATCAAGTAAAAAACTACTTGAGATAATAAATAAATTTGGCAAAGTTGCAGGATATGAAATAAACCCACATAAATCCTCAGCATTCCTGTACATCTCTAATGAGACTCAACAGCAAGAGATAGAAAGAGAAATCCCATTTAAAGTCACTGTAGACATTATAAAATATTTGGGAATCTACCTGCCAAAACAAACCCAGAATCTATATGATCACAACTACAAAACACTTCTCACACAAATAAAATCAGATCTAAATAATTGGAAAAAATATCAATTGCTCATGACTGGGTCGAGCTAATATAATAAAAATGACAATCTTACCCAAACTAAACTATATATTTAGTGCCATACCAATGAATTTACCAAAAAACTACTTTCTAGAGTTAGACAAAATAATAACAAAATTTATTTGGAACAACAAACAGTCTAGAATATCAAGGGAATTAATGAAAAGAAATACTAGGGAAGGTGGACTAGCTATGCCAGATTTTAATCTGTATTATACAGCAGCAGTCATCAAAACTGCTTGGTACTGGCAGAGGTGTAGAGTAGTGGATCAATGGAATAGATTGGGCGCAGGAGACCCAGCAGTTGATGAATATAGTAATCTAGTGTTCGATAAACCCAAAGACCCCAGTTTTTAGGATAAGAATGCACTATTTGACAAAACCTGCTTGGAAAACTGGAATACAGTATGGCAGAAACTGGACATAGATCATTATCTAACACCATACACCAAAATCAAGTCTAAATAGGTGCATGATGTTGGTATAAAGGATGCTACTGTAAGCAATCTGGGAAAGCAAGGAATAGTTTACCTGAGAGATTTGTGGAGAGGGGAAGACTTTAGGACCAAACAAGAATTAGAGAGCATTATAAAATGCAAAATGGATAATTTTGATTACATTAAATTGAAAAGCTTTTGTATAAACAAAGCCAATGTAACCAAAATCAATAGGGAGGTGAGAAATTGGGAAAGAATTTTTACAAGTTCTATCTCTGATAAAGGACTCATCTCTAAAATTTAAAGAGAATTGAGTCAAATCTGTATCAATACAAGTCATTCCCCAATTGATAAATGGTCAAAGGATATGAACAGGCAGTTTTCAGAGAAAGAAATTAAAGATATCTGTAAGCATAAGAAGAAATGTTCTAAATCACTATTGATTAGAGAAATGAAAATAAAAACAACTTTGAGATACCACATCTCTCCAGTCAGATTGGTTAAGATGACAAAACAAGAAAGTGACAAATGCTGGAGAAGATGTGGGCAAATTTGAACACTAATGCATTGCTGGTGGACTTGTGAACTTATCCAAGCATTCTGGAGAGCAATCTGGAACTATGTCCAAAGGGCTATAAATAATTTCATACCCTTTGATCCAGCAATACCACTTCTAGGATTATGTCCCAATGGGATCATAGAAATGGGAGGAAGACCCAAATGTACCAAAATATTTATAGCAGCTCTTTTTGTGGTTGCAAAGAATTGGAAACTGAAGGGGTGCCCATCAATTGGGGAATGGCTAAACAAGTTGTGGTAGATGAATGTAATGGAATATTATTGTGCTATAAGAAAGGAGCAGGAGACGGATTTCATATTTACCTGGAGTGGCTTATACAAACTGATGCTGAGTGAGAAGAGTAGAAACAGGAGAAATTTGTATACAATCACAGACATACCATATCTGTGATGACCAACTATGACAGACTGGACTCTTCTCAGCAATGCGGTGATATGTCAATCCCGAAAGACTCATGAAAGAGAGAAATGTGACATCCAGAGATATAACTAGCAAGAACTGAGCCTGAATCCTGATGGAAGCAAACTAATTGATTTTTTTTTTCATTGTTTGGTTTTATTTCTTCTTTACCATTTTTCATCCCACCTAGTACAATATGCCTTTGTAATTGGACTAATGTCTAATATGAAAGTATTTGCTGATCCTATACTGAACTATATGCTGTCATGGGAGGTGGGGAGAGGGAAGTAAAAATCAAGGAACTATGGAATTGAATCTTGTTAACTGAAACTAAACTAATAAATTAATTAAAAAAAAGAAGAATAGCAACATAGACACTAAAATGTTTTTAAAGGGACAAATGATAAGCAGTGAATTTGACATCTATTCCAAGGAAACATTCAAGAATATATCATTAAAGAAGTATTAGTGAACATCTAGCTAGGAAAGCCATGGTTAGAAAGAGTTAATATGTGTTCATGAAAAACAAATTGCACCAGACTAACTTCAATTCCTTTTTCTGAAAGGATAACTAAACTAGTATAGGAGACTAATACCATAGCATTCTGGCACTTTTTCAGAGGTTTGTGTAAAGTACCACATGCCATTCTTGTGGAGAAGATGAGAGATTTGCATCAGACAATGAAATAATGGTATAGATTCAGAATTGATTGGATAGTTATACTGAAGAAGTAATTTATTGTTTAAAGTCAACATGGTCTTAAGGTTTCACTAGAATGTCCCCAGAGATCTGTGCTTGGAATTTTGCTCTTCAACATTTTTATCAATGACTTAGATAAAGGCATACTTATACTTGACATATTTATCAAATTTATAGATAGCACAATGCTGGGAAAAAAATTCTATAAAAGTAGATAATAGGTGTGATCCAAATAGATAGAAAAACAAGAACATTAAGCTCAATCTAAAAAGATAGAATTCAATAAAAATAATTCTAAAATCTTACACTAGTGTTTAAAAGCTGAAGTTCATAAGTATAAAATGGAGAAGTCATGTATGGATAGATGGTAAACTGACCTGAAGAAAAAAAATATGGGGTGTTTAGTGGACTACAAGTTCAATATGTTCCACCACTTTGATTTGGTAGCTCAAAAAGTTAATGGCACCTTGGACTGCTTTAAGACCATCATAGGTTTTAGCAAGAGGGACGTATTATTTTTTTGTTTATTCATGTTCAAATCTTCATGATCATATTTTGGGTTTTCTTGGCAAAGATACAGGAGTAGTTTGCTATTTCTTTCTCCAGCTCATTTTACAGTTGAGGAAACTGAGGCAAATGGGGTCAACTCACTTGCCCAGAGTCACACAGCTAGTGTCTGAGGCCAGATTTGTAGTCAGGAAAATGAGTCTTCCTGATTCCAGATGAAGTACTCTATTCACTGTGCTATCTAGCTGACCCTAAGTGAGGGAGTTGAGGGTACAACCATACTTTGCCCTTTTTAAATCGCATTTGTAATGTTGTATTCATCTCTGGATATCATGGTTTAAGAAGGAAATTAAAAGGTGGAGTGTTGGGGCGGCTAGGTGGCTCAGCGAATAGATCACAGGCCCTGGAGTCAGAAGGACCTGAGTTCACATCCGGCCTCAGACACTTAACACACATACAAAAAAACTAGCCATCTGACCTTGGGCAAGTCAACCCTAATTGCCCTCCAAAAAGCAAAAAAAAAAACCAAAAAAACACATTGGAGTGTACAAAAGAGAACAATAAGGATGATGAAGTCCCTTGAAACTGTATAATATAAGGATATATCAAGGGATCTGGGGATATTGAGTTTAGAGGAGAAAATTCTCAGAGGAATATGCCAGATCACTTCAAATATTTGAAGGGCCTTGTGGAGCTTTGTCTCATTTGGGCTCCACAAATATATAGATAAATACATAGACATATACATCTGCATATACATATAAAAATTTATAAATATATATATGTGTGTGTTTCCCCTATCTCACACAAACTTGAATTATTCTTTTTTTTCATCCTGCAAGTAACAAATTCAAAAACAATTATGTGGGGGAAAAGGAGGAAGTTATTTAGCAATGGATAAAGATCAAAAGGTGACGTTACCCTGATACCTCTTGTCGAGACCTCAGTTTCCTCATCTGCTTCTCTGAAATCTTCAATTTAACCTTGAAACAAAATGAATATTTTCTGACTGTCCAGAAATACCAGATGAGCACAATCTGAACAACAATGTATTTATATCTATAATGGGGAGGGGGGACCAATGACATTCTTGATTTCTAATCTTTTTGCAAACAAGGAACTACTCAAATTGCTATTTTGTCTGTAACTCCATTGACAGGTTATGACATACCTAGGGTTATCCAACTGATATGTCGAAAGTTAGAAGCAAAATATGAAGCCAAGTCTTCTAATCTCTAAGAACGGCCTTTGGGAAAATTTTAACAACAATTCATTTCTTTAATTATGCTTTAGAGTTCACAGAAAGCTTTTGTTACAATATTATGTGTTGGGGAAGACACTGTCATTACAAATGAGGAGTCTCAGATTTAGAGAAACACTGTGAATTTTTTATGGCTGTGTAAACATACACATACACACACACACACAGAAAAATTAAGAAGGAAATGTTTAAGTTCCTAAATTTTATTCAATGTCTTTTTAGGTATTTGGATAGCTTAAGGATATGAGAACTATTATATAAGCTATCTACATTAAATTTTAATGTTTTAAGAAAGCATTCTGTGTATATAAATGCACTAACAACAAGGAAAGATTCAAGATCTTTACTGTCACTCTTGGCTGGAGAGTGATGGGAGCTAAAAATCCAGTATTGTGGTTTTAAGGCCGTGGATTCACATAGCTTGCAAAACATTAAATAACAGTCTGATACTATTTTAGAAAACATCATTTTTTTCTTATTCAGTAAACAAATACTATGTCATATGATTAAATCGGATTCAGAAATGAGTGATATATAGAGGACTTGTTGTCAGGAAGGACTAAGTTCAAATCTTGTCCCTGGTAGTAGCTAGGTGACCCTAGGCAAATCATGTATTTTGGCTGCTTTACTTTTCTCATTTGTAAATTAGGAAGGTTGAAATTAATGGTGCCTTAGGCTTCAATTAACTCTAAAGATAAAATATAATAATCTACTGTTTTTTAAAAATAATAAATAAAACTTTCTAGCACTTATACAAACACTGTAAATAAATGGTCTGTATATTTTTTTCATTTAGGTCAATTCTCTGTAAAGTAGATGAAGATAAAAACCACAGCCTTCCATTTTAGAGCAATGTTATCACTACCACTCTGGTCAAAGGATGATTTTCATACTCCATATTAAATTAGGCTATGAAATTGTGTTTTATATATGTTGTTTGAATTTTTCTTTTTGGGAACTAAGCATCATGTTCATTCATGCTAAATATAATTTTAGTAATTATAAAATGAGATGCTAGATTTGTTTTATTATAAATTTATCATGTCACAAACTATTTTTGAGCCTGATTTCCATTATTTTTTCCAAACATAATTCATATGTGAATTATGTTTTAATGCTTAAGGATTATAGATGGCATATTTTATTAGTTTCTTGAAATTTAAGAGGGGTAAGGAAATTTTCAATTACATGTTTAGAAAACTGCTAAGTTAAGGAAATAGATATGTCAATAACAATAACCTGATTTTAATTAGCTGTACCCTTTTGAGAGGATAAAAACATGGGTTGTTTTGAATTCCCAGTGTTCTTGAAAAAACTGAAAGAAAGAACTGCTAGATTTTTTTTTTAATATGCTCTGCCACATAGGTCATATTCTATACTTCTATAATTATGGTAGCAGATTCAATTTTGCAAACTACTTATGATGATTTATCAATAAATAACAAGTCACCAAATGGAAGATGCAATCTAATTATGATAAGCAGAATTGCTTATTACATTGTGATATAGTTTTTTGAAATGACCAAGGGTGATTTAAAATGGCCATTCCTTGATTCATTTCATTTCTTTTTCTTGGAACTTCAAATGGTTGATTCAATCACATCTACACGTGTATAGTCTTGGATAGCCTCTAATTAATTTCATTTTGGTCTATGTGATACCAATCTGGAAAAAAAAGGACGAGTAATATAAAAGAGTTTGATTGACAGTCTTCCTCTAATATTTCTCCAAATCTATCTTTGCTATTGTTACATCAGCTATTTTCAGATCTATTTTTTAATTTAAGAGAAAAGACCTACTGATAAGTTTTAGTAGTTGTTGTATTTATAGTATTGCTGTTTCTATGAGTATCAATGTGTCTGTCATTTACGCAATTTTAGATAACAGAAAAAAAATTGAAATTAATTTCTAATTGTAATGTGTCCACCAAATTACATGCCAGTGGGAAGTAGCTTCATTGGTTATGGCATTTGAAAATCAAGCCCAGAATCAAGCATTTGAAGATCCATTATGATTAATTAATCAAAACTCAACATGAGATATTGTGGCATTTATATGCAGTCTCTGCTGGAGTCCAGGCTGGACAATCTGTTCACATATATTGGTTTCTGAGAGATCACTTTTAAATCTCTGTTCCTCTTTATTCTTTCATTTAATTAAAGTTCAGGAGTATTGTGAACTTTCTTCTATCAGATTTACTCCACAAAGGACAGAGATAGTGACCAAAAGAATGTATTCAAACTAATCTGTGTCTACAGATAACAGAAGGGGAACAGACTATTTTTTAATATGTATCTGAGATCGGTTGATCTCAATTAAAAAAAAAAGATTATTTGATCCTTAGAAGTTCCCCTGTCAATTCAAACTATTTTATACTGTCTGTGGCTTTTGATATAAGACTGATTACATGATGTTTTCTAAAAACATTTCTATTTGCAAGTTAAATTCTAAAATGTCATTATAAATTCATAACCATTATTTACATCTTCTGTATTTTGCTTCATTCGACGTAATTTTATGATATTGTAGTGTGATACTTAGGACCCAGTAGGATGCTTAGATATACTAGTTGTGAATTGTTGCTCTGGATAATAAAATTTCTAAAGCAATTCAAGTGTGTTATTATTACATTTTTTCAGATATAAGAATGTTCAATTTACCCACTTATTTACCTATTTGTATATTTATATCAGCAAAATATTACAAAAGCAAGAGAAAATCCTACTTTTGTTATTTTTAAAGCATAGCTGCTATAAGGAGAATTTGGCCAGCAAATGCTATTATTTTTATGACCATAGCTAAGCTCTAAGTTGAATTTTGCTTCTCATCCAAGAGAGAATAGTTCAAATGAATGGTTCACAGAGAACACTATCAAATTATGCATATAGACTTTAAGACAGAAATTCTGTATTTTCCCCTTGTCTATCCATTAGCTGTATCTGAAATTTCAAGTATACATCATAACCTTTGCTTGTCTTAAATGAATCACTTAACCTTTCTGTTTCCTCACCTGTAAAATGGGGATAATAATACTGAACAAGTTCATTAGGAGGAAGTATGACCAGGTGGCATAATGACTCACATTTTAAAATGCAAAAAATTTCAGATGATTTATGACTTATAAATTGATTTTTTGTTATAAATGTTAGTCTATAAGTCAATTGTTTGGAACTCAGAATAGTTTCTCACAGAAATGATATTTGAAACATAGCTAGACCCACATACAAGCCTACAGAAACATTGTGGTTGAAACGTATCACAATTTATTTAACATATTGAGAGGCAGCTATCATTCATCAGGGTACCATCATAACCTGCTTATAATATATTAAATATGCCATGGGTAAAATATGTTCTATGGGGTCTAGGAATCTTGCCTCCCTTTCATAAAGTATATGTTTTCTTTTTATAGGAGTTTTATTAACAAAGCAGCCACCAACATCCAAAAAAATCAGAATTGAGTCCCAATATAATAGGTTCACTCTAAGGAAATGTATTGTTTACCTCACTAAAGGCCAGAGGTTACAGAATTTAAGAACCAGGATCTGCTTTACTCATTTATCCATGATTCAACATCTTATGAGTGTCCAGGGATGAATGAAGTATAAGCTAAACCTCACTGTACTAATCAATATCCAGTTACTTGTCAAGGTTTATTGATGTACCTCTCAAAAAATCCCAGAACACAGTGGCTGGCACAAAGTAAGTGCTTTATAAATGTTAGTTATTATAATTATCTGTCCTTTTCTCACTGATTGCACAGCAATTTTATAATGCTGCAGCAGGCTCCTAATGGTTCAAACTAGCTCCTTTCTTGCTTTTCTCCAATCTGTACGTCACATGGCTGCCAAAATAACCTTCCTAAGGTACAGATCTGCTAGATCACAGGTTCCTAAACTTATTTAATTTGCTGCCCCATTTTCAGAAAAAAAAAATTACTCAATGCCCCCCCCAAGAAATCTACTTTAACTTTTTTTTAATTTGTGTCATATATATATATGTGTATATATATATATATATATATATATACATACACATGCTCACACCCATATATAGGCATATATATGTATGTATATACATATATGCGCACACACATATATGTATGAGATGAAACATCTTAAATTTAATAATTTATTGTAAACGTGTGGATTTTTACCTGCATTGAAATTTTGATGACACAATATTGTATCATGTAACGCATAGTATCATTTTGTAAACAAGGCATTATATGCACAAATTCCTGCCAATGCATGCTGGACTTCCTGATAATATGCAGCACGCTCACCTGCCAACACTTGCTTATTAAGACCTGTGTGCACACTGATTCATTATAACCTGCTTTTTGTGTGTTTATTTGGAAAATAATGCAATTATAACAATTTTAATTCTGTTACACGGTAGAGGAAGCATGTATAAATGGTTTTTCAAAAATGTTCTTCTTTTCTTTCCTTATGCTTCCATCACCCCCTTATTTTTAGTTAGTACCCCCAGTTGCAGCCAGGATACTCCTCCTCCTCCTGTATACCACTGCTTCCACATTTTACAAATAAGGAAAATTAGGAGATGAAGTCTAAGTGACTCACTTATATCATATACCTCATAAGTGACTGAGGCTGAAAACTCTTAACTATTAAAAAATAAAAAATATTTCGGTTCTTCTCCTATCTGTACCCTAAATATTATATGGAACATAAATTGTTACTTGCATTTTCAAATGATAATGGTATCCTATTTTCTTCACCTACCAAAGATGACAATGAAGACAGTAAATTTTCAGGCATGACTAGGCCATGTAAGAAGAAAAAATATTAGAATAATAATACAAAAATAACTTGTATACACAACATCATTCATATCATAATACACAAAATCTAGGATATATTATTTCATAACTAGATCTAGGAGTTAATGCTCAATTATATATGTTATCATTTCCTAGAGTAACCAAAGATCTAGAATATAAAAGAAAATAATGAAAAGATGTAGGAATGAAAAGGCAATAGAATTTCCTTATTTCAAACCATCTTACAAATCAATATTCATAAAAATTATTTTATATAATTTTAAAAATATAAAAATATATGAATAAAACAAGTTAACCCCTTACAAAATGAAACCCCAAATATAAATTACCCAAGAAAATACTATTGTCAAAATTTTCAAGGGAAACTTTCAGAAAGTAGACTTGACAGAAATAAGGTTTAGTGTGATACTTTGTAACATATACCACAATGAATGTAAAATTTTATGTGACTAGAATATTAAACCAAAGAAAAGAGGCAATTACAAAATGAAAGATAGTTTTGATGAAAAGAAATTGAAATGTTTTGCATAAATAAGATTCATATATTTAGTATTAGAAGGAAAGTGATCATGTGAAAATATAAGATGATATGTGTCTGAGATATGAAAACAACTAATATAACTATGTAAGGTGAAAACTCATGCTGAGATTAATGAAAGATCAAAGAACATGAACAAACTTCCCAAAAGAATTACTCTTAACAACCATATGAAAAATTGCTTATAAGAGAAATACAAATCAAAACAACCCTGAAGTTTGAACTAGCATATATAAAACTGTTATTCTTTCTCTTCTTTTCTTATTGGTTTCCCTATACTCTTTCAATACTCAGCTTAAAATCATCCTGTCTACAAAAAGCCTTTCAGGGTCCTCCCTTCTCCACTGATCCCTCTGATCTTCTGAGATTACCTTATATAACCACTGTATATGTAAGGAAAATGCAAACTCCTTGAACTAAGAACAGAACTTCTGTCTATATATTGCCAGTATTGCAGACAGTACATGGCATATAGTAAGCACTTAATAATAATTATTGATTGGCTGACAGAAGGATAACAAGTTAGTGCCTGAGTTGCTTTTTGACTTTGGAAAGATTTGTTGTAGCTATATTTTACATTTTGTCAGGTGTTATTCTAATGGCAACTATACTATATTTGTACAGAAGAAAATGCCCACATATCTGAGATAATGAGCTGATAGTGCAAAGATACAGTGGTATTATAGAAAAGATACTTAAACTTTTTGCATGTGTGTCTTTAATGGCCAGCACAGAAGTAGTTCACACCCTGTTTCAGCTTTTGAATTAATGCCTTTTTTCATTTCAAGTTTATTTTGAGCCTTGTATCAAGTCTGTTAAGAAACAGAATGTATGAACCCCAAAACTTGTGAACCCTAGAACTCATGAACTCCTGCAACAGGAAGGGGAGGAGTTACACTGCATGTAAAGAAGAACACAAGCTGGGCAGACAGAATTTCCTTGGATAAGCATCTTTGAGGCAGGGCAGCTGCTGCTGAATTGAACACTGAGCTGAGAGTTGGGAAGAACTGAGAACTCTTGTGGTGGCAGAGACAAGAAGGAGAAAACTTGTAGTATCCCAGGACTCTGTTTGTCTGATGTATCTGTGTTGATGTTTGTTTATTATACTTTGTACAGAAGCCCTGGGACCTTACTGGAAGCCCTGACATAGGATTTTCTGGTTGTATGTTTACAGAAGTCCTGGAGGAGGGTCTTGGAGGTCCTGGGACTTTACTGATGATTTGTGCTGACCTTTTAGACTTTGTTTGTGAGTCTGTGTTGATTTCTATGTTGATGATTTGTGTTAAGTTCTCAGATCTTGTTTGTGGCTCTGTGTTGATGATTTGTATTGAGTTCTCAGACCTTGTTGGTGGGTCTGAGTTGATTTCACAGGCAGATAGTGAATTAATGATGCTGCAGGCAATGTGCATGACTATTATTGTGGCTCTGTCAAGCTTTGTCTTCCCAGAAACAGGAACTGTGAAGGACCTGAGGTACACTGAACACTGTGAACTTCAATATAGAGTGGGAACTGGACTAAGAACTGGACAAGGAGCTGGAAAAGGAACTGAGAGTTTCCTGCCTTTGAACCCAGGTAATAATTGGAGCTGGGATGATGGAAGAGGAACCATGGAAGCTGAAAGCCAGCCTCAAGTCAAGCTGAAAGAATGCTTTTATTGGACACTGTATACTGATTGAGAAGATTATGATTTACTGTGACCTAGGAGTGGAGTACTTTGACATTTTGTATTTTGTGATTGAATTAAGGATTATATGATTGACTAAATGAACATACTTTGTTTAAAACTATTTGACCACTTTGGTGAAAACTATGTGGGCATTTTAGTGATAAGTTGTGTCATGGTGAACTCTGTATTTTGATTTTCTGTGACAAGTTGTAACGTTGTGAATGCTGTACCTAGATTTTCTGTCAATATTTTGCTCTGATTTTTATGGAATAAGTAGAGAGTTCACTACACTATGTAATCAGAACCTTGAAAGCTGTTCACAGCAGCAGTCCTCTGGAAAACTGGAACTGTGCTTGGCTTTACAGTGTCATAGACTTCTTTGTCAGTGAATTGAAACATACATACCCCCTTCCAAGATAATATGTTTACAATGTATGAGGAAAAATGCATAGGATGATAAAGGAAACTAACTATATTTAAATGTGTTCTTTATTCTGGAAGATCTATCAGCAGATCTGTGTATATTTCCATGGCCTGTTAGTAAATGTAATTTTTATTGCATTATGATCTGAAGAGGATGCCTTTAATATTTTCAATTTTCTGCATTTGGCTGTGAGTTTTTTGTGTCCTAATACATAGCCAAATTTTTGTTTATGTGCCAGGTACCACTGAGGGATGAATGTGTGTGTGTGTGTGTGTGTGTGTGTGTGTGTGTGTGTGTGTGTGTGTGCGCGCGCATTCCTTTCTATTCCCATTAAGTTTTCTTTTTTTTTTTTAAGTTTAAAAAGTGGATTTTATTACCATGGGACTGTCAGGGTACATGATCACCCAAATCAGACGTCCCCCATTAAGTTTTCTACAGAGGTTTATCATCTCTACGTTTTCTCTTCTTTTCCTTTATTTTATTCTTTTTTATTTTATGGTTAGATTTACCTAATTTTAGGAAGGGAAAGTTGAGGTACCCCACTAGGATAGTTTGTAGAAGCTTCTGCAACCACCTAATTACACAAATAATATACTCTGTTGACACAGATAACTGGAAGGTGTGCTTTTTCAGCTATTCTAAAGCTGGAAAATTTCTAACTCTTACTCCATTTATGCTCCAATTTCATAGTTACTGAGGCAAAAATGCTTTTTGCTAGCTCTCCCCAGATTCTCAACCACTGTTCTAATCTTCTATAATCCAACATTTTCCTGGCTCTATTATCCTTTTGCATAGTCTATGATCTGCCCCCACATTATTTTTAAATGAATTTTTATTTAAACATTTTATTTTTGAACTGCATAAATCTCCTTCTATATGACTTCCCTTCCTTTATTAACACACACTGCTCAACAATAACATTTTAAAGAAAAATAAAATGAGGGAAAATTAGAGAAAAACCAGTTTAAAATTTAATAAATACCTTATAAGACATCTGACTTTACATACCATGTGCCATTCCTGTGATTCTCGATAGGACCTGGGTGAAGTATATTCTCATCTTTTTTGATAACATCTTTTATTATAATCTCTATTTTATTACCTTAATATATTATAATTATAATATATCATATAATTTTATTATATTTTGATAATATATCTATATCTTTTTTATACTATATATATTTTTTGCTTTTTGGAGGGAAATTGGGGTTAAGTGACTTGCCCAAGGTCACATGGCTAGTAAGTGTGTCAAGTGTCTGAAGCTGGATTTGAACTCAGGTCCTCCTGATTCCAGGGCCAGTGCTCTATTTAATGTGCCACCTAGCTGCCCCCATAAATTTTTAAAATATATGTAGTTGCAAAAATTTATCTTTGACTAGGAAAATTATTATTTCCCTTTGTATTGTTTAAAGTCACGTATATTGTGTGTTTTTTTTTTTCTGGTTCACTTTACTTTGCATCAATTCATTCAAATTCTTCCATGATTCTATTTTCCATATTTATCATGAAAATCATATTTTTAAAATTTATTTGTTTATTTTTGGTTTATAAGATTCAATTCCATAGTTCCTTGAGTTTCAAATTTCCCTTCCCTCCCTCCCCCCACTCCCCACGACAGAATATAATCCAGTATAGGATCTGCAAATACTTTCACATTAGACATTAATCAGGTTACAAAGGCTGATTGTACTAGATGGAATGAAAAATGGTACAGAGGAAATAAAACCAAACAATGAAAAGAAAAAGATCATGTAGTTTGCTTCAATCAGGATTCAAACTCAGTTCTTTCTAGTTCTTTCTCTGGAGGTAGGCATCTCTCTCCATCATGAGGAATCATGTTCATCATTTCTTACAACACAGTAATATATCATTGAATTTATGTGACACATTTTTTAGCCATTCCCCCATCAATTGGCTTCATGGCTTCAACTTTGGTTCTAGTTTCTCTCTCTCTGTCTCTCTCTCTCTCTGTCTCTCTCTCTGTCTGTCTGTCTCTGTCTGTCTCTCTCTTTCTCCCCCCCTCCACACGCACCGTTATAAATGTTTTTGTATATTCAGAGATATTTTGTTTATTTTTATCAATGTCATTGATGACTAGGGTTGTGACTAGCATTGTAATCTTTGGGTAAAAGTGTATGAAAATTTTAGCAATTTTTATTTAAAATTTCAAATTTATTTCCAGAATGATTGCCACAATTCACAGCTACGTGAAGAACACATTAGAGAGTCCATTTTCCCCTAACCAAACTTCAACATTGACTCTTCCAATCTTATCATCTATACCAATTTGCTTGTTGTGCATAACATAAGATTGATTGTCACTTATCTTATTATTAATGATTTTGTACATTTTAACATGGATGTTAATGTTATGTAATTCCTTTGACAATTGTTTGCTCATATCCTTTGCTTTCAGTCTTATACATTTTCTTACTTGTTACTATATCTTGAATGCCAAAAATCTCATTAGGATATTTGAATTTGTTGAGAATTTTTGAGTCAATGAAAAAAGATGTAAAAGAACGGACCTAGAAGTATCATATCTCAAACTATATTACAAAGGAAAAAACATCAAAACAGTTTGGTAGTATGAATATGCCTCTTCTAGTATATAATTTCTTTGAGGGCAAGCACTTACTCATGATTGTATTTTTATCCTCAGAGTATACCCTAGTGCCTGGAAAATAACTGATCCTCAAACATGTAATAATTCATTGATTGATTTGTTGAAGTTGTATGTCCTCTTGGAGATATGGTTGATATTAAATTAAACCACAAAATGTTAGTTAGCTTCAAACTCTAAGATCATATGTAATGAAATAACACACTAATTTAAAATACTACTTTGTTAAGAGGAATATTTATCACTCCTTTATATACATTCTTTTGTCCCAGATGTTTAATACTTAGGTTTACCTCAAGATAGTTATTCTGACTACCTCTGATCTAGTGGTATAATGACATTATTTAATTGACTTAAAATTCAATGAATATGTTAGAGCGATAGTTGATTAATTTATTTTTAAAGGAATCATGAAGTTGCCTGTTAATAATAGTTGAAGAAAATAGAGGCATGGGTATGTAGCTTATATAGATAATATATAGAAATTTTAACATATTAAAATGTTTCAAGTATGCATATAATTTTTATTTAGTTTTAATAAAGTAGTAATTACTAAGTGATCACTTATCAAAAGAGAGATTTAGGGAGTTTAATTACTGATACACAGAATAATCCTGTTGCTTATTAAGGGGAAATCGAGTAAGAGAATCTATCATTACATTTTTAATAATATACTCAAACTGAAATGTTTAGACATTTTCAGCATTTAACAATTTTGCAAGAGCAAGTCAGCAGGATGAAAATTAGCATATTTCTTCATTGCAGTCTCATTTTAGCAATTAATTTACATAATTTTCTTAATGAAAACCACTTTTTGAAACAGTCATTTTCTTAACCTTTAATGCAAATTTAATATACTAATAAGAATATAGCACACTAAGTAGGATAATTTGGTGAAATTATTGCATGCTTTAGCTTTTTGCTACAACAATCAAAGAAATTCAGTCATTCCCTTGTGAATATATGTGTAAAAAATCCCTGATCCCAAATGATAAAATTATTTAATAAGCCAAATTTAAGTAGAGGTATTTTCCTCCCTTCTTTGGATTGTATAAATATTAATAAGAAGAATGAATCTCCTACTAAAAGTAGGATGCTCTTATTTTTAAAGATCAGACTATATTGAGCTCTGGTTTCCCTTTTACAAGGATCCATGATTTCATCATTGCAGTTACCACTTCAATCAATTTAGATTTCAAACCTTAGTAAATAATTTTATGAGTTACTATAGATAAAAAAAAATTGATTAATTAGTGTCCATCTATTTCTTTCATGAAGTAAATTTTCAATGTTGCCTAAATTAATCTTGGATAATGAGCAAATACTACATTGCCTAGACTTTTCATTTTGCCTTTCTAGCTTAGTGAGAAATACCAGATCCTGAACTCTGTTGACAAAGACTACTAGAATGCAAGGTCACTTTGATATAACCAATGAAGCATCAAAGTATAAGATTAGATTAAACAACGACCTAGGAAGCAAAAAAAAAAAAAACTGTATAGCCAGTTATAGTATATTAAATATATATTTTTGTGGTTTCTAGGAATCTTACCTCCTTTTTATAAAGTATATGTTTCTTTTTGAGGGGGTGTCCTAATAAGGCAGGCAACAACATCTAAAAAAGACTTAGGCTAAATCAGAACTGAGTATCAATACAACAGATTAACTCTAGGAAAATTTAATGATTATCATACTAAAGAACAGAGTTTACTAAATTTAAGAACCATGATCCTTCTACTTTATTATCCACGATTTTAGGATATGTGTGTAGGTATATAAATATGTATATATATATATATGCATGTATGTAGAGTATATATATGTATATGAGTCACATGTATGTATGTATGTATCTATCTATCTATCTATCTGTCTGTCTGTCCGTCTTCCTTTATTTTCAAAAAGGACCAAAATGACATCACTATGACAGAGTCAAGTTTCAGTGTGTCCAGCTGTGATTGATAAGACAAATATGAGCTTGAAATGCTTTACCAAAAGTCAGACACAAATAGTCTGTGAACATTTAGGGTTGATTCTCTATGTTTCAACATTCTGCATTTCCTTTAAGCTGTTTCAATTCTGGTTTGCTCATAGAGCACAGCACCTTCTCTGATGCCAGCATGCCATACTAAGTGGTCCTGTGACAGTGTCTCCCATGTCACAATCAATTCCAAAATTATTTTTCTTTTTGGAGGGCAGTTGGGGTTAAGTGACTTGCCCAAAATCACACGGCTAGCAAGCGTTTCACGTATCTGAGGCCACATTTGAACTCAGATCCTCTTGACTAAAGGGCTCATGCTCTATTCATTGTACCACCTAGCCACCCCAATTCCAAAATTCTTAACCTTGACAATGTCTTTGTATCGCTTCTTCTGACCACTAACTGAATGCTTGCCCTTTTTGGCAAGCATATGTTTTACATTTGAACAATATGACCAGCCCATCAGAGTTGTGCTCTCTGAAGCAGAGTTTGAATGGTTGGCAGTTTAGTTTGAGAAAGGACCTCAGTACCTTTTCCTTGCAAGTGATCTTCAGAATCTTTCTAACACAATCCAAATGGAAGCAATTAAGTTTCATGGCATGGCACTGGTATACAGTCCAGGTTTCACAAGCATACAACAATGAGGTTAGCACAATGGCTCACATATGTATGTATGCATACACACACACATACACATATATATGTACATATGCATACGTACATATGCTTATGTAAGTATACACACATATATGATTAGTGCTATTCAAAATCATCCTGATGTTTTCTCTCATTATATATTTAAGGGTCATAGATATGTAGATCAGAGAGAACAACTAAATGATTATATTCCCTACTTCATAGATGTGTCATGAGTATCAAATGAAATAATGGCTGTAAAATTCTTTATTACAAAACTTAAGGTGCTATAAAGATCAGCTGTTTTATTTTCCCCCCTAGACATGCAATTTAAACTTCATGAAGAATTCCTGTTGTGGATAATCTTTCTACTCATGCAGATCAGCAAATCCTTTGTAATTTATCCTCTCAAATTTGAGTCAAGACACAATAAGAAGTTTATTGACTTGTTTCTGTTAAAATAGCTATGATGTCAGAGGGAGGGAAAGAATCCAGGTCTTTTTCACTAGTGGATGAGTCTTATCCACATTTTTTTAAACTTGCGTGATTTCATACATATAGGAAATTCCTGGGAAGGAAACTGTAGTTAATAATGAAGATTAAAACCTATTCTGTAACATAATCTTAGGGAGTAACTTGGGGATGCTGAGAGGTTAATGATTTGTTCAGTGCCATACACAGGATATGTAAAATCTAATATAACTTTAACATAGGTTTTTCTGATGTCCTAGCTTACTTCTCTCTTGATTATCCCATACTGCCTCTCTGTAGTTATCTATCAGCAGGAGTTATCACAGTAGTAACATTAATATTATGTCTACTAAGATTCTGCTACATTTATGAAAGATCATTCTGACAGACATAGCAATAGCATCATAATATCATAGATTTTAAACTAGAAGGAATGGGATAGATCTTTAAGTACAATGCCCTCTTTTTATTAGTGAAGAACATGAAGCCAAAAGGTGAAGTTATTTGTTTGTGTTCACATGGGTAGTAAAATAGAAGAATTTGGAACTAAGTTCCTCTAATGGTTAAATTAGCTGTTTTCTCTGAGGCATACTGTTTCACATGTTTTGTTGATTCATGTCATCATTTCCCACAAAAGAATGAATTCCTAGAAGAATGGACAAGTATACATGATAGAAGAAGTAAGAAAAAATGTGTTCTGTCTACAGCTTAACCTATAGTTGTAATATGGAGAACTCTCTCCTACATTCAGGAAATTAGTGCCTTCCTTTACCTATAGTAGTAATTAAAAATTGTTTTGTTGAAATGAAATTAATTCTTTTTGTATAGTATGTACCTGCTATGTATGCAGGGCAACACAGAAAACTGTATAGTAACCTGGCCTTGGCACAAGGAAGATCTTGCTTCAGGCCTCAAGTCTGATACTTTCTCATGTTTTACAAGTTACTTAACCTTTTTGTACCCTTATACAATTCTCTAAGAATATAAGTTGAAAAGCAGTTGCTGTTCTACTTTTCTTCAGAAAGTTTACACTACCACTGGAATCACAGAAGTAGATAAGCATAAACATTTACATATATATCCATATTTATATAGATGCTCATAGGTATGTACATATTCATTTTATATATATATATATGTATATATATATGAAAATAACGCATGTAAACAGTGGGTATGTATTCACATAAGATGTGTATGCATTTACATGTATGGACATGTGTATATGTTATACACATACTAATAGTATCCTGACTTGGATAAAGAGCATGCTTTGAGTTGCAGTTCTGTGAGACGGAAATGAGTCTATTATACATGATAAAGAAAATAAGAAATAAAGTGTACATATTGAGATATGCAGTAGTTATCTGAGGTTGAGGCAAAGGCCTTGCATGCCAAATTAGAGACTTATTTTTAAGTCTAAGGATTAAAGACTTTATTAAGGGCCTTTAGACAATTCTTGGGAAGTTGGCATTCAAATAGATGCATCTTTTGGTCTTGTTTTCTTTCTGAAATGTCATTGATGGGTTTAAGGTCTCTTGGTTTCCCTCAGCCTTGTTTATTCCATGTTCCAAGACAGTTTTACCTGAGTGTAACTGCTGTACACGTAGCTTTTTGGAGTCATAGGTAAAAAGATAGTTTGAGCAAAGGTGGACACTGAAGGTGGATGAGCAGCCATAAAAAAGGGCTTTCAGACAAGAGGTGCTAGTCCTCCTTCAAAAACCCGTATACAGTATATCACAGAAAGGCCTTAGGCCCATGGCTTCAGCCACTGATACATTTGAGAAGTCATCAATATCAGTAGCATAATTTTTAAACAGAAAGAGGAAACTGTACATTTAATTGCTGCAAATTCTGCTCTTGATTTTTATACAACATTTCAAATGTCTGAACTAGAACTGTATTATGTGGGTTTTATTTTCTCATTTGCTCCTAGCACATTGAAATATCAGGAATTCTCACTTTCTGTGTATATGAGAGATGGAGGTCAAATAGCAAGTTAGTTGAACTTTTTTCTAACCTTTTCTTCCTAACTCATTGATCACTGACTGTGCAAAAGCTTTTTAAGATCCCATGAGTATGGAGTACAGTGGTGCTGTAGTAATCCTTTTTTGCAATAGAAAAAAAATAAGAACCTTACTTTAGAAGAAACATATGAGTACATACAGCTAAACAAAGAACACTGGGATACTTTTATTGGACAGAAGGCTAGGGGTTACATGACAAGCATTTTAAAATACAATTTGAAGAGAGACTCAGTGACTCTTGCTCTGTAAGATGATCCTGCTAATGTGAGGGCAGCATGGATCAAGCCTTTTTTTTTTGTGGAAGCAGAGGTGTTTTGGAACTTGAAGGCTTAATATAAAGTCTGGTATACAAAGAGTTCAGGCAGCAGGCTTACAGAGAGAAATGGATTAGATCAGGGAGAGAGAAGGGACAAATCCTTCTCCATTCTTTAAAATGAGGAAGGAAATTGCTGTTCTACACTTGAAATGGTCAGGTAACTTGAAAGGACTTTTAATGCAAGGTCAAATGTGAGATTTTCACACTTCCTTTTAAAATTGTACTTGCTATTGTACAAGAAAGCACATGTTACTGGCTGACAGGCATTTGTCACATAATTCACCTTTTAATTATACTATGAGAAGATTAGCAAGGCTGACCTGTCTGTCTATCTATGTGGCCAAGTAGCCCTTTGTACTCTGCATAGATATATCTATTAACCTGTGAAAAAATGAAGTTCAGTTTTGTAGAAAACTTTTACTTTTGGCTTGAGATGAGATGGAAGTTGTAATTTAATTTAGCGTGTGCTAACAAATAATAAAATATAGATATTTTTTTCAATCTGTTGTACTGAATATTTTGAAAAGGAAAATGAAATGACAATCTGATCATTTTTTTTAAATTGATGAGCATTTATTGTTGCTATACCATAACTCAGTTCCTTGTAGTTCCTAGCATATGAGGTCCTAAGGGAAAAAAAACACTTTACATTTATATAAATTTATTTATATGTGTATACATATATATATATATATATATACATCATCCCATCTCATCTCATTTCATATTATATTAATAACATTATATTATATTATATTGCACTATATTGCATTATATTATATATTACAACAAGTCCTAAGGGGAAAACACTTTATATTTGGGAAGGATAGATCAATGATTCTTAAAATATAGTACAAATTCCATCACTTTTGAAATAACTTGTTTTTAGACTGTTCTCTAATAACATCAAGGTAGAATGTAAACTCATTGAGGAGAATAGATACTGTCTCTTTTTTTGTCTTTGTAGTCTTAGTACATTTCAGTTGTTGTTTGTCCATCATTTTCAAAGAAGATTAATGCCATCACAGGTGATATCTTGACATATATAAATTGGATTTAAATAAGGCAAAGTTGGGCACAATCATCAGCCTCACTCTTTCTTCCTGAGTCATCCAAGTCCAGTGGCAGGACAAAAATTAAGATGACTGGCAATGGCCCAGTATGCAGTGGGTAACCTTGGCATCTTCTATGCCTGACCAAGTTATAAGTACTCCACAGTTCCTTCTTCAGCAACCTCCACAGCCATTGGAACAAATTGTTCTCATCCACCCATTCAATCAGGAGAAGGAAGTCATCATATACTTGGGTGAGATATTTCCATAACTCACCAACCTGTTTGAAACCTATAGACTGAAACATAAACCTCAGCCTGGTTTAGCCCATCTGCTAAGACTGTTTGCTGGGGTGTGGCCAGTGCACATGATATAGCTTCTTGGAGCCACAAGTGAGAGTTGTATGAATAAGGTGGACAACAAAGGTAGATGATAAGCCTTGAAAAGGGCTTTAAAATCCCTCACACTGGAGGTGCTTGTCCTCCTGATCATCCCATAAACTTCCCTTAGTATTTAACACAATGATTGACACTTAATAGGTTCATTATTATTATTATTATCATTCTTATTCATGATTGCTAAACAGGCAGGGGGTGTATGATATGAGATTAAGTGCTAGATATTGAATGTTAGGATCATAATTAGAACTTAACATATGCCATAAATTAAGTGTTTGACTTTGGAAAACTATTTTTTTTTCTCTCTGGGATTGTTTCCTGGATTTTTACCTTGAAATTGAAAATTATATATGTATTGTTTTAAGAATAATATGTTTTCGTAATAAATAAAATTTACATATATTAGGATTTTAATATTATGATTTTAAAATCAGGAATACTTCAAAGTTTTATTCAAATGTTTCTTATTATGTCTTGGTAGTGTCCTTGGATTCTCATGAGTGGAGCAGGAAAACTACCTCAGTTAGGATTTTCCAAGATTATTTATAAATTATTTATAAAATATTGTTTGACATCAGCTTATGAAAATTTGAAGAGACTCAGAAAGCTGAACACAGTGTTTACCATCAGCCAAAAACACTGACAAGGTCTGTATAACAAATAGCAAATCAAAATCTTCCCAACTTCAAAATATTGCAGCTATTGTTTAAGAATAGTATCCACTCCTTTCATAATTTGATGGTTAGCATCCATATAGAGTTAGTTAAATCACAGTAGAGTTAGTTAAATCACAGCCCACTAAAATGGCTAAAGTTTTTCTGTGAAGCAAAAAAGTTCATAACAGAGAATAAAGACTAAAAGTTTGAAATGGATAAATTATATTTATTTTTTTAAAATATATTTTAATCTCATGCAAGAACATTTAGGAATATTTTTTTCTTTTTCTTTTTCTTTCTTTTTCTTTTAGTATCTTATCTCAATGGGGCAGCTAGGTCACATAGTAGATGAAGAGCTAACCCTGGAGTCAGATGGAACTGAGTTCAAATGGGACTTAGACACATTAGCTATGTGACCCTGGGAAAGCCACTTAACTCTATTTACTTTAGTTCCTCACATGCAAAATAAGCTGGAGAAAGAAACTGCAAACCACTCCAGGATGTCTGCCAAAAAGAACTGAATATGGGGCGGGTAGGTGGCGCAGCAAGTAAGAGCACCAGCCCCTGAATCAGGAGGATCTGGGATTTGCTCCGGCCTCAAACTTAACACTCACACAAAAATAACTGGCCATGTAATGTAACCTTCAGCAAGTTACTTAACCCCAATTGCTAAAAAAAAAGAAGAAACAAAACAAAATTGAATAGAGTCACAGAGAGTTGGACACAAATGAAAAATGACTAAACACCAAAAACAATATCCAAAGTGCCTTCAAATCTCTAGTGCTATGACCCAGCCCTATAATAATTACTCTATTTCACATTGCAATAAGTTGTTAATAAATAAACCCTAAGAAGTCAGGAGAACAAGTATAACTGCTCTATTTTATAAATAAAGGAAGTGAGGATAAAGAATTTAGGTCAGTTCTTTTAAATCACATATGTATTAAATAACATCTTAGAACCTAGAACCAAAGTCTTTCTGATATGCTAGCTTGCTCTTCCTATTAAAATATGACATATTCAGTACCATGCTTTTATAGATGGCCTTATTTTTGGAAGAAATTTACAAAACTTAACTTCCAATTAGTTGAAGTAGTAATTGATATTGTTGAAGCTATACTGTCTTTCAAACAGTGTGTGTTATTACCACAAAATTATTTTTATTATTGCTGTGCTGCTTATTTGATTGGCTAATTTCAGAGACTGGATGGGTGATGTCTTTCCTGCATATTTCCTATCATTTAACAGCAAATGTTTCCTAAATAAATGATAATTTAGTATCTATTATGATTATATCATTAAAAATACAAAATCAAAAGTAAAACTTACCAAGATGGATTTAGCAATTGATTTACAAACTAGTCTGTGTCCTAAAATTATGGAGGTGGATGTTAGAATTCGACTTTGTCTGATGCTCCGCCTAGGCTTTTTATACATCTTCTTGTATAAACCATGGAATCAATATTTTTATTATGCTATCAAAATTGATTTAGGCTAGATTGTTCTTACTTACATAGAGAAAAAAAAGTTATACATCTTAAGTGGTCATCAAAAACAAAACAAATCAAAAAATATCTTCAATGTTTCCTTAAAGCATTGGAAGTTGCTGATTATCTAAGATAAAAATGAACAACTGGACTTTTAACTTATCAATCCTTCTAGTTTTTAATCTATCTAACTAGGTGATGAGAAAGGCTATAATTTTCTATCTTATCTATAAGTATAATATATGATATCTTACCTAAAACTGCTAAAATCTAAGTAAACTTTTTTTTCTACAGCAATGTCTTTAACAATCTACTACTAATGGCAAGTAAACACTGCTTCCCTTTAAATATGTTCACTGAAAATCTCTTTAATTATCTATTCTAGGATATTTTCAGAAACTGAAGTTATAATTGTTGGCTTAAACATTTAGCTATCTTCCTTTTTTGTGGCATTTGTTCTTCTGTTCACCTTTCATTTTTTATGTTCTTTCAAATATTGATGTCAGTCATTCCCAGAGTTGTTTTATTACCAGTGATTCATCTGACCCAAGTAAGCTGAATTAATACCTTGCAACTATATATTATTTTATTATATCATTTATTTTTCATATTCATTCACTGTTAGGCTTTTTGTTCTGTCATTTATAGTAGTTAGGCACTTAAAAATGAAGATAATCATAAATTTTCTAAGGTTTTACATAAATAACATTAAATTTGTATAAGTAGGGGCGGCTAGGTGGCGCAGTGAATAGAGCGCCGGCCCTGGAATCAGAAGGACCTGAGTTCGGAGCCGGCCTCTGACACCTAGTCCGCACAAACAAAAACCTAGCCGTGTAACCTTGGGCAAGTTACTTAACCCCAATTGCCCTAAAGGGGCGGCTAGGTGGCGCAGTGAGTAAGAGCGCCGGCCTCGGAGTTTGGATGACCCGAGATCAGATCCGGCCTCCGAAAATGAGCACCCACTCATAAATCAAATGACTAGCCGTGTAACCTTGAGCAAGTTACTTAACCCCAATTGCTTAAAAAAAAAAAAATTGTATAAGTAATTCTTGATTAATTGGGAAAAATTGAAACTTTATTCATAGAAATTCCCTCGGAAAAAAGAAAGGTTAATATCTTAAGGAAACTAGATGGATAGAACTCTGGACTTGGAGTCAGGAAAATATAAGTTCAAATCAAGATAATTACTAATTATTTGATTTTGGGCAAGTCACTTAACCCCTGTGATTCTTCATCTATAAAATGAGGATAATAAGGACATCTGCTTGTGAGGACAAGACAACCCTTACGAAAAATAAAATAAGTAGAGATATCTCCAAGTAGAGACAAGAAGGATTTATTTAATTATTTCTTTTTGCAAGAAGGGCAGTCTCGCTGCTAGAGGCAGTCTAGTAGGAGAAGGAAAGTACAAAATGCAAAGCCTGATTATATACTCAAAAGACCATCCCTTTACCCCCCACTTTGTCCTGTCCTGTTCCCATTAATTAGGAACTGAGGCGCACAATCTTAACTGCAAAAATCTACTGGTGTTTGCAGATAAAATGTCAGTAACATAAAAAGGCAGAAAGTACATGTCTAGCGGACATGAAACAGACAAAATATGTCATCAGTGTCAACTTAGATATGAAAGCAGAAGCTAAATGTTCTAACAATATCAATATAGATATGAAAGTAGACAATATTTTATAAATCATGAGGATTTTAGGACATGGTGACCTTCCCGGAGTTCCGCAACAGGAGTTCCAATTTTAAATTTGTACAAGTCAGATGATGGTCAGTGGAAACAAGTCTGGAACATTTGGGCCTGTGGTTAAATTTGCAGGGTCTGAGCAAAAACTTCAACTTATGACCAGGGAACTAAGGCAAGGGTCCTAGCTCAGGTTAGTAAGTCTTTGGTACTTTATTACAATTCTGTTCAAATTTCTGCAATGTTACCTGAGAAGTTTTCACTTTTATTCCATTCATACTTACCAGTGGTATTGGAAGGATCAAATGAGATTCATGTAAATTGCTTTGAAAATCTTAAAATGCCATATAAGTATTAATTATAATTTTCAGAAGAGTAATGTTCAACTTTCTAAAAAAATTCTGTATAAGATCCCTGATATTCTTTACAAACTATTCTATATTAGAGGCCAGATCTTTTTTGTAGTTATTATCTTCAGGGTAGTGGAGAGACTATTGAGAATACATTATATATGTGACATGGGGCTAATTCTGAGAGCAGTTCATTTCATCACTGAAATTTTCCCTTTTGATAGTTTTGTCATGAGTCACTGGTATTATTCCCATAGCCCTGGACAAACCTTGTTAAAGGCATTAGCATAAGCTACTCTCTCAAGGTCCATAATTATAAATTGCCCCATTTGGCTGTCTGGACAAACCCAAGATTGTTGCAAAACACTCACACATGAAGGGAGGGGCCCAGAATAACCTGATAATTCCATGCTTGCATAAGCATACTAATCCGAAGTTAGCAGCTCAGTTTCTTTCCTACTTATGCATAATGGTAATGGACTAGTTTCAGTTCTCCAAAGACCATTCTGCTGTTCCAAATTTCATTAAATCCTGCACAGGTTGTTTAGAGGATGGTATCTCCATAAATGTTCTGACAAAGTGTTGGTAATTTCTGTGATTTTTTTTTCTACTTCTATTCACAGTTGGGATTTGATTATAAGGTTTCATATGAGACATATTGCCAACTTACTTTAAATTTTCTTTTCTTGTTAAGGTCTTCTCTAACCAACCATCTCTCTGACCAACTGTTTATCTTTGCTTCAGCTACACTGTGGAGCTTCAAAAATGGCTTTGAACCTAATACCATCAAGTATCATTGTCATGCTTTTAAATTAATTAACTATGTATTAAGGCTATCTAATGAATGAGAACAATAGGTTGTCTTATGTCTCTTCATAAGCACTTCAGACTTAAGTGAAGTTAAGATAAATAAAACATAAAAGAATAAAAAAAAATGAACCTATTGATTTCTCATCCAATGTGGGATAAAATGGACAGGAAGCAAATATATAACTGGTTCATTAGTTAATGGTACGCTGTCATCTATCTTTCCTTCATTCTTATTATTTTCTTCCTCCTGACTCTAAGCTTAATTTCAGAATGACTTTCCTCATGGAGTAGAAAAAGTTAATTGTGCTCCTTTACTTATATTGACACTGTCAAAAGAAATTTGCTATCTGAAACCAAATGATTTTTTTTCTAATCAAATAACTAGGAAAAATGAACAGAAGGTAGGAAATTTGGCTCAAACAAGAAATCCCACCCGCAAAATTAGACCTATCCAGCAAAGAAATGTGCTGTTTTGATAGTTACTTGAATTGTTCACATACTTTTGGGGGGTGATTGTTACAGGATATTCATGATGCATGTGGGAATTAAGATTAAGATAATCGAATTATAATGCATATAGTTCTTTAAAGATTATAAAATGCTTCACACATGTATTATATTGGGCATCTTCCTCTCTTGCATGTGTAGCTTCCAGGAAACCTAACCAAGATTCAAAGTACTCTGTGGATTGTGTCCATTCAAAATAAGAAAATATAATTCATGAGTTACTACTGGTATATTTACTTATAATAGTCATCCAGAGGACAAAATTATTTTAAAGAAAAATATTTAATAAAATGGTTATCAGAAAAGTAGCAATACAGCATTTATCTCAGTAATATGTGATGCAGTTTCTCAAAACCCACAAACTGTCAGTGAAAAATATGTAGGGCCTTAAACAAAGAACTCTACAAGTTTTATGGTCATTACTACTCATTACTTTGTTGGGCATGGTGTAGTATTTCTCTCTATTTCTGTCTTCTGGTTTAAATAGAAATTCTTAACTGAATTTCTGCCTCTTTCCTCAGTGAGTTCTGCTACCTACCTTTTTTGTTTATAGTCTTAATGATAGAAATGAATCCTTCTAAATCCAGGATTCAGATTAGGAGACGAGATGAAAAGAAAAACAAAATTTCTCCATAAGGAAAGGAAGCATCGTCTCATAATATTAGCTATGAATAGTTTTTCTCTCAAGCAAGAGAATCTTTCTTCTAGAACCCAAGCTCATTTGGAACACTGGACTAAGTAAATTAAGCAAAACACAAAGGCACTTAATCTGCATGAAGTCCTTCTGACTTAGGGCAAGCTAGCTTCCTCATTTACATGTCATTATCCTTTAGAAATTTTTCAAATACTTTATTAAAAAAAAAAAACTATCAAGTCCCATTTCTGTCTCATATACCAGTGATTTTGGGTACTTTCTGAGTGTGAACTATGGACTAGACAGAATATGCAATAAGTATATGTGTATAGTTATCCCAGATTTTGAGACCCAACACATATATTATCCAATTTGAGCCTTAAAGTAATTCAATGTGGTGGTTATAATAGATATTATCAGGCTTCATTGTTTTGTGAAACTTCTAAAGTATCTTCCAAATCTGAAATTCTATGATTCATAGAATCATACACTTCAACAAGTGTAATAAGTAGAATTTAAAGAAATTTGAAAAAAAAAGTTAGCTGTTTCTCATTCACAGTCATGTATGTATGTATTGTATATTTATACAAGCATATATATGTATATATATATATATATATATATATATATGGATAGAGAGAGGGGGTGTAGTATGTATGTATGTAAGTATGTATGATATACAATTAATTCTTATTGTTTTCAGTAGTTAGGTTCTTAAGGAATTAGTGAATACTAAACCATTGCCTTGTACCTAGGACAAATGCAAGATTAGGTCCCAGTGAGTCTCTAGTCAGATTTAATTTAGCACTTTCTTGAGTGACCTCATGTAGAACAGATTAGTGAATTTCACCTTCCTTTTTCTGGATTTACCATATTGTTGATTCATTAACATTGAACTCATAGTCAACAGGACTATCACTTAGGAGCACTAGACAACCCTTTAGCACTAAGCTTGCAGGTTGTTTTCAACAGTGAAACAACCCAAAAGAAAGGACAAAAATACAAAAAGACTTGGCACTAAATAAATATGGAAAGGAAACCTTTTTCAGTCTTAGCAAGGAACTTGGTTTAGGCAATTCAGATTTTGAATTGCATGTACATGTTTGCAAATGTGGAAGCTTGGCAATTATTGATTTGGAGGTTACAAATAAATTTTATCTAGCAGACAAATTTGTAAATGTAGAATGCCCTAATAATGACTATCTACAATGTATACATGCATATGAACTCAAGACATATTTTAAACTAATTTTATTTCCTTCATCTCTTGTATGTTTCATATATCCATATCTATTATTTTACTTTTATTTTTAGTTCAATTAAAAAGAAAGTTTGTACTTAAAGTGTTTAGATCATTAAAAAAATACGTTTTCCTTTTTTTTTTCTTTAATTGTGTTGGTAATTCCTTAACTCTTCCCTTTTCTCTGCTTATGGATTATTATCAAATTGAGTTCATAAATTTCTGACAAGGTAATCAAAATCTAATCAACTGAGGGGAAGAGTGAGAAAGGTAGGGAACAGATATTCCATTATGTATATCTATGAATACAAGTGACTTTAATTGTGAATAAATAAATAAATAAATAAATGAATGAATGAATGAATGAACGAATGAATACATACATACACACATACATACATACATACATACATACATACATACATACATACATACATAAAGTCCTAATCCATTTTCCCCTCATGATGTGGAAGTGAACCAGGATTCTCAAAGGCTATGGTAGAAGGCAAAAAGCTGTGACAGATTCTTCCAAATTGTGAAAGTTTCAAGTATAGTCCTGACAAAATTTGTTTTCCTTTTCTGGGGAAAAATCTCTGTGTGGAGAGGGCTATCATCATCATATTGTCAATTAGGTTGCCATTCTTTCTGTAATTGATTTTGACACATACCTGGATCACCTAAGAGAGAGGCACCGCCTTGGAAAATTTAAAGCAACCAAACCACTTTTTCTTCCAGACATGAGTCCCTCATGTTATTCATGCAAGTACTTGAATTTTATGACCTATATCTGGTCACTAAGAACTGGCACATGTGTTTCCTGGCATTTTCCAAGTAGGTGCCTGTATGCTTAGGTAACCTAAGCATATATTTGCCTTTGGGGGTCATAAAAATACAAATTGGCCCTTATTGGTATCCATGATAAACAAAAAATCTGCAAGAGTATTATTTCTTAACATTTTGAGGAGTTTGGTGAAGCCTATGGATACATTATCAGAATGTTTTAAAATGCATACAATACATTGCATTGCAAAAGAGAATTAGCAGATTCTTAGACACCATTTGACAGGGGAAAACCACTTTTCTAAACATCTTTAAAATACCTCAATTTAGATATAGATATAAAATAATTATTCCCCTCTTCCTATCCCATTCCACACTTTGAATACCCATTAAGTACATATAAATTGCATCATAGAATTTTAGAGTTGAAAGGGATCAACAACTCTAGTCATATACTTTAACTCCCTTAATTTACAAAGGAAGACACATTGATCTCCTGTAAGCTTAAGTGATTTTTATTATTATGTATTTTTCTATTTCTTTTACTTGTTTTCCAGTTGATGAACTGGAATAAAATAATTTCTGATTCTCTTACTCAAGTGGTGTGTAATGCATGACTTTGGATTCATTGGACTTTCCTTATTGAGGTTTTATGAGTGAGAAAATGAAGAACCTATAAAGGTCTTGTATTAAATTTAGGAATTAAAATCCCTTTTATATGACCTACCTTGTCTATGTGAAGATGCATATTTTTGTATAGATGTACCATGTAACAAAACTTGTAGTCCACATTTAAACTTTGATACTCATAGAAATATGTTAAAGACATAAAAACCAACATTTAAAAGGTTGATTTTTTATAATTTTCAATATTGAAATGTTATTCAAATTCACTATAACCACCTTCTTAGGCTATACATTGTTCTAGTTTTCATTAGTTCTAACTTTTCTAGTCAAGTTTCAAACATTGTGAAATGTTCAACAGGTATTACTCAGTGACTAAAGAGATTGATTGCTTTTATGATCTTTACCTTAGATGATCCAAAGAATAAGAAATTGGTACACACATATCAGTTTTGACATGATACCACGAGAAAAATCTAATGAATATAGATCAAATGACAGAGGTGGCCTTGTGTGAGGCTCTCCCCTATGCATACACTGATCAGAGGAAGTGTCATCCAGAAACTGATACACCCTGACAAAGTGTCCCTTCTTATTAAAATTAAAACTAAGGATTTATCCTCCAAAATGTACATACATTTATACAAACAAATCATTCTATGCTTATATTTGCATGATTGTTGTTGTTGAGTCATTCAGTTGTGTCTGACACTTTCTGTCTGTGGTGTTTTCTTGGCAAGGATACTAGACTGGTGTGCCATTTCCTTCTTCTGTGAATTAAAGCAAAAAGAGGTTAAGTTACTTGCTCAGGATCAAACAGCTAGTAAATGTCTGACGACAGATTTAAATTCATGTCTTCGGGGCTCCAGGCCCAGAGTTCTATCCACTAAGCAATGTAGCTGCCTATTATGTATAAATCTATATACATATATTTAGGTACATAAATATGCATGTGTATGACTGACATTTATTTTGATTTTTCCTTGTGTTTGCTACTTTAATAAAAGTTATTATATAACTCTGAACATACCACTTTCTGATATTTCAACTTTCTTAGATTCAATCTTTTAGGAGATGTTGGTAATTCGATTATAACTTGAAACAAAAAATCATTAATAAGGATTTAAAAAATTATAGGCATGGAGGCATATTTTAAGTATGATACTTGTTTATATTATTTTTTTTTATTCAAAAGGAGTTTAAGCTCTGATTCTGTGTTTATCCTTTCCCATATTAGTATTATGAATGAGGAAAGGTTACCTAAATGTTAGAATGTCTTGTCTTATAGTAATATTGTTAAGAACCCACCATATGAAACAATTTATTAATGCTTAATAAAAGAACAAATAAACACTGCCCCTTTTATATAGGAACTGAAGCAGAGGACAATCTATAAAATTTATTCATTGATAGGGAAAAGAGAACAACATGGGATTCACAAATGGAGAATATTACATGTTGTAGAGAAATGTAATTTTTAATAAGGAAGTGGCAATGACAGAAGACAATGAAGAGATGAAGCAACTTGTTATCCTGTTCTACATCGTAGCATCAGTGAGACTCTAATCATCTTCTTCATGTATTCTGGGGTAGATTAGTTATCGTTTGAAGAGACCCTGAGTTGTCCAAAGAAATACAATTTGAAAATAAATTTTCTCTCTGTCAAAATCAGAGAGAAATCTTTCAGACTGGTGTACTCAAATGAAATCAAGTAAAAAGCTAGCAAGTCCTTTAGGAATATTAGTAAGCAGCTCATCCTCAAAATTCACAGAAGTCATTTTGTCCCTCTGAAATTGGAACGAAAATAGTAAAGCATAGTTATCAGAATGTTGAGCCATCAAAACAGAAGCAGCACAGTGGGTATTATAAAATAGGCTTGCAGCCCCATTCATAAATAATGGCAGTGACCAGTCTAAGATGCTATCTGCAATACAGTAAGAAGAAAAGGTCATTTAAATTCAATCTAGAAAACTCAGCAGTCAGTCAAGGAGGTTTATAAATGTTCATATATCATCCAGGGCCAGTAAATTCTAGCAACCATGAAAAAATGATGCTCTTGATGGATCTGGTTCACTGATGGGTCTAAAAAAGTAAAATGAATCTTAAGGATTATCCTACTTTTTTTAAAAATGGGATTATTGTTGGTAATAAAACATATATGACATTGTCTGGCCAAAAGTAGATTTTTAAATTCTGTCAACATTTTTAGGGATAATCAAATATTTTCTATAGGTTTTTAGTAATTTCATTGGACTTGTTTATTATTTATTGATTCCTATTACCCAAAGTATACTTTTCCTTTCTACTCAGAGCTATAGGAGAAAATTTCTTTCTTTTATTATATATTTACATATTCTCAGGTGGTAAATTATAGAACATTCTGCATCTCATTTCCCCATTTCATCAGTAGCAGTTTCTAACAGGACCTTGTAGTTATCATCATAGCCAAACAGAATAACATTCTAAGTCATAGAACAATAATCAGTACCAAACTGGAAATTACTCATAATGATTTACTTTTAAAAATGTAAATCAAACTTGTATTTCTTACATTTTAGATCAAAGTTAAAACTCTAACCTTTCATAAGAATGATTTCTATGCAATTAAGATAGACAGAAGTGAAGAGATTATACTGTATATCGTAATTATTGCAATTCCCTTTGGTGTAACTTAGATCTTGATTATGTTCTACCACATGCAGAATTCCATTTTAAAATGTACCATAGTAACTGGAGCAAGTAAATAGAAATATACTTTAATAGACAGTGAATTGACTCTGGTAATATGATATCAACTTGGCATCAATGGTCAAAGTCATCAAGTTATTTGGACATTATGACAAATTTACCTATCAGGGCTTGTACTCTCACTATATTTATTACATTCCAAATATAAATTGTTCAAGAGAAAATAGTCAATATCATCAGCTATATGACAGCATAATTATTCTATAATTTACTGAGAAGGCATAAATTGCTTCTTTTTAGTCACATAGTTGTGTCTCTCAGTCTTGTAGGTCCAAAATTATTTCAGTAGGTGCACCCTCTCTGGTGGTCCCATATCTTCTCATTTTATGTGATTTTTATTTATGTCTTTCACTAAATCCTCCCTAGAATATCTACCCAGAATAATGAAGGCCTTTCTAATTCTTTAAAATCTAAGTTATTTATGTACTACATTGTGATTTTGTATTACCCAATTAGCATCAGTATAATTTTTCCTGGGATACAAATGTTTCTATGTACTGTAGTTGTGATGTGATTCTTTTCCCCCCTCTGTGGAACTCCATACAATCCAAAGCAATGAAGATTTATTCAGTGCATATTATAAAAAATTGAACTATATCAGAACCTACAACAACAAAATGAAAGATAGTAACTTCCCTTAATAAACTTCCATTCATTCTACTTGTTGGGTGGGAATGTAATTTCTACCTATGCAGATCACAGAACATTTTTAAAGCGTATAGAATTTCCTGGAGATAAGAGAGGTAAAGTGACTTTTCCATGGTCATGAAGATACTATATGTCATATAATATGTCAAGATATACATGATAATAATACAGTTAATATTTATATAGGAGTTACTAGGTGTCAGGCAACATAGTTACTGGGTTCCAGGCAACATGCTCGTCACAAGAGTGCATGATTATAGAGAGATTATGAAAAGTCTTTTATATTCAAGATTGTTAGAACCCTATAGGAAAGCTAGTCTAAATTCTTCCTGCATAGGAATCTCCTCTACAAACTTCCCAAGGTGTATTTCTGCATAACTATAATATAGAATAATACTGTCACTAAAACTAGGGTTTTGGGTTTTTGGGTTTTTTGTTTTGTTTCTTTGGAGGGGGGAAGGCAGGGCAATTGGAGTTAAGTGACTTGTCAAAGGTCACACGACTAGTGTTAAGTGTCTGGGGCCAGGTTTGAACTCAGGTCCTCCTGAATCCAGGGACGGTACTCTATTCACTGCATCACCTATCTGCCCCAGAACTCTGTTTTCTTTCCTTACACTGCAAAAACATGTCTCTAAGGGATGATTCTCTATCTACTTCTTAAGATGTACATTTTTCTTTTTTCTTTTAATCTATATATTCTTTGATTCCACCTGAGAAATCTCATCTGTTTCCTTGACACTGACAAGTCTGTAGTAAACACTTTTTGATCTCTCATTCTGCCCCAGTCTCTTTTCCAGTCTTGCAAACTTTCTGACACTTCCCCCTGGATATATCAGATGATGATAAACTCAGCACAGTGAAGGCAAAAATTTTGTATTTTCCCTTGAGGCTTAGGAAGGGGGCATTTCCCTGTATGCCTCAGATTATTTAAAGATTGTTTTTAGGTATCTAAAATCAGATGATTTAAAGTGTGTAGAAATCTTAGTTTTCATGTTATTCAGATTGACTTGCTTCTTTAACATACCTGCAAGTTATATCCAAAAGAATACCTCCCTATATCTGTTGTAAAACATAAATAAATAAAAAGCCTTGGTAGATATATTCAGCTCAAGCAGTTGCCTCTGGTTATCTAGATTTTGAGAGTACAACAATAAGATCTACTTTATCTTCATGTAGTCCTGATTAATTGTTAAAATCCCTTATGGTGGATAAAGAATTTTGATCTGTATTAATGTTACCTTCTAGCCTTTGGATTCTGGGACTTTGTGTCTTATAGCAAGGGGGCACCTCATTTTTATTCAGTCAGGTTGATTTCCTTGGTTTCCTCATTATACATAGCAAGATGGCCTTGCAAGATGATTACAGTAGTATTTTGTTATGATGTATGCAAAGCAAAAAATGTGTTGTTATACAGCTTGCTTTCCTAAAGGTGTGACCAGAACAACAAACAAGCTTTTAAAGAGATGCTCTCTTACATTAACTTTTTGGTATTAAATCCAAAGCTCCTAACACAACATTTATCTTTTTTTGTCTTTATTAATTTGTTTGTTTACTTTTAGTTTACAAGATTCAATTCCATAATTCCTTCAGTTTCAAATTTTCTTTCCCCCTCTCCCCCATGACAACATACAATCAAATATAGGATCTGCAAATACTTTCATATTAGACATTAGTCAGGTTACAAAGGCAGATTGTACCAAATGGAATGAAAAATGGTAAAGAGGAAATAATTAATTTATTTCTGATTCAGTTAATCTGGGCAACTTGTATTTTTGTAAATATTCCTCCATTTCACTAAGACTGTCTAATTTATGTGCATACAATTGGGCAAAATAATTCCTAATTATTGTTTTGATTTCCTCTTCATTGGAGGTAGATTCACCCTTTTCATTTTTGATATTCATAATTTGGTTTTCTTCTTTCTTTTTTATATCATATTGACTAAGGGTCTATCAATTTTACTGTTTTTTTTTTTCATAAAACCAGCTCTTAGTTTTCTTTATTAATTCAGTAGTTTCCTTAATTTCAATTTTCTTAATCTTTCCTTTGGTATTCAATATCTCTAATTTAGTATTTAATTGGGATTTTTTGATTCATTCTTTTCCTAGTTTTTTCAATTGCATGCCCAATTCATTAACCTCCCTTTTCTCTAATTTATTCATGTATGCACTCAGGAATATAAAACTTCCCCTAAGAACTGCCTTTAATGCATCCCATAAATTTTGGTGTGTTGTCTCATTATTACCATTCTCTTGAATGAAATTACTGATGGTTTCTACAATTTCTTGTTTGACCAACTCATTCTTTAGCATTAAATTGTTTAATTTCCAATTAGTTTTTAGTCTGTCTTACCATGGCCCTTTATTGAATTTAATTTTTATTGCATCATGATCTGAGAATGATGCATTTAATATTTTTGCCTTTCTGTACTGAATTATGAGGTTTTTATGCCCTAATACGTGGTTAATTTTTGAGTATGTACCGAGAACCACTGAGAAGAAAGTATATTCCTTTTGATCCCCTTTCAGTTTTCTCCAGAAAGCTATCATATGTAGCCTCTCTAAAATTCTATTTGCCTCCATAACTTCTTTCTTTTTTATTTTGAGGCTAGATTTATCAAGTTCAGAGAGTGGGAAATTAAGGTCCCCCATTAGTATAGTTTTGCTATCTATTTCTTTTTCTAATTCCTTTAACTTCTCCTCTATGAATCTGGATGTTATACCACTTGGTGCATATAGATCAAGTAATGATATTGCTTCATTTTTGATGGTGCCTTTTAGCAGGATATAGTTTCCTTCCTTATCTCTTTTAATTAGATCTATTTTTACTTTTGCTTTATCTGAGATAAGGATTGCTACCCCTGCTTTTTTTTTTTTTTTTTTTTACTTTAGTTGAGGCATAATATATTCTACTCCAGCCTGTTACATTTACCCTGTGGGTATCCTTTTGTTTCAAATGTGTTTCTTGTAGACAGCATATTGTAGGATTATGGTTTTTAATCCATTCTGCTATCTGCCTCTATTTTATGGGAGAGTTCGTTCCATTCACATTCACAGTAATGATGACTATCTGTCTCTTCTCCTCCATCCTATTCCCTCCCCTGATTATGTTTTTGTTTCTTCCTTTTCCCTTCCCCGCCTTAAGGGTTTTCCTTTTGACCACTACCTCCCTCAGTGTTCCCTCCCTGTGACCTCTTCCTTCTTTACTGACACTCTCCCCTTACTACTATTTCCCTCCCTTCTAATTCCCCCTTCTTACCCTACCCTTACCCTCCTAATGCCTATAGGAAACAATTGATTTTTATACTTATCAGAGTATGTTATTCCCCCTTTGGCCCCCAAACCAATGAAAGTAATTTTCTTACTGTGCTCCTCTCCCTCCCTCCTTTCCTTCTATTTAATGAATTTTCATGTCTTTTTATGTTAGAATCTTAAACTTAACTGATTATGTTGATCCTTCTTTGAACCAGAACCAGCGAGAATAATGTTCAAATGATGTTCCTTTACCTCTTTCCTTCCACTCTACTATAGTGTATTTTTATACCTCTTTTAGTGGCATAATTTACATTTTTCTGTCTCATCCTTTCCTTTCATCCCATTACAAACCCTTTGACCCCCTTAATAAGGTTTATTTTAATCTTCAGATTAGTTCACTCATACCCACACCCTCTATCTATGTACAACCCTTTTAAAGATCATGATAATCATATATTTAATTTTAAATATTAACAGTTATTAGCTTCTCGTATAGTGATGTGAACATTTTGTTTTTATTGCATCACTACTTATGTGCATGTGCACATGAGTGTGTGTGTGTGTGCATGTATGTATGTGTGTGTGTGTTTTCCTTGTTTACCTTTTTATGTATTTCTTGGGTCTTGTAATTGGAAATCAAATTTTCCATTGAGCTCTGGCTTTTTCATCAGGAAAGTCTGGAAGTCCCTTACTTCATTAAACAACCATCTCCTTGCCTGAAATATTATGCTTAGTTTTACTAGGTAGTTAATCCTTGGTTGCAGTCCTAGCTATTTTGCCCATGAAATGTCAAATTCAATTCCCTCCTATCTTTTAATGTAGAAGCTGCTAGGTCCTGTGTGATCCTGACTGTAGTTCCAAGATATTTAAATTCCTTCTTTTTGGCTCCTTACAGTATTTTTTCCTTAATCTTGTAATTCTGGAATTTGGCTGATATATTTCTTGGAGTTTTCAATTTGGGATCTCTTTCGGGAGGAGTCCAGTGAATTCTTTCAATAACTATTTTATCTTCTGATTCCAGTACTTCAGGACAATTTCCTCTGACAATCTCTTGGAGGATGTTGTCCAAGCTGCTTTTTTCATCATGGCTTTCCTGTAGACCAATAATTATTAAGTTATCGCTCCTGGATCTGTTCTCTAGGTCAGTTCTTTTTTCCAGTGAGATATTTTACACTTTCCTCTAATTTTTTAGTCTTCATGGTTTGTTTGATTGACTCTTAGTGCATCATAGAGTCTTCAGTTTCAGTTTGACTGATTCTAAATTCTAGCAAATTATGGTCTTTGGTTAATTTTTGAAGGTCCTTTTTTAGGGAGGTATTTTCTCCAATTATTTCACTAATTTTACTTTTTAAGGATTTGATTTCTTCAGTGAAACTTGTTTCCAATTTGGTCACTGTAGATTTAAATTTGTCTTCTGCCTTCCTAATTTGTCCTTTCTTAAGCTCCTCCAAGAATGCTTTTTGGGCTTGAGACCAGTTCATATTTCCTTCTGTGGTCCTAGGTGTGAGTGTAGGGTCCATGTTGTCCTCTGTATTGGGTTGTTCTTGATTACTATAATAAGTTTTGATTGATTTTCTTGCCTTCCCCTTATTCTTCTCAGCTTGCTTCCTCCCCATTTTAATTTCCTATTTCCTAATCTAGATGTTGACTTTGTAAGCTGTAGCCTTTGGGTGTCTACTTTGAGACCAAGGCCAGGGTTCTCAGTGATCCCCCTGAGGTATGCTGATGCACATAGAGTAATCTGTGGAGGAGGGGTAGTCTGGCCACTTTAGATTTCTGCCTCTATATCCCTGGGCTACAGCTCAGGCAGGCTTTTGCTGGTCAGGTGAGGTGGGGCTTCTTGGGACCCCTCCCCTCTTCTCTTCAGACTCCTTGCTGTCTCAGTTACACCCCTTCTCAATGACTCCCAAGCCCAAGGCTATTTCTATTATCCCAGGATTTTACTCTGGGTGGGACACTTATCTTTGGGTTTTCTAGGTCAGGGAGGGGGAATCTGAGCAGTCAGAGTTTACTTTGTCATCCGCCCTGGAAAGACCAGCAGGCGATTTCTAAACTTCCAGCCTGGGGGCTGATGGTCCTAGGAGAATCTATTTTCTCTGCTGGGGCCCCCGAGCTCCCTCTCTTACCTGGCTCCAATGATTCCTCCCATACTGTGGTGAGACTCTAGTGAGACAGCTGTGAATTGCCCTTGGCATTGGTGAGTCTGCTGACTGGGGCTCCTTCTCTCTCTGCTGTAGTCCACCCTCTAGTCCAAGCTGCTGCAGCCCCCACATGCTCCATGTTCCCCCTGTCTGCACCCACATGAGCACGTTCCTGGGATGAATTCTGCCACCTCTGTCTCCCAGTGGATTCTGTCACTCCAAAATCTGTTTGTATCCACTTTTTAAAGTTTAGTGACAGGATTTATGGAGGAGCTTAGAAAAGTTACTGCTTCCATTCTGCCATCTTGGCTCCAATCTCCACAACATTTATCTTAGGAAAAGAGAATCAGTTTTCTGGAACATACTGAGTTAACAGTAGCTTCCTACACACCTTTTTTTGATGGGACTTTTTTTCTTCATTTTTTAAAATTATATATTTTTTTCTAATCATATGTAATAATAATTTTAACTTTTGTTTTATTTTAATTTTGAGTTCCAATTTCTCTTGCTCCATTTCAATACACTCTCTCTTAGAAGACAATTTAATATAAATTATAAGTGTACATTCATGTAAAACATTTCAATAGCAGCCATATTGCAAAAGGAAACACAGAACCAAAAAAAAAAAAATACACAAGCAAACAAGAAAAATAAATAAAGTTTGAAAAAGGTATACTTCAATCTGAAGTCAGAAAATATTAGTTCCTTCTTTGAATGTGTGTAACAGTTTTTATCATAACTTCTGCAGGATTGTCTTGGGTAATTGCATTGCTGAGAATAGCTAAGCCATTAACAGTTCATAGTCATACAATGTTGGTGTTACTGTGTGCTATTTTCTCCTGGTTCTGTTCACTTCGTTTTGCCTCAGTGCATATGAATCTTTCCAGGTTTTCCTGACAGCATCTTGCTCATCATTTCTTATGGCACAATAGTATTCCATAACAATCATATGCCACAACTTATTCATCCATTCCCAAATAGATGGACATCCGCTCAGTTTCCAATTCTTTGGTGTCATAAAAAGAGCTTCTGTAAATATTTTGTACATGTAGGTCTTTATACACACACACACACACACACACACACATACACACACACACACATATATATATACACACACATAAACATGATTACATATATACATATCGGTGCATATATATATATATACATACATATATATATATATATATACACATACATATATATGTGTATATGTGTGAAAATCTTTGGTGTAGAGAATAACTAATTGTATTCCTGAGTCAAAATGTATGTAATTTTATAGCCCTTTGTGCATATTTCCAAATTGTTCTCCAGAATGATGGAATCAATTCACAATCCCATCAATAATGCATCAATATATCAATTTTTTTCTAGTCCCTTTCACCATTTGAACCATTTCTGTCTAATATGACAGAATAATAATAAAACAGTTATGAGGCACCACTTCATATCTATCAGATTGTCTAATATGACAGTCTGATAGATATGAAGTGGTGCCTCATAATTGTTTTAATTTGCATTTCACTAATCAATAGTGATTTAGAGCATTTTTTCACATGTCTATAAATAGCTTTGATTTCTGTTTCTCAGTATTGCCTCTTCACATCCTTTCACCATTAATGAGCTGGGGAATTGCATGTATTCTTATAAATTTGATTAAATTCTTTATGTATTTGAGAAGTGAGGCCTTTATTAGAAAACACAGTAAATTCCTAACCCACCCACAATATTTTGTTTCTCTTCTAATCTTGGCAATATTGGTTCTGTTTGTGTAAAAACTTTTGAATTTAATGTAATTAATATTATCCATTTTACTTCCTGTATTGTTTTCTCTTATTTTGTCATAAATTCTTCCTTTATCCACAGATCTGACAGGTATAATTTTCCACGTTTCCTTAATTTTCTTATGATATCCCTCTTTAATGTGTAAATCATGTACCATTTTTACTTTACCTTGGCATATTGTGTGAGATGTTCATTTATACCTAGTTTTTGCCAAAATGATTTACAATTTCCCTACCAATTTTTGTCAGGTACTGAGTTCTTATCCCCAAAACTTGTTTTTTTGAGTTTATCATTTACTACTGTGCCTTGTGTTCTTAATTTGTTTCATTGTTCAACTACTCTACTTTTTAGCCAATACCAGATAATTACTGCCTTGTAATATGATTTGAGATCTGGTACTGTTAGACCACCTCTGTTCTCATGTAAAAAAAAAAAATAATAATAATTACCTTGATATTCTTGCCTTTTTTCTTCCAGATGAATTTTTATATTTTTCTAGATCCAGAAAATATTTTTGGTAGTTTGTTTGGTGTGGCACTGAAGAATTATATTAATTAAGATAGAATTTTCATTTTTATATATTGATTTGGTCTACCCAGGAATAATTAATGCTTTTCTACTTGTTTTTCTCTGACTTTACTTGTGTTTTGTTATTATGTTCACATAGTTCCTGGGTTTGTCTTGGCAGCTAGACTCCCAAGTATTTTATATTGTCTATTTTATATTGTCATTTATTTTATATGAAATTCCTCTATCTCTTGCTACTGGATTTTACTGGTAATATATAGAAATGCTGATGATTAAAAGCTTTTCTCTTTAAGGTAAAGTGAATCAACCATAGAAATCCATTACTAACCTGAATTGATATATCTCTGAGAAGGTAATGAAAAACCTGTTAATAATAGGAAAGAAAGACAAAAGCAGAATTTTCTCTCCTAAACAAAATGTTCCTAGCATGAAAATATCCTTTATCCCTTGTATGGTTACCTTGGCACTCATAGATAGGGTAGTAGGACTGAATTAGTATCATAGAATCATAGATGCAAAGATAGAAGGGGCTTCAAAATCTCTAAATTTTAATACTTTTTTCTTTAAGTGAAGAAACTGGAATCCCTTCAGGTTAGAAGACAGTGACACAAAAAATATCACAGAAACAGTCAGGATCATGAGTAAGGAAGTTGATCTCATTCCTCTTTATTAAACATTTCCCAAACATCATTTCCAGAATGTAAAGAAGTTCTTTCATATGCTTCCATAATGAGTACATGACTGGGCATGGGATCTATTATTTTTAATTTTAATTTTTAATTTAATTTTAATTTACTTCATTCCACTATGGACACAGTCTATGACTTAGTAAATTACCTTTAGGGAAGCTGAAGTTGGCACATAAAGTTTAAGTCGAATGACCTAAGTTAAATAGCTAGTAAGTGTCAGAAGAAGGATATGAACCACAGATCCAGACTGCAAGCCCAGGACTGTATCCAGGATTCCAGTCTTCCACATTATACTTTAAGCTTCCAAATAATTTATACATAGAAGTTTTCCAGTATATCTGACTACTACAGCAACCAAAATTCATTAACATTCCCTTTTAAATGGTTTCTATTCTCACAATGAGTAATGAGAATACTCCCTAAAGAAGCCTGTCAGATTATGCAGACAATGATAATTACTTCAATGTTCTTTTGACAAGAAAATGTCATGCTATAAATGTGTCATTTGGAAGTCTACATTGGTTAAGGTCACCACAGAGGAGGGAAATTTGTTTCCCTTTTTGGAAAATGATCTCATAAATGTCTTTATGACTCTGCTCTCATAGAAATGAATCTTCTTGTGGAAACATGAACTTTTAGTAAGTTCCTTTTAAACCATGGAGTTTAATCTACATGATTCCATTGAGAATTTAGTCATAGCTACTGCCCAGCACACAAGACCTGCTTGATGGTCAGGTAAGGCTGCAAATAAATTGACATTAATCTGTACTTCAGCTTTGGTGACACAGACCCTCAGGTTTGTAGCCTTAGGGGTTAACTAAGTCAGGAGAAATCAAATCCTATGAAAACTAATTTATTCCTCCCAAACTTAAGACATTATCTCCTGAAAAAATCAATTTCATAGTTTACATAGGGAATTAAAACTTTCAAGTTGATTTATTTATGTTGACTAGACAATGCATTTTCTTTCAAGTAGAGAAATCTATTTGATACATACCATTAATACTGAAAGATTTCTTAGTCAGTACAGTGTATGGATGCAGAGTTAAGATGGTGCCTTCTGAAATAAGACTACCCAGGCTCCTCTTTCCTCGTAGTGCTGGAAATTTTTGCAGGGTTGAAGATAAACTACCAGATTTATCAGCATAATCCTCTTATATAGTACTATAAACATATATTTTTGGTTTTTTTATTTAGTTTAGGTGATCCTTGATTATTTCAGAGAGACAGTATTTTTTATTTTTATCCTCTGGGATTGATTTTGATCAAAGAAAAAAATAACACCCATTGACCATAAGACCCTTCCTAGATGGAGAGATTCAGATACTGAGTTGCCTTCTACTTCATTAAATCTGAATTCAAAGGTCTGCACTGCCTTTTGTTAGTCTGTAGTGTCATTTATTTTTTTAATTACCTGTTATTTATAATTAGCTTTCTCAATATTATTTCATCACATAATTCTAAAATCCACTTATTATGAATTGACTCTAAACTGGGCTACCAACATATGGAAGTGGAAAATCCCCAAGGCAACAGTAGAAATAGGCATTTTGCACATGCTAGAATCATATTTTTAAACAAATTCTGCTAGGCATTGAAGAAGATACAATATTTGGATAAGACACAGCCTTCAATTCTAGGAGCTTAAAGACTAGGAGAGGAATAACATACCAGCATAAACAGTGACAACACAAAATCTACTAAACTCCCCAAGTGTTAAGTGTTTGTATTGTTAATGCAATCTGAGGAGCTGCTATGAATATATATATATATATGTGTATCTATCTATCTATCTATCTATCTATCTATCTATCTATCTATCTCTTTTAAGGATCAAATTGCATAATATAATAAGCATTCTTCACTCAAAACTAAACCAGTACAACATTTATTCTGCACACTAGAACAAGACAGAACATCATTATAGAAATATATTGAAAAAAAAAAAAACAACACAGCTCAACAGACTAAGAGAAATTTTTACACATATCACCAGATTGGAGACCACAAATATCTGAGTTCACAAAGCTGGGGTTGGAAGGGGGAGGGAGGGCTTGATGATGGCTATCCAGAGTCCTTAATCCAGGAAATCAAAAAGTTCTCAGGTGAAATGTTTCCCCACCCCCCATCCCCTTCCCGTGTATGAGGCCCAAGGCAATATCAATCTTCCAGAGCATATATAGTGTTCAAACAAAGACTTGGCACCTGATTGGCTCAGTGCAGAAAGGCATGAAAGCCTATGTGACCAAGCACTTGATTGGCTGAATGCCCAATGGTGTGAAAGTCTATGTGATTCAGTGCCTAATTGGCTCTACATGACTCAGCACAGGATGTTATAGCTGTGAACTAGGTCAGAGTTCAAAGAAGTAAGACATCTGTGATTGATAAGCTAAAATACCTATGTACCTTTAGACTTGGGAACATGGCCCCTCTTCCAAGGAGAAAAAGGGAACATATGCAATAACATAGGCCTATGTACAGGGAAGATCTTATATTACATTAACTCCCAGTTTTGAACATCAAAACTGTTGTCTCAGCATATCTCCCTTATTCTCTATGTGTATAGTTCATTTTTTGAATCCAAGAGTAGGGCTGTTTATTTGTCTTTTTAAAATCATAAAGGTTTGACTTATAATTCTCTGTTATATTCTCCCCCTTCACCTCTAACTTTCTATTAGGGCAAGATGGGTTTTCATACCCCAGTACCTGTATATCTTATTTCCCAATTGGATGTAAAAACAATTTTTAAATATTTGTTATTAAAATTTTGAATTCCAGATGTTTTCCCTACTTCCCTCCTCACCCATCCTTACTGGGAAGATAAGCAATTCAATATAGATTGTACATGTGTAGTTACCAAAATCATTTCCATAGTAGTTATATTGTGAAAGGCTATTTTTCCTTTCATTCTATCCCTCCCCCCACTTATTCTATTTTCTCCTTTGACCATATCCCTTTTCAAAAATGTTTGCTCCTAACTAACCTCTCTCCCAATCTGCCCTCCCTTCTATCCTCCCCCCTCTTATCCCCTACCCCCCTATTTCCCATAAGGTAAGATACCCACTTGAGTGTGTATGTTATTACCTCCTTAGGCCAAATTGGATGAGAATCAGGTTGTCCCATTTCCTATTACTTTCCTGCACTTCCCCTCCATTGTAAGTTTTATCTTGCCTCTTTTATATGAGTTAATTTACTCTAATCTATCTCTCCCTTTCTTCTTCTCCTAATAAATTCCTCTCTCCCCTCTTAATTTTATTCATTAGGTATCATTCCTTCATATATAACTCATCCTGTGCCCTCTGTCTATGTATACATGAACATACAAATACCCACACTAACATATACATTTATATACACATGCATCCTCCTAAACATACATATATATGTATGTACACACACAAACACACAGACACATACACATATATGTTTCCTTCAGCTGTCATCATACAGAGAAAAGTCTTATGAGTTATAATTATCGTTTTCCATGTAGGAATGTAAATAGTTCAACTTTAATAAGTTCCTTATGCTTTTTTTCCTATTTATCTTCTTATGCTTCTCTTGCTTCTTGTATTTGAAATTCAAAAAAATCTGGAATTCAAAGTTGTATTGTGATATTAGTTGTATTGTGAAAGAATTGACCAAAAGAGGAAAAATCATGAAAAAAAGTAAAAATAACGTGCTTTAATTTTCACTCAGACTCTATTAGTTATGTCTCTGGATGTGTATAGCATTTTCCCTCATAAGCCCTTTGGAATAGTCTTGGAGCTTTGTATTGCTGAGAAGAGTTATGTCATTCATAGTTGATCATCACAAAATATTGCTGTTACTTGTATACAGTGTTCTCCTAGTTCTGCTCACTTCAGTTTGGATCACTTTATGTAAGTCTTTCCAGGTTTCTTTTTTTCTGAAATCTGCTTGCTCATCATTTTTTATAGCATGATAGTATGCCATTACATTCACACACCACAATTTGTTTAGCCATTCCCAAAATGATGGGAATCTCCTCAGTTTCCAGTTCTTTGCTACCATCAAAAGAGCTACCATAAATATTTTTGTATGTGGAGGTCCTCTTCCCTTTCTAAATTTTCTCTTTAGGATACAGACCTAGAAGTAGTATTGTTAGATCAAAGGACATGCATGGTTTCATTGTCTTTTGGCGGTAATTTCAAATTCCTCTCCAGGATAACTGGCTCAGATCACACCTCTACCAACAGTGTCCTTATTTTCCTACATCCTATCCAATATTTGTAATTTTCCTTTTCTGTCATATTAGCCAATCTGATAGGTATGAGGTGGTGCCTCAGAGTTGCTTTAATTTCTACTTCTCTAGTCAAAAGTGTTTTAAAGCATTAATATACATATATGTATACATATACATATATATGTGTGTATATATATATATCACTATATATAGTTTTAATTTTTTCATCTGAAAGCTGCCTGTTCACAAGCTTTGATGATTTATCAATGGGGGACTAACATGTTTTCATATAAATTTGATGCCATTATATATTTATTTGACAAATGATGCCCTTATCAGAGATACTCCATAACAATTGTTTCCCAGCTTTCTGTTTTCATTCTAATCTTGCAAAAATATTTAAATTTTGAATGCCATTGAGGTATTTGCAAAGTGAGGAAAGTCTGACTGCAGAATTATACCATCATGTGATTTCAAAATGTGTTGGGTAAATAGAGTCCATTATTTTTAAAATATCATTATCAGGAAGCTCTCTCGAGGAGAAAGATACCATAATCACAGTAACACTTCTATTCTCCCAATATGATTTCATTTGGTGATCTTATCACAGGTCCCATGGTTTAAATTATCTCTGGGAATGTGACTGTCAGCTCTACTTGTCCATCCCTAACTTCTCTCCTGTGTTCTAGTCTTACATCTCCTACTTCCTATTACAAATCTCAAACTAGATGCTCCATAAATGTCCAACTCTCAAAATATCCAAAGTTGTACTCATTTTCTTTTCCTCAACATCTTACCATCTTCTTAAACTTCCTTGTTGCTGTCAGTTGTATTAAAATCACCAAATTACCCAGGCTTACCCAAGATAAATCTCATCCCAAGGCTTAACTCTCCTTTCATCCCATATCCAATCAGTGGGCAGGTCCTAAAATTTCTACCTTCATAATGTCTCTCAAATAAGCTATTACTCTCTCTCACTCTCCTCTCTCACTGCTACCACTTTGATGCAAACCTCATCACCGGTTGCCTATCCTATTGCAATAACCTGCCTCTTGGTTTCCCTTTCTCAATTGTCTCCAAACTCCAATCTATCCTCCACTCAGCTATCAAAATGACTTTCTAAAATTGAAGATATGAACATGTCACATTCAATTAATTTCAATAATTTCCAAGTACTGTCAAGATAAAAAAAAGTTTTTTTAATTATTTCAAAACTTTTGCATTCCTACTCATGCAATCTCATACTTCTTTTATTCAAGTTAAATTTTTTATTTATTTTTAGATTACATCATTCATTTCCAGAATATTTTGAGTTACAAATTTTCTCCACATTTTCCCCACCCAACACCACAAAATAGTGATCCCACTGAATATCCCCTCCCCCAATATGTTCTCTCCTAGATCCTCCCTGCCATCTGACTTTCCAGTAGGGCATGGTAAATCCCTATGCCCCAGTGCCTGTATATCTTATTTCCTAGTTACATGTAGAATAATATATATATTTGATTTTAAAACTTTGAATTCCAAATTCTTTCCCTTCCTCCCTTCTCACCCATCCTTACTGGGAAGATAAGCAATTCAGTACAGGTTGTACAATATAGCTATGAAAACATTAACATAGTGGATATATTGTAAAAGATTGACTATATTTCCCTCCATCCTATCCCACCTCCCACTTGTTCTATTCTCTCCTTTGACCCTGTCCCTTTTCAAAAGTGGGGGCTTCCAACTTCCCTCCCCTCCAGCCTGCCCTCCCTTCCATCATCCCCCTGTCTCTTCCCCTTCACCCCTACGCTCCTGCAGGGGGAGCTATCCTATTGAGTGTGTATGTCATTTCCTCCCTAAGTCAAATTCAATGAGAATAAGGTTGACTCATTTACCTTTTGCTTTCCTGTTCTTCCCCTCCATTGTAAAAGTTTTCCCTTGCTTCTTCTATATGAGATAACTTACCCCATTCTGTCTCTCCCCATCTCTTCTCATTATATTACTCTCTCACCTCTTAATTTCACCTTTTAAGTATCATCCCTTCCTATTAAATTGATCCCGTGCCCTCGGTCTATGTATACCTGCACACATATATACACACATATGTATTCATATGCTCATATACCCTCCTATATAGACATAGACATACACACATACAAACACATACACACACACTATTCTCAAACTGAGAAAAATTTAATAAGTTACAATTACCATTTATCCTTGTAGGAATGTAAATAGTTCAACTTTGATAAGTTTCTCATGATTTCTTTTCCCTGTTTACCTTCTCATGCATCTCTTGCTTCTTGAATCTGAATGTCAAATTTTCTATTCAATTCTGGGTTTTTCATCATGAATGCTTAAAAGTCCTCTATTCCATTGAATGAACATATTTTCCCCTGAAACATGATACTCAGTCTTTGTGAGATGGTAGTTCTTGCTTTTAATGCCAGGTCCTTTGAACTCCAGAATATCATATTCCAAGACCTTCAGTCCCTCAGTGTAGAAGCTGTCAGATCCTGTGTTATCCTGATTGCGTTTCCACAATATTCAAATTGTTTCTTTCTGGCTGCTTGCAATATTGTTTCCTTAATCTGGGAACTCTGAAACCTGCCTATAATATTCCAAGAATTTTCTTTTTGGGATCTTTTTCAGGTGAGTGGTAGATTTTTTCAACTTATATTTTGCCCTCTGGTTCTAAAACATCAGGACAATTTTCCTTGAGAATTTCTTGAAGGATGATTTCTAGGCTCTTTTTTTGACCATGGCTTTCAGGTAGTTCAATGATTTTTAAATTTTCTCTCCTGGATCTATTTTCCAGTTCAATGGATTTTCAGTGAGATATTTAACATTGCCTTCTATTTTTAAAATTGTTTTTGGATCTGTTTAACAGCATCTTGATTTCTCATAATGTCACTAACATCCATTTGCTTCAATATAATTTTGAAGGAATGGTTCTCTTCAGTGAGCCTTTGAGATTCTTTTTCCATCTGGCAAATTCTGCTCTTTAAGGCATTCTTCTCCTCATTGCCTTTTTGAGCCTCTTTTGCCATTTGAGTTAGTCTATTTTTAAGGTGATATTTTGTTCAGTCAGGTTGTTGACTCTCATTTCATAATATTCTTTCTTCATTCTCATTTCTCTTCCCAATTTTCCTCCACTTCTCTTATTTGGCTTTCAAAATCCTTCTTATGCTCCTCTATGGCCTGTAAACAGCTCATATTTTTCTTGGAAGCTTCTGTTGTAGGAGTTCTGAATTTGCTGTCTTCCACTTGTTCCATGCTTTGATCCTTTTTGTCTCCAAAATAGGAGTATAAAGTCAGGTTGCTCTGCTTACTTTGCTTCCTTTGCTTGCTCATGTTCCCGCTCAATTACTTGACTTTTGAGGTTTTTGCTACAGTAGAACACTGCTACCAGAAAGGTGAGCTTTGTCCCAATCTCTGGGCTTTTCTAAGCTACTGGAGCTATTAGTTGTCTGCCCTCTCTGAAGCTTCCACATGCCCTGCAAGCTGGTCATGCACCCCAGAACCTCCACTCTAGACAGTGATCCATATCTAAGCAAGTTAAAACAAGAGTGATTACCCCTCAGACTGGTCTCTTGGTCCCCCTACAATCTTCAGGCCAGGAAGTCTGAAGCATCCATGAAGTGGAGGCTAAGTTTGTGGAACCTCAGCCTCTTCTCACCCTGTGGGCAAAGACTAGACCACATTCACAAAATCCCTGTTCCTGCAAACTCTACACTGACATCTCACTTTGTCTTTGGCATCTATGTGTTGATAATTATGGAAACCACCATAGCTGCTGGTGATCCAAAGTCCCTCCACCTGGCAGCTGGTTGTGGCCACCCTGAGGTTAAAACCTCCAGCATGAGCAGGGCTAGGCTTGGCTCAAAGATCACTGTGCTGGCCCCTTCCTACCAGCCTGCTGGTTTGTCTTCTTTTACTTGCTCTTCTCCATGTCTGAAATGCTCTCCCTTCTCATCTCTTTCCCTTTAGGTTCCTTGGCTTCCTTCAAGTATCACAATAATAGTAAAGAATTTGAAGATCCCTTTGTATTGCCAAGCTAACAGATTTCACTTCACTTTCAGCTAAGTTTCAGCACTTGGGTTCAAATTAAGGCTCTGTAAAGAAACAAAGTATGAAGCCATGTTGCTGATGTAAGAGGAAGGGGCTGAACAGGGAGGAGCAATACTATATATAAGGAAAAGCCACAGCTGGGAGAGTCAGAATGTGGGACAAGCATCTGGAGGTTGGGCTGAAATAAGAATTCAGAACTAAGACAATTTCTTGGAGCAAGCCAAATGGAGGCTGGACAAAGTGATTTTGATTTTAAGAATAGAGCTGGATAAATTGATTTTGATTTTGAGAAAGGAACTTGTGGTGGAAGAAAATTGAATTTGTGGTGCTGCAGTTGCCAAAGATGTCTGAGGGCCTGCTGGAGCTGTTAAAGACCAAGAAAGCATGACTGTGGTGCTGGTACTTTGTACAAATGTTGTTATGACTTTTTTAAATGTTTATGCATGTTATTGTAGCTTTGTTCAGCATTTTCTTCCAAGGAAGAGGGACTGTGAGATATTTGAGGTGGATTGGACACTGTGAGCTTCAATATGGTGCAGGAACTGCACAGAAAACTGGACAAGGAACTTTAAGCTATCTGCCTTTGAACTCAGATGGTAGTTGGTTAGATTTAGGCAGGAGCTGGGACTATGGAAGAGGGATCATGGAAGCTTAAAACCTGCCCTGAGTCCAAATGATAAAACCTCTCTATGGGTACTGAGTAGTGACTGATGAAATCAATATACAATAGTCAAAGTTCTCCACTCATGGGGCACACTAAGTTACAAATCAGTCACTTATTCAGTCATCAATCACTATTCAATCATCAGAAAATACACAAACCCTCCACCCTTAGGTCACTAGTAAATTACAATTTTCTGTCAGTATATAGTATCCAAGTAAACTCTTCTTTCAGCTTGACTGGAAGTGGTCTCTCACATTCTCTGGATCCCCTTCCATGGTCCCAGATCCTACCTAGATTCACCAAATTGTCACCTGGATCCAAAGGCAAATAGCTCCCAGGTCCTTGTCCAGCTCTCTGCGCACTTTCTGTTCCACGTTGAAGTTCACAGCATCCAGTCCACCTTAAATCCTTCACAGTCCAGGTTCCCAGGAAGTTGAGGTTTAACAAAGCCACAAATAGGTTCATGCAAAGTACCAGTATCACAGTCTGAGGCAGCTCCAGCTGGTCCTTGGACATCTTTGGCAGCTCCCAGAAGCTCAAGCTGGCCCTCAGATATAGCAGATGCTGTATCTGATCCTCAGCAGATGCTCCAACAGGTTCCCTGAATCAAAATCACTTCACCCAGGTACCCCAAAAAATCATTCTCTCCAGCCTGGGAGGCCTTTGCTCCTCAGCCTCCCTGGCAGCAGCAATTTCTGCCTCCACAAAGCTTGCTCCATGATTTCTCTGACACAGCAGGGACCTCTTATATACATGGCATTAGCTACTTCCTGTTTCAGCCAACCCCTTCATTTTATGTCAGCAACAGGGGTTCATACCTTCTGTTTCTTTAACAGAGGCTTGATTAATTACTAAGTGCTAAGTACCTGTTACCTTTGCCAATACAAAGGGATCAAATTACATTAATATTACATCTTCTGATTGGTCTTCTTGCCCCAGTCCTCCCACTCACCCCACTGTATTCTTCTCTCACCTACCAAGGTGATTTTCATACATAAATAAATTTCAGACCTGACTGTGTCACCTCACTAGTCAACACCAATGTCTCCTTACTACATCTTAGATCAATTAGAATATTTTTTATTTGTACGATAAAATATTTCAGAAACTGGCCTTTTCCTATATTTATAGACTTCCTATGTTTTACTTTTCTACACATATTCTATGATTTGGTTACTCTGGCCTATTTGCTGTTCCTCACTTAGTGCACTATATCCCCCACATTCATTCTTTGTTTGATTGTTTGTTTTCCCCACTCTCTGTCTGCCTAGAATTCTCTCCCTCTTCACCTTTACCTATTGACTTCCTTCAAGAATCTGCTCAGGGACATGTAGGTGCTGTAATGAATAGAGCACTGGCCCTGGAGTCAGGAGAACCTCAGTTCAAATCTGACCTCAGACACTTACCCTTACTAGCTGTGTTAAGTCACTTAACCTGAGGTGCCCTACTTTCCACCCTCCAAAAAGATTTAAAAATCCTACCTTCTTTAAGAAGTCTTTCCAGATCTCCTTGTTTTCCCTACCTCCTACATATTGACCTTCTACTTTACATGTGCTACATCTGTATATGTGTGTGTGTGTATTCTTATATGCACATTTTTATGTGTGTGTTTACCTGACCCCATAAGAATGTGAGTTCTCTCAGAATAAGGACTGTGTTTTTACCTTTTCTTTGTATCTTCTGAAGTTATCACAGTTCATGATATATATTAAGTGCTTAATAAATGCATGTTTACTGACTGACTTTCCACTGTTGTGATGCTAATATAATTTGTTCTTCTCTTTGTATAATTGCAAGAGCTTTCTTAAAAAGTCCCCTTCTGGGACAGCTAGGTGGTGCAGTGAGTAGAGCGTCGTCCCTGGTGTCAGAAGGACCTGAATTTGGATCCGGCCTCAGACACTTAACGCACACACAAATAAAAACCTAGCCATGTAGCCTTGCCTTGGGCAAGTTACTTAACCCCAATTGCCCTCCAAAAACAAACAAACAAAAAAGTCCCCTTCTCTATGCTCTCTTTACTATAAAGCATCTTATAAATCCCTTATACTTTATTATAAAATTGAGTATTACTGTATTGTTATAAATGTCAGGCAAGTCAGTTTAACTGATGAACAAGGATGTGCTGAGGAGGAGATGAAAGGCAGTATATTCTAGACAATTCAACTACCATGATTAACATCTCTATTTAGATCTTGATTGGGGGCAGCAAGTTGGTTCAGTGAATAGAGCACCAGCCCTGGAGTCAGGAGGACCTGAGTTCAAATTTAGTCTCAGACATTTAACACTTACTAGTTATGTGAACTTGGGCAAGTCACTTAGTCCCAATTGCCCTGCCCTCCCTGCTCCAAAAAAGCAAAAAAAAAAAAAAAATAGATCTTGATGTTGTTATCCAAGGATCCTGACTGTAAAATCCTTAGAACTAGCAGTTTCTAGCAAATCAGCAAAACTGCTTATAGTCAGATCCTGCAAACATTGTAAAGAGGAGAAAAATTTATAGAGAAGGGCTCATCTTCTTCATCACTGCTAACAACAATTACTGAACTACTGCCCTCAAAGGTAAATAGGCACAAGATTTCTGTGACTGGGAAACCCACACCCCTTACCTCTGATAACTTGTCCTACTTATAGTATATTCCTTACATCCATAAGTCATTAAAAACTACTCTTTCAGAGAAGGGGCAAGCAAATCCCTCCAAGTGGCAACTAACTGTCACTCACCATGAAGTCAAATGAACCGAGCTGAAGTAGTAACAGACCCTGAAGGACAGATATGTGAGAGCAAGTTGAATGACCATTATCACCTTAAACACTGTCTCTCCTCAGATGCTGATGAAAAGTGCTATAAATGATGATCCGAAGGGCCTTTGGAATAGCAATCATTTATATCGCCAATGTGATACTCACAGTGACTTCTTATGAATATGCAGGTATATTTCTAGGTTTGAATTGCAGGATATAGCAGGCTCTTCTTTGAGGAGAAAACCGAGATATTTATTCATATATCAGAAAAACTAATCCACCATGGCAATAAAGAAGTTGTAACAAATTATCAAATTCAGGAAACACCACCATCCTCAAGCCTTTCCTCTGTCAGGCTTCCCTACAAACAAGCTTCCCCAGGCAAACTGCCCCTCTCCCATACATACTAGCTGCTCTGCCTTTCTCTGCATCCTCACTCCTTTTCAGCTCCACCTCACTCCCCCACTTCTTTTTCCACCCTACTGCTCTCTGCTTGTACTTTGTTGAGTAAATGTCTCCCACACTGAGCTCCATGTGACTCATCTGTAAGTCGGGACAAAATTCAAAGCAGGTCACATGGACCTATTAAGGGCCAAGGAAGATCTTCAAATTTCCTTAACATTACATTATTCCAGCCCAAGGCCTGCAGCCATCATCCTAGGAAGCAACCCCTGTGGCAAGGCAGCCTGTCACTCTGCTCCTTAGGATGATTCAGCCACAAATTTTGAAGATTGAAAAAAAAAATGTGTCACAGAATCCTTGTCAAAAGTTTCAGCATTAAAACCAGAAATGATTTTATTGGGAGAAATAATGTTAAAGATATTGTATTGCCATGTATTTTGCCATTCCATCTCATGAGGATAATGGGACCTTTCCATCTGATTTTCCACTTACATTTTCCACATGTGTTTTATCCTCCCATTAGAATGAGTTCCTTCAGAGCAATGACTGTCTTACCTATTTTTATCTTTAGTGCATAAATCAGTCTATGCTTTGAACATAGTAAACACTTAATAAATATTTCATTCATTCATTTGTTATTATGTAACCCTGGTATAGAAGTGACTCTGGGGTTTTGAAGGTTATACCAGAAGGGTATAATCTCTGACAATGAGAGTGGAACACAAGCTCTGCCTGAGTTTATCAATGTGCAAAGGCTTCTTGAATGGGTCTAGATATGACTGCTTCTCTGTCTTCTGGTAATCAACATAACTAAATGAGAGGAATCTTGGTACAGGTGGTTCACATGTGATGGTACATTTTTAGTCATAATAATTAATACATATAATATCTATACTGAATAAAATCTTTAACTACTTTTCAGGCAACAGTCACATAGTCTATCGTTGAACTGGTATGCAAAATCTTTCTCATTTGCTAGAAAACAAAATAAATATTCTTTTGGAAGAGTCTTAAAGAACTCAGAACCATTTCTACATGAAAATGAGGCATTAGAGGAAGTCTATAAGATAGTATGGCATAGTAAAAAGAGAAATAACTAGAGTCAGAGGACCTGGGTTCACATTCTATCTCTGTTAACCACTACCTATGTGATATTCAGAAGTGACTTAAATTCCAAGGGCTTCTTTCATATGTAAAATAAAGAGTTTATTATAGATGGCTACGAAAGACTCTTCCAGTTCTATATCTATCATTATATAATTCCTTGATAAACAGTTTAAAATGAGGGGGAAAACAACCTTCCATTAAAACAAAAAAAATTAAAAAGTGATAACAATAATCCTTTATCCAATATTACATTGTGTTTATCTTCTTATTTATCCACCATTACCATATAGATAGCTGTGGTGGGATTAAAAGAGATAGCTTCAGAATTGAACCTATGGCATAGTCTGATTTCTGCTGCTCACTATATATCTTTGGTTATATCAACTAACCACTTGTGGTCTTATCTCTATTATCTCTGAAGGGAAAAAAAAGGTATAATTCTTAGATGGTTTCTAAAGTACCTTCAAGTTCTAAAATTCTATCATTATATTTAACTTTTCATTTACATAACAAAAAATAAGTAAATAAAGGGCACAATGGATAAAATCATGTTCTCTTTATCCTTAAACTAGTTTGTTCATATGTCAAGACCTAAAAAGACAGCTAATAACACCAGAGAATTCAAATTCTTTTTTTTTTTAAAGCAATTGGTTAAGTAACTTGCTCAAGGTACACGGCTAGTCATTATTGGTGGGTGCTCATTTTCTGAGGCCGGATCTGATCTCGGGTCATCCAAACTCCGAGGCCGTCTTACTCACTGGCCACACCGCCCTTTAGGCAATTGGGGTTAAGTAACTTGCCCAAGGTTACACGGCTAGGTTTTTGTTTGTGCGGATTAAGTGTCAGAGGCCGGCTCCGAACTCAGGTCCTTCTGACTCCAGGGCCGGCGCTCTATTCACTGCGCCACCTAGCCGCCCCTTGAGAATTCAAATTCTTAAAGAATATGCAATTGATTGGTCTAAGTGGAGACTTCAGTCACTGTCAGTTCTAGGTTCTGTAATGACATAATTTAGCATAGTAACACTATCAGTGCATTTAGAGTTGGAGCACTAAAGCATGAATACTTCTCTGTTTGACCTAAGGTAATTTACTTAATCTCCTAAATCTTTATCAACTCTAGTTTCCTTATCTATTAAAGGATAAGATTAGAATTGAAATTCTCTATTCCTTTAAAATTCTCTATCATCATGCTATCATTTGCAATTCTTGAATATAATTTTATAATTTATTCATTAATTTTAAATATTTGTTTAATTATTTCAGATAAATATTTAAATAATTAAACATTTGGTTAGATATTTGTTTATAATTTAAATATTTATTTAAGGAAACATTTGCTCACATTTCCTCCTGTATCACATGCCAAATTGTTATCAAGGGGAGAATTTTTCATCTGAGCAGTTTTTTCTTCATAACCTTATTTTGTTTTTGCTCTAAAAATTGTGAGATAAGTGAAGTATCAGCAACAAAACATCCATTCTTTACATCTCTTCTTTACTTGTATGAGTGGATCTGAAAACACTTCACATCTTCCCATGCTCCTCCAGAGGCCCCAGATAAAACCAGTATGTACTCTTACCTGTGACACAGTCTGTCCTTTTTTAATGAACACCCAGGTTTTACCACTCTTGGGCAAACTTCTTGAGCTGTTATTCTAAAAACAAGGCATTTGTTTGCTCAGGAGTTAGTATCCTAACAGTCCTTACTGTCCCAGCTGGTGAGAAACAGATCTCTCCCGTGCAAAAGAGCACTTCTGTAATAGGACTCTAAGAAGGACACTAAAGCAATCTTCCATAAAGTAATTCAAACCAAATACATTAAAGCCCCTAACAGCCTCCAAGAGCATAGCAGTCTGTGTAAACAGGCAGAATTATACATAGACATCACATTTACTTCCTCTCCTGCTCTCCAAGGGGAACTATTTGTTATTTTTTTAGTAATTCATTATTCCTTCTTTTTACAAAAAAAAAAAAAAAACATTGTTGACTGATTTAAAGGGGTTTTCTCTACATATCTCTACATATTCATCAGACAAAACAACCAGTAGTTTCAGGTAATATTCAAAAAAAGAACCATCACCACCACTACCACCATCTCTAGCCCCAATGTATGCACACACATACAAAGCATGAGTGCAGGGTAAAGAGAAAATTACAAACCAACTTTCACTTTTCTCCTGCTCCTAGAGTAAACAAGATGATCATTATCATGTTTTCTACTGAGGAATATTAGCCTAAAAAGTGCTGGGTCTCCCATTGCATCCTCTGTCATCTCCAGTCATCCTGATGAATATCTAGTCATTGGACCCAGATGACTCTGAAGGAAAATGTGAGGCTAGTGATCTTGCACAGCCCTCCCTCACCCAAATCAAAGTCAATTGCAGATCATGTCATCATTTAATTGATGTCATGGTCTTCTTCGAAAACAAAGGACAAACCCAACCTGTGACTAATCCAAGCTGCTTGAATGAGGACCCAGCCAGTTAGTAGCTCAGTTCTCCCTCGTCCTCTCCCTCTCCTTCTCTTCTCCAAAGGAAGGTAAATTTTGATGGCCAGAAGCTTCCCAGTTAACTTGGGGTTTACTGAAGAGATTCTTTCCTTCCTTCCTTCCTTCCTTCCTTCCTTCCTTCCTTCCTTCCTTCCTTCCTTCCCCCCCCCACTCTCTCTCTCTCTCTCTCTCACTCTCTTTCTCTTTCTCTCTCTTGTCAAAGACCAAATATTAAAACCATTTCACTCATAGATTGGGCCACAATAGGTCCCTCCCCAAGCACCACGTAATGGCTGTATTTTGGGCCCTTCTGGGTCAGAATGAACGCCAATAGTAACTGTTTCTCTTTTGATCAGCAACCCTGAAGGTTTGTCTTCCCTTTTCAGTTTGATGTTTTTTCTCAATTAAAGGAACCATCTCTTGACTCACTTCTTTAAAAGGCCTATTCACTGAATGGGCATTATCTTACTCAAAGCGAGAACCTGGAAAGGTCCTAACTTAAAAGTGCCAGGGTCTCCCATTGTATCCCTGGTCTTCTCCAGTCATCCAGATGAATATCTGGCCACTGGACCCAGATTGCTCTGGAGAAGAAAGTGAGGCTGGTGACCTTGCACAGCCTCCTCTCACTTAAATCACAATCAACTGCAAGTCATGTCATCATTTCCCTGATGTCATGCTCCTCTTGAGGACATGAGGACAAACATAACTCTACAAGACACAACACAACAACCATAGTAGGGCTTTTGAGAATATTAACCCATTTAAGATACTAAGGAAAACATAAATTAGCATACCTCATCTATTTTAAACAGGTGATAGATTTTTATGTACACATAATGACATGGGGAACATATGATTTTAGAATTTAGAACTGGATGACATACATTACCCAGCCCCCTCATTTGACAAAAGAAATCAAGCCCCAGAGAAACTGTGACTTAACAATTATCACACCATTACTAAATGTCAAAGACATAATTCAAACTTATGATTGACTCCAATTCCAGTAATTCTGCCACTAAATAGTATCATTTACCTCTGTGCTAAAACGACTATCATCAGTATATAATAAGCCTATTTAATTTCCTTTTAGGATTTCATACTTAGGATGGCAGTTGACCGTCAAACTATTAAATATTAGAATTCAGTCTAAACTTGACTGGGGATTAGAGAGGAAATGACCTTTAACACATTCTAGATAGAGGGCAGAATGACAAATGCAGATCCCTGAGGATGACTACTTACATTCTAATAAGTCCCTACTTCTTTCTCATCAGAAACTTGTGCACCTCCTCTTCTTTTATTGCATTTGGGCTAAGGTATGTGCCTTATCAGAGAGATTATTTATCCCTTGCATATCAAAGTTGATATACTACTCATGTTAAACTTAGTACATACTGAACTGGCTACATGACATTTATACATATAACAAAACATAATTTGGAAGTACTTAGGACTTTAGGTATGAACCCATATCTCCTTCTTCCTCATACATCATTTAGCATTTCATTGTAGACGTTGTAGAACAGTTTTTGAAGTTATTGAGGGAATGTTCTTCAAAGGTTATATAGCCTTTTAAGAAAAAAAAAACACTAATTCAAGAAACTTACTGCTACATAACAAAGAGTATTCATTTCAATGGAAACTGAAGAAAATGAACTACTTCAAAAATTATGAGAGAAATGTCATCCCCCTTGATTCCAGGAAATAATTTCAATGTGTGTTTCTTCTTGAATTGAAAACTTTGTGGGAAATAACTAGACATTTCCTAGACAAGAGTTTGTACACTTTGTTCTCTTCTTCCTTTATATCTTTGCTCCTTTGTCCTTCTTTTCATAAGACTATTTATAGAGCTGAAAGTGACCACAGAGCACATTGAGTACAAAGTATTCATATTATATATAAGGAAATGAAATCCAGGGAGTGATGAGGCTTGCCCAAATTCACATATATCATACACATCTATGTCAATATTTGAACCCTTGTGCTCAAAATACAGAACCAATGACTTTTCTCTGTTGTCTTTACCTCAGTTAACTCTTGTCAATCCTAAACTTTTGCTCATACCCACCTTGATTTGTTCCTATTCCCTTGCCATCAAATACCACCAAAGGTGGTCCTGCAACCTTTCCAACTACCTCTATTACAATTCTATGTTGTATATTTTCAAATGGACCCTCACTGAAAGAGGCAATCCTTTTATTTTCTTTGGTTGACTTTCATGACTCTTACATGCTTCCAGAAACAATTATCCCAAACCCAAACTACTTTCTTAAAACTCCCTCTTCCCACACTCCTACTGAGAAAGTTATTTTAAACCTCAGATATTGAGATGATGAGAATGACTGATAACACAACACAAGGGAGATGTGTGTGTGTGTGTGTGTGTGCATGCATATGTGTTGCTTAGCTACCTACAGTTTTAAAGCAAAGTACAAATAACTAAGGATACTTGATGAAGACTAGATCTAATAACAGTTTTAGTTAGTAGACAGATTCTTTGTTCCTCTGTTGACCTTACCCACAGTAATCTTGTCCCAAATCCCTTCTATTTATTGCTACATATATGTCATTTTGAGGACCTGGCTATTCATCTCTGAAAACTGAAACTACAAAAGAATTAATTTCAAAAGTGTAGTGAAATTATCTATTTTGAATAAAAGATAATTGACTCTAGATAAAGTAACTTCAACCCAAAGTTTCTTGAATGATTGTCTGCTCAAATGAAGAGGGAAAAGAGGTTAGAGGAATTACTACACCAATGAGTTACCACACCATTTTTTTCACTTTAGTAGCCATTATATTGGGATAATGGATCAAGACAGGTCCTTGAGAGTGCTGCTCTTGAATTACCCAGGAAATACTACCTAGTCTCAAATATTTTTCATGTAAGTAGATGGTTTAATTCAATCAAAAATCTGTCAAGTTTAGCTAAACAAGAAGTATTGTTTTTGCAAAGCATCGCCACCAAGTGTGACTATAATGTTGAGAAAAGGATATTAATTAGAGAGCCTTACCAAGAAGAGGTGATCAGGCAGGAAGGACTCAAGCAATATTCTTCCCCAAATCGAAGATGAGAGATGTGAGATTTCTCTTGTCTTGGATAACAAGGATATTTGGAACAATGAATAAAGGGATACAAATGATTTAAATTATAGTGATTGGGAGGACAGTGGATACAACAGTTGACCTGAAGTCAGGAAAACTTGAGTGCAAATCTGATCTCAAAGAATTACTTAGCTGATTGACCTAAGCAAGTCAGTTGACCACATCCTGCCTCAGTTTTGTCATTTGTAAAATGAAAATAAGAATAATAGCTGTTTCCAGTAGTTGTTGTGAGAATAAAATGAGATTACATTTGTGAAGTTCTTTGAAATCCTTGAAGTACTATGTAAATATAAATGTCATACTTATCATCGTAATAGTAGTGGTAGTGGTGGTGTTGGTAGTAGCAGTAGTAGTACTAGTAGTAGTAGTAGAAGTGGCAGGAGCAATAGCAACAGCAACAGCAATAGTAGCAGCAGTAATACTAGTAGAAGTAGTTTTAAGGGTTATTATTATTGTTGTTATAGTAATAAGCCTAATAATGTGTTTATCTGTATCCAGCAATTAACGTGAAACACAGTGTAGTGACCTAGTATGGTGCTCCATGTCTTGCACTAAAGGATTGCTAAGGAATCATATATTGGCCACTCATGACCCTAATCAAGGGGTAGAATGGGATGGGTCTCGACTAGATCTTACAGCAAGCTCTACTAAGACCTGGGTGCCGAATATGAATAGATAAGTATCCTGAGGGCAATGGTCATAGTAAGAATTTAATTAGGTAGGAGAAGGAAAATAAGGTTTTATAATAAAGATAGAGGGGAAGTAGAAAGAGTCAGGGGAAAAATATTATATAGAAAATAGTCATTCCTCAAGTCATGTAGACCTTTTCATGACAATTGTATTAACAACCCCCAGTCTCACACAACATTCAGTTGTTTGGGGGTAATAAAGTATTTTCAAAAAAAGGGACTATTTCTCTTCTCACTTTGAGAAACCTCTGATTCATGCTGGCAGCAAAGATTCCAACTATGCATCCCCGTCATTGTGTAGTGTGTCTCTCTAAGCTGGTTGGATAATTATTGGGATCTCCAGTTCAAGATTGACAAAAGACTTTCCTTATTTTCTTCTTTCACGGAGCTGCTATGACATATCAAAGACTCAAAATTAATGGGCCTATCAAGATCTTACTGAGCTTAAAATATAAATGAGACTTTCCAATATCTTTTTTTTTAATTTTCCCTCAAATCCAAGTTAATTATTTTTTTCTTTTTCTTTTTTTTTTTTTTTGCTTTTTGGAGGGCAATTGAGGTTATGTGACTTGCCCAAGGTCTCACAGCTAGTTTGTGTGTGTGTGTGTGTGTGTGTGTGTGTGTTAAGTGTCTGAGGGCTGGATTTGAACTCAAGTCCTCCTGACTCCAGGGCTGATGCTCTATTCACTACACTACCTAGCCACTCCTCAAGTTAATTCTTAAAACAATAGGATATATACTTTATTATATCTGTGAGCATTAGGACTTATAAAATCTAGGGTAAAGGTCTAGTTCTGGTGAAATTTAATCTCAGTGTGAGATATGATTCTGGGATCAGGGACCAGCTCCAATTTATAAGTTAGTCCTTCCTCTGACTTTCTCTCTAAACTGGTCAGAATTATAAATCAATGGAAACAATATAGCCTTAAAACTTTTAGTTGATGTTTTTTCTTTAATGATAAAACCAAAGAAATAATCTTACTCAAATAATCAGAAACAGAACACAATCATTGCAGTAGCATACACACACTCCATACATGAAAGCCCTAGCAAATGCATCAGAAAAAAATAGCTAATTAAAAAAAAAACACATTGGGCGAAGCCAAGATGGCGGAGTAGAAACAGCTCATCCAAGCCACTCTGCCCCCAGATTCCCCCCAAACTATGTAAAAGGGGACTCTGAACAGCTTCTGGAGCCCCAGCACCCACAGAATGACACAGAGAAGCTAGCCTCCCGCTGAGAACAGCCCAGCAGCCCTGCAGGAAGGACCAGCTCAGCAGTCTGGGAGCTGGTAGCATGCAGCACAGAGCGTGTGAAGCCGAGCCGAGTGGAGCCCAGATCCTCTTGAGCCAAGGTTTTAGCCCCAGGGCGGCAGGGCCAGCAGCTGGCTGGAGAGACCCCAGAACACCAGCAGCTGTGGTGACTCCAGAATTATCAACATAGACATGCCTAGGACAAAGTAAGAGGTTAGTGTCCTATGGACTTTGGGACAAGTAATTGGGGAATGCGTTGGCTCCCTCTCCTGGGGGTTATAAGCCGCTGAGGAGACACACCATTTTGTAGTTTTCAGAGGCAGCTCCAGCTCCCAGCCTGCAAATCATAGGGAGATCCAGCGATCAGTCTTGGGGGGTAATCGCTCTTGCTTTAACCTTCCTGGATCTGGATTGTGATCTAGGGTGGAAGTTGTGGGTGGGTTCACAGCTTGCCAGAAAAGGAAGTTGCCCCCCACACGTTCGGGACGAAAATTCCTCTAGCTGGCCTTAAAGCCATAGTGTGGCAACAAGCCCAAAAGTCAAGTAATTAAGTGGCAACATGTCAAGACAAAGGAAACAGAAAAATGCAACCCTAGATTCCTATTTTGGGGGCATAGAGCGGGAAAAGGACTGTGACGTCAGAAGTCCTGCTCCAAAAGCCCCAGGGGACAACATGAGCAGGTTGCAGGCCATAGAGGACCTTAAGAAGGACTTTAAAAATCAAATAAGAGAAGTGGAGGAAAAATTAGAAAGAGAAATGAGAAGGATGCAGGAAAAGTATGAAATGAGGGTCAACAGCCTGGCTGAGGAAAACAACACCTTAAAAAATAGACTAGCTCAAATGGCAAAGGAGGCCCAAAAGGGCAATGAGGAGAAGAATGCCTTAAAAAGTCAAATTTGCCAGATGGAAAAAGAATCTCAAAAGTTCACTGAGGAGATTCATTCCTTCAGAGTTAGACTGGAGCAAATGGAAGCTAATGACTTTATGAGAAATCAAGATGCTGTTAAGCAGATCCAAAAAATGAAAGATTAGAAGGCAATGTGAAATATCTCATGGGAAAAACCACTGACCTGGAAAATAGATCCAGGAGAGACAATTTAAAAAATTATTGGACTACCTGAAAGCCATGATCAAAGAAAGAACCTAGAAATCACCCTTCAAGAAATTCTCAAGGAAAATTGCCCTGATGTTTTAGATCCAGAGGGCAAAATAGAGGTTGAAAGTATCCACCGATCACCTCCTGAAAAAGATCCCAAAAAGAAAACTCCCAGGAATATTATAGCCATGTTCCAGAATCCCCAGATCAAGGAGAAATATTACAAGCAGCCAGGAAGAAACAATTTCAATATTGTGGAAACACTATCAGAATAGCCCAGGACCTGGCAGCTTCTACACTGAGGGATCGAAGGGCATGGAATATGATATTCCAGAGGGCAAAAGAACTGGGAATGAACCCAAGGGTCACCTACCCAGCAAAACTGAGTATTTTTGTTTCAGGGGAAAATATGGTCATTCAGTGGAATAGAGGACTTTCAAGCATTCTTGAGGAAAAAAAACAGAATTGAATAGAAAATTTGACATCCAGACCCAAGAAGGAAGAGATGCCTGAGAAGGTAATCAGGGAAAAGAAATCAAAAGGAACTTATCAAAGTTGAACTATTTACATTCCTTTATGGAAAATCAATAACTGTGACTGATGACATCTTTCTCACTATGAAAACAATGGAAGAAGGGTGTGTGGTCATATGAATACATATGTGAATGTGTTTGTATATGGATAGAGGGCATAGGTTGAATTTGTTGGGAAGGGAGAATACTCAAGGGATGAAATTATGAGGTGAGAGAGGAAAGTGGCAAGAGGAGATGGGGAGAGACAGGGTAGGGTAAACTATCTCATGTAGAAGAAGCAAGGGGAAGTGGTTACAAGGGAGGAGGAGAATAGGAAGGCAAAAAAGGCAAAACCACATTCTCATTGAATTAGGTTCAGGGAGAGAATGACGTATATACTAAATGGGATATCTCAACCTACAGCAGAATAGGGGGAAGGGGGATGAGAGGAGGGATGATGGAATGGGAGGGCATCCTTGGGGGGAGGGGAGGTTGAAAGTACCCACTATAGAAGAGGGACAGGATCATGTGGGGAATGGACCAGGTGGGGGGTGGGATGAGTGGGAGGGAATTATAAGCAGCCTTGTACAATATATCTACTATGATAATGTTTTGCATAGCTAGACATGTACAACATATACTGAATTACTTATCTCCCCAGAGGGAATGGGTGACAAGGGAGGAAGGAAATGGATCTGAAATCCGAGGTCTTAACATTAAATGTTTCAAATATATATAAATACAAAAAACCACTTTTATTTTCCTTCCACTTTCTTCTTCCTCAGCTGATTATTCTTATGTGTATTTCCCTATTTGTTCACCTTTGCCTTGAAAATGGAATATATTGAATTGTGAAAATGGCCACTGGACTAAGATAATAGCTCCAATTGTGCTTTTAGTGGCACCTTTATTGGGTCCTTACCAGATTAAACAAGTGTTCTGTTTTGTTTTGTTTGTTTTTGTTTTTGTTTGGCTTTTGCTCTGTAAGTTCTAACTTTTATTTGATATATTTTTAGTTCTTTGGCTATCTTTATTAGTGCAGAGAGGAACAATTATAAGTCTGTCTCTTCAAGTTAGTGTTCTTTCATCCCTCTTCAACTCCTTCTAGATCAAAGTGACACTACATCAGCATATGGGCAGTCCATTTTACTCTTCTGATAGGTTTTTTCCCCTAAACTGCTCACAGTACTGTGCCATTGAACTGACCCTGTCTTCCTCTCTTCCTGATTTCCTATTTCATTATTCCAAAAAACAAAACCAACAAAAAAAGCTAACACCTCTTCACTTGACCCTTCTATGCCTTCAAAATAATATACAACTATAATTTCCTATTATACAATTATTACTTTCCTCATTTCACTTTCAAGTTCTGTATAATGTAGTATACTGTTGTTGCTTCCAGGTCCTCACTTTCCATTCACATGCTACTCACCTGAAATCTGTACAAATGTTCTCTTCTGATAAAATATAATCTAGTTCAAGGCAGAGATTGTTGCTTTTTTATATACCACCAGCACATTGTACATAATATATTTTAATAAGTATATAATTATTAATTGATTGGCCTTCTGCCTCCACATTTGGTCTAAACTTCTTTCCCTGGGATGGTAGTAAAATTCTTACCTTCTGAATCTAAAGACCTTTTTTCAATAAGATATCTTCTGAACACTGTAAAACTTTTGATATTTTTGACTACTCTTTCCTCTTTGGATACATTTCCCTTGACTTTCTGGCATTTCTCTCTCCTGATTCTATCCTTCAAGTATTATTATTCCTCAGTATCCTTGGGTGAATTGTCATTACTTTTCTACCAACTGCACATAGATGTTAAGAATACATTCTTAGCCCTCTTTTTTCTTTCTAGCTATTTACCTTGGTGATCTCATCATCTTCCTTGGCTTATCATCCCTATGCAAAATCAAATTATCTTTGTCTTTTCTTTTGTCTTATCTTCTTTTTCTTCTAAATTCCCTATTTCCAATGAGGAGGACCATCTCTCTACTAAACACCCAAGTTCTTAACTTTGGAGTATTCTTTGACTCTCCTATCCCTCCTTTTATTTTAAAACTAAATTGACAAGTCATTCCAATTTTCCCATCACAATGCTTCAAAATACTCTCTGCATTCTTTTTTGAAGTATTATGTTAGCTTCCTAAGTTATCCCCTGACTTCTCTGCTTATTTGGTAAAATAATTTTTCTAAGACACAGGTTTAACTGTAATTCTCCTGTTCAAAACTCTTACTTCCTTTACAATAAAATGCCAACTACTCAATCTGGCACTTAAGGTCATCCACTATTTATTTCAAAATTTAATTAATATTATTCCTTTTTATGAATTCTAAGGCTCAGCTAAACTGACTTCATATTTTGTCCAAACATGACATTGTATTTCCTATTTCCTTCTATTTTCTTAAGTATAAACTGCAGGCTATTTTTAATTTTCATGTCTATATTTCAGAATCTTTATTTAGTCAGTCAGGTAATACAGTTGATAAAGAACTAGGCCTGAAATCAGGAAGAACTGTGTTCAAAACTCTCCTCAGATATTCATTAGCTGTGTGATCTTAGGAAGATCACTTAACCTCTGTTTGCCTTATTTTTCTTATCTTTAAAGTGGAGATAAAATGATCAGTTTCCTCTTAGGGACTGTATAACGATCAAACGAAATAATATGTGTAAAGGGCTTAACACAGTACCTGGAATCTAATGGGCATTATATAAATGTTGACTATTATCATCATCATTATCATTATATTTATTCAAGACTCAGTTCAACTCAGTTGTGACCACTTTGAAGAGCTTAAATTTGTAGCAGTCTAATGAAAAAATTGATCAATGCTTAGATACAAATCATAGGGAAGATGAAATCACTAACACTAGAGACTTATAGTTAGAAAGTGTAAGTGTAAACAGGGTGGATTTTGGTTGGTATTTCTTGGGGTTCAGTTTCCATGACCATAACAATTTCTTGTTCCAAAGTATTTTATACAGCTGTAACAATCTTGTGCTGAGTCACATAGAGCCAATTAGGTGCTGGGTCATGCAGACTTTTGCACCTTTTGCCACTAAATCACTCGGTCAGAACTGTATATAGTCTGGGAAATTGGCATTTTGCCTTGGGGCTCACTCATGGGAAGCATGCTTCACCTGAGACCTTCTAGATTTCCCTGACTGGACTCTGGGGAGCTGTTGTTAAGCCTCCTCCCTACCCCTAGCTGTGAATGTGAACCCCGATGTTGGTGTTTTCCCAGTCTGGTAATGAATTTTCTCCACTTTCAGGGTCATGACCTTTGCCCTGAATAAGTGGATACTGTTAGGAATTGATTTTCTTCACTTTGAGGGTGCTGACCTTTCCCCTAAACAAGTGGATGATGTTAGCAAAAGGTCAACTCTTCAGGGGAGCCTTTAGGATTGGATATGTCTTGACAGGCCGCCATCAAGTCTGGGGGGATCTGATTGCCTCAAACAACCCCCATTGAGGCTTACAGGCCTTTAGGGGAGCGCACAGTTGTGCCTGTCTCAACTGGAACCATCAAGATGTAGGGGGAGTTGGCTCTCTTCTCCTGAGCCCTGTGAGAAGGATGATTAGGGAATGCTGTAGGAGTTGGTGCTCAGCAACCCTTGTGAGAAGGCTAGATAGAATAAAGTAAGACTGATAACCCCTTTGAAGCTGTCTTTCGTCTCTGAACAGATCAAGAGTGAAACTGTGCTAGCAGCCCTTCTGTGTGCTGCAATGTTATTGGTCTTACAGAAAGGAAGAATTTTATTTACATGTCCCCAGAAATGGCAATTAATGAGGAAAAAGGATTCTGATGTTCACCAGCAATTAAACACATTTTCTCATGTTCACCTCTCCTCAGTATTTAGCAAATAATTGAATGCTAGTGCTCATTGAGTTAGAGAATAAAAAGAAAGCAGAAAAAAGTAAGGTAATACATTATTCCTATGGATATGATGATTTTAAAACTTAAAGGCAGGGAACAGCTTTGCTAGGAATTCAGTCCTCTTTCAAGGGAAGAATTGAAACAATGAACATCACTATTCTAAACATGATGTGGCACCAGATGTGGAAGTTGCTTTTAAGAATATTTTCTATAAACCAGAGAAGATAGAGTTATCCCTGGGGATTTCTTAGGGAGAGAAGATCAAACTGCTGGTGCTAAATCTGCAACTTAGCTTAATAGTAGAGATAGAGAATACAAAGATAATTCATTGCACATACTCACATATATGGAGAAGAATTAGGAAATATGTGACCTAGTTCCCCTCCCACCTACTATGCAGCCAACACAGGAAGGAAGGGAGGAAAGAAGGCAGGAAGGAAGGAAGGAAGGAAGGAAGGAAGGAAGGAAGGAAGGAAGGAAGGAAGGAAGGAAGGAAGGAAGGAAGGAAAGAAGGAAGGAAAAAAAGGAGGGAAGGGAGGAAGGAAAAGATGGAGGGAGAGAGAAAAAAGAAAAAATAAAAAAATACAGTGAATCAGTTATGAATAATCAAAGTATATCACATAATTAATCCATTAGGAGTAAATTAGGTCTCTTGTTACTGGTTATAAAAGGCAAGAAATTTCAAGATATTGATATAAAAATCGAGAACAGAAAAATGGAAAATAAAATGCAAGAATCCTAACATTTTATATATTTCTCTAAGTAGGGAAGGTACCAGGCACTTGTTTCTTTGTGTAGAGGATATTAAGTTCCCTAAAGAACAGATAGGCATCTTATGATCTGTTTTTAAGTAAAATGAGCCTATAATACTCTCTAGAAGGTAAGGGGGTTGTGAAGATGGGAAATAGGTTGTTTTCTGGATAAGTATAGGTCAAATGAAAACTGAAATTGGCAGGAAAATAAGACAGAGGCACCTGGCTCAATCAAGATCCTTTCATTCTTGTTCCCAGGGTGATTTCCCAGGACTGTGATTGAGGTCTTGCTCATAGAAAAGAGTTGAAAGGAATTTTCTCACCCTAAGTCACAGGTTCTTAACCTGGGGTCCATGAACTTCTAAGACAATGTTTATCTCTATCACTTGGCACCTCTTAACCTTTTTGTAATGTGTGCCATACTGTAAAGATGTTTTCAGTCTCCATTTGGCTATTTCTGTGGTTTCGGATTGTCAAATGAGTCCATGGCAGAAATATTTAAAAAAAAGATAAAGAATAATTTCTCTAAATCAAATATGAGATAGAGGCCCAGAAGTGGGAGCTTAGGACAAAACCTAGACATTAAAAAGCAAATGAATAAGCAAAAACATATAAGCAACTGCTCATACCTACAACAGATAAAAGATTTCATAAAATCTAAAAATCTGCCACAGGCAATAGGGAATAGGAGGCCTACTGAGACAGCAGGCCGACCACAAAGATAGTTATGTAGTAGAAGGAATAGCCAAATAGTGGAACAGAAAAGTCCACAGCAAATTTCAGGGGCCTTTTAATGAGATTGCCAATTAGAGAATAAAAAAATCCTAACTGGTACACAAATATCAGATTATGAGCTGTTTTAGCTACATATGTCTAGCAGAACTTGGAGGAAAAAATGTTGTTTGGTTAAGGAGGAGAGTTAGTTTCAGCCCAACCATTATGTGTTCAGTACTACTTGTTCTCAGGTCTTTTCCTGTGGGTGTTTCTCCCAGGCAAGCACTCAGTTAAGCCCTTTGGAGACTTCTTTTTACCTTTCAAATCTGCAATGGGAGGAAAAAAGGGAAAGAAAAATGCTTTAAATAACTACTGAGGAAAAACCAACACTTACAAGCCCTAACCTACTACTAGTGCCTGAGACCTACTGGGTTGAAGATTGCTGTTTTCTCTACCTTTGGAATGCTATAATATATTTATCAATAAAATCATTTTTGTTGCTCAGAGACCTCAGTTTTTTCCAAGAAATACATCTCAGGAGTAAAAAAAAAAAAAATGTCAATCTCACTTCTTCACGTAATCATATAAATAACTATAGCCTCTCTCTTAGCTCTATTTTGCCCCCTAGGGACAAATATAAACCATCACCACAATGAATAATCACGTTATCATAAAGTTGTTTTTTTTTTTTTTTTTAAAGCAATTGGGGTTAAGTAACTTGCTCAAGGTTACACGGCTAGTCATTATTTATGTGTGGGTGGTTATTTTCTGAGGCCGGTTTCGATCCCGGGTCATCCCAATTCCTAGGCCGGTGCTCTTACTCACTACCCCAATAAAGTTGTTTCTTGACAAAACAAATAGTAAAACAAAACCTTAAAAGAAAAAAAAAAGATTGGAAAAATATTACTATCTCCTTTGGGGAAATGGGAAGGACAAAGGAGGGAGGGGAAGAAAAAGGACAAGAAAAGAGATAACCAGAAAGAGACGTCAGCTGCACAATTAAGCATCAAATCTATCTTTCAATAGTCTAGTTCCCCTCCCCCCTCAATCCTTTAATTTGTTTTCCCTGCATTCTCCTCTCCCTCCTACCAAGGCCAATGTCTTTGGCATTCTGTGGTCCTCAGCAGTGGTGGAATATGCCCTGCCTGTTTGTCTCAGCAGTAGCTCCAAAGTGAACTAACTGCAGTGGGATTGTGGCTTCGTCTTTGTTAGAGAGCTTTTCTAACATTGTAGTGAGACTGCTCTGATATTTCCTCTATGTCTTTGCTCACTTCTGTTTTCTATGTTTTCTAAAACAAAAACAAGAGGAGGAAAAGTGCAGATAAAAGCAAAGAATATGTTCTCAGTGGGTCAAAAGTAGATAAAAAAAATAAGAATGACAATCAAGAGATGTTTTGATTCCACAGGGTCAAGGAAAATGATGCCTTAGTATGAACCAAAAATCACTATCCCACTTAAATACTACCCTTAATTCCTTCAGAATCCTGTCAAAGGATGGTACATATATTCCCTTTTCTTGCACATTTGACCAACTCTATGCACTCTCCACGAATATTCTCTGGTTATTTATCTTCCCTAGTCATACATATCATTTCTGATGAATTATGTCCTCTTTCATCAAGGATCATTGAAATCTGTGTAAGAGTTGGTTACCTTTTCTAGGGAGTATAATATTCCATGCCATTTCTTATTGTCTTTTCCTATGTGTTTAATAAAATATCTCTTGGTTAACGATAATGTATGTTCATGCTTGGTTGTTTGTTTTTATTTTTTGTGGGTAGTGAATAATATGGAAACAGAAACTAGTTAGTAGCTCATTAGATATGTTATTTTAGATAGTTATTAGGTAATTTTATGTTGATGCTTATCTTCAAGCTAAGGAAGATATGTGTGTGTGTGTGTGTGTGTGTGTGTGTGTGTGTGTTTGCGATTGCTAAAGGATTTCACGAATGAAGGGGCAATACTACAAAATAGCCCTTGGGCTACATCATTGGAAAAGGGATACAAACTATCTTTCAAAATGTTTGTGTTATAAGCAGGGCAATAGACAATTTTTAACATAATTAGACGACAAATTAAGGTTGAATATTCCTGCTTGTGGATATTCTAGTCTAATAATTTCTCCATTGATTGTCAAAAGACCTGAATTTAATACTGTAGCCAGCAAAGTTGTTGGGCTAACAAATGTTGAGAATAACGAGGTGGGGGTATAATCAATAGTCTGTTTATTACAGGACCATTTCATACAGACCCAAAGATGCAAGGAGCTCACAGAATTTTTATGCCCCCCAAGAGAATGTAGACACCCCAAAAGAATGTAGACAATGTAGTAAGATCCTAAGTCAAAGGAATGCAGATAATGTAGAAGGAGCCTCCCTTAATCCTGTTTACTATTTATCCTTGCTTAAGGTGAGTTACTTATTAGGGTATTATTCTGTGACCATATCATTTTTGCATAAACAAATATGATTACATACCCTCTTGCTTATCTGCCCATAACCTTTGCAGGTAACTGTATAAGACAGGGAGAATATACCTTCATGAGGTCAAGGGACCCCAAAACGTCCCCTACATAATGCATCTTCCAGGTTGTCTGCCCTGTAGCCTTTCAGATAATAATATAGGGGAAGGGAACATTTCATTAGCGAAACTGAGAAACTTCTGAAAGTTCTCTACAGTTTAAATCTTAACCCTTTCAATTACTTCCTTGGTTGCTTCGAAGAGGTCCATCAATCTCTCTGAGGATCAGTTTCCTCATCTCTTAAAAGAGGAGATAGAAACAAAAGAGTTCTGAGGTCCCCTTAATTTGTAAGTCTATATGATCTTATGACTCTATGATTCGTTCCTTATTCAGAGACAAACCTTTGTATCTGTTTAATAATGCTTTAACACTAATTACATGGGCAGTGAAGTAGAGGATAGTGAATATATACCAATGATCCAAGTATTTTCTGCCAATAAACATTTACCTAATATAGCACTTTCTATATTTTTCCATTTAGAAAATGGTACTAAATGCTTTTTTTCTGTCTTTTTTTTTTTTTTTGCTTTTTGGAGGGCAATTGGGGTTAAGTAACTTGCCCAAGGTCCCATGGCTAGCTTTTTGTTTGTGTATGTTAAGTGTCTGAGGCCAGATCTGAACTCAGGTCCTTCTGACTCCATGGCCAGGGCTCTACTCATTGCACCACCTAGCTGCTCCTGAAATGCTTTGTTTCTTAAGTAAAAAGAAGTTATAGTTGTGGATAATTTTTATATATTAAAAGCTTTTCTGTCTCATGATAAATTAATTTTTTTCAAATATAAGTTACTTTATGTCATTCTAAATTTTCACCAGTTCAGAAGCTGAGTAAAATATGTTATTTTATTTTTTAAATACATTTCATTGCCTACATTGAATATCACTGTATATTAAGTTGTAATTATAACAGAGGAAATAGAGGAATATGAAGTAGGATTCCCCAACTTTATCTCTGTTACCACAGTATATGACAAATTGTGAACTTTGTCCATTATGCTTTACAAATATAAAGTAACATACTTCATCCATGATAATTCTTGGAAATTGAGAGATTGTGTTTTATTGTTCACACAGCCTTGTTGATAATTAGTCCATGATATTCATGTCAGTAGATAGAGTGCTGTACTTGAAGACAGAAAGACCTTAGTTCAAATTTGACCTCAGAGATTTACTAGCTGGACAAGTCATTTAACTGTTGTTTGCTTCTGTTTCCTCATCTACAAAGTGTGGATTATAATAGCATCTACCACCCAGGGTTGTTGTGAGGATGAAATGAGAAAATATTTGTATATAGTTTAGCAAAATGTCTGGGATATAACAAGTATCATATCAGTTTTAGCTGCTATCTATCATCATCATCATCATCATCATCATCATCATCATCATCATCATCATCATCATCATCATCTCTCATTGTCTGTAATCATTTTGTCACTGATTACCACAGTCCTTTTGAACTTTCATTCTATCCATTTACTTAGACAAAGAGAACTATAAATTCTTCATAATATCCTTATTCCAACACCAAATTCTCAGGTTAGTCTAATTTGTAAAAATCTAATTTCTTCTGGGTTTCTTTATTATTTTTTTCATTCTTGCTTCCTTTGACTGATTACTCATCATCTTCCTCTTATCACTGAACAGTTCCTATTTGAGCTCCTAGTCTTCTTCCAATTAGACCCACAGGATATCACAAGAGTCATATTGCTTATGATTTTTATGTTATCTTTTGTATGGGGTGTTTAGGGAGGACTAACATTTCTGGTATAAGGGCTTTTTCAGTACTTTTCAAGTTCATCAACCTTTGCTGTTCACCTTAACTGTTACCTGGGGTTCCAAGAAGCTGCAGCATTTGCAGTGGCCACTCCCTGGCAAACCATTTTGGCAGGTGGGCTAAACCAGGTGGAAGGTAACCAACAGTGATCAAAACCATTATTGAGATAGAGAGATGTTTACTCCAAGAATGTAAAGACTTTTCCCAATGGAATAAGAAGATGAGAGCACTTTGTTTCAATGGCCATGAAGGTGATTAAAGCAGATGCAGTGGAGTATTTAGAGATTGGTCAGACTTTGAAGACACTAAGGTCATCCACAGCATTCTGGCCTGTGGCCAGCCATCTTGACTTTCATCCTGCCACTGGGCTTCAATAACTCAGGAAGAGAGATTAAGACTGATGACTTTGTGTAACTCTGCCTCAGTTAAATCCAATTCATGTAAAGTCAAGATATCACCCCCAGTGTCATTAGTCCTCTTCAAAAATGAAGGATGAACAACAACATAAACAAAGGTCTCTATATAAAGGTAAATAATCATGTCTTTTGAGATATAATAGATAATATTAAGAATTATTTCAGCTCCCTGTATATAGTTAATTGCAAAGTTTGTTCCATGTGTTTATGCTATTAAATATGTGCATGCATATATATGTATTATGAATGGGAGGGAAGGAAAATAATTTTCCAATTATATAATTCTGATGACTGCTATGAAAAAAAGAAAGAAAGAAGAGAGGGAAGGAAGGATGAAGGAAGGAATAAAGAAGGAAGGAAAGATGGAAGGAAGGAAGAACACAAGTATTTCTTATTGCTTGTTACCTAATATGTTACCTTTGTTACCTAATGCTCTATGTTACCCTAATGCTCTTGTTATCTAATATGTTGTCTATAACATATCTTACCTAATATGTCCCAGGCATTGTGTTAAGTGCTTTGGAAATATCATCTCATTTGATCTTCACAATGACCCTGAGAAATAGGTGCTATTATTGTTCTAATTTTACAGAAAAAGAAACTGAGGAAAATAGGATTCAAATGACTTGTACACAACCACACAGATAATAAGTGTGTGAGACTGGATTTGAACTCTGGTCTGTGTCACCTGACTGCCTGGAAATAAATATACAGTATCATAATATATACATACAGGTTAATAATACAAATACAATAAAATTTAAATATAAAATTTGGTTTCTATATAATCAGTTCAGAGTAGAGTGACACAATGGAAAATAAGGTCAATTTGTAATTGGAGCATTTGGATTTGAATTCTGACTTTTTTAGTAGGAAATGTGTAATCTTGTATCATTGACAGCTTCCTTTGACCTTAATTTACTAATCTATATTTTCCCCAAAGCTTTGTTCTAAAGGTAATTATCATAGCTTCTTGATTAGTGGCCAAATAATTCAACATCTAATCTAAGGTTGTGGTATTAATAATATAACATCCTAATTTCATCAATAGGTTGAAACTAATAAAAATCTAGTCATATATGTGCGTTATCTACCAATAGCTTTATTTTAATCACCTTTTCCTTTAAACATATTAGTCATAAGAGTAGAAAGAGAACTGATATATGTATTTTAGGAACAAGCATATAACTAAAAATACTTTCCCTTGTGAAAAGTGAACAAGAAGAAAGTCAAGATAGAATTTATTATTTGTCTTCAAACCAGCATCATAGGATAGGCCATGATGTTGGTTTGAAGGCAAAGTACTAAATCATTTTTTACTTTCTCTTTCTTATGTCCTCATGATAACATGTACTTATAGCTAGGCATTTGTCTTTAGGATTCATGTCTAAATAATTTTATGGGGGAAAGAAGGAAGGTTAGGTGAAAAATGTGTCTGCTACATTTCAGTTTTATAGGCACCATTTCTTGGTACAAAGAATTATAACTGTTTCTTTGTATTGTATGGTATTTTCCCAAGGGTTGGTAAGAGTGAAACATTTTCTCTCTCTTTCATATTCAGGAACATGAAGATATGCATAAGTATAGGTGTTTTTTGAGGGCTCTTATACTAAAAATATATAGTAAAGGAGACATATTCTTAAGAAACAAATGGAAAAGTAGTTGGTTCCAAAATACACTTGTTCATTTGTGAGCTACTATATTAGGAAATTGTGTTCTAACAAAAATACACTGGTATATGTAATGTAGTAATTATCCATGTTCAAAAGTTTTGATGCAACAACATAACACAGAAAGCCTACCCAAATGAGCATATCTTGAAGTTTATTTCATGATTTAGAAAAGAATACATTTCAATAAGTTAAGACCTTGAGACACTTATACTCCTTGCAGCTTCTTGCCCTCTCTATTCTGATGACAAGGCTTTGTTGCCCATCCTTTCACGGTGAAGAATCCAGATACTTCTTACTTCCCATTGCCACTTCTAAATGCTCTGTCTGCCACCATCATTCAATAATATTTCCCCTTTGAGATGCAATTATTACATAGTTGTCATTGAATCAAGATTTTGTTAACTGTTATTTAGTTATCTTCAGATTCTCCTCCATTTTCCCCTTCATTCCTCAATACATTTGATACCTAACTTGTAGTATTGCTTTCCTCTATACTCTTGCCCAGTTTCTACAGTGCTTATTCAAATACCCTCACTTCCCAGTTCTTCCTTGTTCACATTTCTCATGACTTCCTTCTTCACCACAATTCATCTACACACAGAGATGATTAGTTAGTCAAATAGGCAGTCACCATTTATAACTGGTCAGAAAGAGATTTCATGAGTTTTTTTGCTTGCAATAAGACAGGAATCTGTTGTTTTGCCCATACTTGAATCTGGGTCACAGTTATGCGTGGCAATCCTGGGACAAGGAGGAACACTAAGATAAAAGAACTTGTGGCCACAGTGGTGGAAGGTGGACCTTCTCACATTTCCAGGGTAGAAAAGAGTGTTTGTGGTCACTCATAGACTGGAGCACAGGCCAGGAGAGGAGTAAATACCTCAGAATTTGGAAGAATCTGAAAGAACCTTGGAAGAACCAAAAACTTAAAACTCCCTAGAAGTGCCTCTGAAAATAGCTGAACAAAACCCCTGAAGCTTGAGACAGTACACCCTTCACCCTGGAAGCAGAACCCAACTTTAACAAAGAACTAAAAGTCAACCAATAGCCTGGGGAAATGAGCAAACAACAGAAAAAAAATACTATTGAAAGTTACTGTGGTGACAAGGAAGAGCAAAACATAATTGAAAGACAACAAAATCAAAGATCCAAAGACTCCAAGAAAAGTATCCTTTTGTCTCAGGCCATGGAAGAACTTGAAAAGGATTTTGAAAACCAAGTGAGAGAGTTAGAGGTATAATTGGTACAAGAAATGAGTAAAACAAGAAAATCACATAAAAGAGTCAATAGCTTGGTAAAGGAGACAAAAAAAAAGTACTAAAGAAAATAACACCTGAAAAACAGACAAGGCCAAATGGTAAAAGAGGTCCAAAAAGACAATGAGGAAAAGAATGTCTTAAAAAACAGATTTGGCTAAATGGAATAGAAAATCCAAAAGCTCACTGAAGAAAATAATTACTTCAAAATTAGAATGGAGTAAATAAAAGCTGATGACTTTATAAGAAATCAAGAAACTATATGAATGAATGAATGAAAGAATGAATGAATGAATGAATGAATGAATGAAAAATAGGAGACAATGTGAATTAAGGCATTGGAAAAACAACTGACCTGGAAAATACATACAGGAGAGATAATTTAAAGATTATTGGACTTCCTGAAAGCCACGATTAAAAAAAGAAATCAGACATCATCTTTCAAGAAATTATCAAGGAAAATTTCCCTGATATTCTAGAACCAGAAAGTAAAATAGAAATCGAAAGGATCCACCAATCATTTCCTGAAATAAGATACCAAAATTACAACTGCCAGGAATATCATGACAAAATTTCAAAGTTCCCAGGTCAAGTAGAAAATATTGCAAGTAGAAAATATCCTCACTGTGACCTTCATTCCTTCTACACCTCAATTTTTTCAAGGTCATCATCTCTGTTTGTCTATAATATCTTTCCCCATCATGACTTCTTGGTGAACCTGTTTAACTTTATTATCCTCTTCTTTCAAGTCCTACTTCAACCCTATGGCCAGACTCATCCATCCAACCACCATCTTCCACCCACTTTCCTGTTCATATACAGCTGGAGAAAAATCATAAAATTGTGCTGAATCTACTACAGATTTATAATAATGAATCATAAAATAAATTTATCTCAACTTTACCTGCATTAAGACATAGTAATTCTTTTATACCTCCCCAATCAATTTACTTTCCCATTCTCCACATCACTTTCCTCAATTCTTTGCAATGAGAGATACAAGCCTCCATCAAGCCTCTTATTGATCTCAACCCAATCACCCGAGAGACTTAACTCATATTTCACTGAAACAAGTGTCTCTCTAGAGTTCCCTTTTCTTCATCTCATATCACTCAGATGTCCTTCCTTTTTACCCTTATTTCACATGATGAAATGACCCTTCTCTTTGCCAAAAAAAAATCTACATTTGAATGATCTCCTTTCATAATGAATTCTCAGACAATTGCCTTCTCTAGTATCTCTATCCTTTTACTAATTTCTAACTTTTTTTTCTATTTGCCGTATGTTTTTCTACTTTTTATAAATACATCCATGTCTCCTTCATCTTCAAAAGTAGTCAATTGATCCATTCATCACCACAGGTATCTTCCTATATTTATTCTCATTTTCATGGATAAACTTAAAGAAAAATCATCTTAGTAGATACCTATACTTCTCTCCTCCCTCTCTTCTGAACTAAGAAACCTAGCTTATGATCTGATCATTTAACCAAAACTATTATCTCCAAAGTAACCAATAATATTTTAATCATCAAATCTAATTATCTTACTTCATTCCTAATCCTTGTTCACTTCTCTGCAGTCTTCAAAATTCTCAATCATCTTCTTTGCCTTGAGACTGATTCTTGAGGTTCTCATGATACTCTTCTCCAATACTTCTCTCCACCTTTGTGAAATTTATTTACTGGATTTTCATACAGTTTTTTTTTTCTATTAGCCATAGTAATTTCCCGAGAATCTGTCCCTGCCCCTCATATTCTCCTACTGTACTATTATTTCATTTGGTGATTTTTATGAACTCACATGGTTTCAATTATCATTATTTGTGTGTGACTCTTAGCTATTTATCTATCCCTAACTTCTCTCCTGAACTCCATTCTTCCACCCCAAAGTTGTAGCTGACATTTCAATGCAGATGTCCTATAAATATATTAAACTCAAGAAGTCTAAAACTTGCCTCAGTCTATTTCCCCCAATTCTCCTTTCTTCCTAATTTCATTGTTACTATTGAAGGTACCATCTTCCTCATATTCACTTAGGCGCATGACATATGTCATCCTTCACCTTTCCTTCACTCTCAACCCTACCCTTTCCACATGTAAACTGTAATAAAGTCTTGTTAATTCTTCAACTGTAATATCCCTCCTATACACTCTTTTTCCTCTCACTGACACTTCGGCCACCACCAATGAAGACTCTTTTTATCAAATGAAGCCTCTTATTGGTCACTGCACTTTGAACCTCTCCCTACTCCATCTTTCCCTTAACTTTCAAAGTGATCTTCCTAATATTCAGGCCTGAATGTGTCACTCTATAAATAAATTTCAGTCCTACTTTCTGCAAGAACCTTTACTATTCCTCTTTAATACTAGGACCTGCTCTCAGAGATTACTGCAAGTTTACTCTGTATAACCTGGTTGTCATAGTTCTTTGCATGATATTCTCCCACAAACTAGATTATGAGTTTTGAAGACGGGATATTTTCACTTTCTTTGCATCCCTAACATTTACTATGGTGCCTGACATGTAGTAACCACTTGATAAATACTTTTGATTTGACTTTAAAAAAATCACGCAGGGGGTGGGTTGGTGGCACAGTGAATAAAGCATCCATCCAGGAATCAGGAGGACCTGAGTTCAAATCCAGCTTCAGACACTTAACACTTACTAGCCGTGTGACATTAGGCAAGTCATTTAACCCCAAATGTCCTCCCTTCCCCCCTCCAAAAAATAAAAAAAGCAAAAACAAAAAGAAAAAAAAGTAAAATCACACAGATACTGATGTTCATGTACAAAAATGCCTTTTATAGCACCACAGAAAGATTTGAGAGTTGTCAAATGACTATTTCATTTACTGGTATCTCAAAGTATATAATTTCATATATATATATATATATGTGTGTGTGTGTGTATGTATGTATGTATATATATATATATATATATATATATATATATATATATATATATACACATGTACATATGGGATTTAGGAAAAGAAGGGGTTTTTTTATTCAATAAATTAACCCATTTATTTTTGGATTATGGGCTACAGATATTTGATTAGATTTTACTGATCTTTCAATTCCTTCAGTCTTCTGATGGCAGATTTGACTGTGACTGCAGAGGTGGTATTGTAGGTCCATGCACCACCAGCTACTGTTTTCATACAGGATCCACAGTGCCAGATCCCCATAGAAAAATAATTTTTAATCTAGAAAATGTTACAGAATCATTAGAGAGTCTATGTTTGTGATATGATAAACAGTACATGTTTTGAAAAAATAATCAGTACTTGCAAATGGCAAGAGACTCTAGGCAATATAATTATGTTGTTGACACTGTATTTAGTCATTTCTCTCTCCATTATATGATCATTTCAGTGTGTGTGGATTGTTCTCAGATTGTATCACCTCAATTTAGAAAAAATATTGTGAAATAGATATAAAACATATTATTATCCATGATGGCATCTAATGTCATCTAATGACAGCCATATCCATGATGTCAACTAATTAAAAGTCTAGTATTTTTTTCAGTAAATCATGCTGCATTTTTCAGGATATGTGAACCTATGGATTCTTTTTTATATGAAACTTTTCATTTTTTTTGTAATTACATGCAAAACATTTTTTCCAATTTTAAGATCCAAATACTTTATCTGCCTCCCTCCCTTCTTTTCTTCAAAAGGAAAAGAATTTGTAATAAGTTATATATGTGCAGTAATGAGAAACATATTTCTTTTAGAAATGTTTGGAACGTTATAAAAGGAAACAGACCAATTCCCCACCCCAATAAAAAGTACCAAAAAATCATATACTTTGATCTACATTCAGAATTTATCAGTTCTTTTAATGGAGGGAAGTAACATTTTTCACCATAAGACCTTCAGAATTGTCTTGGATCATTGTATTGCTAAGCTTTGCTAAGTTGATCATTTTACAATATGACCATTACTGGTTCTACTCACTTTGCTTTGCATCAGTTCTTGTAAATCTTTCCAGGATTTTCTAAAAGCATCCTATTTTTCATTTTTTTATAGCACAATATTTGTATACACATATATATGTATACACACATACACACAAACTCTTTGATATACTATTAACTGCTTGATGATAGTTTCAGTTTAAAAAAATATTATTATTCCTTCTATCCTCAGCACCCTGCATAATGCTGTGCACATATAAGATAATTAAGAAATATTTGGAGATTGATTTAATTACCATAATGTAGCAGTTACACTGGGAACATTTCCATAGAGACCTCACCCTTTATAAATACGTATAGCAAGCTGTCTTTCCTAGAAAATGGAACTTGCTATTGGTCATAGAATTCTGGGAAGAAAGAAGAAGGAGAATCTATAAAGCATTATTGATTGAAAGGAGTAACAACAGTATTCTCTGACTGAAGTTATGTCTTACTGGCCTTGGGACCCTGAGGGCTCTTTTTGTAGAAATTTGTGATTAGTAGCTGAGCAACAACCCATCTCCCCAGATATTTAATTGATGGGTTATAGTGCTTACCCTCTATACCTGTCTTTTCCTGTATTTGTCTAGTGAAAGGGAGACTAAGTAAAAGTTTATAATTCAGTCAAAATGGTGGGGCCTCCATTTCTGGTCTCTCTCTCCCCCAACCCCACATACTTTAAGAATGTAGATAGACCTTAGAGGAAGAAACCATTTATTTTTGGCATTACAGGAAATTTCCTTACAAAATCAGGTGTGGAAGAGACAGAGTACTGCTTATATTTGGAAAGATTTCCTAGCATTTAAAATCATACCCCTGCATACTATGTGTGTGTGTGTGTGTGTGTGTGTGTGTGTCTGTGTCTGTGTCTGTTTCTGTGTCTGTGCGCGTCTATGTGTCTATACATGTGTGAAGGTTGAAAGAACAGTGGACTCCTATTCAAAGGAGTAGATTGCAAGTTTCATTTCTAACATTTGAATGGAATTTCATTTCCATTTCATCTCTCTTAGCCCTTCTTTTATTTTCTTTCAAATTGGTAGCCTAAAATTAACTTTTCTCATGGGATAGACATATAGTACATATGCTATGCACACACACATTCCATAAATCAGCCACCACACTAAATTCCTATGAACTTTTTTATGCATTCTTTCTAGTTTCTTTAGGAGAAGGGCATATTGCAAGTGATTCTTTGATGGAACCATAACCAAATTTCATTTTTACAAAGAGCACCTAACCATTTTGCCTCCTCTGTCGAATGGGAAACTTTCACTGTCATACTTCATTTAATGAGTAGCTAAAGGGGCAGCCAAGCAGCTAGGTGTCACAGTAGATAGAGTGCCAGGTCTGGAGTAAAGAAGACTCACCTTTCTGAGTTCAAACCTGGACTCCAGCACTGTGTGGTTCTGGGCAAGTCACTTAACCCCATTTACCTCAGTTCCTCATCTGTGAAATGAGCTGGAGAAAAGAATGCCAAACCACTCCAGTGTCTTTGCCAAGGAAACAACAAATGGGGTCATGAAGTGTAGAAAATGACTGAAACAACTCAACAACTACAACAAGCTCTTCTAATACTGCATAATGAATCTTCTCATGTTACACTTAGGGATTCATAAAATTCAGCTAGAACGCACAATATTTTCATGTGACTTTTGGGGACACTTGTACTATATGTCTATCCCATGAGAAAAATTAATTTTAGGCTAACAATTTGAAAGAAAAGAAAAGAAGGGCTAAGAGAGATGAAATGAGTTGCCACAATCACACAGCAATCAAATGTTGGTAATGTAAATTGTAATATGGTCCTTTGAATTGGAGACCACCGTTCTTTCAACCTCCCCACATTCCTTGAATAATAAAACATTCTACATTTTATTGGATATTTGTTTTGAGTAAATTTTAATTTTGTTCATAGTTTGCCTACTTCTTTCAATAGATTCTTTAATCCTTGGGGAGAATAATGATATCAGATACGCTTACATTCGTTATAAATGTCAGGAACTGAGAACTCTATTCCCCTGTAACTAAATTAAAATTTAAGAAATTATAAATAGGGAGGTTACTATTGAGTTGTTTCAGTCATGTTCAACTCTTCATGATCCCATCTGGGATTTTCTTGGTAGAGATACCAGAGTGATTTGCCATTTCCTTTTCCAGCTCATTTTACATATGAGGGATAGGGTTAAGTGATTTGTCCAGGGTAACACGTCTAGTAAGTGTCTGAGGCCAGATTTGAATTCAGGAATATAAGTCTTTCTGGTTCCAAGTTCAGTGCTTAATCCACTGAACCATAATCTAGCTGCCCACAAGGAGGATATATAGAAAACTACTATCATAGAATTTTGTATTAATTATGAATGAAAGAAGTTGAAAGTTCTTGAACTGACACTCTTTCCTCTAGGGAAGAGTATGCTTTCCAAGCTATCTAGAAAAGTACCTTATCTAACTCCTGAAAGATAAACCTATACTCCTATTAATCTAAGTCTTTGATAACCATTAGTTCAGTTTAGACATTCAACAATTTTCATACCTAACTATTGTCTGTTCTGCAGACAATAGTCTGTTTGTTGTCTTGTTCATAAGGATCTGACAAAATAATTTGCAAATTCATTATTGCTAGAAACAATTTCACTATGTTTATGCTTTTTTTTTTTCCTGATCAACCCTATGCTTCCAAATAGGAGATGAGGTTAATTCTTCATGATCTGTTCTTTTAATTTCATTTTTTGTTTTTTGGAAGGAGGAAAGGCAGGGAAATTGTGGTTAAATGACTTTCCCAATGTCACAAGGCTAGTAAGTATTAAGTGTCTGAGGTCAGATGTGGAGTCAGGTCCTCCTGAATCCAGGGCTGGTGCTCTATTCACTATGGCACCTAGCCGCTCCTGAATGACCTGATCTTAAAGAATTCATGCTGACTCTTGGTGGTCAGTACCTTTGCATATGTGTAAAGACAATCACTTAATAATACATTACAGCATGCTTTCAGGAAGTAACATTAAGTTCAGCTGGCTTAGAATTTGAAAATTCAGCAATTCCTTTCCTTTTAATTTCATTTTGAAAATTGGTTTAAAAAATTTCTTGCTTTCACTTTGACACCTCAACAATCCTTTACAATTTTTCAAAAATTATTCATAGTGACATGATAATCTCAACTGTTATTGATAACTGCTTATTTTAGCACTGACTGTTCTGTTTAAAGAGAAGAAAACTTTTACTTTCTACCAAATTTGGTGTTGTCATAGATATTGCACCATTCAGTCATTGCTTTTTCCATTCTGCTTGAGCCACTTCTCAATGTGAAGGCCTTTTGGACCTCATTAGTATTTTCACTGGATTCTGCTTTTATCAAACTAGCTATGAATGTGTTAAAGGAATAAAATCAGTGCAGATCATAGCTCTCTATTTTGCTGACATGTAGTTTTAATGTTTGAAAAGTACTTTACAATCACAATTTCAATTGATCCACAAAAGTCCATGTGAGTAAGGAAGTAGAGTGTAACTAGCTGTATTTTTTTCAGGTAAGGAAACTTAGGCTCAGGGGGGTTAATGATCCTCCCTTGACCACAGTGATAATTAGTATTTAAGCTGCAATTTGAACCCACATCTTCCAACTCCAACTACTTCTAAGTATAATAGTCTTTTCACTATCCCACAATGCTTCTAGAAGACTTCCAGTTCATATACATATATGTGTATATGTGTATGTATATATGTATGTGTATGTGCATGTATATACATACACAGATATATACATATGCATACATATATGTACGTACACAAATGTGTATGTATATCTCTATCTCTATATCCATATCTTTATCTTGCTCAGTCTGTCTTGTTCAAAGTAAAGAGGAAAGAAATAAAATCTAGGTGATGCTACTCCTTCATTGTGTATATCTGCTCTGATGTCCTAGATCTAATCAGAAAAAGCTTATTTTGGCAAATATATTTCTTTTGTTTAAATATGTCTTTTATTGGTGTCATCATAATTATCCCCAGTATCCTTCCCCTTGCACCCTCACTGATAACCATTCAATATAACAAATATAACAAAAAAATTGAAGAACAAAAGCACAACTGATTAATATGTTGAAAAAGTCTGAATATATGTGCATTGTGTACCTCCAACCTTCACAAAGGGATGTCTTTGGGCTGTTTTTGAGACACTATTAATATTTATAATTCTGTTACATTTACTTTCAATTGTTTGGTATGTGGTTGTTTTTCCATTCACACTGCTGTAATTACTGTGCATATTTTATCGTTGGTTCTATGCACTTCACTTTTCATTAGTTCATGTAAATCTTTCCCTGATTCTCTGAATTCATCACATAGATAATGTGTTGCACCACAACTATATGCCATTAACTAGTGTACTGCAATGTATTTAGCAATTCTCCCAATAAATGGGCATCTACTTTTTTTTCCTATCAGAAAAAAATGCTGGTATAGATTAGTTTACTGTATATGGGAACTTTCTTCTCATCAATAGCTTCCTTGGCATACAAACCCAGTAATGGAGTCTCTAGTTCAAAGTGTAGGGACATCTTGTTAATTTTATGTGCACAATTCCAAATTGCTATCTAAAATAGCAGTACCATTTTATAGCTTCGCCAATAGTGTAATATTGTGTCTTTCATTTTATAACCCCTACAACATTGAGCACTTACATTTTTAGTATTTTTGCCCCTAGAAAAAAGAAAACCCCAAATGAGGTCATGAAAAGTTGGACACAATTGAAAAATAATTGAATAAAAACAACAACATGGGAAGGAGAATTGGCTTTCGTTTTCTTCAAAAATCCATCATATTGGAGGAACCCCGATCCAGTAGTGAATGGACTTTCATGTCATGGTCCATAAAAGCAAATAGGTCCCTCATCTCTATTGACTGAATGCACTGAACCAGTTTGTTTTCAGTCTTGTTATTTTGACCATACAACTTTTTGTGGACAGTAAAAAATAATCAGACATAGAACTTCCTTTACCCTCTTGGAGACCCTCCTTTAGCCCTCACTGAGGCAGTTACTACATGTGAACAGGAATATGCTACTTCTTCCATTAGGATTACTCTTCTATCACTAGAAGTATTCTTGCTATAGGACTCTGGAGGATAACATAACTGATTTAAATGAACAGTATGACAGTTTAACTGAAGATTCAGTCTTCTCTTGTTTGATGACCTTTAAAACCAGAAAGCTAGTTGTCCCCCTTACAGCCTTTCTTCTTCTTTTTATTTATAGAAGATCTGGGAAGTTGCCCATGGAGATTTGCCCTCTTATACAGCTTTACTACTTTTACTACCCAAAGGCCTAGAATGTCTCAACCCAATTATTTCTTACAGTGTTAAAGACATAGGTTTATCTCTCTCTCTCTCTCTCTCTCTCTCTCTCTCTCTCTCTCTCTCTCTCTCTCTCTCTCTTTCTCTCTCTCTCTCTCAATTTATTTTTGGACATTCATGATTTGATATTACCCTGTGCACATTTCAACATGTAGGTAACCGAGAGGTGTATACTTAACTCTTATTTTTAAAGATTCTAGGAATGTGTGCATCGATTCCTATAATCTCTTAAGGACTGTGTAGCCAAATCAGTTTGCTAGCAGCCTACAGTATCTCAATCCTCTTTAGTCCTGTTTTTCCACAATTGGATAGACATGTCTTCATGTCTTTAGTTTGTTTGAATTGAATTTCCTAAAGGAGGTTTTGTTTTCCTTTGTGTATATATATATATATATATATATATATATATATATATTCAGGACATTGATATAAATAGAATAAATTGTAGACTATGATCAATTTCTCATGGATGGTCAATGTGCTCATTTCAGTGGGATAAAAATCCTTTGGCATCTTTTGTCTTTTAGGTATTTCTATTCAGGTAATAAAAATAAATCAATGGGATATTTCCTAGATCTAATCAGGCTCTTCCTGCATCATTATTTACCTACAAAAAATCTGACACTGGTTATTATTTACTATATGTGTCAGCCAAGTATATTGATTGATAGTGGGATATATGTTTTATGGGTAATACTGGTTTTACGACTTTTAAAATAATCAGAACATCCTCTTATTGAACAATGTTTGATTTATTTGTATGAAGGAGGATAGATATTAGAGATGGGCAAGCTATTTTCAGTTCAAGGTTCTTTGTGTCAGCAGGACTTGGCAAAACTTAAGAAAAATTGAGACTTAACAACATAACTTAGATGTCACAATGACTTAGAAAAGCTTTAACTTGAATAACTGAAATGGAGCCATTAAAACTAGCTGTTTGGGGAAATAGATTCCTGCCCCTACTCTGACTGACAATTACTAGATTATGACAGATAATATAAGATGCATTTGGTTGCCCAGTTTCATTTAACAAGCTCAAAGTGATTATATAGATTGATGAAACTCTCTCTCATCTTTCAGTCTCTCTATCTTTCTGCCTCTTTTTATTCATGTATACATACGAATATATACACACATATGCCCATATATAATATGCAGAGAAGAAATAGAATCAATTATACTTAAGATTAGATTTTCCTCTTAAGAAAAAAATAAATATTATCACTAATAATTACCACCACTTTTGCATTTTTTTGAGGGGAGAAGGCAAGGCAATTGGGGTTAAGTGACTTGTCTATGGTCACCGAGCTAGTAAATGTGTCCACTGTCTGAGTCTGGATTTGAACTCAGGTCCTCCTGAGTTCAGGGTCAGTGCTTTATTCACTGCACCACCTAGCTGCCCCAACTTATGCAATTCTTATTGTAGTCTTGATGAAGAGGAAAGAAATGGGACTTTGATAAATTTTATATATCCAATAAGAATCAATAAAGATGCTTTAAACTCCTAAAAACAATGTAAAAGCTCATATGAAGTTATTTTCCCCCCAAAAAAGGAGTAGAAGTACTGATAAAGTTAAAAAAATAAGAAATCAAGGCAGCTAGGTGGTGCAGTGAATGGAGTGAATAGAGCACCAGCCCTAAGAAGGACCTGAGTTCAAATACAGCCTCATACACTTAACACACAACTAGCCTTGTGACCTTGGGCAAGTCACTTAACCCAATTGCCCTGCCTTCCCTACTCCAAAAAGCCAAAAAATAAGGAATCAATTTGAGTCTAAAGTTCAACACCATGAAGTTTTTCATATATGGCATTTGAGCCCCATGTAAAATAATAGCTTACCCAGAAAGAGACATCAAAAATTTGGTAAACCTAATATTTTTCTCACTATTGCCCTGGTTGTAGGTAAAAACAGGATTTGAAAATTAATAAGTTCCATTCCATGAATCATTTATGTCATCTACATATCTATATTTTCATTTTATATTTAATGGTAAAATTAAAGTATATTTCTAAATTTAAATTATTTTGTTATATTTAGAAGTTCTCTATTTCAAAAGAAAGACTAGATCAAAAGTCATAACAGAAGAAGCATGTTAGAAGTGATCCCATCACTGATCCTTTCTAACCCATTCCTCAAAATAATCCCCAATGTCATAGACCCTAATAGTGATAATTCAGGTTCTTTTTGAAAACCACCCGAGAGAGCCTGCTACCTTCTCAAACAATAAATTCTGTCTTTGCCTTGCTCTATTTGTTTGGATGTATTTCCTTAGCTTAAGCCTAATTTTTAAAAAAAATTTTTCTCAAATATACTAGGTTTTATCAACAAAGACCAAACAGAACAATCCAAATTTCCCTTCTACAAGGTAGCCCCTTCATGTATCGAAGATAGTTGTAAAGTCTTTCCAGATTCTTCTATCACAAGTATTTTGTAATTCCGCTGGGCTAAACTTTACCAATTCATTCAGTCAATACACAGAAATGAGTATATCACTCTCCAATATTCTCTTCTTTCATCATTTTTTTGTCATTGTCCTCCTTAAACTGTACTTGGTGCATAAAACTGAACACAGTATTAGAGACATGATTTGATTGATCAAAATATAAGGAAACTATGATATCCTTCTTCCTGGAAATGATGCCTTTCAACATAGTTCAAGAGTTCTTACACTTTGCTGGCTTTTTTGTTTTGGCAGAACAGAAACACCTGATTGCTGCCTCATATTGACCTTCTAGTCCATCAAAATCCTAGCTTTTAAAATTCCGACAACTCAGTGCCCAGCTATCTTTCCATTTTCTTTTACTTATGAAGTTGATTTTCATCAATGTAAATGTAAGGTTTTACATTTATAACTATTTAATTTCATTTTAGTAATATTGACCCAATGGTCTTCTGACGTAAGAAGATTTTTTGGATCCTAACTCTTTAATGCAGTTGTTAATTATACTTCACAAATTAGTTCAAGTGAAAATCTAATAGACCTGCCATCTATACCTTTATACAAGCTACTAATGAAAATGTTAAATTGTATAGGGTCAAACATGGATATCACCCTACTGTATTGGAGATTTACTGCAAAATTTATGCTGAACCACTGATAACTTCAATTTGTCTGGCTATTGAATCAGTTACAAATCCATTGAAGTGTGTTATCATTTAACTTATATTATCTTTACCTGTAGCACAAGACTAAAACGAGATACTTTGTCAAATACTTAGCTTGAACCTAGCTAAGCTTTATGCTTTATACAACATTCCCCTGATCTACCAGTTTATTCACCTTATAAAAATGTTTAGTCTGGCATAACCTGTTCTTGGTGAAGCCGTGTTGGCTTTTTAATTATCACCAGTACTTTTTCTAGACCCTCACTGTCAGTCTCACTAGTATTGCATTCAAGAATTTTTTTCAGTGATAAGTCAGTCAATCAAACATTCATTTGTAGATTTGATTCTCATCTTTTTGAAAATCAAGACATTTACCTATCTCTTCCATTGTGTCTTCCATTCTCTATGATCTTTCAGATATTACTGACAATGGTTCAATAATAAAACCAATTGATCAATACAAACTTATCAATTGTTTGCTGTGTTTTAGGCACTACGCTAAAGGTTTTTGATGCTACAAAGAAAACAGTCCCTGACTTCAAGGAACTTTCATTAGATCAAGAGAAACAACATATAAAAATATAAGTATAAACAAAATAAATACAAGTTTATTTTGAGAAAGAGGCAAAAGCTTTGGCTAGAATTTTTTTATGTAGCAGGTAACAGATCTGGACTTGTAGGAAATGTAGGATTCTAGGAGTCAGAGAATCCAAGTTGCTTGTAAATGACAGAGATAAGCCATGCAATATCATATGGAGGTATAGCAAACAGCTCAGTTTGTTTGGAAAATATGTATAGAATGAAGGTCAGTAATATACTAATATATACTAATAGACTAATGCTGGGAAGTTGAGGCCAGTTTGTAAAGAACTTTAAATGATGCTTAGAATAGGTTTTTTTTGTTTGTTTTGTTTTGTTTTTAGTAGGGTGAAAAAATCCTATAGAGCTGCTTAGCTTTTAGGAAGAGAAGGCAATGTGGTCATACCTGTGCTTTGGGAATGTTACTTTGATAACTGTGTTTATGGTAGATTGGCACAAGAAGAGACTTGAGGAAACATCATTTAGTAGGCTATTGCAAGAGGACAGGAGGCAAGGAAGAAAGGATAAAGGCCTGAACTACGATGGCAACTGTTATAATAGGGGGAAAGAGATAGATGAAAAAGGTAATATGGTAGTATTGATGAGACTTAACAGATGAATGGATAAGTCATGTGATGGGACTGACATTTGACAGGTCCTCCGTTGGCCCCACAACCATGATTCATTTTCCATAAATGACAACAAAGTTAACCAGTGCCTTCCTTGAAGCAACTTTCTGATCAACTACGTACATAGAAATCCCACCCATAGAGTCAGTGTCCTTCCATCTTGGTGGCTTTCTGAAGACAATTTGATTCATCATACTGATTGACCAGATATTTCTCCACAAGGAGACACAGTGTGTCCCATCTTTTGAATGCAAATGCCATAGTATACATATGTTGCATATTTTTGCTATTTTGGAACTAATTTAAATTCATTTAGTCAACTATTCAATGATACAGAAGTACTTTACTTTATGCCCAAATAGAACTTGAGCTAGTAGGGTTAGCACCAATCCCATTTCTTGCTTTGTATTATATAATTTGAAAAATATAATGTGACCTCATTGTTAATATCATAGTTTATTTGAGGGAAGAGCATTGAAAATATGGGCATTGGGATGATCAGATAGATGGATACTACAAGATGAGGACCCAGTATATTCATAAGCAAATATATCTATATGTTTTCACTAAAAAAATTTAATAAATGCTCAACAATCTTCTTAAAGATCATTACCTCTGTATAATCTCTGGGGTAATATGCACAATCACAATGACAAATTTCTTTTTAGGATATGAAAGAATGGATATACATTGAGTGTGAAGGAATAAAAATTTGTTTTTGTGCATGTATTTGACATGCAAGCTAAAAAGTTGGGTTTTGTTTTATAAAGGGAATATTATTTCAATCACTCACTTTGTTTACTTTTTACCAGAATTTAAGTGGGAACCTGTTTATCCATTTTTGAAGATAAAACATTGTAAAGATTAATTATGTTCTTTAACCGAGCTGTAATAAGTTTAACAAATTGCCTACAAATGGAATAAACATTCTATTCTTCACGAGTAATTAGTCATGTGTTGACTAATATTAAAAGCACAATTTTATTTTTGTGACTATAAGATATATTTTCAACTTAAAAAGATTTTTAATATAAAGAAGAAAAATCTTATTTTCAGGTATATTGATAAATAAAACATTAATTTTTCCTCTCTTTCAATTGAATGATAAAAAATTGGAACAACTTAAACCTCAGTTGATTATTTGCTGAGAACTAATATATTTGAAACATTTCCTAAAATTAAAAAAAAATGTTAATGCATAGCTAAAACATGTCGTAAGGATCATTAATAAGTTTTAAGGCCATAACAAGTCATTTTAGTTCAAATACCATTGCTAAGAAATGTGTACTTCTAATTGAGTTCCTGTACATGTATGTCCATATGTATATTTTTCTTCATTTATCTTATCTATATATCTATCTCTGTCTATAGTATCTATATCTGTCTATATCTATACCTTTTTATGACACTTATGTTTTATCTCTCTAGTTATCTCCATATCATCCATATTTCTATCTATATTTTTATATCTAATCCTCTGTCTACATAATCTATATTTCTATCTATATGGTTATCCATATAAGAATAAGAAAGAATAAATTGAGGTTTCATACCCTCTTACCACCCATGTTTCATATTATGATCATGCATTTAACAATCAAAGGGACTTAGTGGTCACATACTTCAAATCCTTCAGGTAAAATGTTGAAAACTGCAGCTCCCAGCAGCAACTTGCCCAGGGTCACAGAACTGATATGTGGTAGAACTGGAATTTCAGACCAATAACCTGGCTTCCTTGAACCACTTTATTAAATCACTGTTGCAAGGGAAAGGAATAGGAAGAATCCAATGTCTTAGTGGTAGGATATACTTAAAATATGGTATGAGTAGAGAAAGTTCCCATTATTTATATTGGCAGGGGAAGGGGCCAGAGCCAAAATGACAGAATAGAAACAGCACTTCCCCTGCACTCCTGACTATACCACTTCTAAAACATAGAAAAGGGAAGTCTGAACAACCTCTGGAACTCCAGAACTCACAAAATAACACAGGGAAGAAAACCTCCCACTAAGGACTTCCTGGCAGCCCAGCAGGGAGCGGTGAGCACTACAATCTGGGAGGTTTTAGCCCCAGGGCAGCCAGACCAGCAGCCAGCTGGAGGAACTCCAGAACACCAGCAGCTGTGGCATTTCCAGAATTACCAACACATAGGTGCCAATGACAAAGTGAGAGGGCAGTGTAGTATGGGCTTTGGGAATGGTTGGGAGAGCTTGTTGGCTTCTTTCCCTGGGGGCAAGAAGCCACTGAGTAGAGGTGCAGCCACCATGTTGCAGCTTCAGTTCCAGGCCACAGGATGGTAGGGGGACCAGCAATCAGTCTGGGGGGGGGTGGTAATTGCTCTTGCTTTAACCTTCCTGGATATGGATTGCGGTCTGGGGTGGAGGTCTTGGGGTATGTGACCAGCTTGCCAAAGTGTGTGGGGGCTTCAGAGAGGGCACCCAAGTAATATCTCTGAAAGCTGAGAAAACTCCAGTGTTTAGGATGGAAGCTCTCCTGGCTGGTGACAAAGTCCTACTGTGGGAACAAGCCCAAATGTCAAGTAATTGAGTGGCAGCATGACTAGGCAAAGGAAACAAAATAAACAGAAAAATGGAACATTAGACTCCTATTTTGGGGGCAAAGATGACTAAACCATGGAACAGGAGGAGGATTGGGAGGTCAGAACTCCTGCACCAAAAGTCCCAAAAGAAAATACAACCTGGTTACAGGCCATACAGGACCTTAAGAAGGATTTTAAAAACCAAATAAGAAAAGTGGAGGAAAATTTAGGAAGACAAATGAGAAAGATGCAGGAAAAATATGAAATGAGAGTCAACTGCGTGACTGAGGAAAATAACACCTTAACAAATAGACTAACTCAAATGACAAAAGAGGCTCAGAAACGCAATGAGGAGAAGAATGCCTTAAAAAACTGAACTTGCCAGATGGAAAAAGAATCTCAAAAGCTTACTGAGGAGAATCATTCCTTCAGAATCAGACTGGAGCAAATGGAAGCTAGTGAATTTATGAGAAATCAAGATGCTGTGAAGCAGATCCAAACAAATGAAAAGAATAGAAGACAATGAGAAATATCTCATGGAAAAAAACCACTGACCTGGAAAATAGATCCAGGAGAGATAATTTAAAAATTATTGGACTATCTGAAAACCATGATCAAAGAAAGAACCTAGAAATCATCCTTCAAGAAATTCTCAAGGAAAATTTCCCTGATGTTTTAGATCCAGAAGCCAAAATAGAGGTTGAAAGAATTCACCAATCACCTCCTGAAAAAGATCCCAAAAAGAAAATTCCTAGGAATATTATAGCCAGGTTCCAGAATTCCCAGATAAAGGAGAATATATTACAAGCAGCCAAGAAGAAACAATTTCCATATTGTGAAAACACAATCAGGATAACACAGGATCTCTCAGCTTCTACACTGAGGGATCAAAGGACATGGAATATGATATTCCAGAGGGCAAAAGAGCTGGGATTAAAACCAAGAATCACCTATCCAGCAAAACTGAGTCTTATGTTTCAAGGGAAAATGTGGCCATTCAGTGGAATAGAGGACTTTCAAGCATTATTGATGAAAAAACCAGAGTTGAATAGAAAATTTGACATTCAGATCCAAGAAGCAAGAGATGCTTGAGAATGTAAACAGGGAAAATTAATGATAAGGAACTTATCAAAGTTGAACTATTTACACTCCTACATGGAAATATGATAACTATAACTGATCTAACCATTCTCAGTATGAAAATATTTGAAGATGGGTATATGGGCATGTGAATACATATGTGAATGGCTATATATATGTGCACAGGTGAACCTAGTTAGAGGGCACAGGTCATTTAATAGGAAGGGATGATATTTAAAAGGTGAAATCACGAGATGAGAGAGGGGTACAACAAGAGGAGATGGGGAGAGAAAGTATGGGGTGAACTATCCCATATAGAAGAGGCAAGGGAAAATGGTTACAAGGGAGGGGAAGAACAGGAAGGCAAAGAGGCAAAACCTTGTTCTCACTGAATTTGGAGATAATGACATACATACTAAATAGGATATCTCACCTACAGGAGAATAAGGGGGAAGTAGATTATGATGGGGGTTGATGGAAGGGAGGATGGGAGGGAAGGTGGGGGAGGGATTTTGGAAGCACCCACTTTTGAAAAGGGATAGGATCAAAGTAGGGAATAGACCTAGTGGGAGGTGGGATAGGAGGGAGGGAAATATACTCAGTCTTTTACAATTTATCTACTATGGTGGTGTTTTGCATAGCTACACACGTACACCATATACTGAATTGCTTGTTTTCCCAGTAAGGGTGGGTGACAAGGGAGGAAGAGAATGAATCTGGAAATCAAAGTTTTAAAATAAAATGATTGAAAAATATATAAATACTATTATTAATTCTATTTTAAATACTATTATTAATTCTATTTTACATATAATTGTGAAATAAGATATACAGTCATTGGGGCACAGATATTTACCTTGCCCTATGGGAGAAGATATGGGAGAGAGCAGATTGGATGAGGGGATATCCTGTGGGACTACTATTCTCGGGGGGCAGGTGAGGGAAATGGGGGGAAATTGTAACTCAAATTCTGGCAGAAATGAATTATTTAAACTAGAAGTTAATAAAGCATTTGGGGAAAAAACAATATTATTGGCAGAGGTTCACAATGAATTCTTGCTTCCTGGTCAAATTTCCCACTGTCTTCTATTTCTCATCCTCTCAAAATATTTTCATTTGATGTTTCTCTCCAGAAAACATACACCAGGTTTTCCCAAACAAGATAGTTATAGTCCCTCCCACTAGCAGTATGAGTTATTCTGGGCCATGTGGGTAAACTAGTACTTTTGGAAACATACACTGATGGCAAGGACAACTTACATTATTTCTTCATTTTATCTGCTTACACATAAATTCCACTTTAGCTTAATTCCTCGGGTTGGTATCTTGAAGAGAAACTGTAGCCAGAAATTGTCTTTTTTAGAAAGTTACCTGACCTTTGCAAGGAACTACAGAGTTTTATCCCAGAGGTAGAATGAATTCAGAGTCCCAAAGTCCGGTGGGACCACTCCTTCCTCTTTGTGAATTGCAAAGCCCTGTACCAGCAGGAAGGGAAGGTCAAAGTTGACAAAATGGGGAGAAGGAAAACTTCACTCCTCTCATGAATGAAAGTTTTTTTCTTTGATTTCCTTCAGTCTCTTTCCAGATACTGCAGTCTCTTTAACTATTTTAATCTGGTGTGTGGGTATGTATTTGTATTTTATATATGTATATACACATGTGTATATGCATATATGCATATATTTGTGTTTATATGCTAGTAAGCATGTATATACACACATATATTTTCTTTTCCATTTTTCCTATTTGTCTTAGATAAATTAGTTTCTTTGCAAAAAGAAAAAATAAATACCCTGAACAAAATAAATCAAATAAAAACCCTTATCTCAATAGGTTTTTGAATGGGGAGAAGGTCAATAGAGCATTTATATGGGATTACAGATATAATTTTTTCTTTTGTCCCTATGGAATTTGTTCCCCTTCTGTTTTTACACTATGTTGTTCAAAGGAGAGATTTTGTCTATGTATGTTTAAACACTGAGATACCAAACTGTAAGTGAATTCTAAGGCTTTACATGTTATTTAGCTGTTAATTAGAATTTCAAAAAGCTACCTTAGTGATGGTGGATTATGTTTGTTTATTTTCTTTCACCTTTCAGGTTCTTGAGCCAAATAAAAGTTCTGGATCATATTCCAGGATGCCTTCTTCTGGTACTACCTGGGTTCAGAATCTACTGTGGAGAGCACAAGTTTAATGGGCTGACCAAGTAGTTGGAATGCCAAAGTACTGTTGCCTAAAAGACTGTTTTGTGGAGATCTCACACAGAGCTAATGCTCTCTTCATTTTCAGAAAAAGTGATACAAAGACACTCTCAAGTTCTCTCTTAAGAACTTTGGAATTGATTACATCACATGGAAGAAACTGTTGCAGGACTTCCCTGCATGGTGTGCCCTCATCACAGAAGATACCGTGACCTCTGAGCAAAGCAGAATTAAAGCGGCTCAAAAGAAGCATCAGATACACAAATTTGGAGAATGCACCCCACATGTTTATATGGACTATTTGGATAGTAAGTAGAGCATTCTAAGCTTTATTGGTCAGATCAGCCCCAGTCAGACATACTATAACTTGACTCTGGCATAGTGAATTCATTATGGTCCTCTTCGAGAACAAAGGACAAACATATGTATGTTTGACTTAGAGTAGTGAACTGAAAGAGTTGTCAAATTAAAGCTGCAAGCAACTATTCCTATAGCTGAAAAAACACAGCTATAGACAGAAAGGATGGCCTTTTTCCCCCTCATAAAATTCACTCTTCTTGTTTTAATGAATCTAAAAATAGATGCACAAAACACTCTATAGCAAATTCTTAGTCATAAATACATTAGCTCAAGTTCAGTTCTTAGTGTTAATGTAATATTTATTCTGTCCCTCAAATTCTCGCCACTTTAATACTATATTTTTTCAATGTGCCCTTTTCCTGAGAGTTCTCTTTCATGGGACCACTATCATAGAAGTCTTTCCCAATACACCCTTCAAGCAAGAAAGAATCATAATCCGACCAATTCTCTTCTGTTTTCCACTACATGCAATTTAATGAATGTCACAAGCACAGCAACAGAAAAACAAGAATAATCCCTAATGATAATAGCTGAAATGTATGTGCTGCATAATATGTGCCAGACATTGTGCTAACCAGGGGTGGGGAACCTGTGACTGTGAGGCCACATATGACCTTCTTCATCCTTGGGTGAGGCTTTTTGACGGAATCTAAGTTTTACAGAACAAATCCTTTTATCAAGGGGTTTTGTTCTGTGAAGTTGGGATTCAGTCAAAGGACTGCATTTGAGGACCTAGAGGATCATATGTGCCTTCAAAACTGCAGTTCCCCACCCTGAGCAGTTGACAATTATTATATCATTTGATCCTCACAATAACATTGGGAGATTGGTATGATTAATCATACATGCAACATTGTCTCAGAATCAGTATGTAAGACGCCATTCTACTGTCAATGTTAGACAACACAAAAGGGAAAGTAATACAAAGTCCCTAGTCTCCTGGTGTTCCCAGTTTAGCAAAGGAGCTAAGATTCAAATAGCAAATATTTCTCCCATCGTTGTAGGTCATGGGCATTCCAAGTGCTAGTAGACTTTATGTTTTGTTATACAGCCAATAAAATCCATCACAACTTTATGATTTGTTGTTGTAGCTGTTATTGTTTCCCTCTTTCATCTAGACTTGAAGTGCAGTGGCCACTCACAAGCCTGATCCCAATACTGTGTGACACAAAAAATTAGCTCATTTTGTTTTTCCTTCCTGAGTAAGTTTGCCTCACCCTAAGCAGTCTGTGGGTTCTCAGCTCTTGGAGTTTCATTATATTTGTTCATGATTTAGAGTAGATACTCAATTTAATTTACCCTACTGTGCTTCATAACTCCTGAATTCAAGCAATCCAATAACCTTAGGCTCCTGCTGAGACAGGTATTATGTGTGGACACTGAAGTTCGTGTTTTATCATGTCTTGGGAAAGTTTTATGATTATGAGGCTTTCTCCATGTAGCTAGGTACAAATTTTGACAATAGGAGCATGGCATATCATAAAAATATCATGAACACACATACATTTATTCTATATATGTATGTTCTATGTCATATATAGTATGTTTGCTATATATGGACATGTTATATATCATATCTATAGTGTAGCATAGGTTATATCTCATATAATAATATGTGTTACATCTGTAGAGATAAGTCTCAAACTTTCTGCCTTCTATCTACCTTTCTATTTCCTTTTCTCTTTAAAAGCCCTTATGAGGATGCCTTTTCAGCAGTCTTTTTGATTGTCATCTGCTAAAACGGTTTCACATACTTAAAATAATTTAAAATACAACCCCCACTACTTTAGGAATAAAACAAACCCTCCTACCTCCATGAAAGTCTTTCTGTAATTATTTTATGGCATGTAGGTAACCCTGAATATCTTAGTAATATAATTTAATATATAAGCTTTGACATATTCTAACAACAGTGAAAGGCTTAAAATTTGGGGCTGGTGATGTCTAGCTATATGTCTGCTGTCTGAGGACTAAAGGTTTATCTTGGAGAGGTTTATCACTAAATTGGCTAAAGGATGATTTATTTTGGCCATAATTCCTATAAATAAGTAAAGTCATAGAGTGCTTATAATCTTTATTTGTGGGTGAAAACGTACACAAATGCTGTTACTGGTCTCTCAAGTATTAAAATGTAAGGAGAGATTGGTCAAGAAGTACAGACAGACAGAGCCTTTACAGAAAGTTTTGCTAAAGCAATTCACAAGTGGATATTGAAGCCTAAATAGACTTTCTGTAATTGATTCCAGTACACTAACAACATGTTAAACAAGAGTCTCTTTGGCTGTATAACCAGAACTTAGTGAAAGGAATATTCAAAAGACAATAGTTAACAAGAAATTTGCCTTTCTCTTTGCTTGACTGTTTTCTGCCTGTCAGCATTTCTGTGAGAGAAAAGAGACAATTCTGTAAAAGGAAGAAGTCTAGGACACTGACTCTATGAAGCCAAAATGTATCCTATGAATATGGACCTCTGGTTGTTTTTTTATTTGTTTGTTTTGTTTTATGTTTTTTTTTTTTCATTTTTGTGAAGAAGGCTATAACCTTGTGAGTTTCCAAAGGTCAGGATAGTGACCAAGATGTCCAGAGTTGAATCTACACAAGGGTTTTGCAACCAGCCAATCCAACTTTAAGACCTCGGGAAGATCTGAACTCAGCCCAATAGAAGCTGAGAAAGCAGTTATGATGCATCGGGACATGAACTTAGTAGGGCCAGTGCTACATAAAAGTTTTTTTTTGTTGTTGTCCATTCTGTGCAAGGACAAGGAAACTTAGGGGAAAATGTGGTCTCAATGAGGTGTGTGTGGAGCAAGTATATTTTAACTTTTGTTCTTGTTATATCTTCTTACATTTGTAAAAGTAAATTGATATTAATTGTTGAATAAAATTGGGATACTAGAAGATAACCGTAAGAACAATACACTATAATGGAGTTTTGATCTTATAGCATTAGAAACGCATCAAGCTGCTTAGTTCCAAAATAATGAGACCATAATACTTAGAGAAGTTTGGAAAAGGGATTCAAGTTACTGGTATGTGATACCTTTTAATTCTACAACCATTGTATGTGAAAAAAATTGCCCTAGAATAATATATATATATATATACATACATTATATATGTATGTGCACATATATACATACATTATATATGTATGTGTATATATATACATTATATATATGTGTGTGTATGTGTATATATATATATATATATATATATATTGAGAGAGAGAGAGAGAGAGAGAGAGAGAGAGAGAGAGAGAGAAAGAGACAGAGAGAGAGAGGGAGAGAGAGACAGAGAGAGAGAGAGAGAGACAGAGAGAGACAGGGAGACAGAGGCAGAGAGAGACAGAGAGAGACAGAGAGACAGAGAGAGAGACAGAGAGAGACTTTAATCAAATTATCTCCAGAATATAGAGGAGATAGAATAGAAATGATTTCTTAGATATGCAACAAATAAAAATGAAAAAAATGTAGTTTGTCCAACAATTGTTCTTTTTAAATTCATTAAACAGTAAGAAATTTAGTCTCTAGTTCCTATAATTAGGGTGAACAATTGTTTTTTTAACAGCATTTATTTTTTTTCCAAAACATAAAGAGTGTTTTCAATGTTTACTTTTATAAGATATTGAGTTTCATTTTTTCCTTTCCTCCCCTTTTTCCTCCCCAAGACAGCCTGCAATTTGATATAGGCTATACGTGTACAGTTATATCAAACATATTTCCACATTAGTCAGGTTGTGAAAGAATTATCAAAACAAAAAAGAAAAACCACAAGAAAGAAAAAAAGAGAAAAAATATGCTTCAATATACATTCAGACTTCATAGGTCTTTCTCTGGATATGGATAGTATTTTCCATCATGAGTCTTTTAGAATTGTCTTAAATCATCATATTGCTGAGAAGAGCTAAGTCTATCAAAATTGGTCCATACAAAATGTTTCTGTTATTGTGTATAATGTTCTACTGGTTCTACTCACCTCACTGAGCATCAATTCATGTAAGTCTTTTGACGTTTTTTCTGAGATCTCCCTGCTCATCATTTCTAATAGAACAAGAGTATTCCATTATATTAATATATGTGCTTGGCTATTCCACATTTGATGGGCATCCCCTCAATTTCCAATTCTTTCCTACTACAAAAAGAGTGGCTATAATATTTTTTTTGGTAAATGTGGGTCCTTTTGACTTTTTTATGATGTCTTTGGGATATAGACACAGTCTTGGTATTGCAGAGTCAAAGGGTATGCACAATTTGTTTGCCCTTTGGGCATATTTCCAACTTGCTCTCCAGAATGGTTAGATCAGTATACAACTCCACCAACAATGCATAGTGTTCCAATTTTAACACATCTATACCATTTAACATTTTCCTTTCCTGTCTTATTAGTCAATCTGATAGGTATTATATGGTATTCTTGGAGTCATATTAATTTCTGTTTCTCTAATTAATAGAGATTTAGAATACTTTTTCATATGACAATAGATAGCTTTAATTTCTTCCTCTGAAAACTGCCTGTTCATATCCTGGACCATTTATCAAATTTTAAATATGACTCAGTTTTCTATATATTTTAGAAATAAAGTCTTTTTTTCCTTTTTGTAGGGAGGAAGGTAGGAAAATTGGGGTTACGGGGCATGCCCAAAGTCACACGGCTAGTTTTGCATTGTGTCTTAATCTGGATTTGAACTCAAGTCCTCCTGACTCAAGGGCCGGTGGTCTATTCACTGTGCCACCTAGCCTCCCCAGAAATGAAGGCTTCATCTGAGAAAATGTTTACTAGCTCTCTGTTTTCTTTTAATCTTGGTGCATGTTCCCTATTTCTTGTTTAGTCATACATTCATCCCTTCTCTAGATGTGACACGTAAACTATTTCTTCCTCCTCAGGTATACAATTATTGATTTTTAAATGGTAGTTTTCCAGTCTGCCATAATTTTAAAAATATTACAGTGTGAGTTTCAACTTGGATCTGTTGGCACTTTCTGAAAAGAAAAAAAATAGTTAATTAATCTAATTATCCAGATAATTGATTAAAGAAAAGTACATTTTTAAAAGGTGGGCGTTTTTGTCTTAAATTATCCAGCTTAAATCCATCAGATGCAATTCATTATTTTGCTTCAGAATCATAATCTCTGTTCACCAAGAACATAGTTTCTAAATATTTTTGGTTGTTTCATCAATTACAGTAGTTTGATATCTGACCAAATCTCCTGAACCTATCTGAAATAGTCAGATGAGAAACTAATGGAGGAGAATAATGGAATCTATTCATTCCATAAATTGTTCAGCATATTTCCACAGAGCATGACCTGGTATATTTGCAAGCCTGTCAATCATAGTATTCTTTCAAAGCAATGGGGGCCAACACAGATGAAAAATTGTTTTCACCTTAACCTACATTAATAATCTAAAGGCCTTCTGGAATGGGAATACATGAAGAACTTATTGGGTATAGGCACAATCAATTTAAGAATATGCAGTTCATTTCTCATAAATTGCATGTTGTAATAGCATTTAGGCTGTTTTGGCAACACCCCAAAATGTTAGCATATTTTCAAATTATTAATAGTGGGACAAAGGGGAAATGCATACATAGCACCTGATTAGATATTAATGTAGTTACAGGGCATACTCTTTAGAAGCTTTAGGAAATTTAGACCTTTAGCAAATTCCCATTCTGTACATTTTCCAGTCGAAACACATTTTTATCAAGTTTTCCAGCTGGTTAATAAGGAAGGAATTAAATCTTAATGATTTATGCAAAATAACTTTTAAAACAATTGCAGAAATCCTAATCATTGCATATTTCTTTTCCTTTGGGGGTTAAAGATGTTAAAGCTTGAACAGGGGGAGTGAGGCAGGAATTTTGTTTTTTAATTTTTAAAATTAATTTGTTTATTTACTTTTAGTTTACAACATTCAGTTCTACAGTCCCTTGAGTTTCAAATTTTCTCTCCCCTCTCCTCCCCCCCCCATCATGGTGGCATGCACTCAAATAGAGGATCTACAAATATCTTCACATTAATCATTAGTCAAGCTGTAAAGAAGGATTATAACTGATGGAATGATCAGTAGGAAAGAGGAAACAAAATGAAACAAGAAAAAGAAACAGAGCAGGTGATTTGTTTTAATCTGCATTCATACTCCACAGCTCTTTCTCTAGATGTGGATATCTCCTTCAATCATGAGTATTTCTGAGTTCTCTTTTAGCCTAATATTGCTCAGAGGAGCCCAGTCTATTGAAGTTAGTTATCACACATACATTGTATCTGTGATTATATGGAGATTTCTCCTGGTTCTCCTCATCTTGTTCAGCATCAGTTTATATATGTCTCTCCAGGTTATTAGGAAGTCCATCTGCTCCTCATTTGTTGTAGCACAATAATATTCCATCACGTTTATATAACACAACTTGTTCAGCCATTCTCCAGTTGATGAGCATCCCCATGTTTTCTAATTCTTTGAGACCACAAAGAGCTGCTATAAAGGTTTTTATACATACAGGTCCCCCTCCCACTTTTCTGATCTCTTTGACGTATAACCCTAGAAGTGGTATTGCTGGATCAAAGAGTATGCACTTACTTATAGTCCTTTGGGCATAGTTCCAAATTGTTCTCCAGAATGGTTGAATCAATTCACAACTCCACCAAGAGTGCATTAGTGTTACAATTTTTCCACATCCTCTCCAGCATTTATCATTTTCCTGTTTTGTCATCTTAGCCAATCTGACTGGTGAGATGTGGTACCTCAGAGTTGTTTTAATTTGCATTTCTCTAATCAATAATGATTTAGAGCATTTTTTCATATGCTTATAGATATCTTTAATTTCATCTTCTGAGAACTGCCTGTTCATATCCTTTGACCATTTATCAGTTGGGTAGTGGCTTGTATTCTTATAGATTTGACTCTGTTCTTTGCATATTTTAAAAATGAGGTCTTCATCAGAGATAATGGTGGTAAAAATTATTTCCCAATTTTCCACTTCCTTCTTAAACTTGTATACATTGACTTTATTTGTACAGAAATGTTTCAATTTAATATAATCAAAATTATCCATTTTGCATTTTATAATGCTCTCTAACTCTTGTTTCATCATAAAATCTTCCCCTCTCCATAGATCTGGCAGGTAAACTATTCCTTGCTTTCCCACATTGTTTACAGTATCAACATTTATACCTAGATCATGCACGCATTTTTACTTTATTTTGGTGTATGGTGTAAGATATTGGTTTTTGCCCGATTCTGCTATACTATGTTCCGGTTTTCCCAGCAGTTTTTGTCAAATAGTGAGTTCTTATCCCCAAAACTGGGGTATTTGGGTTTATCAAATAGAAGATTACTACAGTCATTGGCTGCTGAGACTCATATACTCAATCCATTGCATCGATCCACTATTCTATTCCTCAGCCAGTAACAAGTAGTTTTGATGACTGCTGCCTCATAATATAGATTATAATGTGGTATGGCCAGGCCACTTTCCCTAGCATTTCTTTTCATTAATTGCCTTCATATTCTGGATTTTTTGTTCTTCCAAATGAACTTTGCTACTATTTTTTCTAGCTCTACAAAGTAATTTTTGGCAGATTGATTGGCACGACATTAAATACGTAATTTAATTTTGGTAACATTGTCATTTTTATTATATTATCTTGACCCAGCCATGAGTAACTAATGTCTTTCGAATTAATTAGATCTGACTTTAATTGTGTGGAAAGTATTTTGTAATTGTATTCATACAGGTCCTGGGTTTGTTTTGGTAGATAGATTCCCAAATATTTTATGTCTACAGTAAATTTAAATGGGATTTCTCTTTCTATCTCTTGCTGTTGGATTTCATTAGAGATATATAGTAATGCCAAGGGCTTCTGTGGGTTTATTTTATATCCTGAAACTTTGCCAGATTTATTTATTATCTCAATAACTTTTTTACTTGATTCTCTAGGATTCTCTAAGTATATCATCTGCAAGAGTAATAGCTTAGTCCCTTCTTTCCCTAATTTGATTACTTCAGTTTCTTTTTCTTCTCCTATTGCTACTACTAACATTTCTAATACTAGATTGAATATGAGGGGGTGATAGTGTACATCCTTGTTTCAACCTCGTTCTTATTGGAAATGCTTCTTGCTTATTATCCCCATTACATACAATATTTACTGATGGTTATAGATAGATTCTACTTATTATTTTAAGGGAGACTCCATTTATTACTATACTTTCTAGTGTTTTTAATAGGAATGGGTGTTGTATTTTGTAAAAAGCCTTTTCTGTATCTATTGAAGTAATCATATGATTTCTCTTAGTTTTGTTGTTAATGTGATCAATTATACTGATAATGTTCCTGATATAAAACCACCCTCACATTCCTGGAATAAATCTTACCAGATCAAATTATATTATTCTCATGATAAATTGTGGTAGTTTTTTTGGATGATATTTTATTTAGAAGTTTGCATGTATATTCATAAGGGAAATTGTTCTATAATCTTCTTTCTCCATTTTGTCTCTTCACATTTTAGGTATCAGTACCATATTTGTACCATAAAAAAAAAAAAAAAATTGGTAGGACTCCTACTTCTCCAATTCTCCCAAATAGTCTGTAAATTATTGGAATCAATTGTTCTTTGGTAGAATTCACTAGTAAATCTGTCTGGCATTAGAGATTCCTAGAGAACCTAGGAAGTTCATGGATGGGCTGTTCAATTTCTTTTTCTAAGAGGGGATCATTTAAGTAGTTTACTTCCTCTTCCATTAATCTGAGCAATTTATATTTTTGTAAATAGATGAAAGGTCCATTGATTTTATTGGTTTTATCATAATACTGGCTCTTAGTTTTGTTTATTAATTCAATAGTTTTCTTAAATTCAATTTTATTAATCTCACCTTTGGTTTTCATTATTTCTAATTTAGTGTTTAATCAGGGATGTTCAATTTGTTCCTTTTCTAGGTTTTTCAGTTGCCTGCTCAATATATTGACATCCATTTTATCTATTTTACTTATGTATTAATTCAGGGATATAAAACTTCTCCTAAGAACTGCTTTTAATGAATCCCAGAAGTTTCAGTATGTTGTTTCATTATTGTAATACTTTTTTAACAAGTGCTTTATTAATTTCTGGTTTACATCATTCATTTCTGCCAGATTTTGAGTTACAATTTTGTCCCCATTTTTCCCCTACCCACCACCCCAGAATAACAGTCCCACAAGATATGCCCCCATCCAATCAGCTCTCTCCCATATTTTCTCTCATACCCGCTTCGACTTTACCATTAGGGCGAGGTGAACCTCTGAGCCCCAATGCCTGAACATCTTATCTCCCAATTACATGCAAAATAGTATTAATAATAGTATTTATATATATTTGAAACATTTAATTTTAAACCTTCAAATCGATTCCCTTCCACCCTTGTCACCCATTCCCTCTGGGAAGATAAGCAATTCAGTATGTGCTGTACATGTATATCCCATTTAGTATGTATGTCATTCTCTCCCTGAGCCAGATTCAATGAGAGTATGGTTTTGCCTTTTTGCCTTCCTGTTCTTCCCCTCCCTTGCAGCCACTTCCCCTTGATTCTTCCACATGAGATAGTTTACCCTACCCTGTCGCTCCCCATCTCCTCTTGCCACTTTCCTCTCTCACCTCATAACTTCACCCCTTAAATATCATCCCTTCCCACCAAATTCAACCTGTGCTCTCTATCCATGTATAACTGTAAACATATATACACACATTCACATATGTATTCACATGCCCATATACCCTTCTTCCATTATTTTCATACTGGGAAAGGTTTCATCAGTCACAGTTATTGTTTTTCCATGTAGGAATGTAAATAGTTCCACTTTGGTAAGTTCCTTTTGATTTCTTTTCCCTGTTTACCTTCTCAAGCATTTCTTGCTTCTTGTGTCTGGATGTTAAATTTCCTATTCAACTCTGGTTTTTTCCTCAAGAATGTTTGAAAGTCCTCTATTCCACTGAATGACCATATTTTCCCCTGAAACAAAATAATCAGTTTTGCTGGGTAGGTGACCCTTGGCTTCAATCCCAGCTCTTTTGCCCTCTGGAATGTCATATTCCATGCCCTTAGACCCCTCAGTGTGGAAGCTGCCAGGTCCTGGGCTATTCTGATTGTGTTTCCACAATATTGAAATTGTTTCTTCTTGGCTGTTTGTAGTATTTTCTCCTCGATCTGGGGATTCTGGAACCTGGCTATAATATTCCTGGGAGTTTTCTTTTTAGGATCTTTTTTCAGGAGGTGATCTGTGGATTCTTTCAACCTCCATTTTGTCCTCAGGCTCTAAAACATCAGGGCAATTTTCCTTGAGAATTTCTTGAAGGGTGATTTCTAGGTTCTTTCTTTGATCATGGCTTTCAGGCAATCCGACAATTTTAAAATTATCTCTCCTGGATCTATTTCCCAGGTGAGTGGTTTTTCCCATGGGCTATTTCACATTGCCTTCTATTCTTTCATTTGTTTGGACCTGTTTAACATCATCTTGATTTCTCATAAAGTCATTAGCTTCCATTTGCTCCAGTCTAACTCTGAAGGAATGAATCTCCTCAGAGAACTTTTGAGATTCTTTTTCCATCTCGCAAATTCTACTTTTTAAGGCATTCTTCTCCTCATTGGTCTTTTGGGCCTCTTTTACCATTTGAGTTAGTCTATTTTTTAAGGTGTTGTTTTCCTTAGTCAGGCTGTTGACCCTCATTTCATACTTTTCCTGCATCCTCCTCATTTCTCTCCCCAATTTTTCCTCCACTTCTTTTATTTGATTTTTAAAGCCCTTCTTAAAGTCCTCTATGGCCTGTAACCCTCTCATATTTTCCTTTGGTGTTTTCAGAGAAGGATTTCTGACCTCACAGTCCTCCCCCTGTTCTATGCTTCCATCCTCTTTGCCCCTCAAATAGGAGCCTAATGTTGCATTTTTCTGTGTATTTTGTTTCCTTTGCCTTGGCATGTTGCCACTTAATTACTTGACTTTTGGGCTTGTTGCCACAGTAGGACTCTGCCACCATACAGTAGAGCTTTTGTCCCGAATGTTGGGGTCTTCACAGCTTTCTGGCAAGCTGGATACCCACCCCAGACCTCCCCCTCAGATCACAACCCAGATCTAGGGAGGTTAAAGCAAGAGTGATTAGCCACCAAGACTGATTGCTGGATCTCCCTACAGTTTGCAGGCCAGGAGCTGGAGCTGCCACTGAAAACTACAAAATGGCATGTCTCCTCAGTGTCTTCTAGCCCCCGGGGGAGGAAGCCAACGTGTTTCCTAAATACCGGTCCCAAAGTCCATAGGGCACTAACCTCTCACTTTGTCCTAGGCATGTCTATGTTGATATTTCTGGAATCACCACAGCTGTTGATGTTCTGGGGTCCCTCCAGCCAGCTGCTGGCCCTGCCGCCCTGGAGCTAAAACCACGGCTCAGGTGGACCTGGGCTTGGCTCAGGCTCCCAGAGCACTGTGCTGGTCCTTCCTGCAGGGCTGCTGGACTGTCCTCAGTGGGAGGTTAGCTTCTCTGTGTCATTCTGTGGGTGCTGGGGCTCCAGATGTTGTTCAGAGTCTCCTTTTACATAGTTTGGAGGTAATCTGGGGGGAGAGAGCCTTGGACTTGCTGTTTCTCCTCTGCCATCTTGGCTCTGCTTGTTTTCTCATTTATTTACTATTTATCCATTTTTTTTTTTTTGTAGTTTTCAAGGTGATTTAACTGGTTAGTTTTTATTCTGGCAGAGAATCAAGTTTTACTTTACTTTTCTTTCCTCCTTCACTAATTCTCACTCATACTAAATTTGGGGCCCAAAAATAGAGCATGATTTTGTTAAGTGTTGCACAAAATATAAAAATATGTACAATTTTCTCCTGGAATTCTTTGATAACTGAGATAAAAATATATTCTGAATTACTTCATTTCACCATAGAGACATAGCTCTATTTTTTAATATTATTTTTGAAGTATATGGAATAAAATAAGCATTTCAATAATAGTATAATAAAAATATTACATGTAAATGTCTTGTTCTTCCTTCCCCTACCCCACCCTAGAGATGGCTACCATTATAAGTTAGTGTGTGTTTATGGGTGTGCGTGTGTGTAAAATTATTCTATATATGCTTCTATTTATCCCTTTTTTCTTTAAATTCAGGTACCATCTTTCTTCATATGTCCTTTATAGAATAGTCACAATGACTTATTCATTCTAAGTCATTCATAAAGCAATAAAGCTCTTATTGTATACAACATTCTCTTGGTTCTTCTCATTTCATTCTTGGTTATTTTGTGTAAGTCTTTCCACATTTTTTCTAATATAATTGAATTCATCATTTCTTATATCACAGGTATTTTCATTACTGAATGCAAGTTTTAGTTTGTTAATGAATATAAAGGACAGGTGATGTAATAGAAAATATAGGTGCCAAAAAATATCAGAATTGGCACCAGCTTCATTTTTTACTACCTCTGTGATTTTAGTCAAGTCAATTAATCTCCTTAAATTTTGGTTTCCTCAGATGTAAAAGAAACAAATTAACAAATACATAATGAACTATTGCTATTTATTGAGTACAGTACCTAATCCTACTGGGAAAAAAATGGAGAAAGAACTAGAAATATTTAGCCTAGAAAACTAAATGCTTAGGAAGTAGATAGAAGAATTAAAATGAGATGAACTGTTATGGGTTAAACATCTACAAGTCTATCAAAAAATAGTTACAAAATGATGTCATTATAAAATGGATCTAACAAATTTATGTATTGCATTAATTGGTTGTTTCTGTTTATAAGATTTTTTTTTCTGCTTTTTGGAGGACAATTGGGGTTAAGTAACTTACCCAAGGTCACACAGCTAGGTTTTTGTTTGTGTGTGTTAAATGTCTGAGGCCAGATCCGAACTCAGGTCCTTCTGACTCCAGGGCCAGCGCTCTACTCACTGCGCCACCTAGCCTCCCCTTGTTTATACAGTATTAATGCTTAAAAATTCCAGTCCAAAGTTTCACATGAAATCTGTTTGTATTGCCCTCTGAATACTCTGATGTCTAATTTGATAGAGTTCTATGAGCAGGTAGTGATGATAGATTATTAAAATCCAGACAGCCATTTGGACAATTGAAATGTGCAAATTGATTTATGTTTATCAGTTTTTCTTTTTTTCCTTTTAAAAGATAAAAAAAAGAAAAATTAGAGAAATGCTGAGTGGACTTTTCACTCATTGTCATTTTGTTATAAAATCTTAATGAATGTGATACAGGTGTTCACCAGTAAAGACAATATTAGTTCTAAGCTATGCCAAATGGACAATATACTTATTGAGACATCAAAAGAAAGTCCATGAATATTTTTTCTTTGTTTTCTGTAATTTTCTATGTAGCCACCTGAAACACTTCCTTTAAATAACATAGTGGGAGATTATGCTACACGGCTGAAAAAAATAAAAAGTTTTATTAGATGAAATCATTTCCCCCAAATATTAAAAACCAAAAAATGTGATTAAACAGGAATTTTTAAAATTAAAGTCTATTTCAAACTTATGCTTCATCTGTAACTGAAGAATATCTAAATTCTAACAGGTTCATCATGTAGATTATTTTAATCAGTCAACCCCCCCCCTTTTCACATTCAACTTGACTTTATTTAAAGTAATACTGAAAGACTATAGTCACATAAAATCAAATAGATCCCAGGCCATTCAAAGATTATATACAACTGTTTCATATAAATCAGATCTTCACTTTGATAAAGAATACTAAATCACTCAGAAGTATAGTCAAAACTTGAATGGTGATGGTACAACCTGAAACCTGTGTTTATTCTGTAGAATATTTTCCAATCATTTCCTTGCTCCTTTATATAAGGTCCATGTAGAGAATTGCAAATTTAAAGAATTAACATGTTAATTCATTATTGCAGTTTCATAGTTTATACTGGTCAGGAAGACACTTGTTTAAAAACGTGCTATGCATACTGTTTTTATCTTGTTTTAAAAATATGCACTTTATTGGTGGCCCTATACATTTGCACAAGCTCTTTTGGGATAAATCTTTTAATAAACAGTGAGTCACAAATATGATCATAACTCATTGTCCTTATAATCCCATCCTTGTAATACATCCTAAGGATATTTTGAAAAAGGGAATACAGAATCAGAGGCACATACACATATCCTTAAAAAACTGTTCTTCTAAGAGTAAAAACTTATTTCAATCTATTGCAACCAAGGAATAATTGAAAAAAAAAAACATTGATGCAATATAATGATATTGTCCCATAAAACAAACTTCTATATATAGAAGCCAAAGGCAAATGGAGCAGTCAATATATGAGAAGTCCTCTAGAAAACTCTGATGTAATGAGGTGGTCACTCTTCTTGGAAAAGTCTGACACATGACCTTGATCCTATAACTTCCCCTTTTCTGTGGCAAATTACAATGTAATATCTCCTTATGTCCTAATTTCCTGCCTCTGTTTAAATATGTGCAGTGTCCCCGTTCTAAAACAAACAAAAACCCAAAGCAACAACATTCATTAAAAAAAAAAAAACTTTACACGCCCTCAAGTTATCATTCTGTATCTATCCACCTGTCTCTGTCAAACACCAATTAAAATTATCTCCAGTTGAGATTGTGAGGATTTTTTTTTCTTTTTTTAATGAGGGGGTAGTGTTTTTTCATAATTTGTCCATTTTATATTTTTCACTAATGCTCAATATACATTTATGTTTTTATGTGTGTACAAATACATATACGTGCATATATATGTGCTTAGATGAATATGTATATATATACAAAATTTGTATATGTACAGATGCTATGCATATATGTGTGCATATATGTGCATATTATAAAAACACATATGTACACATACATATTCTATTCCTGTATAAACATGTATATGTAAACAAAAGTACCAAGAAAGAAATGTCTAAATCTAAGGGAAAAAATCAAAGTAAAGAAATGATTAAAATATACCAACAACCTTAACTTCTAGGAAAAATAACTTTCTGTTTAAAATTCAGGGTATCCAAAGTACCACTTTAGAAAGAAAATTAATCGTGGAAGAGTAGAAAACTTTTGAACAGTTATCAACTAGCATCACTAGGTCTACAAAAATGACTAAAGCACTGGTTAAGTTTATTTGTGACAGATTGATAAAAATCATACATGTTAGAGTTAGTGTCGGGACTCAGACCCCTGATATATTCATGCTAGGCAGATTAAAGTGAAGAATCAATAGCTTTTATTTTAGGCCTGGATGTCAGTGAAGCCATTTTCAGGCCTACAGAGGACCAGGAATGAAGAAGGTCAAATACTTGCAAAGTGCAGAAGGCACATGGCAGTATATCATAGAAAATTCAAGGAAAGCAAAGTGCTAAACATGAAAATTGCCAAATAGTATCATGAAGAATAATTTATTTGTGTTTTGAATTTAATCAGGAGTGATGGGAGTATTCCCTAATTCTAGTTTCTGTGTAAAAAATGGAATAAAAAAAATGTTGGATTGACTTCAAGGATAATTTTTTTTAAATGAGAAAAGATGTAGCATTTAAAAAATTTCCTTAGTGATATTATGGCTTTGTAAAATGGGAAGTTGAGGAAGAAAAACAATGCTGATAAAATAATTTCACACAAAAGTTTAACCAATTTAAATCAGGAACATGAAAGAAATTAAAAACTGACCTGTCAGCAAAATCTTGGTCTAATTGTTAAGTAGAGAGATGTGATTTACAAAGGTAAACATGGTGTGTAGTAATGTTTGATAAATCTTAGAGAGCATTATATTGAAAAAATATCACCAATCTAAAATTGCAAGTAACTGTGAACACAAAATTGTATTAAGTTAAATGAACCTAAATTAAAGATTTTTTTTTAAAAGCAAAGTCATTATAAGGATACCTAAACACGCATGAAAATAACAAACAAGAAAAATGGGACAAATAGGCAAAGATGTTCTAAACGTATTTTTTTTCAACATTAGGGAAAGTGGAGTCAACATACTTATAGTCTACATTTATACAAAAGAACCCAATATGCTTCTTGAGAAATTGAATACGGTGATAAAAGCAGATGCAATAAAGTAAATTTATAGTGAAAAACGTTTTAATAAAATAAACAAATTTCTTTTTTTTAAAAGCAATTGGGGTTAATTAACATGCTCAAGGTTACATGGCTAGTCATTATTTATGTGTGGGTGCTCATTTTCTGAGGCCGGATTTGATCTCGGGTCATCCCAACTCCGAGGCTGATGCTCTTACTCACTGTGCCACCTAGCCGCCCCGATTTGTAACACTTTTAACCACAGCCCCAAGAAACAAATTTCTAAAGGCATTATAAGGTTGATTTGTAGGAAGGCAGGGCATAATAGGGCATCAGTAAAAAAGACCTTATCATTAAGTCCCATTTTTCTTAACAAAAACAATCAATAGAATAGCAAGAACTACTGATACATATACCTATATTTCAATATGTATGTATTTTAATTATAACAATCTATACAAGTGTCAAAATTGTCATTATGAGGATTTCAGAAGAAATAAACAAGCCTTCATATTTTGATATTTTGCTGAAGTCCATATATTGGAGGGGTGGAGCCATGGTGGTGTAGTAAAAGCAGGGATTTGTTTGAACTCTCCCCCAACCCCTCCAAATACCTATAAAAACCGGCTCTAAACAAATTCTACAACTGCAGAACACAAAAAAAAATGATGGAGTGAAACAAATTTCCAAGACAGCCTGGAAAGTCAACAGGAAGGGTCTATCACACTGGGCTGGGAATAGAGCACAGTCCAGCATGTGCTGCACTGCCTTGAATTGGCAGGAATAGGCCTCATGGGACTGAATCACTGGTAACTATTGTAGTTTCCACACTTTTTTATCCATAAATGCCAAAGACAGTATGGAAGCTCAGGGGGAAAACCCTGTTGAACCTGAGTGAGAAAGGAGCATGATCTGGACTCAACCCTGAAGCAGCAGAGGTGGTGGCAGCAGCAAGAGCATCAGCAGAAACAGGGGCAAGAGCAGAGGCATCTGCTTCTGGGGCACCTGGAGTGGTGGAGCTTGTGGTTCACTGGAGAGGGAATCCTCCTCACAGTTCCAAGACAGAAAAGAGTGCTTGTGGTCACTCACAGAACAGAGCACAAGTCAGGAAAGGAGTAAATACCTCTCCTGTGATCATACCCACTTGGGAGGACTGCAAATCTTCAAACCCCTAGAAGTATCTCTGAAAACAGGTAAACAAAACTCCTAAAGTTTGGAATAGTATAACACCCTTCCCCCACTAGAAGCAGAGCCCTACCTTGAAAAAGAGTTAGAAAGTCAAGTATATGACTTGGAAAATGAGCAGTCAGCATAAAAAACCCCTCAGATTATAGAATTTTCCTTTGGTAACAAACAAGATCAAAACATACAACCAAAAGAAAACAACAAAGTCAAAGATCCTACATCTAAAGCATCAAAGAAAAATATTAATTGCTTGTAGGCCATGGAGGAGCTCAAAAAGGACTTTGAAAATCAAGTAAGAGAAGTAGAGGAAAAACTCATAAGAGAAATAAGAGTAATGGAAGAAAATAATGAAAAACAGGTCAGCTGTTTGCTCAACGAGACCCCCAAAATCTTGAAGAAAATAGCACCTTAGTAATAAACTAACCCAAATGGCGAAAGAAGTCCAAAAACCAATGAGGAGAAGAGTGCCTTAAAAAACAGAAGGGGGGGTGGTGCAGAATTAAGATGGCAAAGTGAAAGCAAGGACTCACCTGAGCTCACCCATAAATTCCTTCAGTTACCTCTCTAAAGTTAATCTGAACAACGTTTTAAGTGCAGAATCTACTAGGAGAAAAAGTGTGGCAGTTTTCCAGCCCAGGTGAAGAACATGGAAAATCCTTAGGTAAGATTTCTTTAGTGGGACGGGGAACAGAACGCTGCATGTGGAATGGATGAGTTGCAACAGCACAGACCCAAACATAGCAGAGATAGAGTGAGCCACGGGAAACTGATTCACCCACTGCAGGGGTGATTCTCAAACCACTCAGTACAGTACAAGGTTCTTTAGTAACTGGGTAAGAGATAAGCACAGGCTTTGCAGCAATAGCAACAGTTATACCAGGAGCTATCAGGCCACAGGCTAAATGTTTAAAAATCACTTCTATGAACTTCCAGGAGTGAAGGTGGCATAGTAAACCATAGGTGCTCTCATTCCCCCACCTCCTTTGATCCTGAGAATTCCAGAGAATATTGCCCAGGGGTAAAATCCTGAAATAGTGGGACCAGCAGCAGGTTTGGGAAACCTAGAGAAAGGATGTGGCTGTGACTGTGATGAGGCTAAAGTGCAGTATGGGAGGCATCCCAACAAGCCCCATCTTAGTCAACAAGTGGGAGATTTTGAACCACAGGGGAGTGGAGCCAGCAAGTGCTAACACCAGAATCTCAAGTGTGCCTTCACACAATGAGGAGAATCAGCAGACACCAGTGGGGACAAAGCCACCAGCAGCTGAGCCCATCTAACCTCTAGACCAGAGTCATGGAAGCAGAAACCTGAAGCAACCAGATCACCCCCTCCCCCCACACCACATGTTGTAAACTTCAGGGTAACCCAGGGCAAACACTGAAAGTCCTGACCTTGGCCACAGTCTAGACACTCAGAGGACACAGCACACAAAACCAATGACCAGGACCCTAACTCCCTGCTTAAGAAACTTGGGTCAGAACCCTCTGAGTCCAAAAGCAGGGATCCACGTTAAACCCAGGAAATCAGCAATCAATCAGGAAATCATAAAAAACAAGTTGGAAAAACACTTTAGAATCCTATTACTGTGAAAGGGAAGAGCAAGGTAAACATTCACAAGAGGTCTGCATTGATACTATTCCCACATCAGAAGCCTCAAAAAGGACTATGAACAGATCTTAAGCCCAAAAAGCATTCTTGGAAGAGCTCACAGAGCATGTTAAAAGCCAAATTAAAGAGGTAGAAGTAAATTTGACCAATTATTTTAAAAATACAATTGGCAAAGTGGAAAAAAAGAAATTACTGAAGAGAACAACTCTTTAAAAAGTACAATTAGCCAAATGGAGAAGGAGGAACAAAACCTAATTGTACAAAATAATCCTTGAAAGTAAAATCTTTCTAAATGGGAAAGGAGATTCCAAAACAAACTGAGGAAAACAATTCTTTAAAAATTACAATTAGACAAGTTGAAGAGAATGACTCTATGTGGCATCAAGAATGAGTCAAACAAAATCTAAAAAATGAAAAAAAATATATAAGAAAACGTAAAATATCTCCCTGGAAAAGCAACTAACCTGGAATATAGATACAGGAAGGAGAATTGAAGAATTATAGGTCTACCAGAAAGCCATGATAAAAAACAAAGAGCCTGGACAATATCTTCCAAGAAATCAAGGAAAATTGCCCTGAGGTCCTAGAACAAGAAGGCAAAACAGTCATTCAAATAATACAGTGTTTACGTCCTGATATAGATCTTAAGATGAAAACTCTAAGGAATATTATAGCCAAATTCCAGAATTATCAGGTCAAGGAGAAAATACTGGATGCAGCCAGAAAGAAACAATTCAAATATCACAGAACTACAGTTAGGATCAATCATACAGGACCTAGCAGCTTCTATATTAAAAGATCAGAGGGATTGGAACATCATATAATATAAGGCAAAGGAGATTCAAATACAACCAAGGATAACTACCAAACTCAATTGAGCATAATCTTTCAGGCAAGGAGATGGTGATTCAGTGAAATAAGGGACTTCCAGATATGACTGATGAAAAGACCAGAGCATAGTAGAAAATCTGATTTTCAAAAGCAAGACTCAAGAAAGACATAACCTCAAAGTAAACAAGAAAGTAGGTAAGGAGGTGAATAGAATTTAAGAGAAAGTAGATATGGATATGGATCTCCAGATACCTCTGAAGAAAACTGAATGGGGATAAAAAGGAATATGCCTTTTTATCAGTGGTACATAGCACATACACAAAAATTGACCATGTACTAGGGCATAAAAACCTTACAATCCAGCGAAGAAATATAGAAATATTAAATGCATCTTTTCAAATCATGATGTAATAAAAATATTATGTAAAAAAGGGCCATGGAAAGGTAGACTAAAAAACTAATTGGAAACTAAATAATCTTATACTATAGAATGAGTGGTTCAAACAACAAATCACAGAAACAATCAGTAGCTTCATGTAAGAGAATGACAATGAGTCAACATACCAAAAATCATGGGATGCAGTAAAAGCAGTTCTTAGGGAAATTTTTATATCACTGAATGCTTACATGAACAAAACAGAGAAAAACGAGATCAATGAATTAGGCATGAAACTGATAAAGCTAGAAAAAGAACAAATTGAAAATCCCCAGTTATATACTAAATTAGAAATACTGAAAAATCAAAGGAGATCTTAATAACATTGAAATTAAGAAAACTATTTAATTATAAATAAAACTGAGAGATGGTTTTGTGAAAAAATATAAAATTAATAAACCTTTAGTCAATTTGTTTAAAAGACAGGAAGAAGACCAGGATCAAAAATAAAAAAGGGTGAACTTACCTCCAACGAAGAGGAAATTAAAACAATAATTGGGAATTATTTTGCCAAATTATATGTCCATAAATTTAATAATCTTAATGGATGGATATTTACCAATAATATAAATTGCCCAGATTTACAGAAGAGGAGGTAAAATACATAAATAACGGCATCTCAGAAAAAGAAATTCAACAAGTAGTCAATGAACTCTCTAAGAAAAGATTCCAGGGCCAAGTGAATTTACAAGAAAATTCTATCAAACATTTAAAGAAGAATTAATTCCAATGCTTTATAGACTATTTGGGAAAAATTGGAGTAAAAGAGTCCTACCAAATTCTTTTTATGATACAAATATGGTACTGATACCTAAATCTGGAAAAGCCAATACAGAGAAAGAAAATTATACACCAATTTCCCTAATGAATATAGATGCAAAAATTTTAAAGATAATATTAGGAAAAAGATTTCAGCAACTTCTCATGGAAATAATAAACTTCGATCAGGTAGAATTTATTCTAGGAATGCAAAGATCATTTAATATTAGGACTACTATCAGTATAATCAATCATATGAACAACACTACTAGTAGAAACCATTTGCTTGTCTCAATAGATGTAGGAAATAGTTTTTGACAAAATACACCACCAGTTCCTAATAAAAACACTTGAAAGCATAGGTATAAATGGAGTCTTCCTTAAAATAATAAGTTGCATCCACCTAAGGTCTTCAGCAAGTATTATATACAATGGGGATAAGTTAGATGCATTCCCAATAATATCAGGGGTGAAACAAGGATGTCACTATCACCCGTTATTCAATTTGGTACTATAAATTTTATCTGTTAGCAATAAGAAAAAAATTGATAAGCAGAGACTAAGCAATCACTCTTTGCAGATAATATGATGCTATACTTAGATAATCCTAGAGAATAAAGTAAAAAATATACTACTTGAAATAACTTTAGCAAAGTTGCAGTATTTAAAATAAACCCACATAAATACTTGACATTCTATACATTTCTAATGAAGTATAAAAGCAAGAAATAGAAAGAGAAATTCCATTTAAAGTTACTGAAGATATTATAAAATTTGGGGGAGTGTACCTGCCAAAACAAACTTTATGAATATAATTACAAAACACTTTTCACACAAATAAAGTCAGATCTAAATAACTGGAAAAGCACCATTAGGCCAAGCTAATATAATAAAATATTATATTAGCTATAATGATATAATAATGACAATTTTACCTAAATTAATTAATTTACCTGTTTAATGCCCTACCGATCAAACTACCAAAAAATTATTTTATGGAGCTAGAAAAAATAGTGATTAAATTCATCTGGAAGAACAAAAGGTTCAGAATATCAAAGGAATTAATGAAAATAAATTCTAGGGAAGGTGACCTAGCATACCAGATTTTAAACTATATTAGAAAGCAGTAGTCATCAAAACTTCTTAGTAGTGGTTGAGGAATAGAGTGGAAGATTAGTGGAATACAATAGGTACATGTAATGTTAATGGGATTTGAAAATATTCTATGCCCTTGACTGGCAAGTAAACAGGTACTTAGTACTTAGTTTCAAGTTAATTATACCAAGCCTCTGTTAAAGAAACAGAAAGTATGAACCCCTATTGCTGACATAACAGGAAGGGGTGGAACAGGAAGCAGCAAATACCCTATATAAGGAAGAGGACAAGCCAGATAGTCGGAACTTCTTGTGGACCTTCTTGAAGAACTTCTTGGACCAAGCTGCGTGGAAGCTGAAGAAAGTGATTTTTATTTTGAAATTGGAGCTTTTGCTGAGACTTTTCTCCTGGGAAGTTCTGCTGGGAGCTTCTGAGAACCAGGTTGAGGAGCTACTGTGATTAAGAGAGGATGATCCCTGCTTGAAGGAACCTGTTCTGTTGTGAAGGCTTGGGAAGGAGGGTGTTCACTGCATTACCCATGTGTACCAATTTCATGGTTACTGTAATAATTTTGGCTTTCTGGTTCTGTGACCCAGTTTAATAATCTACTCTTTGTTAAACAGAATGACTCTAGCTTCTGGGACAAGAATTCAGTATTTGACAAAGTCTGCTGAGAAAACTTGAAAATACTATGGCAGAAATTATGCACAGACCAATATCTTACACCATATAACAAAATAAAGTCTAAATGGGTTGATGATTTAGATATAAAGATTGATACTGTAAGCAACCTGGGAGAGGAAGGAAAAGGTTACCTATCAGATTTATGGAGAAGGGAAGAATTTATGACCAAACAAGAGATGGAGAGAATTACAAAATGCAAAACAGATAATTTTGATTACATTAAATTGAAAAGTTTTTTGTACAAACAAAGCCGATTATACCAAGATTAGGTGGGAAGTAGAAAATTGGGAAAGAATTCTTACAACCAATGTCTCTGATAAAGGCCTCATTTCTAAAACATACAGAGGAAAGTGAAAATCACAAAAATACGAGTCATTCCCCAATTCATAAGTGGTAAAAGAATATGAACAGTTAAATTTCAGATCAAGAAATTAAAGATATATATAAGCATATGAGAAAATGGTCTAGATCATTACTGATCAGAGAATTGCAAATCAAAGTAACTTTTTAGGTGCCTCATCTCACTGATCAGATTTGCTAACATAATAAAGTAGGAAAATGATAAAGGCTAGAGAAGACATAGTAAAATTGGAGCACTAATGCAGCAAGGTCACACAGCTAGGTTTTTGTTTGTGTGTGTTAAGTGTCTGAGGCCAGATTCAAACTCATGTCCTTCTGACTCGAGGGCCGGCGCTCTACTCACTGCTCAACCTAGTCACCCCGCCACACTAATGCATTGTTGGTGGTGCTGTGAACTGATCCAACCATTCTGCAGAGTAATTTGGAATTATGCAAAAGGGCAGTAATACCACTTATAGGCCTGTATTCCAAAGAGGTCATATAAGTGGGCAAAAAACTTGTATGTACAAAAATATTTATAGCAGCTCTTTTTGTGGTGGCAAAGAATTGGAAATCAAGGGGATGCCCATCAACTGGGGAATGACTAAACAAGCTGTAGTATACCAATATAGTGGAATATTATTGTGCTATTGGAAATGAGGAGCAGCCAGACTTCATAATAACCTGGAGAGACTTATGAAAATTGATGCTGAATGAGGGGAGCAGAACCAGGAGCACACTGTACACGATTATAGACACATCATTTCTGTAGTGATTAATCAACTGGGCTCATCTCAGCAATGCAAATTTATAAAACAGCTCCCAAGGACTTCTGATGGAAAAGACTCTCCAAATCAAGAGAAAGCATTACAAGTTCTGAATGCAGATTGAAGCAAACTACTTGCTCTCTCTCTCTTTTCATTTTGCTTTCTTTTGTTTCTTCTTACTTGTTATTCATTCTATTCATTATAATTCTTCTTTACAACTCAACTAATGTTTACTGTAAAGGTATATGTAGAACCAGTGTCAGATGGTATGTGATGGGTGGCAAGGGAAGAGACAGGAGAGAAAATTTTGAACTCAAAAACTTGTGGAACTGAATGTTATAAACTAATAGTAAATTATAAGCAAATAAATAAATAAATAAATGTAGAACTTAAAAAAAAAAACAACAGAATTTGCCAAATGGAAAAGGATGTCCTAAATCTCACTGTAGAAAATAATTCCTTAAAGATTAGAATGAAGCAAATCAAAGCTAATACCTTTTTGAGAAATTGAGAAATTATAAAACAGAATCAGAAGAATAAAAAATATAAGACAACAGGAAATATCTCATTGGCAAAGCCAGTGACCTAGAAAATAGATACAAGAGAGATAATCTAAAAATAACTGGACTACCTTTAAGCTGTGATCAAAATAAAAAAAACCCTTAACATCATTTTTCAAAATATTATCAAGGAAAACTTTCCTGATATTCTCAGACAAGAGGGTAAAATAGAAAATGAAAGAATCTACTGAGTGCTTCTTAAACAGATCCCAAAAGGAAAACTCCTAGGAATATTGTAGCCAAATTCCAGAGTTCCCAGGTCAAGGAGAAAATATGGCAGGCAGCCAGAAAGATACAATTCAAGTACTGTGGAAACACAATTAGGATAACACAATATAACACAAGAAGCTTCTACTTTAAAGGATTGAATGACTTGGAATATGATATTCCAGAGATCAAAGGAGCCAGGATTAAAACCAAGAGTCATCTACCAAAAAAACCTAAGTATAATCCTTCAGGGATATGGATATTCACGGAAATAGAGGGCTTTCAAGTATTCTTGATGAAAAGACCATAGTTGAATAGAAACTTTGAATTTCAAATATAAGAATTAAGAGAAGTATGACAAAATAAACAGAAAAGAGATATCATAAGAGACTTATTAAAGTTGTACTGTTTGCATTCATACATGGAATGATTAAGGTACAATTCTCAGTGTTAGGGTAGTTGAAAGGAGTGTGTGTGTGTATGTGTGTGTGTGTGTGTGTGTGTGTGCATGTGTGTATTGACAGAAAGAAAGAGAGAGAAAGAAAGAGAGAGAGAGAGAGAGAGAGAGAGAGAGAGAGAGAGAGAGAGAGAGAAGACACAGGGTGAGTTGAATATGAAGGGATGATATCTAAAATATAAAATTAAGGGGTGAGAGAGGTATATATTGGGAAGAAAGAGAAAGGGAGACATAGAATGGGATAAATTATGTCACATAAAAGAGGCAAGAAAAAGCTTTTACAATGCAGGGGAAGAGGGAAGAGGGGAGAGGTAAGATGGAATGAGTAAATCTTATTCTCATTTGATTTGACTGAAGGAGAAAATAACATATACACTCAATTGAGTATATTACCCTCCAGGAAAGTAGGGTGAAGGTGATAAGGTGGGGCGGGGGGTGATAGAAGGAAGGACAGAATGGGGGAGGGTATAATCAGAAACAAACATATTTGAAAATGAACAATGTCAAAGAAGAAAATAGAATACAGGGTGGAATAGGATGGATGAAAATATAATTATCTTTCACAATATGGTTATTGTAGAAGTGTTTTGCATAACTGCACATATATAGCCTACATTGAATTGCTTGACTTGTCATCAAGGGTGTGTGGGGAGGGAAGAAGAGAGAGAATGTGGAAATAAAAGTTTTAAAAACAGATATTAAAACAGTTTTTGCATGCAACTAGGAAATAAGATGCACCGTCAATGTGATATAGAAATCCATCTTTCCTTACAAGAAAATGGCAGGTTGGGGCAAAAGGAGAGGATAGTGATAGAGGTGAGGACATACTAGGCACAGGTATAATCAGCATATAAGCCTTCCTGGGGTTGAAAAAGAAGAGATATGGGGAGAAAATTTGGAACTCAAAATCTTCTGGAAATGAATGTTTACTAAAATAAGTAAATTAATAATAAAAATTCCATATCTTGGGGGACAGAGTCAAAATGGCAGAGTAGAAACATGACTTCCACGGTGCTCCAGCTTCCACTTCCTCCAATTCATATAAAAGGTGACTCTGAACAAACTTTGGAGCTACAGAACCCACAAAATGAAACAGAGTCCTCCACATAGTCCTGTGGAGGACAGCCCAGCAGGCCTGCAGGAAGAGGCCAGTGCAGCACTCTGGGAGCTGACCTTAGCCCCCATGCCAGCCTGAGGTCTTAGCCTCTGGGCAGCCACAGCTAGAAATGGAAAATGGTTACAATGGATGGAAAGAACAGGAAGGCAAAAGGGAATGAGTCTACCTTATTCTCATTGAATTTAGCTGAGGGAGGGAATGACATATACACTAAATAGGGTATCTCACCCTACAGGAGAGTAGGGGGAAGAGAGATGAGAGAGGGGATGATGGAAAGGAGGGCAGGCTGGGGGCTGGAGGGAAGTTGAAAGAACCCACTTTTGAAAAGGGAAAGGATCAAAGTAGAGAATAGAACAAGTAGGAGGTGGTATAGGAGGGAAGGTGGTATAGGAAGTCAGTCTTTTACAGTATATCCACTATGGAAATGTTTTGCATAGCTACACATGTACAACCTATACTGAATTGCTTATCTTCCCAGTAAGGGTGGTTAACAAGGGAGGAAGGGAATGAATCTGGAATTCAAATTTTAAAATCAAATGTTTAATATATATATTACTATTTTATATGATATTAATAATCATAATATATACATATATATTACAATTATTAATATTGTTTTACATGTAACTGGGGAACAAAATATACAGACACTGGGGCATGATGATCCACTCTGGCCTACTGGAAAGTTGGAGGGGGTGTGGGAGAAGATAGGGGAGAGAGCAGCTTGAAGGAGGGGATATCTAGTGGGATCACTATTTTCGTGTGGTGGGTAGCAGAAAAATGGGGAGAAAATTTGTAACACAAAATCATGCAGAAATGAATGATGTAAAATAGTAGTTAATAAATCATTTGAAAAAAAAGTCCATATCTTCATTCTCATATAATTGAGTAGAAACTGTGCAGAATGCAATATAGTATCCAACTCTGCCTACTTAAAAAGAAAAAAAAAAGCAGAATCAGTCATGGAAAACACCAATTTACACATTGTCCCACAAGGTGTCAATCATGCACATATTCAGATTATGTACAATTTTGGAAAATATCAGAAAGAGAATATCTTGTTTTCTGATCTTCTCTTTAGTAATGAATGACCTATAAGACAGGCAGACATAAACTCACCAATGGTATTGGCTACTGCCTCAGCAGAGTGTAAGTGAGCTATGCAACTTAATGAGGAATTAAACATATATAGATAAAGCCCTTAATATATTTCCCCCTAGTGGATATCATTGTGGGATCTGGCTGTGCCTTAGGCCCGTAATACTTACAGTATTCAAATCTGTCTCATAGAATGCCTCTTTCCAGGGGAGGAGTCAAGATGGCAGAGTAGAAACAGCACTTCCCCAGAGCTCTGGCCTACACCACTTCAAACTTATGTAAAAGGGGGACTCTGAACAACCTCTGGAGCTTGAGAACCCATAAAATAAGAGGAGCTAACCTCCCACTGAGGACAGCCCAGCATCCAGCAGGAAATGGCCAGCACAGTACTCTGGGAGCCAAGCCCAGACTTGAGTGAGTCAGAGGTTTTAGCACCAGGGTGGCCAATCCAGCAGCCAGCTGGAGGGACTCCAGAACACCAGCAGCTGTGCCATCTCAAGAATTATCAACACATAGATGACTAGGACAAAGTGAGAGGTCCGTGTCCTATGGACTTTGGGATTCATTGGGAGAGTGCTTCAGCTCCTTCCCCTGGGGGCAAGAAGCCACTGAGGAGCCATCACAGCTTGCAACAGGTTGCCACATTGCAGCTTCAGCTCCTGGCCTGCAGACTCTAGGGGGATCTGGTGATCAGTCTTGTGGGTTATCTCTCTTGGTTTACCCTTTTTGGATCTGGATTACACTCTGGGGTAGAGGTCTTGGGGTGTGTGACCAGATTTTTAGAGCCTGTGGAAGCTTCAGAGAGGCCAACCAACTAATACCTTGGGCAGCTGTGAAAACCCCAGTGTTTGGGACAGAAGCTACCCTGGTTGGTGGCAGAGTCCTACTATGGCAACAAGCCCAAAGTCAAATAATTGAGTGGCAACATGCCTAGGCAAAGGAAATAAAATAAACAGAAAAATTCAAAATTAGACTCCATTTTGGGGTAAAGAGAATCAAAGCATGGAACATGAGGAGGACTGGGAGGTCAGAAATCTTGCTCCAAAAGTCCAAAATGAAAATACAAGCTGGTTGGTTACAGGCCACAGAAGACCTTAAGAAGCAGATAAGAAAAGTGGGGAGAAAATTAGGAAGAGAAATGAGAAAGATGCAAGAAAAGTATGAAATGAGAGTCAACAGTCTGACTGAGGAAAATAAAACCTTAAGAAATATACTAACTCAAATGGCAAAAGAGGCTCAAAAAAGTCAATGAGGAGAAGAATGCCTTAAAGAGCTGAATTTGTCAGTTGGAAAAAGAATCTCAAAAGCTCACTGAGGAAAATCATTCTTTCAGAATTTGACTAGAGAAAATGGAAGCTAGTGACTTTATGAGAAATCAAGATGCTGTTAAGCACATCCAAAACAAATGAAAGAATAGAAGGCAATTTGAAATATCTCATGGGAAAAACCATTGACCTGGAAAATAGATCCAGGAGAGATAATATAAATATTATTGGACTACCTGAAAATGATGCTCAAAGAAGGAATCTAGAAATCATCTTTCAAGAAATTCTCAAGGAAAATTGCCCTGATGTTTTAGAGCCAGACGGCAAAATAGAGGTTGAAAGAATCCACCAATCACCTCCTGAAAAAAGATCCCAAAAAGAAAACTCCTAGGAATATTGTAGCCAGGTTCCAGAATTCCCAGATCAAGCAGAGAATATCACAAGCTACCAGGAAGAAAAATTTGAATATTGTGGAAACACAATTAGGATAACACAGGATCTGGCAGATTCTACACTGAAGGACTGAAGGCCATGGAACATGATATTCTGGAGGGCAAAGGAGCTGGTAATAAAACCAAGAATTACCCACCCAGCAAAACTGAATATGATGTTCCAGGGAAAAATATCGTTATTCAGTGGAATAAAGGATTTTCAAGCATTCTTGAGGAAAAAAAAACAGTTGAACAGAAAATTTGACATTTAGACATAAGAAGCAAGAGATGCTTGAGAAAGTAAACAGGGAAAATAAATCATAAGGAGCTTTTCAAAGTTGAGTTATTTACATTCCTACATGGAAAAATGATAACTGTAACTGATGAAACATTTATCAGTATGAAAATAGCTGAAGAAGGGTATATGGGCATATGAATACTTATATGAATGTGTGTATATATGTTTACAGGCATGCATATATAGAGGGCACGGGTCAAATTTAATGGGAACGGATGACACTTAAGGCGTGAAATTGAGAGGTGAGGCAGTAATATAACGAGAAGAGATGGGGAGAGACAGAGTGGGTAAACTATCTCATGTACAAGAGGCAAGGGAAAGTAGTTGCAGGCAAGGGGAAGAATAGGAAGGTGAAAAGGCAAAACCTTATTCTCATTGAATTTGGCTCAGGGAGTGAATGACATACATACTAAATGGGATATCTCACACTACAGGAGAGTGTGGGGGAGGGGTGGGGGAAAGATGATGGAATGGAGGGCAGACTGGGGGGGGGGGGGGAGTTGGTAGCACCCACTTTTGAAAGGGGTAGGATCAAAGTGGGGAGTGGACCTGGTGCGAGATGGAATAGAAGGGAGGGATATGTAGTCAGTCTTTTTACAATGTATCTACTATTGTAATGTTTTGCATAGCTATATATGTACAGTATATACTCAGTTGCTTATATTCCCAGTGGGATTGGGTGGCAGGGGAGGAGAGGAATGAGTCTGGAATTCGAAGTTTTAAAATCAAATGTTTATAAAATATATAAATACTATGATTTATACTATTTTGCATATAATTGGGAAATAAGATGTGCAAGTATTGGCCCTCCTGGAAAAGTCAAAGGGTATTTGGGAGAAGAGATGGGAGAAAGCAGATTGCATGAGGGGATATCCTGTGGGACTGTTATTCTGGAGTGGTGGGTAGGGGAAAAATGGGAAAAAAATTGTAACTCAATATCTGACGGAAATGAATGATGTAAACCAGAAGTTAACAAAGCATTTAAAAAAATAGAATGCCTCTTTCCTCAAGTTATATTTCAAGCATAACCTTCTGTATGAAGCCTTTCATTATTCCAATATCTCCCAATACCCTCTCTCCCGAACTACATTGTATTTAAATAGTTTTCATTTTTATATCCCTTTCCTTTTGGGGGATCCTTATTCGAACATAGCCAATGTTAGATACATGCTTCCTTCAAAGTCCTTGTAGTACCCCTGAAGAATTTAAATGTCTTTTTCTAATGCCTTTGGTTTAATCTCCCATTTTGGAGTTTTCTCCCCAAAGTTCATCACCAGTCATTTGTCCTCATTATTCATTTAGCCAAGTCACATCAATCAAGTTTTATAAAGTTACATTTACTACAAATATATAAAAGAAAATAATTTACAAAGCATTTTCCCACCAGCTGTGAGTTCACTCTCACCTATACCATTTCAGTCCCTGGAAAGAGTGGGTTTTAACTTAAAGCAATTTCTACCCAACATTCACCACACCAAATTCACTTCTAGGGATCTAGTTCAATTGACAGAGTGCTAGACCTGAAGTCAGTAAAACCTAAAATCAAATTCAGTCTTATACACTTACTATATTTGTAAACCTAGGCAAGAAATTTATACTATGTTATTTTTGTGTCTTTAAAGTGGGGATGATAAGACTTCCTAATAATAAACATCTATCTCCAAAGTTTATTTTGAGGAGTAAATGAAATAATTTTAAAGTAACTAGCATATTATTTGACAAATAGTGAGCATTATATAAATTATTATTATTATTATTCCTTCCATGTTCAATAGAGCTGATAGATGTGTTGGCAAATAGCTCTAAGTTTTCTTAGAGCTGTACTAGGTCAAACAGCTCATTAAGCATTTCTCTCCTCACTGTCTGTCTTCTGCCAAATCCCAGCACATATTCCAGCTCCTGGAAATCTAGTGGCTTGCCATTGTGACTTTCCGATGTTCACAAGGCTGTCTTCCTTAATTTCTTTTGTGTCAATTTCATCATTTGTAAAGTGGGGATAATAGTACCTTCTAATAATAAGTCTCTACCTCCCAGGGTTGTTGTAAGCATCAAAATGAGATAATTTTAAAGAGCTGTAGCAGCAAGCACTCTAGCATACCCAGGATGGCTGCTAGCACAGGTGACTTGATCTGCTTTTCTAAAAGAAAGCAACTCAAAAAGGGTTAACAATCTTATTTTAATCAATCAAATATATATCATTTACCTAGCTTAGGGGAAAAAGTCAGCACCCTCAACTTTAGAGAGTACAAGCAAAAGGTAAAAACAGACAAAAATACAGAGAAAATAGCACAATTAAGCAGACAGGGCTTCTAGCTGTCTGACTATTACATCTTGTCCAATTAAGGAGGTTTAGGATTCATGTGAATGGAATAATATATATATATATATTTACAATCATCACCAATGTGAGGAACTCCTGACCATACAACCTGGGGAATCCCAGTATAGCTATCAGGGTCCCTCTGGAGAGGGCCCCAGGCAGGATGTCTCCTCCATGGGTGACATTCCAATTAGGGGTCTGGATCTTACAGTTTAAGTAGTGCTGAGAACAAAGAATGCAAATCGCCAGTTGTTTTAGCAAGCATCCTATCGTGTGTTAGGCCAGGGAGGGAGGCCAATCCCTCCAAGCCCCCACCGCCACCCAAGAGCAATGTCTTGTTGGAATGGCTAGTTCCAGGAACTGGACAGTTATCATATCTCTTCTCAAGGACCTGGCTGGGGTCGCAGGAGAGGAGCAGACCTCAGATTCTCAGGATCCTCTGTTTCCAAACACCCTGGGGTAACAGAAAGGTCATACTGAGTTGGGGCCTTGGTTTGTATAATCTTTTTCCTCACAGAGGAGCTTACCTTGACCCTTCACATCCATACTAGTTAGTCACCAGAGAGAGAAGCACCAACATCTGGGTTTTCAAAGCCAGGGGGCTCAATGGCTGCCCTGAGTCTCATCTGGCCAAATCACACAACTCTTCCCAAAGTGAGCCCCAAAGCAGAACCTCGAGTCACAACATCACAAGCCTTGTGACCCACTTGACTACAAAGTAACAAAAGCTGCACCTTCCTGAAAAACAAGCCTCCCACCACAGGCTCCATGTGAACACCTGCAGCCTATTAGGGGATAAAGCATATTTTCTAATCAGGAAAGGTCCTCAAATTCACCTAGGCTTATTAAGGGACGGGGAAGATCTTCATATTCCCATTCCCATTACAAGCACTTAGCATAATTCTTGGCCTGACCAGTGTTCCTAAATCTGAAAGCAGGCAAGATGCAAAGACAAACCCTGGCCTGAGACAGTGCAATTTGAGTGCTATAGTCTTTGGTTACAGAATGACTCTCTTCTTTCCTGTTAATATGCTTCTCCTACCCTAGGGAGGAGGCAGCTCTGTGGATAGAATGAACATTATGCCCTTATCTGCTTATATTGAAAATGATATGCTACTTACTAGCCGTATGACCTTAGGAAAGTCACTTAACCCCAAATACCCTGCCTTCCTCCCCCCAAAAAAGCAAAAAAAAAAAAAGTAAATGAGATGCTACATTTGTGTTCTGGCATTAAGAGCAGTCTGTGATAAACCTTTTAAATATATTGCATGCTGTGCAACTATTAATGCTTGTCTGTGGCCATTGCAGTCATTAGGTGAGAAAAGGTAATATATATAGAGAGATCATTCAGGTTTGCAAAATTCTTTACTTAAGTTATGATATTTGATTCTTAGAGAAATCTTTTGATGTAAGTTCCTCCAGATATTATTTAAATGTTCATTATATTACTGAGAAAAGCAAGGGTAAGAGCAGTTGAGTCACATTATCATAGTGTCAAGGGTGGTATTCTAATTGAGATGACACTTGATTCTCATTACCAATGTTCTTTGCTTTATACCACACACCATGTACTCAGCAGGAACTGCGAGCTTTCTGTTTAATCATTTGATGAATTTCAGTTGCATAAGGATAAGGACTTTTGTGGAGTAGATTATTGTTCTATCTATGGCCCTAGTTTTGCTGATATTTTTATTGATTACTGTAGTGCCATGCACAGAAGCTTTCACAGAAAATCGCAATATAATCTCAAAGTAAGATAGTCCAAGTCTTCCACTCATGGGGCAACTGTTAACTCAGTCACTTGTCAGTAACAATCATATAATAGTCACAATATACTATTCACAACATAGTCTCAAAGTAAAATAGTCACTCTCAAGTTAACTCAGTCTCTTATCAGTAGTTTCAAAGTACATGGTCAAAGTCTTCCACTCATGGGGCAAAGTCCTGATTAACTCAATCAGTCTCTTATCAGTAACAATATCTCAAAATAGTCAGTTATTCAGCAAAGTCTTACTTAAGTACCATACACAAACTCCTCCATCCCTTAGGTCACTAATAAACTATGATTCCATAATTACTCAGTAGCCAAGGACAGGTCCTTTCTTCATTTTGATTTGGGGTCTGTTCTCAGATTCCCTGGATCCCCTTCCATGGCCCCAGACTCTGCCTGGATTCCCTATACTCTCACCTGGGTTCAATGCTAGGCAGCTCCCAGTTCCTTGACCAGCTCTCTGGGCAGGTCCTGCTCTACCCTGAAGTTCACAGGGTCTGGTCCATGTCAGAACTGTCAACGTTTCCACTCCAGGGAATTCAAGGCTCAACCAAGCCGCAAACAACGTCTCAGCATCCCAGTCATACTTCAGGCACCTGGGCTTCTGGCTCCTGGCTCCAGACTCTGGGCTCCTGTTCAGAAGAAGCTCCACCACCACAAGTTTTCAGGACTCAGTTCTCCATTCTTCCATAGCTGTTCCACCCCCAGATTTAAGTCTCAAGGAAATTCTGACTGTGCCTCTCTGTGGCTTTTCTTATATACACAGTATTACTTCCTTCAGCCAACCTCTTAGCACTTAGTAACTGATCAAGTATTAACTTGATCAATTAGTAACTGATCAAGTAACTGATCATCATTACTTAGTAACTGCTCAAGTAGTAACTTAGTTACTAAGTGCTACTGCTACTTTTGCCAACACAAAGGGATCTTCAAATTCAAAATCACATTACCGTTTCACTTATTCATTCATATCACAGATCTTGGCAGAATAACAAACATAGTAGATTAATAATTCACAATGCAAAAAAAAGGTTTTTAAGAAATTGTACCAATGAATTTAGTAAAAAGAAATATATCAGCAATAAATATTTCTCTGTCATTAAGGTGAAAGAAAGCTTCTTATCTAATTAAAACATGGAGAGAAACACAGGTTCACCATTTTATTGTGAAAAGGACTCAAAGGTTTTAGAAGAATGGAAGATTAATGTGAATTAATAATATCATATAGAATCGGGAATAGGAAAAAAATCTAACATGATCTTGGTTTGCCTTTTTATATAAGTATAGTGACCAGAATTGCTGGAGTGATAGACTTTCCATATTCTGATGTTGTCAGATCACTTTTGTAGTACTGACTTTATTTTAAGGGCCTACAATATAGGGTGGATATTATCAATACGTGTGAAGTTCAGAGAAGAGAGCTTTGAAGAGTAAGGGAAGTTGATAGTAATCCTCAAAAATATTGTTGAAGACTTGTGGAATTATTGACTTCATGAAAAAATTGATTTAGGAATAACTTGATTGATAGGTGTCTTGAGAAATTTCCATTTTCAGCTCTAACATTCTGTAAAGAGTTAGGGGTCAATATGAACTCCAATACAAAAAAAAAATCTATATAAGGAAAACAGATAATGTGTTACTAATGCTTTAATTACTCTAGGGCACGTTACTTTGTTCATCCAATTTTGGAGAATGGGTAAATAAAAATGTAAGCATTGTAATATACCTAGACCATTAAGATTAACAAAGGTTTTATGTATAATGTAGTATTGTGGGTTGTGTGTGTGTGAGTGATAAATCAAGATATTTCTCCACAACAATAAGCATTCCCTTGTATAGTTTTCTATAGTTGTTCAATGACTCTCTATTTTCTTCATTAGCAAGAAAATCCCAATATTATCCTGACCTCATTACTTTCCCTTTTATGATTTTTTTCTTGCCTTCTTCAGGAACAGTTCCAATTTCTTCACATTATTTTTAGATGATAAAGAACCATATGGGACACATAAATCATATACAAGAGTGCCAATTCCCAAGAATAACAGAAAGTACATCTTTGAAAATTTTCCATTTTTGCTCAAAACAGCAACTTAATGCTGCAGTTAATTCAATTAAAAACAAAGGTGCTTTGACCACCCATACTGTTAGGTGCTAAGAGAGATTACTCCTTTTTTCTCTTAATATATTTAATGATACTTATGATAATTATTAGAAATAAAAATGTTCGTAAGAAACTTGTAACTGAGATAGGGAGGCAGAACACACACACAATTCAATCCAACAAATATTTAATTAAGCCTACTATGTGCAAGGCATTTTGCCAAGCATTGTAAACACAAATATAAAAAAAAAAATGATGCAACTTCTGTTAAATGACAACAACAAGTAGCATTTATATAGTATTTTAAGGTTTGTAAGAAAAATTACAAATATTTCATTTTATGCTTAGGGGAGTGTTGTTATGATTCTCATTTTTTCATACAGGGAAACTGAGAAAGATAAGAGTTTACATTACTTGTCGAAGGTCACATAGGTTAAATAGTGTCTTACGACAGATTTGAATGCAGGTCTTGACTCCAGGTCTGTCAACTGTTCTTAAGGAACTTATTATCCAGTGGGATGAGCGTTTATAGTTATAGTCAGGTAAGTATGTCACAAATTTGAATATAATAAAGGTAAATGATACTCCTACATAATTCTATGAAAGATTTGAAGAGAGCCAGGGAAGGCTTCATCAAGGAGTTGTTATATCACATGTAGTTTGAAGGCAAGAAAGATTGAGATGTGTCAAATTTTGCTTCAAGTTTAATGGATGACATGAACAAAGATAAAGAATGTGATGTGGCCATATAAGAACAAGAGGTTGATAGGAGCCTAATTTGGATAAGATAAGATAGATATGATAACATAGGGTGATATGAGAACTGATAATATGCAATGCTGTACCATTAGTTGAAGTTGCTTGTTAAGTAACTTGAAAGTTAATGTCAAGAGTTTGACCTTTATTAGGTAAATGTTAAGGTGGGCCTAATCCCAGTATCCTTTACCAGGTTCAAATTTGGAGCAAAGTGAGATATTTATAATTCATTCAGGGAGGTTTATTTTGCCTTTACATAGCACATACACACACACACACACACACACAAAATATATATATATATATATATATATATATATATATAAATATATATATATATATATATATATATAATGACACAGCTTCTATAGATACACCCCTCCTTATCTCTGCATGGAAAAATGTCTTGTTAGCATGCCAACATATTGTGACTCACTAGCATGGTCTTTAGATAGATACCTAGTTGTGAGGACCCCAATTCAAAGTTGTACGGAATTTTTATACCTTTTGGTGATAATAAAGCTGTAACAAGGTCCCAGGAAAAGCCTGTAGAGAAAACTGATTCCTTTTGGGAAAAAAAATGGAGGACAACAAATGCCAAAAACTTTAGTCTTTTTCTTGTTTTTTTTTGAGGACCAAGTCTTAGTTGTCAAAGAATCCACAAGGTAGGTAGTGTCATATATTTGCAAGTTAGTGGGTCACCTAATAAAAGGTGATGATGACAAGCCAAAAGGTTAGGGCAGCATGAGGAACATCAGCATTAGGACAAAGCATAGCTTCAATGCCCTTCCTAGTCATAGATTTTCTTTTTGATAAAAGGCAGTGATAATGACCAGGAGCAGCATCAGGAACATGAGGGACACATCATAGATTATGATGTTACTGACAAAGTTAATTGTTCTTCGTCACAGTCATGAATAGTTCTGTGACTAAGAAACAATAAGACTCTCCCATACAGACTCTACTGGAGTTAAAACTGATAGCAAGGTTTTCTCAATACTACCACCCACTTGATATTCCTTTGCTCCTCTACCCAAATGGTTTGATACATTTTTCCCCAAGAACTGAATAAAAGATTTCCTTCATCTCTATCAAAGGACTCAGAGTTACCACTAAATCAACATGGGTGTCCCCTTTCTTCCAAGTACATAAACATCAACTATATTTATATAGTAATAGTTTCATTCTTCCCATGAGATTAGAAAGCAAAGCATTTCCAAATAATACCACCCATTAGTACCCTAAATCTTTTCCAAAAATGAGTTATCTGAACCATCCAGAAGATAAGACCGTTAAGGAAAACTGAAGTATTTCTCTACAATTTATGGAGCCCTTCAAGAGGCAGGGACATTGAGACCAAAGTTATTCTACACTAGGTAACAGAACAAGAAGAGTTTGAATGGTTTGAATCAATCAATAACCATGTATCAAGTGCCTATTTATGTGCTATGCACTACTTAAAAGAGTTGTTTAGTAGCTGCTTTGTAAATGACCAAGTATTATATAAATGTGTAAAAATTATTATCAATAAGAAAAAATATTAGAAAATTTTATAGATTATAGAATTTAGTTACTAGAACTGCCTTTTATGGTTAAAAGTAAAATTATACTTCAACATAAAAATTAAATTGAACATAGCATCATGTTATTGGTTGGGATTAAATTTCATCATGCCTTAAATTTTCAGTATTTTCATGTTAAGATATATTCAGAGTTTTTTTTTTTCTTGCTTGTTGGAGGGCATTTGGGAGGTTAAGTAACTTGCCCAAGGTCACACAGCTAGGTTTTTATTTGTGTGTGTGTGTGTGTGTGTGTGTGTGTGTGTGTGTGTGTGTTAAGTGTCTGAGGCCAGATCCGAACTCAGGTCCTTCTGACTCCAGGGTCCACACTCTACTCATTGCGCCACCTAGGCGCCCCTGTATTCAGAGATTTTTTTAAAAAAATGCCAAAAAACTTTGAAATTATCCACGAATGAATTGCTATGTGTCATTATTTTTATCTCTATTAAGTCAAAGCAACATTGTGCTAAATGCTGGTGATATTAAGAAAATTAAAAAAAAAAACATACAAAACCAAAAATAAATGTTACTGCTCTCTGGGAACTCATACTATAATGTGAGAAGCATTAAAAGGATCTGGGAATTCTTGCCAAAGGTATAGTTTTAACTGGGACTTGAAGGAAGACAGAAAACATAGAGGCAGGGATGAGGAAGGATACAATTCTGGAGATATTAAGGAAACCAGAAAAAATGTCAAGAGGTAAAAAATTGAGTGTTTTATGAGAGGAAGAGCAAAGGCATCAGTATTTGAATGGAAGTAAAGTATAACAAGCCTGTAAAGGTAGGAAGGAATCATTATAGGAAGGGTTTTAAAAGGAAAAAAGGAAGTTAAAGCGCTTTAAAAGCCACACTTTTTTTTAAACATTTGATCTTGGAGCTAATGTAGATCCCCTGAAGCTTATTGAATAGAAGGAGAAACTAGATGTGATCAGATATTGTGAAATATATATTTGGCAGATGATGGCTTGATTATTGGACTGGAGAGAACTGAGACAGAAAGATAAACTGGAAGATTATTGAAACAGTTTAGGTGTGAATTTATAAAGTACTACATCAGCATGCTGGCAGTGTCAGAAAAGAGAAGGGGCCCTATTTTAGCAAAGGATTGAATACTCTAGTTGACTTAGGGTAATGAATCAGAGATAACACCTTGATTATGAGCTTAAGAAAATGGGAGGATGTTAGGATCAGCAACAATAATAGTGAACTTAGAGATAGATGAGTTTGAGGGAAACAAAAATGAGTTCAGATATGTAGGATTTAGGGTATCTATGTGACATTCAGTTCAAGATGTCCAATATGCAGATGGAGTTTAGAGACTGGAGATTAAGAAAATGGTTAAGTCTAAAAAATTATCTGAGAATCATTGGCATGGTTTTACTCATGCTGCCAAAACAAAAGAAAACTAAAGTGAAAAAGAAATTGTACTTCAATTTGCACTTAGTTTGTCAATTCTCTCTTAAGGTGGATAGCATTTCCCATCATTAGTCCTTTGGAATTGTTGTGAATAGTCTAGATCATAAAAGCTTGTTCTTTCACAGTTGATCATTGTTATATTATTGCTGTTCTTATATATAAGGATTCTATTTCTGCTTACTTCACTTTGCATCCATTCATATGTCTTCCCAGGTTTTCTTGAGACTATTCCCCCTACCATTTATTATAGCATAGAAACATTACATCGAAATGATATACCACAACTTGTTTAACTATTCCCCAAATGATGGGTATGTTTCCTATTCTCAATTCTTTGCCACCATGAAAAGCAGCTATAAATATTTCTATATATGTAGTTTCTTTTCCTTTTTTTTCTTTGATTTCTGTTGGATACAGAACTAGTAGGGGCATTGCTGGGTCAAAAGGTATTCATGGTTTTGTAACCCTTTGGGCATAGTTAAGAATTATTCTCTAGAATGTTTGAACCAGTTCACAACTCCATATTAGGGTCACATTTTTTTTTTCCAAATCCCCTCCAACATTTGTCATTTTCCTCTTCTGTCATGGCACCAAATCTAACAGGTATGAGGTACCACCTTAAAATATATTTTTTTATTTTTCCTTTAAACAAATGCTTTATTAACTTCTGTTTTACATCATTCATTTCCACCAGATTTTGAGTTACAATCATTTCCCCCCTCTGTTTTCCCCCTACCGACCCTCCCAGAATAGCAGTCCCACAAGATATCACTTCCTCCAATCTGCTCTCTCCCATACCTTCTCCCATACCCCCTTCGATTTTTCCAATGGAGGAAGGTGAATCTTTGTGTCCCAATGCCTGCACATCTTATCTCTCAATTACAAGCAAAAGAGTATTAATAATAGTATTTATATATATTTGAAACATTTAATCTTAAGACCTTGAATTTCAGATCCATTTCTTTCCTCCACTGTCACACATTCCCTCTGGGGAGATAAGTAATTTAGTATATGTTGTACATGTCTAGCTATGCAAAACATTATCATAGTAGATATATTGTACAAGGCTGCTTATAATTCCCTCCCACTCATCCCACCCCCCACCTAGTCCATTCCCTACATGATCCTGTCCCTCTTCTATAGTGGGTACTTCCAACCTCCCTCCCCCCAAGGATGCCCTCCCATCCATCATCCCTCCTTTTATCCCCCTTCCCCCTATTCTGCTGTAGGTTGAGATATCCCCTTTAGTATGTATATCATTCTCTCCCTGAACCAAATTCAATGAGAATGTGGTTTCACCTTTTTGCCTTCCTATTCTCCCCCTCCCTTGCAACCACTTCCCCTTGCTTCTGCTACATGATATTGGTTTACCCTACCCAGTCTCTCCCCATCTCCTCTTGCCACTTTCCTCTCTCAACTCATAATTTCATCCCTTGAGTATACTCCCTTCCCAACAAATTCAACCTATGCCCTCTATCCATATATAACTGTAACCATATACACACACATTCACATATGTATTCATATTACCACGCACCCTTCTTCCATTATTCTCATACTGAGAAAGGTTTCTTTAGTAACAGTTACTGTTTTCCCATATAGGAATGTAAATAGTTCAACTTTGATAAGTTCCTTTTGATTTTTTTTCCCTGATTACTTTCTCAGGCATCTCTTGCTTCTTGTGTCTGGATGTCAAATTTTCTATTCAATTCTGTTTTTTTCCTCAAGAATGCTTGAAAGTCCTCTATTCCACTGAATGACCATATTTTCCCCTGAAACAAAATACTCAGTTTTGATGGGTATGTGACCCTTGGGTTCAGTCCCAGCTCTTTTGCCCTCTGGAATATCGTATTCCATGCCCTTCGATCCCTCAGTGTAGAAGCTGCCAGGTCCTGGGCTATTCTGATTGTGTTTCCACAATATTGAAATTGTTTCTTCCTGGCTGCTTGGAGTATTTTCTCCTTGATCTGGGGATTCTGGAACCTGGCCATAATATTCCTGGGAGTTTTCTTTTTGGGATCTTTTTCAGGAGGTGATCTGTGGATTCTTTCAACCACTATTTTGCCCTCTGGATCTAAAACATCAGGGCAATTTTCCTTGAGAATTTCTTGAAGGGTGATTTCTAGGTTCTTTCTTTGATCATGGCTTTCAGGTATTCCAATAATTTTTAAATTGTCTCTCCTGGATCTCTTTTCCAGGTCATTGGTTTTTCCCATGAGATATTTCACATTACCTTCTACTCTTTCATTTGTTTGGATGTGCTTAACAGCACCTTGATTTCTCATAAAGTCATTAGCTTCCATTTGCTCCAGTCTAACTCTGAAGGAATGAATCTCCTCAGTGAACTTTTGAGATTCTTTTTCCATCTGGCAAATTCGATGTTTTAAGGCATTCTTCTCCTCATTGCCCTTTTGGGCCTCCTTTGCCATTTGAGTTAGTCTATTTTTTAAGGTGTTGTTTTCCTCAGTCAGGCTGTTGACCCTCATTTCATACTTTTCCTTCATCCTTCTCATTTCTCTTTCCAGTTTTTCCTCCACTTCTCTTATTTGATTTTTAAAGTCCTTCTGAATGTCCTCTATGGCCTGCAACCTGCTCATGTTTTTCCCTGGGGCTTTTGGAGCAGGACTTCTGACCTCACAGTCCTTTTCCTGCTCTATGCCCCCAAAATAGGAGTCTAGGGTTGCATTTTCCTGTTTCCTTTGCCTTGGCATGTTGCCACTTAATTACTTGACTTTTGGGCTTTTTGCTACACTATGGCTCTGCTGCCAGACTGGAATTTTCATCCCGAACGTGTAGGGGACAGCTTCCGTTTCTGGAAGCTGGAAATCTACCCACTACCTCCACCCCAGATCACAATCCAGGTCCAGGGAGGTTAAAGCAAGAGCGATTACCCCTCCAGACTGATCGCTGGATCTCCCTACAGTTCACAGGCCAGGAGCTGGAGCTGCCTCTGAAAACTACAAAATGGCGTGTCTCCTCAGTGGCTTCTAGCCCCCAGGGGAGGAAGCTGATGCATTCCCCAAATACTGGTCCCAAAGTCCATAGGGTACTAGCCTCTCACTTTGTCCTAGGCATGTCTATGTTGATAATTCTGGAATAGCCACAGCTGCTTGTGTTCTGGGGACCCTCCAGCCAGCTGCTGGCCTGGCTGCCCTGGGGCTAAAACTGTGACTCAGGTGGACCCGTGCTCTGTGCTGCTGGTTCCCAGAGCGCTGCGCTGGTCCTTCCTGTAGGGCTGTTGGGCTGTCCCCAGCAGGAGGTTAGCGTCTCTGTGTCATTCTGTGGGTGCTGGGGCTCCAGAAGTTGTTCACAGTCCCCTTTTACATATTTTCGAGGTGATCTGGGAGGGAGAGTGGCTTGGACACGTTGTTTCTACTCTGCCATCTTGGCTCCACCCCCCTCCCCCCCGCCAAAGAGTGATGCTCTTAACCAATATGAATGGAACTCAGTTTGAATTCTGACTCTGTCACTTTCTATCCTGACTTGGCGAAGTCATATCACATCTCTGGGGATCAGTTTCTCATCCATAATATTAAAATGTTAGAATAGGGGGGCGGAGCCAAGATGGCGGAGTAGAAACAGCTCATCCAAGCCTCTCTGCCCCCAGATTCTCCACAAACAATGTAAAAAAGGACTCTGAAAATCTTCTGGAGCCCCAGCACCCACAGAACGACACAGAGAAGCTAACCTCCCGCTGAGGACAGCCCAGCACCCTGCAGGAAGGACCAGCGCAGTGGTCTGGGAGCCGGCAGCGCGCAGAGCGCAGGAGCCGAGCCGAGCCCAGGTCCACGTGAGCCGAGGTTTTAGCCCCAGGGCGGCAGGGCCAGCAGCCGGCTGGAGGAACCCCAGAACACCAGGAACTGTGGAGACGCCAGAATTATCAACGTAGACTTGCCTAGGACAAAGTAAGAGGTTAGTGTCCTATGGACTTTGGGACCTGTATTTGGGGAATGCGTCAGCTCCCTCCCCTGGGGGCTAGAAGCTGCTGAGGAGACACGCCACTGTGTAGTTTTCAGAGGCATTTCCGGCTCCCAGCCTACAAATCGTGGGGAGATCCAGCGATCAGTCTTGGGGGGTAATCGCTCTTGCTTTAACCTCCCTGGATCTGGATTGTGATCTAGGGTGGAAGTTGTGGGTGGGTTTATAGCTTGCCAGAAACGGAAGTTGCCCCCCACACGTTCGGGACGAAAATTCCTCTAGCTGGCCTTAAAGCCATAGTGTGGCAACAAGCCCAAAAGTCAAGCAATTAAGTGGCAACATGCCAAGGCAAAGGAAACAGAAAAATGCAACCCTAGACTCCTATTTTGGGGGCATAGAGCGGGAAAAGGACTGTGAGGTCAGAAGTCCTGCTCCAAAAGCCCCAGGGGAAAACATGAGCGGGTTGCAGGCCATAGAGGACCTTAAGAAGGACTTTAAAAATCAAATAAGAGAAGTGGAGGAAAAATTGGAAAGAGAAATGAGAAGGATGCAGGAAAAGTATGAAATGAGGGTCAACAGCCTGACTGAGGAAAACAACACCTTAAAAAATAGACTAACTCAAATGGCAAAGGAGGCCCAAAAGGGCAATGAGGAGAAGAATGCCTTAAAAAGTCGAATTTGCCAGATGGAAAAAGAATCTCAAAAGTTCACTGAGGAGATTCATTCCTTCAGAGTTAGACTGGAGCAAATGGAAGCTAATGACTTTATGAGAAATCAAGATGCTGTTAAGCAGATCCAAACAAATGAAAGATTAGAAGGCAATGTGAAATATCTCATGGGAAAAACCACTGACCTGGAGAATAGATCCAGGAGAGACAATTTAAAAATTATTGGACTACCTGAAAGCCATGATCAAGGAAAGAACCTAGAAATCACCCTTCAAGAAATTCTCAAGGAAAACTGCCCTGATGTTTTAGATCCAGAGGGCAAAATAGAGGTTGAAAGAATCCACCGATCACCTCCTGAAAAAGATCCCAAAAAGAAAACTCCCAGGAATATTATAGCCAGGTTCCAGAATCCCCAGATCAAGGAGAAAATACTACAAGCAGCCAGGAAGAAACAATTTCAATATTGTGGAAACACAATCAGAATAGCCCAGGACCTGGCAGCTTCTACACTGAGGGATCGAAGGGCATGGAATATGATATTCCAGAGGGCAAAAGAACTGGGAATGAACCCAAGGGTCACCTACCCAGCAAAACTGAGTATTTTGTTTCAGGGGAAAATATGGTCATTCAGTGGAATAGAGGACTTTCAAGCATTCTTGAGGAAAAAACCAGAGTTGAATAGAAAATTTGACATCCAGACGCAAGAAGGAAGAGATGCCTGAGAAGGTAATCAGGGAAAAGAAATCAAAAGGAACTTATCAAAGTTGAACTATTTACATTCCTATATGGAAAAGCAATATCTGTGACTGATGATATCTTTCTCACTATGAAAATAATGGAAGAAGGGGGTGTGGTCATATGAATACATATGTGAATGTGTGTGTATATGGTTACAGCTATATATGGATAGAGGGCATAGGTTGAATTTGTTGGGAAGGGAGAATACTCAAGGGATGAAATTATGAGGTGAGAGAGGAAAGTGGCAAGAGGAGATGGGGAGAGACAGGGTAGGGTAAACTATCCCATGTAGGGGAAGTGGGTGCAAAGGAGGGGGAGAATAAGGAAGGCTAAAAAGGCAAAACCACATTCACATTGAATTTGGTTCAGGGAGAAAATGACATACATACTAAATGGGATATCTCAACCTGCAGCAGGATAGGGGGAAGGGGGATGAGAGGAGGGATGATGGATGGGAGGGCATCCTTGGGGTGAGGGGAGGTTGGAAGTACCCACTATAGAAGAGGGACAGGATCATGTAGGGAATGGACCAGGTGGGGGGTGGGATGAGTGGGAGGGAATTATAAGCAGCCTTGTACAATATATCTACTATGATAATGTTTTGCATAGCTAGACATGTACAACATATACTGAATTACTTATATCCCAAGAAGGAATGGGTGACAAGGGAGGAAGGAAATGGATCTGAAATTCGAGGTCGTAACATTAAATGTTTCAAATATATATATAAATACTATTATTAATACTCTTTTGCCTATAATTGGGAGATAAGATGTGCAGGCATTGGGACACAAAGATTCATCTTCCTCTAATGGAAAAGTCGATGGGGGTATGGGAGAAGGTATGGGAGAGAGCAGATTGGAGGAAGCGATATCTTGTGGGACTGCTATTCTGGGAGGTTGGGTAGGGGAATAATGGGGGGAAAATGATTGTAACTCAAAATCTGGCGGAAATGAATGATGTAAAACAGAAGTTAATAAAGTAATTGTTTAAAGAAAAAAAAAAAAAAAATGTTAGAATAGATAGCCTCCCAGTTATTATTGTAGGATCATACTACCACAGGATGATAATAAGTAATGTGACAGGAGATTGATCTCATGTCTAATACCACATAAACTTTTTTCCCCCTTTCAAAATGACCACTTATTTAGGCCTAGTTTAGTTCTAGCTTTAATGTTCCTTAAGTGATGTGCATTGATTTTGTTTTTTATGCAGATTAAGAACACTCAGCATGCCTGTAATTACTGCATATTTTACTCTATTCAACAGAAAGATTATAAATGAGATCATTATGATAGTAGAGTGCAGAAATACTGGGGAATCATTGTGATGATGCCTAATTGAAAGAAAATTACAACTTAAAATATGTAAATTCTATTTATTTTCTTAAAGTTCCCTTTGACTAGAGTGTACATCACTAGCTTGTCATTTGATATTAGAAAAAAGAAAAAAAATTAAGAACAGGGAAATTATTTTGAAAAATATGCTATTTGTTCTATGTGCTACTAATGATTCCACCATTCTAAATACACACATAGGCTCTACATTATAAGACTTCAAAGACTTTCAGAAATATGATTGCTTTTTGCTTTATTTTCTCATTTTTCAAAACCACTTCAGGTTATTTTTTCATTGCTAAAATTGCAGAATTGTAACCAGCACCTATGACATCTATTATGTTAAATAAATTGGTTAAGAGTAACTCCAGGGGTGGCTAGATGGCGCAGTGAAGAGAAAACTGGCCCTGGAGTCAAGAGGACCTAAGTTCAAATCTGACCTTAGACACTTGACACACACTTACTAGCCATGTGACCTTGGACAAGTCACTTAACCCCAATTGCCCTGCCCTCTCCCCTCCAAAAAGCTTAAAAAATAACTCCAAATGTTTTTTCAATGTAGTGTCTATATTATTAAAAGAAATGAATATTTCAGGTGAATATCTAGATAATATTAAAAGAACATACCAGAAGAAATGAAAAATATAATATTTTTTACTATGTGTAAATAATGAGAATTTTTATAGTGTAAATAAAGAGAATTCACAACTTTTGTGAGGAATGTTTCATTTTTATATACTTAAACCTATGTAATTTTTGTTCATTACTCCTCCTCTTGCACTATTGCCCATATGCAGCATGCTCACTCATACACACACCACACACACACACACACACACACACACACATACACACACACACACACACACACACACACACACACACACACACACACACACCCTTGGAAGTTTGGGACTTCTCTAATGTCTTATTGTAGTCCATCAACAAGACAGTGGATAAGCAAGCTATTTTGAGGGCTAGGTCATGAAAGGGCTATGTCCATAAAAGTCCTAGGAGAGCTTTTGGAGATCACCTGGCCTTTGCTTTGTACAGATATAGATCCTGTCTAGGCCTCTGAATGCTTCAGTCTACACATAGACTGGTTCTATATATTTAGTGGGTCCCAAGGTACATAATACTTTCTAATTTGCTTAGGATTCCAGAAGCTATTCTAAAACTCTTCTTTCTTTCCATTTTCAGGTTAAAATCAATCTAATCTAGACGTGGAATTTTTTTGGTTACTCAGTACCCTTATAGTTCTGCTATGTTGGGGCTATAAGCCTAGATAGAGTCCTTAGACATTAAGGGATGTGACAGAGGAAAAGGTCACTGCAAATTAATTCTAGGAAAAGTGTGATTTATGTCTCTCTAATAGAACTGAATTCTATCATTCTTAAAGGCCTTAAAGTGGAAATTGGATGGATAACCATTTATAGGAAACATTATAGTATTTAATTTGGACTTGATTACCCCTGTGGTTCATTTACACTCTTAGGGTGTATGATTCTGTGGCTATTTGAAGGTAATCTTTTAGCTTAGGGTTTATTCAAAGTCTCCTATTAGCTACACAATAAACCATAAATTACTTAGGAGTGTTTATACATTACTGAACACAGATGACCTTGCTATATTAAGGTAAATTCCAATGTGGAATTGCAAGGGTAACTTATATTCATTTGATTAACATACCAAAACTGGAAGAAAATACTAAGTAGCTAGGTTCCTCTGGAACATATTGTAAAGTCAAGCATGAGTAGCTCTCCTGAGGATTGCTGCTGTGAATAACTTTAAGGTTCTGATCTCATAGTATAGTGAACTTTCTATTCATCAATAAACTAAAGTAAAACATTCCAGAAACCAAAGTACAGCATTCACAGTAATATAACATAACAATTTATTACTATGGTGACCACATAGTACTAAACAAAAGATATCATTCAGTATGTCACAATCTCAATCAATGAATATAAATGTACCCTTCTAAAGTCTTTTTTCATCTTGACTGAAACTGAGTTCCAGTCATCCTCAACTCAATTATCCTTAAAGAATAATCATCTTTAAGGCATAGTGGAGAGTACAAAGTCTTCTACCCCTAGGTAACAGTAAGTCATAATATCTTAGTTAGCACTAAGTTTCCAAGTAAATGTCCTTTCATCTTGACTCAAAGTTGACTTCCAAATTTCATAGCTCCTCTTTCACACTCCCAGTTTTTGCCTGGATTCACAGGTAGGCATATCTCAATTTGTGCCCCAGCTCCTATTCCAGCTCTTATAATGACTCAAATCTCATGGTGACTAGTCCACTCCAAGCCCTTTGCAGTTTCTGTTTCTGGGAAGACAAAGCTTAACAGAGCCACAACAATATTCACACACATAAAGCTTAGCAGAGTTACAACAATATTCACACACATTGCCAGCACTATCATTTCATTTTCTGTCTGTAGAATGAACACAAGTCAACACACAGGGTGCTTATGTATGACAAAGTATACAAATCAACAGACAGAACACTTCTTTCTGACAAAGTAACACAAACACAGATCAACTCAGAACACAGTGCTGACACAAGTGTTCTCCCTCTCAGTTCTGCTTGGTTCCAGCACATGCTCATACTTTTATATGCTCTTTTGGCAAATTCCTCCTACCTTAGGCTCCAGGTAATGATGTTAGTTTCCAACAAAGACTTGACATAATCAAAGGCTAAGTTCAAAGGCACTTTGAACTTAGCTGTATAGCTGAAATAGGGAGCAAAGTACTACTTTGCTTGCCATTACACATATGTATTTAAATTTTATTTGCAATAATGAATGATTTCTATCAGAAGCAGATATTCCAATACCCCAAGAAAGAAAAAGGAAAGAAAATGCAAACAAAATTATTAAAACAGAAAAGGAGCAGTAAAGCTATCTAATCTAAGATCATTTAAATGCAATTAAATTCATTAAAATTAAATTAAACAAAAATCGTGTAAATTTATTTATAATAGTGTTAATGGGAGATATAAAGTACAGAGTATTTTTTGTTATTGACTTCAAAGACAAAAAGACTTGTTAGGGAATTGAGCAGGTCTAGTTCTGTGAAAAATTGTATTTTGAGAATCATTTTTCTTCAAAAGTATTGAGAGCCCTCCTAGCTGATCCTTATTCTGACATTTTTTTTTTCAGGAACTGTTCATGGAATGGAATTTCTGTTGCCACTCATAAATGTGAACTCTTTTGACACAGGCTATATGTGAGAAAAATTATATACTTTACAAGGCAGTTAGCACAAGCTTTTAGAAATATCCCCTTTTCCTTAGACCAATGTTTAGAGCTCATCAGTGTTTATATATATATATATGTATATTTGTGTATATGTGTTTATATGTATATTTTTTGAAAGAGAGAGCACTTTCCCCACAAGAATATAGTAATATTTTATATTATACTTATAATTTTAGTAATAAAAACAATACTTCAGTAAATGAACACCTACTTAAGAATGCCCCATATATGGCCAACGGACATCCTTTCCTATTAATCCCAACCAATTTACTCTACAAGTATACCACCCTTTGAGTCCATTGTCCTTTCTGGTTTATACATATGAGAAACTGTGATTGGTGAAGTGATTGCCATGGAGAAAATGAAGAATATTCCTGGCTCAGTATCTCTTTCCCCTAAGGGTATCATGCACTTGAAATAAACTTTTCCTCTCATAAATGGTTGTTTATGTGGTTGAAAGAACAGAGACCATCCAATAAGAATGATTGTGCTTTAAATTCTGCCTTTGACACTTTTTTTTTAAATCATAGTCTTCACTTTACCTAATAAAACTTCATTTCTTCACGTGTAAAATGAGCTTAATAATGTCTGAATTGTAGGAATCAAAAATAAAACTTCCTGCTAAGTGCTCTGAAAAACCTTGAATCTCTATATAAATAAGAAATATTACATACAGTTCAATTAATTCCAGTTCTCACAATCAATTTTTTACACATGAAAGCATTTTAAACCATTGCTCTTCTTCCAATACTTTACAGGTTAGCACAAGAAACTATGCCCTCTTTTCTTTCTCCCTTTCTTTTTTGTTCTATTTGTAATCCCCTCTTTTATAATCATCCCTAAAATTCCCTAATAAAAAATAAGAATGAGTACCATGGTTGATAGATATGTATCAAGCAAAGATAGAAATAAAATTTGGTATGGTAAATTGAATATAAATGATGTTTAAAATTTTTATATGTCCATCAGTTCCCTTCAAAACCTGCACAGAACTTTCAAATTATACCGTATACTTCTTATACCGTACCTGCAAGAACATTTTTAAAAATGATATCTTCTGTTTTATATATCCTTTATTTCCAATTATATCCCTTTATCCCATCCAGAAGAAAATATGTTGTAACAAAGAAGAGAGAGGAAAATAGAAGAAGAAAAAGGAGGAGAAGAAGAAAAAGAAAGGGGAGGAGGGGAAGGGGGAGGAGTAGAGGAAGAAGAGGAAGAAGAGGAGGAGAAGGAGGAGGAGAAAGAGGAGGAGAAGAAGAGAAGAAGAAGAAGAGGAGGAGGAGGAGGAGGAGGATAAAGAGAAATAAGGAAGGAGTGAAGGGAAGAATTCAGTAAACCTAAACATATTAACCAAGTTTGACATTATGTACAATGTTCCATAGATACAGTCCCCCACATATAAAAAGAAGGGAGGGCATTCATTGTCATGTCATTTCTTACAGTCCAAGGTTGATAATTATTTATATTTCCATCATTGTAGTCATAGCATATTTTGCTTTCACAATTCAATTTCCTTCACTTTATATCATTTTAAATACTTCCACATGCATTTCTATGTCATTTATATTTATCATTGCTTACAATGCGATGACAATTTTATCCATTAGATTAACTCATCATAACGTTTCTAATCTTTCAAATCAATTGACATCTATTTTGATTAAAGTCCTTTTCTACTTTGAAAAAAATATAAAAGCCTGATGCTATCATTTTATTTGGGCACATCATTTAAACACTGTAGGTGTTGCCTCTTCTCTAAAGTAAGAGGTTTGAACAGATGATTACTACAATGTCCTACAGCTTCAAATACTATGACTATTTTAAACTTTACTTGGAATAAAGTATAGTAGGGAACCATTGAAATTCTGTGAGCAATGGAATTATGCAAATATATCTCTCTGTAAGGAAAACCATCTTTGTGACTTACTCAGTAGTAAATACACATGGTAATGAGGTTGTTTATTGGGATGGTAGCAGTGGCTTTATTTCATATACATTGGTTTAGAATTATCTGGCAACTAATGTGATTTTTTTATGTTGCCTAATGAAACTAAATCTACGTCCCATATCAAATCCTTTTATTTGTGTTCACAAGAAGTATGAGTGAACAATTCATATTTGTAGTGACATCTTTTTTTATCTTCAGATTTCTTTAATAGAGTAAATATCAAAATGGATAAGGTTTGATGCCTCAAGGAATATGTCAGGGAATTGGAAAGGATATTATATTTTGGCCATTGAAAATAATATTGGTACTTTCTTTAATATATTCTAAACTTATGTGACTTTTAGTATCATCTATGTTCCTTTTCCAGCACAGTGTGACTACCACTGTAGAAGATGGGAAGGAGCAAGTCATCATGTTAGACAGGCCTGGATGTGTTGCAGTCCACATCTTAGCAAAGAGTACCCACATTTGTAATATCATATCCTTTGAGAGTATTCTTTTTCTCTATATCCTTTTGCCTTTAGATTTGTATCTGGACCCTGCCTAACCTTCAAATTTCCTTGTATATAAATGTATACATTGATTTTCTGAGAATGTGTTCTATTTGAAAAAAAATGTCTCTACATTTTTGCTTTATAAGTTCAGCATATTTTTAAAAATATATTTATTTACTTTTAGTTTACAACAATTCAGTTCCAAAATTTCTCTCCCTTGAGTTCCAAATTTTCTCTCCCTTCCTCTCTTCCCCCTTCCCCTCTCCTATGGTGCCATGTAATCAAATATAGGTTCTACAAATACCTTCATATTAAACATTAGTCCAATTATAAAGAAGGATTACAACCAAAGGAGTGAACAATGAGAAAGAAAGGACAAAACAAAACAAAACACAACAGAGACAGAACAAGTAGTTTGCTTCAGTCTGTATTCAAATGCTGTAGTTCTTTCTCTGAATGTGGATATCCCTTTCCATCAGGAATCTTTTGGAATTGTCTTCTAACCTCATATTGCTGATTTTTCTGTAATTGTGTACAAAGTTCTCCTGGTTCTGCTCTCCTCAATCAGCATCAATTTATATAAGTCTCTCCAGGTTATTATGAGTTTCATCTGATCCTCATTTCTTATAGCATAATGTATTCCATTATGTTCACATACCATAACTTGTTTAGCCATTCCACAATTGATTGGCATTCCTTTTACTTCCAAGCCTTTGCCACCACAAAAAGAGCTATTATAATCATGTTTGTACATATGGATCCTTTTCCCATGTCTGTGATCTCTTTGAGAAATAGCCCTAGAAGTGGTGTTGATGGATCAAAGTGTATGAACTTTTTTGGTAGCCATTTGCACATAGTTCCAGATTTTTCTCCATAATGATTGTAGCAGTTCACAATTCCACCAACAATGCATTAGTGTTCCAATTTTTCCACATCCTCTACAGCACTTATAATTTTCCTGTTTTGTCATCTTAGTCAATCTGACCAGTGAGATATGGTACCTCAGAATTGTTATGGTTTTCATTTCTATTGAAATGAATTTAGAGAATTTTTTCATGTGATTATAGATTTCTTTAATTCTTTTTCTGAAAACTGCTTGTTCATATCCTTTGTCCATTTATCAATTGAGAATGTAAATCCAGCATCTTTAATAGCATTTATATAAAACTAACTATTGCAAAGTGCCTCACATAAGCTCATTTAATCCCAACAAAATAGTATAATGTGGTGCTGTGATATTTTATGTCTTTTAATAAGGTCACATAGCCAAGTAAGTGTCTTGGACTCCAAGTCCAGCACTTTACCTAATACATTGTTTAAATTCTTACCTTTAGTAAGTGCTTAATAGCTATTTTTGTATGCTTGAATGATTTTCTTGTTTCAAGTTTTTCATTGGTTTTTTTATGCCTTATATTGTTGGAATAAATTATTCTGGGTATTTCTTTTCATTTTTTATCACTTTCACATTTTACCAAATCCAAGAATATTTCTGCATGTCATTGTTGAGAATGATTAGTAGTTCTGATGACCATTATCAGGTCTCCCTTATTCTGTCCTCTCACAGCACCACAATATCTGCAGTTTTAACTTTAGTTCTAACTTTTATATCTTCAAATTCTTTCATGTTTAAATTGCATTGGGTTATGCAACATATTAGTGGGAATTTCTTCTTTCCCACCCATTTCCCATCCCCTTTTCTGTGTTTATTCTGGTGTTCTACCATAAGGTAGAAGTGGGAACATATGAAAATGTCTGATTTGGTGCTTAGAGGTACCTTGTGAAGGTAGATGGAGAAAGAGGCACATTTAAAACCGTAGACATTCTCTTCTCTTCATTGGATGTCTGCTGCTCCTAAGTCAGTGTGGAGTCTCCTAGCTCACTGTACATGAGGGTTTTGAAATGGCAGCTTTTGATACATGAACATTACAGTCTTTTTGTGAAACTGGAATTATTGGGACATTTATTTCAGGCAGTGGGTAAAAAGAGAATTACTAACCTTTAAAAAAAGTTATGCAACCATTTATATACAATTTATACTGTCAGTTTTAATGAAAAGGAACATGCTTCACCACACTTGCCTTCCTATTGAATAGTTCCTTTTAACTTTGCAAGTTTTATGGTCTTTTTGTTATCAACACACCTGATCAGATATTTCAAATACTACAACTAAAACAAAGAACTGAACATTCAAACCATGCTATAAATATTAAAGGGTAAGTTTCATGGACTCAGATATGCTTTCCACATCTTTCTACCCTGGGTATTACATTAGGTGGGAGCATGAATCACCTATGGAATTACACCACTTTTCTCTGCAGTTATTTCTTCCTCTTCATTCTGTTGCTTTGCCATACCTGAGCTTGCAGGCTATATAGATAAATTGGAAAAACAATCGAATACATTCTAACATTGCAACAAACTCTCATGAGAAAATGAAACTGCTACCCAGGTGGAAATGTGAGTTTGAAATCTCCAGGATGCTACAATTTCTCTGCTATAACATATTTACAGAAATCACTTTTGGTCCAATTCTGTTGTTGTCTTGGGATCAAAACTTTGATAATACTTGAAATATTGATCTCTGGACAAGTGCAAATTTTAGACTATTTGTGATAATCTGTTGTCAGAAACCCATGTGTTCAGTAGCTCTCTATAGTTCTTACAATTTTTAGTGATATTACAATGGAACATAAACAAAGGAAAATTTTTCAGAAAACATTTATCCTATGTCTAGGCAAGTGATGGTTGTCTTTAACTATATAGTAGTACATCTTTTCAGTACTACTCTTACCTTTTAAATTAATTTATTATTCATTTTGAAGGATTCATATTTTGTATTCATGTTTCCAGTTAAGATATATTTTTTCCTAACCTAAACTCTCAAGAATAAACACAGCATATACATAAATTTATAGGTTTCAATTTAAAGAGAATTCTTAATTCATTCATGCATACTCTTTCCTTTCTGAAAAGGTATGAAGGGGTCAAATTACTTTCATTTTTCTATGATTGTTCTTGATTGTGATGATAAAGCAGCAACATTGAATCATTTGTATTCAGACTACTCATTAGTAGAACAAAATATTTCTTCAAGTCTTTGAGCTAATTTAAACTATTCAGCAAATTTAGAAGATTACTTCTGAACCATAATATTTCCTGAAATTTGAAAGTGTTTTTGAAAGTATTATTTCAGAAGAATACTAGTAGCAATTGAATTTCTTAACTTAGCCAAATTGTTGTCTTTAATGAATTTATCCTAGTATACCTTATCAGGGCTCTCTGTTTATCTGTCTCTGTCTCTCTGTCTCTCTCTGTCTCTCTCTGTCTCTCTCTCTCTCTCTGTGACTTTCTTGCTGTCTCTCTATTTCTGTCTTTCTGTTTCTCCCTCCCATCCTCCTCTTTCTCTCTGTCTCTGTGACTCTCTTGCTCTTTCTCATCCTCTCAATCTTAGATACCCAAATGATGGCACATAGTAGTTGTTTAACAAGTTATTTATTTATTATGCTCATCAAACAGAAAATGGTTGAACATTCATCAGAAATGTACCAATGAGGATCCTTTTCATGGAAGGATGGCAATACATGGTAAGCAGATAATAAATATCTCAACTGTCTAACTGGAATTTGTGTATTAAATTTATAGATTGAATTAAGCTGAATTTGATTCTTTTTTTTAAATATTTATCCCCTCCTGACCTTTTATTTATTGCATTTAAGAAATCATAATGCTGATTTAATTGAATCTTTCTTTCCTAATAGTATAGATAACATAGTTTGTTGTGCCCAAACCCAAATCACCCATTTCCTGATTTGAAGCCCAAAATTAACCCCCTTCATATATTTGTCTTTGTCCCTGTAATAGCTTGAAACAGCTTAAAGCCTAGCCTTGGGTATTGCCTAAGGTGTAGTCCTGGGGTTATGATACAAGTTTATCTTAAGAAGAGACCACCCTGTTCTGTTCCTGCTGATGAAGCAGTGTGCCCACACACTTTACCCAGAATATGACCCTAACCTGTCCCCATTACCCAATTACCCAATGACCCTTCACCCTGTACCCTCTAACCTGTTTTGGGTGGGACCCCTTTCCAGCCCTGTACCCTTGCACCATCTTCCCAAATCAGCCCTGAGCTATAGATTTTGCCAAAGGCAATTCTTGGCTTCTGGTCATCACTGCTTATGTTAGTTCCCTTCCCCCATTGTGGTTTTTGTGTTTTTAGCCTTTATAAACATTGCATGTACCCCAATTCAGGGCTGCCTGATTTGAGTTTTTACTCCAGGTAATCATGTGCTTGATTAATAAATCCACACCTAAATTTACCTTGAATCCAAGTCTCAGCTCACTCTTTCTCTCTGCACAACAAGATATAGTCTAATTATAAAAAAGTGTCTTACTAGGTATCAATGAATAAAGCAATGTCTTTTTATTAATAATTTAGCTGTGTTCTAAGCATTGTTCTTCAATCATCCTGTATTTAATTTCCTTAAACTGAGTGAAATAGTATATTTATATTTATATATAAATATATTTATATTTATAATTCTTCATATGTCCTCACTCACCTTTTCAACTCAGTACTTATACTTCTCTCCAAAGCCCTTTCTTGTTGGTGGTGATGGTCAGTAGTATTGTTCTTGTTGTTAGTATTGACAATCTAATATTCATTAGCCATGATCTAAGGTTTACTTCTATAGAATTTTGACAAATTATTTGGGAAACTATGTGTATAGTTTTTCATTTTGTTTGACAAAAAGACAGCCACATAATAAATGAAGAGTTGGAAAAAGTATTTCCTTGGGTAAATTAATAGCTACATGGTGAATTTCTTTTCTTCCCATACATTTTGTAGTATTTTCTTGGAACTATGTCTATTTGACAATTCAAAAGTACTAGCTATTTTCTCATACATAGAAGAAGTCGCAGTTGGATAGATAGATTTTTTCCTAGTGAAAAAGAAAGGAATCCTTTGTAAAATAAAAATAAATTAAAGACACTATAACCCTTAAATACAAAATTTGTACCTAGAAAATCTTCGCAAGAGTTATCAAATGAAATTCTGAAGACACAAAGAGAAATAATTTCAGTGAGGAAAAAAAAAGAGGCCAGTGTGTTTTCTAAAGTAACTCATGTGAGAGCAGAGAAAACTCATCATCCAACTTAGATACAAAAGATATGAGTACAAAAGGTAGAGGTGAGGGAAGGTCATAGAAGATGAATACAGAAGTGTGTCATGGTCCTGTAAGAATAGTTTTAGATGCTCTGAAATTCCGAATTCTCTGAAGTTGGCAAGATAGGCTAAGATCAACCAAATATATAAGTGTTTTAGTTATACTGGTGTGCTGGGGGAGGAATAAAAATCATGGGTCTACTACTGTGCTAGGATGAGACAATAATAATCAAAAAGTAAGAAGAGTTACCCACTAGATGCATCTTAATTCTATATTCTGTACCTGTGAAAGTAAGCTTTCAAAAGTAAAGGACAGAATGAAAATGGTTAAATATGAAATTGAAACCCAACATCATTAGAGTAAAGAAAGAGAGCACTTTCCTATTTTTCCTTTTGCCTTTGCCTGCCTTTGCTTTGCTTTGTCTTGCCTTTCCTTCTTTTCCCTTTCTTTCCTTTTCCTTTCTTTTTTTTTAAACAGCTATTGTTAGTAACTTGCTCAAGGTTACATGGCTAGTCATTTGATTTCATGGGTGTTATTTTCTGAGGCCGGATCTGATCTGGTCATCCAAACTCCGAGGCGTGACTCTTACTCACTGCGCCACTTCAGCCGCCCCTTTAGGGCAATTGGGGTTAAGTAACTTGCCCAAGGTTACACGGCTAGGTTTTTGTTTGTGCGGATTAGAGTGTCGGAGGCCGGCTCCGAACTCAGGTCCTTCTGATTCCAGGGCCGGCGCTCTATTCACTGCGCCACCTAGCCGCCCCTCCTTTTCCTTTCTTTTTAAATCATCAGTACTAAATAGTTTAGGGAAATGTCACAAGAATAATTGACCAAAATTTTAGTAATATGTTATTTCTCTCTGCTTTTTTGTGGGAAAAGTTGAAGAGATGAAGGCTATAATCTAGGACAATTAGATGGATATGGAGATTGAAGAATAACTGCAAAATAAAGCACAAAAGATTTAAATGACATTTCACTACAAGAACTTCAGTGGAGAGCTTCAAGAAACTTGTGTTTAGTCTTGCACTGCTTTAATAATTTCATTAATGACTCCATGTAGCATGTGTAAATGTGCTGAATTGGGAGTCAGGAAGAGTTCAAATCCTAAGTTCAAATCTTGTCTCAGATACTTACTTGCTGCATGGCACTGAGTAATTTACCACTAGGGAGCCCAATTTTTCTTATCTATAAAATGAGGGGATTAGAATCAATAATGTCTAAAGTTATTCACAAATCTAAATCTATGATTTTATTACCCTGTATATGAAGGAAGGATATCCTCTTGTCAAATTTACAAATAAAAACAATCTGGGAGGAATAGTCAACACTTTTGAATTAGGAAATAAAACTATAATAGCAGGCTAGAACCCAGGACCAATCCAAGTGTTATAACATTTGATACAGATATAATAAGCCTTTTACCTAAAGTTCATTTGCTTTATAAATATCAACTTCAGGAATATGAGATAAAGGTTTCATGGCTACAAGGCAGTTTGTAATAAAATTTTCTTGTTTAGTGACACAGAAGCTCCTTTTGAGTGAAGAGGCTATAGTCAAAAGAACTAATATTATGTTATGTGACAGGTTGAGAATCTTAGCTTCCCAAAGTATTGAAAACCTTGCTTATTTGCTCAGATAATTCAACTAGTAAAAAATAAAAATTATGGGGTGGAGCCAATATGGCGGAGTAGAAACAGCACGTCCAAGGCTCTCTCCCCCCAGATTACATACAAACTATGTAAAAGGGGACTCTGAACAACTTCTGGAGCCCCAGCACCCAAAGAACAACACAGAGAAGCTAACCTCCCACTGAGGACAGCCCAGCAGCCCTGCAGGAAGGGCCAGAACAGGGCTCTGGGAGCCTGCGGAGAGGTGAACCCAGGTCCGCCTGAGCCGCGGTTTTAGCCCCAGGGCAGCCAGGCCAGCAGCTGGCTGGAGGAATCCCAGAACACCAGCAGCTATGGCAATTCCAGAATGGTCAACACAGACATCCCTAGGACAAAGTGAGAGGTTAGTGCCCTATAGACTTTGGGACCAGTATTTGGGGAACGCATCGGCTTCCTCCCCTGGGGGCTAGAAGCCTCTGAGGAGACATGCCGTTTTGCAGTTTTCAGTGGCGGCTCCAGCTCCTGGCCTGCAAACTGTAGGGAGATCCAGCGATCAGTAATCACTCTTGCTTTAATCTCCCTGGATCTGGATTGTGGTCTGGAGGGGAGGTTGTGGGGTGGGTTTCCAGCTTGCCAGAAACAGATGTTGTCCCCTCACATATTCAGAATGAAGCTCCCCTGTCTGGTGGCAGAGTTCTTCTGTGACAACAAGCCCAAAAATCAAGTAATTAAGTGACAACATGCCAAGGCAAAGGAAACAAAATAAACAGAAAAATGAAACATTAGACTCCTATTTTGCGGGCAAAGACGATCTAAGCATGGAACAGTCAGAGGACTGTGAGGTCAGAAATCCTGCTGCAAAAGCCCCAAAGGAAAATATGAGTGGGTTACAGGCCATAGAGGACCTTAAGAAGGACTTTAAAAATCAAATAAGAGAAGTGGAGGAAAAATTGGGAAGAGAAATGAGAAGGATGCAGGAAAAGTATGAAATGAGGGTCAACATCCTGACTCAGGAAAACAACACCTTAAAAAATAGACTAACTCAAATGGCAAAGGAGGCCCAAAAGGGCAACGAGGAGAAGAATGCCTTGAAAGCCGAATTTGCCAGATGGAAAAAGAATCTCAAAAGCTCACTGAGGAGATTCATTCCTTCAGAGTTAGACAGGAGCAAATGGAAACTAGTGACTTTATGAGAAATCAAGATTCTGTTAAGCAGATCCAAACAAATGAAAGACTAGAAGGCAATGTGAAATATCACATGGGGACAACCACTGACCTGGAAAATAGATCCAGGAGAGATAATTTAAAAATTATTGGACTACCTGAAAGCCATGATCAAAGAAAAAACCTAGAAACCACCCTTCAAGAAATTCTCGAGGAAAATTGCCCTAATGTTTTAGACCCAGAGGGCAAAATAGAGGTTGAAAGAATCCACCGTTCACCTCCTGAAAAAGATGCCAAAAAGAAAACTCCCAGGAATATTATAGCCAGGTTCCAGAATCCCCAGATCAAGGAGAAAATACTACAAGCTGCCAGGAAGAAACAATTTCAATATTGTGGAAACACAATCAGAATAGCACAGGACCTGGCAGCTTCTACACTGAGGGATAGAAAGGAATGGAATATGATATTCCAGAGGGCAAAAGAGCTGGGACTGAACCCAAGGGTCACCTGCCCAGCAAAACTGAGTATTTTGTTTCAGGGGAAAATATGGTCATTCAGTGGAATAGAGGACTTTCAAGCATTTTTGAGGAAAAAAAAACAGAGTTGAATAGAAAATTTGACATCCAGCCACAAGAAGCAAGAGATACCTGAGAAGTTAATCAGGGAAAAGAAATCAAAAGGAACTTATCAAAGTTAACTTATTTACATTTTTACATGGAAAAAAATAACTGTGACTGATGAAACTGTTCTCAGTATGAAAATAATGGAAGAAGGGTATATGGGCATATGAATACATATGTGTGTGTGTGTATATGGTTACAGTTATATATGGATAGAGGGCATAGGTTTAATTTGTTATGAAGGGAGGATACTCACAGGGTGAAATTATGAGATGAGAGAGGGAAATGGCAAGAGGAGATGGGGAGATACAGGGTAGGGTAAACTATCTCATGTGGAAGAAGCAAGGGGAAGTGGCTGCAAGGGAGGGAAAAAATAGGAAGGCAAAAAGGCAAAACCACATTCTCATTGAATTTGGTTCAGGGAGAGAATGACATACATACTAAATGGGATATCTCAACCTGCAGCAGAATAGGGGGAAGGGGGATGAGAGGAGGGATGATGCATGGGAGGGCATTCTTAGGGGGAGGGGAGGTTGGAAGTACCTATTATAGAAGAGGGACAGGATCAAGTAGGGAATGGACCAGGTGTAATGGAAATGCAGATTTAAAGATCTTCCCTGCCCCTAGCTTAAGTCCACCTGGAGCCTATGGTGGGAGGCTTGTTTTTCAGGAAAGCCCATACCTTGTTACTTTGTGATTGGGCAGTGGGTCAAGGAAGTTGTTACAATCTCTGAGCCAGGAGAAGGCTATATAAACCCTGAGGAGAGGCTTTGCTTTGGGGCTCACTTTGAGAAGTGTGTGATTTGACCATATGAGAGTCTGGGAAGCCATTATTGAGAGCCCCCTGGCTTTGAAAACCCAGATGTTGATGCTTCCCTCTCTGGTAACTGCGATTTTGATATTGATAATGGTTGGACAGTTTGGAAGCCAAACTGTTTGATCTGTCTGTATACTTTGAAGTTTTGGGTGCTGAGCCTTTCCCCCTGAACTAAGTAATGTATGTTTGTTTGATTAAAGTAAGCTTGTTAACTGATTTTGAGTTGCTTTCCTTTTGAAAAGCAGATCTAAAAACCTGTGTTGGCAGTCACCCTGGGGATATTGGGGTGCTTGCTGCTACACCAGGTGGGGGGTGGGATGGGTGGGAGGGAATTATAAGCAGCCTTGTACAATATATCCACTATGGTAATATTTTGCATAGCTATACATGTATAGCACATACTGTATTACTTATCTTCCCAGAGAGAATGGGTGACAAGGGAGGAAGGGAATGGATCTGAAATTTGAGGTCTTAAAATGAAATGTTTCAAATATATATAAATACTATTATTAATACTCTTTTGCATGTAATTGGGAGATATGATGTACAGGCATCAGGGCACAGAGATTCACCTCGCTCTAATGGAAAAGTCGAAGGGGGTAAGGGAGAAGATATAGGAGAGAGCAGGATGGAGGAAGCGATATCTTGTGGGACTGCTATTCTGGGAGGGTGGGTAAGGGATAAACGGGGAAAAAATTGTTACTCAAAATCTGGCGGTAATGAATGATGTAATAAATCATTTGTTTAAATAAAAAAATTATGAAGTACTTACTAGGTGCCAGGCACTGTGCTAAATGCTAGGGCAGGCAACAACAATCCCTCTCCTCAAGAAGCTCACAGTCTAATGCAGGAGAGAACATGGGAATAACTAACACAGGAAGAATTTGGGGAGAAAAAGTCTCAGGGGAAAGTACTACCATCAACTTCCTTTTGCTTCTACTAAAAGAAGAAATATTTTCTGGAGAGGAATACAGAATGATAATGAGCTTTAAATTACCCTAATCATAATATTTCCCCAAAGTCCATAGTATAAACCAAAAATATGCTAAGTCCCATAGATCCTTCCAAGAAACATGCTTTTTACATCTTTGCTTGTCATTGATGTTGATTTCATCCTGTAATTTATCTCAAAATTCTGATACATACTTTCTATATATTCCAATAATGCATATAGAGCCAGTCAGCAAGAGATTTTATAGACAATCTCCCTGAAATATTAAACTTCTTTTATACAAACCAAACAACCATAGGAGCCACATACCAAATGAAAAGAAGAACAACAACAGGGAAAGAAATCAGTGGTATATAGTTGGGGGAATGCCTTAGGCAGTTTATGGCTGGATTCAAGGAATATCACTAGACTGTATTAATTGTGAACATCTCTATAGTTTGGTAAACTTATTCCTCTTAAGAATTTTCATACATCCTCTTCCTGTTAATACATTAGTGTGAGAGGTAATCTTTTTACATGAGGAAATAAAACTCATAGTTGTTTGTAATTTCATGGTATAGTTTTCACTAGTATTATTCACAAAGGGGTTCCACAAATCATTGGCAAGGAAAGAATGATTGAACTGGATCTACTACTGATAGGCTACTTCTCCACTATTATGTAACTGTTTATTTAAAGTGTGATTGCTCCATAATGCAAAATTTCCAGAAATATTCAACATAGAGTCATAATGAAATGAAAAGTAAAGCCTTATATACCCACAGTAACTTATCCATTCTGAGCCATACTACGGCCATTCTTCTATACCACTTCATGTCTTTCTGTTATTTCTTTACTTTGTTTCCTGGTGCAAATAGTCCAAAGTTGGGACTTGACAGTGAAATTTTAGTGAATGCATTGTTCTAATTCATGCTGATGTTTAGATAAGCCGTTTGTAAATATCAGATTAAAGAAGAAAGGGCAATTGAGATGTTGAAAGGTCGCATAATCATGGGATGTGAGCATTGGGTAAAACAATCTGTGATATTTAGCCTTAAAAAGGGTACTTGTGAGTGGAAAAATAGAGGATAATAGCTGTCTTCAACTATTTAGTGAACTGTCTTGAGTGAGGACTAATACTATGTGGTGAAAATAGCAGAATTAGGAAATTTAAAAGATGTCACGTGAGCAGATCTTGGCGAAGTATAAGAGAATTTTTAGTAATTTATAGCTATCTAAATAAATTTGCTGCCATGGGATGAGGGCAGAGAGAATGGGCTATATTTTAACTCTTTCAGCAAAGACTTGTTTAGTCCTTGGTGGGGGAGTTATAGCAAATATTCTTGATCTGGTACAGTTTGAATTGCAATTAGAAGTTTATATCAGCTTTATATTTGTATGATTTGATGGATTTGTGTTGTAATCAACATTAATTAATCACAGAAAGCTAAATCAGAATTCTAATGAAGAATATCAAAAATTAAAAAAATATTTTCACATTTGCTTGTTTCAGAATGCAGTATGTCCAAGGGACTCATTATTCATTGGTGTACACCTCCTTTCCAATAATAGGTACAGGGATTTCCATTGAGTCTTTCAATATTTTGTGCATACTCATTTACAGACAGGAATAGGAACTCGACCTATGATTTCATTGGTATAGAAAATTCCTGGACAAGTAAACCCCCACTATCTAAAGAGTTAGACAGATTCTATGCAAATCACACTCTTGGAGAGAGAATTGTCTAGAACATTCAAGTGATTTATTTGCCCATTTTCATATAGGCACATAGTAGGTATCAAAGGTAGGACTTGAATCTGTGTCTTCCTGGCTTAAAGAAAAGCTCTATATTCACTATGTTCCACTTAATACGTTTATAAAAAAACAAACAAACAAAAAAGACCCCCCCAAAAAACCTTTGATTCCTGATTTGTTACCTTTGGCTACTTTTCTAGTCATTGATAACCTTTACCATATTTTTGGTACCAATATATATATATAATTTATCTGCTGTAATATGTTTAATCTCTTTACAATTGCCGTGTATCTTTCTTTGCCCTTTGGAACAACTGTAACTTTAGCTCTTCTGCTATCATGGTGTTTCATGATTCATAGTCAAAGATCACTGGGAAAAATACTGCTATTAAAATTTTTATAGCAGAGGAAAAATTGATATTATTGACACTAAAGTAGGGTTTCTTTAATATAATGCATTCTATTTCCAATTTACCATTAAGTTTTGAATCCATATCATTGTCCATCTGTATTTACCTGAGATATATGTTACAAGGGACTAATGTACTGGGCTTATTATGCTATAATCTGGGTAATAAACATTCTTCATTCATTTATTATTTTCTCATGTGGATTTCTAGACTGATCTTTTCTGTTGAATGGGGCTTTGAAACAGTGTTCAAGTGTATTTCCTTTTAAAGTAAGGGATTTTCTAGAAACTGGAACTCCACTAAAGCCTTTTTCTCATGCCCTGTGGCATCCTATTATATACAAAACATATTATTGTAACTATCAGTTTATTGTGTCCCTGAGGTAGATTAAACAGGGATAATCATGAACATATATGAGAAGCACCTGAAGACCCTCAACATCTACAAGGAATACTTTGTCCTGTATGTAGGGATAAGATGGGTTGTTGAATAGTGTCATAAATAATATAAGAAAACTCCCAGGTGAGGAAATGCAATTTGCTACCTTTTCTGTGACTTTTAATCTTATAGATTTTCCTATAACATTGAGGATCTTGCCCAGTCATAGAGCATGTATACCTCAAAAGTGGCACTTGAACCTAGGTGTTCTTACTTTTGAGGCCAGATATTCTTTATATCATTTCTCCTTATTCTGCTTTGCATATAATAGTACTCCACAGGGCATGAGAACAAGGCTTTAGTGGAGTTCCAGTTTCTAGAAAATCCCTTCCTTTAATAGGATATTCACTTGGACTCTTTTTTCTAAACCCCATTCAACAGACCTGTCCTTCACAAAAACTAAAAGTGGACCATTCCCCTGTTTTTATCTGTGGTGCTTTTATGAATTCTGTGGTACTTTTTATAACCTCAAACTATGAAAACATCCTTAGAGGAAGTCCCTGGAAATAAATGTAACATAAGTTTTCATTAAAATGACATGCATTTCTTTAAATTTTGTATTTTAGCAAATGAGAATATAATGGAACAACATCTAGAAATGTGAAGTAAGTTCACTGGTAACTACTAAGAATATCATAACTTTGTCATACTGAAGACAAGGTGAAACTGCAGTGGTTTGGAGACATCAATTTTTATTGCTTCTAGCAATATTTTTCATACAATATAATCATTTGAAAGGTGGTACAGTGAGTTAAAACTAAGAGTAAAAACTAGGTTTGGGTCATAGGAATCTAAGAGAATGTGATTTTTGAGGTCATTTCCTTAGGCTAACAGTTAGATATGAAATAAAAACAACATTGATTTGTGACAGAATAGGTTAATTGAACTAGGGAAAATACACATAGACACACAAACTCCCTAACTTATCTCTCAGTTGAAGTTCCTGAGGATAAAAAAAGGGAAGGAAATCTTTTTTCAAAAGGCAGGAAAGAAATTGCATATGTTGGAGTAACCTGACATCTATTGACTACTTTTGAACTGCGGGTATTCAGTCAGGATTGGTCTGGAAGAATGCCCTTACCCAATTTTCATCAAAAAATATTTTACAAGCACTTGCAGAATTATTTTTTAAAAAGTTGTAACCAGCAACCAGAGTTAAAATGAAATAATTCAGAAAAGAAGCACTGGCTGTTTATTCCATGAACACAAAATTAATCAGGGATCACTCAAAAATAAACTAACCTGGAAATACAAGTAAGAGAAAGTTATGTACTCCACTTCTCCCTTCTATTTCTCCTTAAATTAAAGTTAAATAGGTTGTGTGTATAAAGCAACATGCATATATGCATATGCACGTTTATATATGTGTATGTATCTACATTTCATTCCTCTTAGATGGATGCACACCCATGTATTGAGTTTTAGACAAGCACAGATTTTTTTTTATTAATTGAAAAACTTTTAATTTAAAAAAAGAAAAAATGGCTAGGTGGTGCAGTGAGTAGAGTGTCGGCCCTGGAGTCAGAAGGACCTGAGTTCGGATCTGGCCTCAGACACTTAACACACACACAAACAAAACCCTACCCGTGTGACCTTGGGTAAGTTACTTAACCCCAATTGCCCTCCAAAAAAAAAAAAAAATGATTGAGGGACTAAACAGAGGTAAAAAGGTAACAAAATAATCACTTTTGCACATAAATGATGATCCACATAGAGGACTTTAAAGAATTAGTGAAAATTTATTTAACGCAATTAATAAATCACAGATTTGTAACTACCTATGTTACACACTGGACTTAAATTTGTAAAGACCTGAGTTTAAATCTTATTCCAAAGATAGTGAAAAAAAAATGTTTTTCTGTCTTGGAGACTTGAAGTTCTATACCCCAGCCTCTTTCTCCAAAGTTCTTCAGAAGGACATTACTGATAAAGAGATTGCTTTGGAAGCTGCTTGGGTGGAAACAGATTCTTCTCCCTAGATGGCACAAGACTGGGAGTGGTATGATATGGTGGGGGGGGAGGAGGAGGGGGGGGGGTGATCTGATAGAACAGGTGTTTCCTGTTAGTAGGTGAAATGATGGTGGTATCAGTGATATCAGTCCCTATTGAAAATGTACATATATTCCCGTGCCCCACCCCACCCCCAAATTGAGACAGTTCTGAACTATAACTCTCATGCAATGCATGTCACCAGCTTGTGAAAGAAATAAAAACATGGACACACTCTTAATTTGTTTTTCTTAGAACAAAATCTATTTGGGGGGATTAATGACAGTAAATGTCTGTCATTGGGAAAGTCATTTGAAGTACTCTTTGTGTCTCATTTTCTTCATTTGTAAAATGGGCCTAATAGTGTTTAGGGTGTTAGTGAGGATCAAACAATCTAAAACATATAGCCTTCTCCTGGATCAGAGAATGTAACAACCTTCTTGACCCACTACCCAATCACAAAGTATCAAGGTGTGGGCTTTCCTGAAAAACAAGCCTCCTACCACAGGCTCCAGGTGCACTTAAGCTAGGGGCAGGGGAAGATCTTTAAATTTGCATTTCCATTACATTCAGCCCCAAGATCTTTCATGCCCATAGCATACACAATTTACATTTGAATTAGCACTAAAACATTTCTTAGGTCACATTTTCCAGGTACATAATAAAATCACAATATAATCTCAAAATACAATAGTCCAAGTCTTCCACTCATGGGGCAAATGTTAACTCAGTCACTTATCAGTAAAATCAAAAAATAGTCACTCTTAAGTTAACTTAAGTTAAATCAGTTACATCAGTTTTCAAAGTACAAGTCTTCCACTCCTGGGGCAAAGTCTTGATTAACTCAATTAGTCACTTATCTGTAACAATATCTCAAAGTACAATTAGTCACTTATTCAGTAAAGTCTTACTAAGTATGCGCATAGCATAGACAATTTACATTTCAATTAGCACTAACCATCTCTTAAGTCGTATTTTCAAGGTACATCTAAAATTACCAAAGTGGCCACTGGGCCTTAAACACAATACATTGCATTTTCACATCAATTCACAAAATACAAAGCATTATCACATAAAGTTCTCTTGGGGGGGGGGTGTCCTTCCCACAACACTTCTCCATCCCTTGCTTCCAAGTCCAGAAAGGGAGCTGGGCAACAAAACCAAAGGTGGGGTCCATGGCACTTCACCCACCATAGTCACAAGTACATCCCCCCTGGGTCCCAAACTGTGGCATGCAGCAAGGAAACACATTCAGTGCCCCTGCTTTGCCCCACAGTCCTTATCTTGTCCAGTGGCTGAATTCCAAACTCCTGGGTTCCCTCTCCTCCAGCAGAAGGCAGAGGCTCCAGGCTTCTCCACAGGTCTCCAAGCAGGGAGCTCACCATTCCTGCTCTCAGCTCATTGAAGTCAGCATGCAGGCCATTCTTCTCTCCTGCTCCATGGCTCCACAGAGTCACAGCTACCACAACTAGGAAACAAACAATTATCCCAGCCCCCATACTTTTACTCAGCAGATCCCATCCTCGTCGCCATTTTGGAGCAGCAAGCACCCCAGTATCCCCAGGGTGACTGCCAACACAGGTTCTTAGATCTGCTTTTCAAAAGGAAAGCAACTCAAAATCAGTTAACAAGCTTACTTTAATCAAACAAACATATATTACCTAGTTCAGGGGAAAAAGGTCAGCACCCTGAACTTCAGAGTTACAGAACTTGCAGATCAAACAGACAGGCTTCCAAAGTGTCCAACCATTATATCAATACCAAATCACAGTTACCAGAGAGGGAAGCATCAACATCTGGGTTTTCAAAGCCGGGGAGCTCTCAACAACCTTCCCAGAGTCTCATCTGGTCAAATCACACAACACTTCTCAAAGTGAGCCCCAAAGCAAAGCCTCTCCTCAGGGCTTATGTAGCCTTCTCCTGGCTCAGAGAATGTAACAACCTCCTTGACCCACTGCCCAATCACAAAGTATCAAGGTGTGGGCTTTCCTGAAAAACAAGCCTCCCACCACAGGCTCCAGGTGCACTTAACCTAGGGGCAGGGAAGATCTTTGAATTTGCATTTCCATTACATAGGGCTTCTAGTAAGGTCCCATGGCTTCTGTATAAAGTATCACAAACAAGCATCAACACAGACAGAACAGACAAACATAGAGTGCTGGGATACCACAAGTTGTTTTGTTTTGTTTTTCTCCTCCACCACAAGAGCTCCCTTCTCAATTCTACTCTCTTCAGCCTGACTTCTCCTTATATATGGACATTAGCTCTACCTCTTCCGGTTGCAGGAGGTCACAAGTTATAAGATTCAGAAGTTGTGGGGTTCATTCTATTTCTCAACAGACTTAATATAAGGCTCAAAAGAAACTTGAACTAAAACAAGGTGTTAATTCAATAGCTGAAACAAGGTATTAACAACTTTTTGCTTGCCATTACAAAGAGTTTCATTTACATAAGGGGTCTATCTAAGGGAAATATATCTATATTATTAAAAATATTCCACTGTATAGCTCTCTTCAGATTTGTGATGTTAAAAAGTATACCTATGTCCCTATTTAAAGAGTGACATATGTATTAATACGCATATGCACACATTAATATACTTATATCCATGTATGCATATATGCACAGACATACATATATATGCAAATATATACATACATTATATGTGTACACACACACACACACACACACCATAGATTTAAAGCTTTATACATGCTATGTGCTGGATAAGGGTAATAGGTTACACTTTCTTCCTGAGAGTATATACCACCAATAATAAGTATATTTATGTAGTTCTTTAAAGTTTGCAATGCATATGCACTCATTTTTACCTATGTTTATACATTTATGTATACATGTACACATATGCATGCATAAGCATATATTTCAGTGTATATGCATGTAACTATGCATACATATATGTATATAAGGTTAATGCATATGATATATGTCATATAGATACATATCATAATTTCACTTTTTTTAATTGAAATTGAGAGAAGTTTTTAAAGTATATTTCCAAGTGTTGTGGTTATTTAGCATTACCTTTAACTAAAAATTTTCAATAATGTAGAAGTAGTGACTTAAGTGAAGATAATTTAGTTGTTTTCTGCTGTAAATTGATTTAATGTTGTACTAACATTGGAATTTCTATTTTTACATCCTGGTGAGACTATATTACAAAGCTCTTTCTTACTGGATATACTAAAAACTCTGATTTGAATTCACTCACAAAGATACAACCTTGAAATCCATATTTTACCTCTTAGTCTATATACTTTATGTATTATGAGGGGGGCCTTTTCTGATCTCCAACTTATGAATCATAATTTTCATCAGGACTAACATATTTATTTCTTATTTATAGTGTTGATAGCTTGTATCATAGCTTTTATAATATTTTACCCCTGTCCTTGTGTCAGAGGTACACAAAGTGAGATAGCTAGCAGGCTTTTGATTAAAGACATTAGCTTTTGACAAAATCTCCTTTCAGCCTTCTATTAGTAGTGACTTTTTTTTTTGCATTGCCTTAGGCTGTGTCACTGTGAAGCCAAAATAACCAGTTAAAAAACAAAGAACTCAGTCCTTTCACCCATAAAGCATCTAAGGATAACCTTGATTCTTTTTTAAATGCAATAAACTAGGAAAGATAAAAATTCACAATACATTGAATGTGAAGAAACCTTTGAAATGATCTAGGTTCAAAATTTAGTTTTGCATGTAAAACAAAACAAAACAAAACAACAACAACAACAAAAAAAAAACAGAAAAAAAAAAGCCTCAAGACTGGGAGTGGGGAGCAATGAAATCACAAAAGTGACAAATACAATAAATATCAGGGAAAGAATTTGAAACCACATCCTGACTTCAAATCCATTGGACTTCTATTCCATTGTACTGATTAAACATATGCGATCTTGTGGAACCATATTGGACTTTTTTTTTCTCTATTTCTAAATTTATCCTTAATAAGCATGATGGAGGTGAGACAATTTTTTCCTGAGTTTTATAGTTTGTTTCCTCCCACAATATGGAATCATATCTTTAAAAGGAATATCAAAATATTTATTTTTATTCCCACTGTACATTTCCTAAAAAATAAGCTACAGTTAAATTATGTGTATAGCCATATCACTATCTAGGGAAGTATTATTTATATATATATATATATATATATATATATATATATAGTTAAACATAATGAGGTATAAAAACCTATTTTGATTTTAATATGTCAGTGTTTTGACCCATATTGTCCATTAAGAATAGCACTCTCCCCTTAACAGTAAATATTTCTTATTCAACTCTTTTCCAAATGTTTAGTTTTGATTCTCTCTTTCTCTTTGTCTCTCTCTGTCTTTGTCTCTCTCTGTCTCTGTCTTTCTTTTTCATCATATCATATCTACACATATGTATGGATACACACACACACACACACACACACACACACACACATATATTCCATTTATTTTTAGGCTATATTTTTTAAAAGACAATCCATAAATCTTTCATTTATTTCCAAACAATAAAACTTTTTTTTAAAAGCCTCTTGATATTCAAGTTACCTTTAGCGCCTTTTAAATAAGATTTATGAGGTGTTTTTACTTAAAACAGGAAGCTATGTATTTGCCAAGGATAAACAAAGTCAAACACACAAAAAAAGAGATAGACAAAAAATTCTTCCAAAATGCATACACATTCATCTTTAGCAAAGCTGGGACATGGCAAATATAATACTTCCATCCCAAGTTATAAATAGATAGTATATCTTAGGCTGCTCAGAATTTGATAGAAATGTTCTTACTAAAGGTAAAATAGAAAATAACAAGCTTGTATTATCAACTGTTTTCTTCAAATATTAACTTAATACAAAGGATAATGTTATTTTCAAGAAGGTTGACCCTATCTTAAAATGCTATCAAAAATTCTCTGGGAGAGAGTTCCTGGACTACCATGTTATTAATTTCTTATTTCCAAAGACAAATTAGATTCTTATAAATGATTATTTATTATGTAGAGAAAATATTCTAAAATAAGTTATGTACCTCAATTAAATTAGTAATTGACTTGAATTTCCAAATTAAGATCTTTATATATTTGATAAAAAAATGAGGTCTTTTAAGTATTAAAATGTGGAAGAAATATGGTTATCCTAAAATGGTTGCAAAGTATAAATTATCACCTCAAGGTCTCAAATAGTTTTGTTAGCCTGAGGTTATTTTTACACAAAAAAAAATAAACAACAGCAAAATATTCTAATGTCTCAATGAATCTGTTATATTATCACAGATTGAGTTTGATTCTATTGATCAGATCACAACTGATCTGAGTTTTCTCTTCTCCTGTATTATATTGGGAGCCCCCTGAATAGGCTGTTGTCCTACACCTAGATCTTTTTTTTTTTTTTTTAAATCTTTATTGATATCTTTTGATTTTATATCACCTTCATCTCCCAATATATCATTCCTCCATACAGAGAGCCATCCATTTTTTTTTTAAGCAATTGGGGTTAAGTAACTTGCTCAAGGTTACACGGCTAGTCATTATTTATGTGTGGGTGCTCATTTTCTGAGGCCGGATTCGATCTCGGGTCATCCCAACTCCGAGGCCGGAGCTCTTACTCACTGCGCCACCTAGCCGCCCCTTTTAGGGCAATTGGGGTTAAGTAACTTGCCCAAGGTCACACGGCTAGGTTTTTGTTTGTGTGGGTTAAGTGTCTGAGGCCGGATCCGAACTCAGGTCCTTCTGACTCCAGGGCCGGCGCTCTACTCACTGCGCCACCTAGCCGCCCCCACCTAGATCTTTTAAAATTCCTTGTGTACAAGCATATATTTTGTCCATCTTCTCTATCCTTTTTTTCTCACTACTTAACTGTTTTTCATGTTCTGATCATAACATATTCATATTCTCTTGATTTGCCATGTTCTAGAAGTAAACCTAGGTTCTCAAAAACTATTCTAGCAGAAAACAAACTTTAGATACCTCTATTTACAAGGAAGAGGTTGAAGAGAGGTAAAAAAAATAATAATAAACTCACCATTGCCATAAATACTTTAGACAATGGTAATCCAGTTAAGCAAGAGCCATTTTCATTGGATAGAATATAAATATTTAAACAGAAAATGAACCTAGCTGTCAGTCTAAAGAAAAGATTAGAGTAGTGGAAAGCATGCAGACATGGAAATTAGCATTTGTGGGATCAAGTCAAAACATTGTTAATGATCATCTGTTTGATAAATCATCATTTATCCACTCATCTCTGTTACAAAACTGAAGGATCACATTGAATGATTTCTAAAACTCCTTTTAACTCTAAAATACTACAAATCTCTGATTTTTATGTAAATGTTGCTTTAAAATTATAATATCCTGTGATATCACAAAAAAAAAAAGGATGTTGTGATAATCAGGAAGGAAAAGCAATGAGTTGAAAAGGCAAAGTCTTTTTTGCCAATAATAGAAGGCTGAATTCTCTTACTCTTTGAGGTTGTCATTAGTCAGGCTATTAAAGCAAGGAAATTATGAGACCAGTGAAATGAAAGATTATTCACTTTCTCCAAACCATTTCAACCCTCCAACCTACCCTCACACCAAATATTTACAAATCAGATGCACAATAGTTACATGTAAATCAACAGAAAATGAAGATTTATTTGCAACAAGTTGTAATTGTAATGTAATTTGAATTTGAAGACCCTTTTTAGTATTGTCAAGTAAGCAGGTACTTAGCCCTTAGTAACTAATCAAACTTCTCTGAAAGAAACAGAAGGTATGAACCCCTGTTCCTGATGTAACAGGAAGGGGTTGGCTGAAACAGGAAGCAGCTAATGCTGTGTTTATAAGAAAAGCCCCAGAAAGACACAGTCAGAATTTCTTCAGACAAGATTCTGGTGGCAGAAGCTGTTCAGTTGGAGACAGAGAGTTTCTCTTGGCAGCATGTGGAGCCTGGGCTGCTACTGCTGGACTGAGAACTGAGAAGAGGAATGAGAACTCAGAACTGAGTCAGAATTTCCTGAGAACTTGTGGTGGCAGAGCTCCTTCTGAACAGAAGCCCAGGAGCCCAAGAGCAAAAGAGCTCAGGAGCTCCCTTTCCCCAGGCTGGATAAGGTGATTCTGATTTTTTGAATGAGCTGCAGAAGACAGAGGAAGCATGACTGGGATGCTAAGACTTTGTCTGTTTTTGGCTGGGTTGAACCTTGAATTCCCTGGAGCAGAAATGGTGGAGGATTTGAGATTTGCTGGACCCTGTAAACTTCAGTGTGGAACAGGAACTTCCCATAGAGCTGGACAAGGAACTGGGAGCTCTATGCCATTGAACCCGGGCAAGAGTCTGGTGAATCCAAGTAGAATCTGGGACCATGGAAGGGGATCCAGGGAATCTCAGAATTGGCCCAAGTCAAGAGGAAAAGTCCTCTCTGTGAGTACTGAGTAAAGATGGAATTATAGTTTACTAGTGACCTCGGGGTGGAGGGTTTTTGTATTTTCTAATGATTGTACTTAGTGATTGATGATACTTAATAATTGATTGCTGAATAAGTGACTGATTGAGTTTGTTTAGTGTGCTCCATGAGTGGAAGACTTTGACTATTGTACTTTGAGTAGATTGTTCTTTGTTCTAAATATTGTGACCACTTTGGTGAAAACTATGTGGCCATTGTAATGATAAGCTGTTGTGAATATTATATTGTAATTTTCTGTGATAAGTTGTAATATTTTGAATGCTGTAACTTGGTTTTCTTTGAATATTTTGCTTTTATTTGTTATGGAATAGAGTGTTCACTATACAGTGTAATCAGAACCTTAAAAGTTGCTCATTCTTCTTGAAAGTAGCTCATGCATGGCATTACACAAGTTAACATCCTTTAAATTTAACTAACTCTAAAGAAGTAACAAGGAATAAAGTCCCTATAATAAATGCATTTATGAGGAAAAGTTTATTAGTCTTTTATGAAGAATTCCCACCCAAATGATAGTAAATACATTACTCTCAAAAATCGTGAGAGAAAACTCTTTACCAAACTACTTTTTTGAGAACATGGACATAATACTGAAATCAGGGGAGAACAAAACAAAGAAAGAGAACAATAGAGAAATTGATAGGAATAGATTAATTTTAAAAAATTCTGAGAAAAGAGATTATGGCAATATATCCATAAATATTTACTATGATCAAGTTGGGTTTATTACTGAAATATAAAGTTAATTCAACATTAGGAAAGCAATGTAATTTATCACATTGAAAGTAAAAAAAAATCCAAAACTATATATTATATGTAGATGGAGGAGACATATGTAATGTAGTATAAAGCTCATCTAAGCTAGAAATCTTATTGTAGGGCATGTAGGTGGCACATGCACTGGCCCTGGAGTCAGGAGGACATGAGTTCAAATCTGACCTCAGACACTTGACACACTTACTAACTATATGACCTTGGGCAAGGCACTTAACCCCATCTTCCCTGTCTTCCATGCTCCAAAAAGCAAAAAAAAAAAATTATAGTAACACAAAAGGCATTGAAGAGCTCTTATTTAATATGAAAGAAAGTGAATATCTTAAAAGGAAACTATCATAGCATACATTGGGGAAACACTAGACAATTTCCCAATAAATAGAGTAGTATGGTAAGGCTTCCATTTTATCCCACTATTATTTAATATCTTTTGAGAAATGTTACAGATAGTAAGAAGATAAGACAAAGAAAAGGAATACGAATAGACAAGGAGCAGACAACCCTATTTTTATTTGTATATGACATGATGGTTTACTTAGAAATTTCTAGAAAAGCAAGAAACCAATTGTAATGGTTATAACTGCTGAAGAGATCTCATTTTCCAAATTTTTATCTACTGACTCCTTTAATGCAACCAAATGTCATGTGAAAAATATTGCTTCCATGTAATATTGTCGACTGATATTGGGCTTTTACCTCATTCAAATCATTACAAAATTTCATTTACCATACTTGCTCCATCTTCAACTTTTCAATAACCACTTTCGAAAGAAAATGGGAAATTTTAAATTGACTTCTGATAGGCTTATATATTTGTTATAAGTAAAAGTGAGTTTTTACTTTTTGGTATGTTGGGATTCCTTTTTTGTTGTTGCTGGGAGAGGGAAATTTTGAATTCTGAGTAACATTTAATATGTTACTTATATCTCCCAGCTTCTAGCCTAGTAAAAATTTGAAAATCGTTACTTCTATGCAATCATTGCAACTAAGCATTTGAAATCAATATTATATAGCACAGGACCAGGTATAACTATCTTGGATACTGCCCTGGTGATTTCCATGTGAATTGGTAGTGATGAATTAGTGACACTTTTGGGATACAATCATTTACTTAATTCCATATTCTGCTTATCTTTGTTGTCATAAATTCTCTCATCCATAATGATAGGAAGAAAAAAAATCTATTACAGGCTTTACTAAAATTCAGGTTTGCTAGGTCTAAAAGCCTTCATTCACTTGAAAAGTTAACATTGACCAAAATGACATATGTTAGGCTCACAGGATCCATTCTGTATGAAGTCCTAACTATTTTTTTATTCATGAGTATTTTCCTTTCAAATATTTATAAGCCATTATTTTTACAATTACTCAGTGATTTGGTGGATTATTCAAAAGTGAACAATAGTATTCATAGTGGGTTGAACCTCACTGAATTTTGAGTGAAACAGAGACTGAGACATAGAGTTTTAATTTAAATGTTTAAAACAAGCCTAAAAACATCACAATATCATATATACGTATATATACATATATATACACATATATACATATATACATATATACACATATATACATTATTATACATACATATGTATGTAGTGAATTTAATTAACAATAATCTTAACAATCTTATATACAAGCATTCTAAAGAGAGAATGTAATTAGATTACTGTAGCAGCAAGCACCCCAACATCCCCAGGATGGCTGCCAACACAGGTTTTTAGATCTGCTTTTCAAAAGGAAAGCAACTCAAAATAGGTTAACAAGCTTACTTTAATCAAACAAACATATATTACCTAGTTCAGGGGAAAAAGGTCAGCACCCCGAACTTCAGAGTTACAGAACTTGCAGATCAAACAGACAGGCTTCCAAAGTGTCCAACCATTATATCAATAGCAAATCACAGTTACCAGAGAAGGAAGCATCAACATCTGGGTTTTCAAAGCTGGGGGGCTCTCAACAACGGCTTCCCAGAGTCACATCTGGTCAAATCACACAATGCTTCTCAAAGTGAGCCCCAAAGCAAAGCCTCTCATTAGAGTTTATATAGCCTTCTCCTGGCTCAAAGATTGTAACAACCTCCTTGACCCACTGTCCAATCACAAAGTATCAAGGTGTGGGCTTTCCTGAAAAACAAGCTTCCCACCACAAGCTCCAGGTGGACTTAAGCTAGGGGCAGGGAAGATCTTTAAATCTGCATTTCCATTACAATTACTTCCCTCAGTTTAGTTTTAAACTGCCTCTTCCTCTTTGTCAATGAAGAAAAGAGAGCTAACAAACAGCAGGTGAGTTCAAAAGATGATTTTTCTGTTGTTGAACGATACATTAGCCATTTTTGGAGAGGTCACATTTTCCATACTACTTGTAACTATGACTGCTACTATGCTCCCTAGAGAACTGAAGTAATGACAATTTGAGTACTGAAAGTGAAACTTGTTTCCCATTGTTCATAAGAGAGGAAGCAGAATGTACGTTAATAACGTAGCATTTCATTAGACCCAGACAATGTTTTGATCTATTTTTCTTGATTATAACGCTGTTTTTTTTTTCTTTCAAAGAATGCCTGTATTAGGGCATTCGAGGTCATAAGGAAGTGACAGCAATTTAAAAAAAAGAATATCAATGAATTTTTTTTTATAATTATTGAAGGAAGCATACCTTCAGTTTTCCAAATGCCAAAGAATAGGGGATATTATTATTATTATCCTTAAATTATATGCACTTTTTAATCAAAAAAGTATATAGTAGAATAACTTTTTATGTTTAGCTAACAACACTCATTTGAACCTTCATTTACCAAGTTTCATTATTCTGTGTGTGGACTCAAAATAACTTTTTTTTTAAATGCCCTTATGATTTTGTAAGTATTGTTCCAAAATAAGTAATCTTGGATATGCTTGGGATATATATGTATAGGTATGTGTGTGTATATATGTATATGTGTGCATGCATATATGTGTGTATATACACACATACACACATAGATGGGGCACAGTCCTTTAGTTCTTTAAGTTTTATAAAGTGCTTTCCTCACATCAATCTTATGAACTAGGTTTTCCATTTTATTGTTATGCCAGTTTTATAGAAAGGGGAACTATAGCTCAGAGATATTTAGGAATTTTCTCAAAATCACAGAGCTTATAAATGAAAGAGCTGAATCTAAAAGCAGGTATTCTCACTCTAAAATCAGGGCTTTTTCTTTCTTTCTTTCTTTCTTTTTTTGTTTAACAAATGCTTTATTAACTTCTGGTTTACATCATTCATTTCCACCAGATTTTGAGTTACAATTTTTCCCCCATTTTCCCCCAAATCAGGGCTCTTTCAAAGATACCAGACTGTCCCTAATTTATAATATACTTAGTATCTACACTGAAATGACAGGTTTAATGATTTATGTAACTGGGCCATTTAAGCTTCCATTTTGTGTCAGTCATACAGCCAGTTCTCTAAATCCAGAATGCCATCCATGTGTAGAGTTAAAAAAATCTCCCATGGGAGAATTTTTTAAAGTGATTTTTGCTAAGATATTCAATTTTATCCTAGAACTTTCCATACGATTTTGGACAAAATTAAAACTTACATGGATACAAGTTGCTCTTACGACTAGATACATTTATATACTTTTATAAGAATGTGAACACATTGCACAATCACATACATTCACTAGTACATATATCCCTACACACATAAATGTACATTGCACTAAATATCCATATGTAAATATATCAGTGCATTATGTATGTGATTGTATACACATGGATGTTATAATAATGCATGAATTATACCTACATGTGTATTTGTGTGGTTGTATTATACATGTAATATGGTTATGTGTTATGCACATATATTTTATATGACAAATATTATACATGTATATGTGTGTACAAATTTGCTGTCTAGATGTCAAAGTGGAACATACACATATAAAACTAAATCTATACAGTGAGTTTTATATATGCATATGTATAAAACTATATATGAGCATATATTTTTATAACTATAATGATAACTGCTATAATTATATGGATACTTATATATTCCATGTGTATATGGTCCCATACGTGTGTGTATATATATATATATATATATATATATATATATATACACAATGCATATATAAACAGAAACACACACATATATACAAGTGTGTGTGTGTATTTTTAACACAGAACATGATAACAGTAATTACTTGAAGAACAAACTTCTTTTTCTAATAGACCTTTCAAAACTAAATTGTTTTGCTAGCAGAAATTCATGTGACTTGATACATTTAAAGAAAGCATTCCTTAGTGAATCAACCTATGGTCATATAGTATAAAGTATAAAGAATACCCTCCTTTCTGCCAAATGCTATTTTAAAGAAAATCTCAGAAGCAATCAATAGCTTTGTGGAATCACAATAAATCTCCTCCAGCTTGCAGCATCAATATAGGTCTGCAAACTGCTTCTTGTCATGTCCCAGAGGCAGCAGATGGACTCATTAAGTTCACCAGGGGCAGAAAACTATCTCCTCAAGGCCCCCTAAAGCTTTTCTCATTAAAAATGCCATTTAGAGGCTTTGGTAGGGTCTGCTTAATAAAATATTATTTTGGGGAAAACCACAAAAAATCCTCCTTATCCCCTCAATTTGAAGGTGTTTCTCTCAGCTGGTCCAAAGATTCCTCTTTTATTGACCTTTTTCTTCTTACTGCTTCACTAGTAATATCACCTCATACTGACAAAATAATTTTATCTAAGTATAAAACAATAATACAAAATGTACAGAAATTGACTGAGAAATGACAAATTTAGGATTGTATAACATGCCTTGTGAAAAGTTTCATATTGGTTGAATAAAACAAATTAGAAATATTAAGGAAAATAAGCCATAAAGAAAATTGTAACGTGTCATTTTTAAGGGTTATTAGACAGGTTGCTAGTTTTACTCTGTTTAAACAGCCAACCAATACTTTGACAATATCTTAAGTAAAACAAAAAAAAAAAACATAATCTTTTGATATCTCTGGTATTTTTGCCTCTTAAAATCTGTCTTGCCTCATAAAATCATGTCTTCCTCTGATTCCTCATCATTCCTTGTAAGTGACCCTGGTTTCTAAAGGTTATGCTGCTGACGCTCAAACCAGGATAATCAGATTTTGTCCATCAGAATGATCAGTTATGGGTCTGGTGACAAAATATTCAAGGATTTGTCAAGCTAAATGCAGGCTCATCACCCAAAGTTGCAAACCAGACCATGACTATTTTGGTCCATGAAATTCATTAATTACATGGAGAAGGAGGAATGTACAGTAGAGACTTGATATGGGATAGTAAGAAAAAAAAATGTTGGACTTAGAGCCAGGAAAAGAATCCTAGGTGAAATCCCAACTCTGACATGTACAGGTTATCTGAAAACTCATGTATAAGGTCTCTGAGCTTGTTTCCTCATCAATACATTTGATTAATGATGGAAAGAGCCCTTTCCTCAGGGGTTATTTTGAAGAGCAAATGAGATAATTTATGCCTAGCACCTTTTTAAATGCTATATAAATTTCAGATGTGATTAGGGTTTACCAAGCTAAGCAAACAACAGATCTTTTAACATATCAAATTACATATTTAACAAATTGAGGCCTTAATCTCAAAATTTTATATACTGAGGGAACAAAGATATTCTTTATTTCACTTCCCTATTCACAACGCATTGTAATAAAGGAACACAAAGAACTCAAGGGGTAGGTCTGGATAGCAAGCTTTGCAGACAAATAGGCAGCTGATAGTATAGGAGAAGAGCAATAGCTAGGTATCCACACTTAATCTCTGCAGTTTTGTATCACTAACTGTCTCTTCAATATTTGGACTGGCTATTCTAGGCTTTTCAAACTTGACATATCCAAAGAAGTCCTCATTATTTAACTGTCTATATTACTATTAATATTATGAGTAGTACTAGTACTAGTACTAGTAGAAATAGTAGTAGTATATAGGCTGCTCCCATAACTGCAAATGAACTTTCTTCTCCTCCTGTATCTAAGAATCCTTAGAGTACTTCAGAGCTCAGCATCACCTCAAGAAGGCCTTTCCTATCTTCTAAGTTCTTGTGCCTCTGAAATGAACGTGTGTTTTCTGTGTGTGTGTCTATATATACACATATAAATGTAAATATGTATATGTATGTATGTGTGTGCATAAATATATGTATAAATATGTGTACACATCTAAGATACCTAAGGCAGATCAGGGAAGGGAATAAGCATATATATATAGTATCTACTATTTTCCAGGTGCACTTTGTAAGTGCACTTTGTACAAATATTGTCTCATTTGATCCTCACAACAACTCTGGGTGGTAATGTTATTATTACCTCAGTTGAGAAAACTGAGGCTTATAGAGGTTAAATGACTTGCCCAATGTCATACAATTAGTAAATATGAGGCTGAATTTGAACTCAGGTGTTCCTGATTCCAGGCCTAGAGCTCTACTATAGTACTAACTAGGAGCTGATAGAAGTCCTGAGTTCAGGATTTGTTTAATTTTCATTTTTTTTTCTCTCACAAGTGCTTAGCAAAATGCTCTTTAACATGAGCTGTTGGGTGGATTGGGTGAAATGTTAAAATTTGGACTTGAAAGAATTATGTTAGACTATAAGTATAGTACTCTTATCTGCTTTAACACAATGCCTATTGCTGAAGAATTGAAGAAATTATACATAATAAAACATTATTTAGTGATATGTTTTAAAGTTGACATTTATATAGTATTTCAAAGTTTATAAAATGTCTTCAAATATATTATCAGCTTTTATACAACACATTTGTGTGGAAGGTAACATAAATATTGCTTAGAGACAAGGAAGCTGAGGCTCAGAAAAGTTGAATAGCTTTCTCAAAGTCACATAGCTAACACATGTCAAAGTTGACAAGATCTATGATCTACTATTTTCTATTACATTGATATTTCTCTGCTTTGTTTTTAATAATTTGCATTTAGTACTGCTAACTACAAACTTCAAAGATCTAGATAGCTTGGTTATGGAAAAAAAGAAAGACATTCAAATTTCATTTCCTAATATAATATGAATAAACAAATAATAAAATGCCAGTAATTAACAAATACTTATTCAGGGTCTATTGAGTATGGTGATTTTTTTTCATTTCTTTACATGTCACCATAGGAAAAAAAATAATAGTGTAGTTGCAGCCTTTGGGTTATATATAATCTTGAGATGTCCTCTTAAATGCCGTATGTCCTGTTTAGATATTAAAATTACATAAGATTCTGTGACTGATGAAACTATGAATATAATTGTTGAGTGAGCTGTTGAAAAACTGATATTAAGTAAGGATGAAAAATTTAAAGCATATACTGAACTAGTGCGTTCATCAGTACTTCAAGAGATGCTTTAAACAGAGTTCAAAATAAAAAAAAATAGCTCTATTTATGAATGGGTTCTCCAGATTTCTATTCAAAGAGATTATGTATTAATTTTAGTAAACTCTGGAACATTACAAAAGTAAAATTCAAAGCTCTGCCAATGAGGAAAAGCAAGTTTGATTTAAAAAATCATCTTGGACTCTTATATGCAAGTGAATGATCAATTTATCACAGTATTATAGATTTCAAGTTAGAATAGATCCTAGAGATCATCTAATCCAACTCACTTATCGTATAATTAAAAGATTGAGCTCCAAAGTATCAAAATGACTTTCCATGTTCATATAGACAGAATTGAATCACATGTCCTCAAACTTAATTCATCACTGTTTGGTTTTTAAATGAGCAGGAAAGTACTAAATGCCTACTATGTACCAGGAACTCTACTGGAATCTAAAGCTGAAAGGACCAAAATGAAAATCTTTGTCGTTATAAAGTTTTGATTATATAGGGGAGCATTAATTTAATCATTCTGCTTATAGATCTTTGATTTATATGTGGACCTAGATGGATTTCAGACTTTGTCTCAGGTCTAGCATCAAGCTATATTAAAATTAATCTTTTGTTGTTGGTTTTTATTGTTTGTTTTGTTTTGTTTTTCCCTTCCACTCTCGTTTTTTCCTTCTGGTTGAACAGAATCATTTCTTGGGAGGTAAACTAAGAGAAATTTCTGGAAGATTCATTTTTGTTCTGGGTTTTCATAAGCAAAGGCCAGGAAAAAGTCAAAGAACAAAAACTTTTTAAGCCATTCAGTTCCTTCTCTTTCTCACATTGTGACTCATAAACATTTTCCCCTCTTCTTATGGATAGGAGAAAGCCACAAATGTTTAGGCAAAATCCTGTAGAATGATGTAGTATAATGGTGGAAAAAATTCTGGTATTTTAAAATTTATTTATGATAGAAATGTTGCCACCTACCTTACTGAAACCAAGGAGAAATGATTCCAAAGTGATTAATTGAATTAAATCTACTACACATAGAAGAGCTTATAGTATATCTTAAATTACAGATAAATTTATACATATATGTATATGTACACATGCATACATGTGCATGGGCACACATACATATCAGTTCTGAGGTGGCAAACACATGGCTCATTATTGAATAAAACAAAAGACCTCATTGTTTATTTTCTTCTTTGCTTTTTGGAGGGCAATTGGGGTTAAGTGATTTGCTCAAGGTCAGTAAGTGTTAAGTGTCTAAGGCTAAATTTGAACTCAGGTCCTCCTGACTCCAGGGCTGGTACTCTGTTCACTGTGCCACTTAGCCAGCCCATCGTTGTTTCTTCTTAATACCCTTACAAAAATTCAAAGTTAAATCTTCCATTGCTGAGACTACTCCTGTTGCATCTATTATAACATTTTATTATGATCTTATTATGATAAGAAAAATAGATGTGTAATATAGTACAAGAAAATGTGAAGGATAACAGAGAGACCAAACTAGAAGTAAGAACATCACACATTTTCATAGTTCAAGAAAAGTGTGCAGAATATATGGTAGGTTTATGGCAATGGATGAATGGAAGAGGAAAATGTCATATGTATTTCTAAGTAAAATAATTGAAATTGGAAAAATAATGAGTCAATAACATAGGTAAATCAAGGGAATAATTATCCAAATTATCTTGAAGAAACGAGGAGAGGATGAATGACATAGAAAGTGTTTATGCTAGTTGAGGAAGGGAGCTGAAAAATATATATTCATATGGCATGGATATTGAAGCAAATTGATGAAAATGAGCATTGTGGATTTGTTTGTTTGTTTGTTTTTGTTTTTGTTACTTAGACATTGCCCTTTAAATCCACACCCTGACAAAGAGATACATACTGAGTAATTCTGACTTGACCCATAGGCTTCTTACTCATGCTATATACCACCTTTTGTAACCTTTATAAAATGAAAATCTTTAAAAATTGGGCAGCAGTGAATTTTGCACTATTTTATTAGGATTATATAGCAAAGCTCTTTCTTCCTCATCCTATAACTTGGCTTTAGTATTTTTTTTCTTCTCTTTAAAGCATTTTTCTGCCCTCAAATCAGTCAATAATCGATATACATTGTAACAAGCAAAACCAAACCAAACCCCAACATTTAGATGGCTCAGGGCTCATAGAAGTTACACATTTAAGTCCTTACCTTTGAAATATACAAGATAATGAGGATTGAGGAGCAAAGAAAAATACACTATAATTTATTCACATATAAATATATATTCATACATATTTGAATTATAGTATATTTTTGTTTGCTCCTATCTCTATATATTCAATATAACATTCTCTTTCTCTCCATATAATATATATATATATTTATACACATATATAACACATATTTATACAATAATTATGTTTTATTTATAATTATATTATAAATTGCATATGTACATATATGTATTAATATACATAACACATACACTTACTCATAAACACAGGACACAGGGATATGAAAACAATGCCAATTCATTTGCACAGAGACAAGCAAAATTAGATCTGCTCAAAGAAGGAAGGAATAGCCTCAAGAATTAATGATTTGGCCCTCACCTTTAAACCTTCAAGGAGAGATGGGGAGCATTTGTTGGTAGGGATTTTGAAGAAAGAATTAATGATTTCAGTAGAACTTATCTCTGAACTTCTTTTAAATTTAATCTGTAATTGTACTAACTTAGGATTCTGTGACTATAAATATTATATATTAAAGTAACAAAAGTGGTGAAAAACATAAAAGGGCCCCAGAATTCTGTGACTTTCTCCGTACAGTAATGTATTTTCATTTTATGGTTATATTTAGAGTTCCTTTGTATCAATTTTTTAAGATTCTTATATAAATTTATATTTATGGTTATTGAATTAAAGATAGGATGATCATATAGATTCATGTTCTCTGAGCTTACATATTGGAAAACTCTAGGATTAGTAGGACAGATGAAGAGGAGAGGGAATATGGTTAAACCATGTGGCTGGATAAAATTTTTGGCAGTCCATATTCTTGTTTCATTTTTCTCCATATGCATTTGCATAGTCATAATATATAAAATATGACTAATTTTTAAGGAAGTCTGACCTTTAATCAGTCAAGTTAACTAAAATTTAAGGGTTATACAATGTGCTTTATTTCTTTAAATTTCCATACCATTGTTACATTCAGGTATAAGCAACATGAAACAAAGATTTTCATACTTAGACTTTAGATGGTTTCTAGTCAAATGCCTTAATTTTACAAATGATGGAATGAAACATACAAAAAATGATGTGACTTGTTCAAGGTCAAATGTCTATGTCAACAATAGAAGTAGAAAATTTGGGTCTTGTGGGTCCCAATTGAACGTCCTTTTGTAGCACTCCATTTTTCTGAGTCTACTAAATTTTGTCTCAGACAGCTTCACTGTCTTGCCTTGCACATTGCCAAATTGATCATGTGGTACAATGAAACGATCCCTCAGAGGACCAGGATTTGAATTTTGGCTTTGCCTGTGTAACCTTCAGAAAGTCACTTAATTCTCCAAGATTTCAGTATGCTTGAAATGAAGGAGTATGACTAAATGATCACCTAGGTACCTTCCAGTTCTAAATCCCATAAGTGCATTTGTTTCAGTAAAGCAAACAGGATTTTGTCTTAATCCTTATCCTGTATCTCTCCTTAGAAGAAACAAACAAAAACTTTTTAGTAATATTTACCATTTATATACAATGTATTGTCCTTGGCTTTAGGAGAAGTGAATAGATTATTAAGATCTGGTCCTTTTTCTTAGGGAGGTTACAAAAATAACTTACATTTGTATGTAGCTTTGTAGTTTATAAAGTCAATATTGCAACACCAAGTTGATATCACTTTATAGATATTTTAACAGAGGCAAAAAAAGTGAAACTGCTTGTCTACAGCAACCCGGCAAGAAAGTACTGGAGCCTGAACTCAAAACCAGATCATCAGATTACAATGTCAGTCTTCTTGTTTCATACACACATGTACATATATGTCTTGCTTGACATTGGCATCCACATGAGTTATGATCTTGTATTTTTCCACCATTTAAAAGCAAAACTAGAAAGAAAAGCCATATATATATTTAGTACTGTAGTGCCGATGTATATCTCTGATGGCAACTATGAATATGCCACTTTAATTTTGAATCACAAAATAGAAAAACTCTCAATATAGAAGAAAAGCAAAACATTTCTTCAGATGCCAGAAAGTCAAATTTCAACACCAGAAAGCCATATCCATCATAGCAACAAAGAAGTTACTACACCTTACTTATCACAGCAGGGAACAACATCATACCTAGCTGTCCCCTTGCCTGTGTCCTCTCCTCCCTCTTGTCAAACTACTCTGTGACCAGCTTCTCAGCTCTGCTCTACCCATTCAGCAAACTCCTGCTACCATAGGATCTATGTGATTACATTCAGTCTGATAGGGGGCAGGGAAAATCTTCCGATTCCCCTAGGGGCATGGAAGATCTTCAAATTGCCATTACATTTGGCCCCAAGATTTTGTATGTCCCTTACATAGTAAAAATACATTAAAAATAAATTTCATTACATAGGGGCAGGTGGCTAGGTGGGGAAGTGAGTAGAGCATCAGCCCTGGAGTCAGAAGGACCTGAGTTTGGATCCGACCTCAGACACTTAACACACACACAAATAAAAAACCTAGCCGTGTGACCTTGGGCAAGTTACTCAACCCCAATTGCCCTCCAAAAAGCAATAAAATAAAATAAAATAAAATAAAATCCTTTCATTTGGGGTGGCAAGATGGTGCAGTGAAAAGAGCGCTGGCCCTGGAGTCAGTAGGACCTGGGTTCAGATCCGGCCTCAGAGAATTGACACCAAAAAACAAAAACAAAAACAAAAACAAAACCAACTACCCTTGGGCTAGACTCAACCCCAATTGCCCTCCAAAAAGCAAATGATAATAATAATAACAACAATAATAATAATCCATTCATTCTTTCAATTAACCCAGATTCTTGTGGATAATATGGAATACGATATATCCATTCTATATTGTTTAATATACAATATCTCTTCATTTTATCACCTTTGAAATGTGACCCATTGTCACTTTGAATCTTCATTGGGCTTCCTTATGATATCTAGACTTATGATATCTAGAGTTTTACAGGTGTTTTTCTGGGTCATATTCTTATAAGGACAAGCTGCTAGTAAACCTGAGTAGGGGTCAATACAAGTACATAGAAATTTGTACTCTTGATCTTGGTGTTGGGGACTAATATAATCTATTTGCCAAATTTGAACTGGGACTTATACCCTTGCTATATCTCCAGTTACTACCTGAGGAACAGTTCATTCCTTTTCCAACTGACATACATGACATTCTTCTGCTGCCTGTTTAATTGTAGCAGCAAGCACCCCAGCATCCCCAGAGTGGCTGCCAACACAGGTTCTTAGATCTGCTTTTGTAAAGGAAAGCAACTCAAAATCAATTAACAAGCTCACTTTAAACAATCAAACATATATTACCTAGTTCAGGGGGAAAAGGTCAGTACCCTGAAGAGGGAAGCATCAACATCTGGGTTTTCAAAGCCAGGGGCCTCTCAAAGGATGCCCAGAGTCTCATCAGGTCAAATCACACAACACTTTTAAAAGTGAGCCCCAAAGCAAAGCCTCCCATCAGAGTTTATATAGCCTTCTCCTGGCTCAGAGAATGTAACCACCATCTTGACCCACTGCCCAATCACAAAGTATCAAGGTGTGGGCTTTCCTGAAAAACAAGCCTCCCACCACAGGCTCCAGGTACAGTTAACTTAGGGGCAGGGAAGATCTTTTAATTTGCATTTCCATTACATTAATCAATGAATATAAGATACTAATACATTGATCTTGTGCTCACCTGTGTGTCCTGGACCCCTAAATGGCCTGCCATTTGATGGACCCATTTTGCTAGTACCAGATCATCAGCTGGTGTCAGAGTAGGGACAATATATTGAGTAGCAATCTTTACTAGTCAATCAACATGTGCATTTTACTCATGTTCTGGCATGGTGAGGGCAATATGAGGATCTACATGAAAAACTAACAAGTTGTTAACCAAAGATATATCCCAAATTTCTTCCCATAAATCTTTGCCCCAGACTTATTTGCTATGAATTTCCCAATTTTGGTTTTTCTGTATTGGCATCCTGTAGCTAACCCATTAGCTACTGCCTGTCAATCAGTAAATATATAACTCTGTACACTTTGTTCTGTTTTAATTGCTTGATGTACTGCCATAAGTTCAGTACATTGAATACTTCCGCCTGTCCCAGTACTTTCCAAAGTCCACCTAGTACATGGGTTATAGGCTATTGCTTTCCAATGTCTTTTGTGGCCCAAATATTTTGCTGTCCAATCAGTAAAACATGCACGTTTATTTTTTTAAGCAGTTTCTAGTTTTATTAGTTCAATGATTAATATTTATTTATTTATTTTACTTTATCAAATCATTTATTAACTTCTAGTTTACATCATTCATTTCTGCAAGATTTTGAGTTACAATTTTTCCCCTTTTTTCCCCTACCCACCACCCCAAAATTGCGATCGCACTGGATATTCCCTCCTCCAATCTGCCCTCTCCCACATCTTACCATATACCCCGTTCGACTTTCCAGGAGAGGGCATGATTGATCTCTATGCCCCAGTGCCTGTATATCTTATTTCCCAGTTAAATGTAAAATAATATTAATAATAGTATATGTATATATATATATATATATATATATATATCAGACATTTGATTTTGAAACTTTGAATTCCGGATTCATTCCCTTCCTCCTTTGTCACCCACCCTTACTAGGAAGATAAGCAATTCAGTAAAGGTGGTACATGTGTAGCTATGCAAAACAATTACATACTGCATATATTGTAAAAGACTGAATATATTTGCCACCCTCCTATCCCACTTCCCACTTGTTCTATTTCCTACTTTGATTCTGTCTTTTTTCAAAAGTGGGGGTTTTCAACTTGCCTCAGCCCCAGCCTGCCCTCCTTTCCATCATCCCTCCTCTCATCCCCTTCCCCCCTAGTCTCCTATAGGGCAAGATACCCTATTTAGTCTGTATGTCATTCCTTCCCTAATGCAGATTCAATGAGAATAAGGTTGACCCATTCCTTTTTGCATTCCTGTTATTTCCCTCCATTGTAAATGTTTTTCCTTGCACCTTCTGTATGAGATAGTTTACCCCATTCTGTCTCTCCACATCTCCTCTTATTATCTTCCCCTCTCAACTCTTAATTTCATCTTTTAAGCATCATCCCTTCCTATTCAATTAGTCCTGTGCCTTCTATGTATAACTGTACACACATATACACAAACTCACATATGTATTCATGAGCCCATATAAACTTCTATATAAACATATATATGTATGTATATATAAAAACACACACATACACACATATATGTATGTATATTTTTATTTCCTTCAACTATTCTTATACTGAGAAAAGTTTCATAAGTTACAATGATCTTTCTTTCATGTAAGAATGTAAACAGTTCAATTTTGATAAGTTCCTTATGATTTCATTTCCCTGTTTACCTTCTCATGATTCTCTTGCTTCTTGTATCTGAATGTCAAATTTTTCTATTCAAATATTTCTATTCTATATGGTTTTTTCATCAAGAGTACTTGAAAGTCCTCTATAACATCGAATGAGAATATTTTCCCCTGAAACATGATACTCAGTTTTGCTGGGTAGGTGATTGTTGGTTTAATCTCAGTTCCTTTGACCTCCAGAATACCATATCCCAAACCCTTCGATCCCTAAGTGTAGAAGGTGTCAGATCCTGTGTCATCCTGATTGTGATCCACAATATTCCAATTGTTGCTTGCTGACTGCTTGTAATATTTTCTCCTTTATCTGGGACCTCTGGAACTTGGCTATAATATTCCTAGGAGTTTTCTTTGTGGGGTCTTTTTCAGGAGTTCAGTGGTGGGTTCTTTCAACCACTATTTTGCCCTCTAGTTCTAAAACATCAGGGAAATTTTCCTTGAGAATTTTTTGAAGGATGATTTCTAGGTTCTTATTTTGATCATGGCTTTCAGGTAGTCCAATAATTTTTTAATTATCTCTCCTGGATCTATTTTCCAGGTCAGTGGTTTCTCCAATGAGATATTTCATGTTGCTTTTTATTTTTTTTAAATTTCTTTGCATTTGTATCTGGGTTTCTCATAAAGTCACTATCTTCCATTAACTCCAATCTAATTCTGAAGGAATGATTCTCTTCAGTGAGCTTTTGAGATTCTTTTTCCAACTGGCAAATTTGTCTTTTTAAGGCATTATTCTCTTCATTGCTTTTTTGAGCCTCTTTTGCCATTTGAGTTAGTTTATTTTTAAGGTGTTATTTTCTTCAGTCATGTTGTGGACTTTCATTTCATAATTTTCTTGCATAATTCTCATTTCTCTTCCCAATTTTTCCTCCACTTCTCTTATTTGGTTTTCAAAATCCTTCTTGAGCTCCTCTGTGGCATGTAAACAGCTTTTAGTTTCTTTGGAAGCTTTTGGTGCAGGAATTCTGACTGCATGGCTGTGGCTCCTCAGGGGCTTCTCCCTCCAGAGGATAAAGGCCAGACTGCACTCCCAAACTACTGGATCCCAAAGTCCACACTGCACTGACCTCTCACTTTGTCCTTATCATCTCTGTTTGGATAATTCTGGAAACCACCATAGTTGCTGGTGATCTAAAGTCCCTCCAGCTGGTGGCTGGTTGTGGCCACCCTGAGGCTAAAAACTCGGGCTTGCACTTGGCTGGGCATGGTTCCCAGAGTGCTTCACTGGCCCCTTCCTGCCTGCCTACTGGACTGTCTTCACCAGGAGGTTATCTTCTCTCTGTCATTTTGTGGGTTCTGCAGTTCTGCAGTTTGTCTACAGTCATATTTACATCAATTGGGGGAGGTGGAAGCCTGAGTTGCATGGAAATCCTGTTTCTACTCTGCAATCTTGACTCTACCCCACATCAGGTAAATTTAAAGTCATACTTCTCAATCTATCCATTCTAATGATATATTCAGGATTTGGTACGATAGTCTTTCTTAGGTAGTTGTCGAATTTTCATTATTAGTATGACTTGTCTGGCTGATATTTCAGCCTTTTCCTGTCCTGTGATGGTAATAGAAGGTCTGTGTTTGAATTTGTCAGGGCTCCCATATATAAGGGAAGCCAATGCCCCAGTATCTGTTAATGTCCTTATTACTGGATTTGATGCATTTTTTCAATAAATAGTCAAAATTATATGGAGTCTCTAATCCTTTCTATGTATTTCTTTAATCTGAATTGGGGGTTGGCCAATTTCCTATTCTCCCTGAAGGTTTGGCAAACTTGGATACAGGTATTCAGGAGGATCTGTAGAGGCAGTTCTTACTTCCCAATTCCATCTAATATTAAGCCCCCTTTCTCAGTATATTTTATATAATTCATTAGTTGTAATACCATCTATTCTCCCAAAACCTACCCCTCCTTTAGATGGAGAAGTAAAGAATTTTTTTTTTCTTGTCAATCTATTGTGACTTTGAATCCATTGGCTAATCTTTTCTCTTGAGGAAATTTATCTTTTTTCCCATTCTCCTAAGTCACTTAGCTATGAAATCTTATCCAGCACCTCTGAAGGAGAGTGCCCTGACTCCCCATTAGTAGAGTCAAAATTAGGTGCTTATAAACAGTAGGAATTATCTTCACTATGATATTTCTATGAGAAACTGCTAAGAAGGATATTGTGATGGGCATTTCTGTCTCTGACCATGATAGCAATTTTCATTACATCTTCCTTGAAATTTTTCATATAATCCCTAAGTGAAAACCAAGGTCTCTCTCCACTAGACCAGACAGTATGAATGGGATCCATTTTAATGCATCCCCCAGCAACTAAAGCTAACAGATTGGTCATATTCTTACCTCCTAGCGTATGATGATCCCTAACTGCTTTCTGTACAAAAGGTTTTTGTCTAATGCCTATACATTTCAAGCAATATACTCCACTGGCCCCTTCATCACTGATTATCTCCATTCAACACATTAATTATTCTCTCATCCTTTGGGTAAATCAACTTAATATATCAGTTACCTCCTGCTGAACAAACAAACAAACAAACTTCAATGATCTCCCTGAACACTTCTGGCCCGCAAGATTCTTCTGCTTTCTTCTTACTATGGGTTGAACTTCTGTCTGAGAAGCCTCATCTAATGTTGTTTCATTTTCCTTCCGCATATTCTTCTGGCAGTGGGCATCTTGGCAAGTAGGCTCAGCCTTTGCAAAGGCTGCATGCACATTCCTTTTGTTAGTTTTTTTATTTCTTTTTGAGAGCTAAACACACAGCAGTCTTCACTTTTACCACCTGAGACCCCCCAGCTTGATATTCCAAAGGAGAACCCAAAAGCTGTAACACAGAAAGTTCCCCATGCAAATCAGATAAGTCCCTTTCCATCAGAGCTTTCTCTTCCTGTAATTTTTCTCTGATTTTACATATAATAGAGTAATCTGTTAGAAAACCCAGACTATTCTTCACACTCTTTCCAGTTCTTTCCCTGATTTTATTGGTATGCCATGCAAACATGTTTCCAAGTCTCTAGATTCTCCCTCCTGTTTTTCACAGGGTCCAGTGCTTTTAGCCTATTCCCTTTCTAGGGAGCAATAAGGTAAATTCTCCCTTTCTGGGAAATCCATTTCTTCCTCTAAAGTCCTTCCTCCAAATGGAGATCTGATACCTTGCAATCCTTGTGATATTCACAGCATTGACAGTGACTATGAATATGCAAAGTATAATTCTGAATAGCAAAATATAACAGACTCTCCATATAAAAGACAGAAGCAAAACATTTATTCAGACACCAGAAAGCCAAATCACAATATGAGAAAACTAAATCCCAACACCAGAAAACTAAATTCATCATAACAACAAAAAAGTTATTATACCTTATCACCACAGGAAGCAAAACCATGCTTAGATGTCTCCTTGCCTGTATCCTCTCTTCCCTCCTTTCTAACTGCTCTGTGACCAACTTCCTCTTGACTCTGTTCCACCCTTCAGCAAACTCTTCCCACCACAGCCTCCCTGTGATTACATTCCTTCTCATAGGGGTCAGGAAAGATCTTCAAATTCCCTTAGGGGCAGCAAAGATCTTAAAATTCCCTTAGTTCTGTTAAAGGCCAGAGAAGATCTTCAAATTACTATTATCATTACAGTACCTACAGTTTTTTTTCTCAGTAATTTCTTAAATCCTTGCAATATGGCTTTTGACTTCATCACTTGAGTGAACCTACTGTCTCCAAAGTTACCTTTGTCAACAATCTTGTGTTAACAAAGACTTTTTCACACTCTCCATCCTTCTCAACTTCAAAGAATCTTTTTAATATATTTACTACCCTATTTCCATGGATATCCTGTCCTCCCTTTTAAATGACATTTTAAATCTTTCTTTTTTCCTTTCACTTCTGTTATTTTACTGTTACTTCCATGTCTCTTTGTCTGCATCATCATTGATATACTATCCCCTTCTCCCATTTCTGCATTTGTCAGAACACTTTGCCTTGGGACTTCTTTTACATCTCTTTTTGCTGCCTTTGAGTATTAACTATTACTCTCCATTAGTGACCTAATGATTTGCTGTAAATTTCATTGCCATTTCCGTGTTTATATCTTCTAAATACATAGACCAAAATTTTCTCCTAGACTCCAGTCCTATATCACAAATTTCCTCTTATATGTCTCTATCTTGATGTCCCATAAGCATCATACACTCACTATTTCTAAAAGAGAACTCATAATTTTTTACCTTAAATTGTCCCCTTCTATTTTATTAATCTATTGTGTTCATAGTACTATCATCTATGTAGTAATTTAGGTCCATAACCTCAGTGTCATTTTTTTACTCTCCATTCTCCTTCATGACATTATCCTTTCAGTTCCTAAATTGTGTTAAGGCTATCCTTCAATATAACTTAATTTTGTCCCCTTTCTGATCAGCTACAATCCTGCCCCCTAAATGATCTGTAATCATTAGGCAATTTATAATATTAGAGATTTGTCTATGGCACTGAAAGACCAAGTGAATTGCTAAGAGTCGTATAGCAAGTATGGGTTGCAGAGGTTCACAATGTGGGAAATACCAGGGGGTTGACAGTAGCCTCTGGTGCAATTCGGAGTCATTGTAAAAAAATAAATAGAAAGTGGGAGTATAAGGAAAGAAAAGAAGAAGGCATCTGAAAAACCATTCATACATGTTTTATCTGTTATATAACAGAGTTAAAATCATAGTGATTGCATTATTTTCAAAATAAACACACAAAATGCAAAGCTGAACTAATCAATGGTCAAGTCTGCCAGCAGGTTTTTAAAAGAAAGTGTTGACAGGGAAGCAGTCACATTTTTGGGAAGTCCAGCTTGCAATCTGCATGAATGTATGTGTGTAATTACTTGTTTACAATATAATATTATAGTGTTACATGACAGAGTTTACAATCTTCAAATTTTCAATGCAGGAAAAAATCTACAAATTTGCAATAAGTTATTAAATTTAAAATGAGTTATTTTAATATATATTAATATTTATACATTTATTTAAATCTATATAGTTATTTATACTTAGTATGTTTTATATTAAATATAATCTTTATTTTCTTAATAATATAATATATAATAACGTTGTTATGTATATATAATTTATTTTTAATGGTTGATTTATTTCCCAAGTGCAGAATTTTTTTGCAGTGATATTTTTTTCTTAAAAAGTGTAAGATTTTCAGGAGGGTACTATTTTTTTAAAAAGGCGGGGAGGCCAAATAAGTTTGAGAATCACTGAGTTAGAAGATGGCCTTAAACTTAAGTCAGGCTGACTCTTAGGTAGCTCTCTACATCTACCATGCCACCCATTACATACCAAAGGATAAAATAAAATATAAATATATCTCCAAGCTGATAACTTCAGAAGTACCTAATTATACATAAAAAGTTGAAAATAAAGATAGAATAAACACTAGAGAAATTAGGGTATTTAATTTCTAATTGCTGTATTGCCACTAATTACTTTGTGTCTTGAAACATTACTTTTTCTAACAAAAGCTCAGTTTCCTCAAGTGTAAAGTGAGAATGGTTGACCAAATCATTTCATCAAAATTGCTTTCAGTTTTAAAATCCAATAATTCTCTAATTCTGGCACATAAAAATCCATAAACATATCTTCATCTGTACTTTATTAGGACAAATACCCTCCACACAAATTAAGAGATGAAGATGTGGGGTGGCTAGGTGGCGCAGTGAATAGAGCGACGGCCCTGCAGTCAGAAGGACCTGAGTTTGGAGCCAGCCTCCGACACTTAATCCACACAAACAAAAACCTAGCCTTGGGACCTTGGGCAAATTACTTAATGCCAATTGCCCTAAAGGGGCGGCTAGGTGGCGCAGTGAGTAAGAGCCGGCGGCCTCGGAGTTGGGATGACCCGAGATCAGATCCGGCCTCAGAAAATGAGCACCCACGCATAAATCATGACTAGCCGTGTAACCTTGAGCAAGTTACTTAACCCCAATTGCTTTAAAAAAAAAAAAAAAAGATATAAAGATGTACATAAAGTAATGTGAATGAAGATATTCAAAATATTAGCTTAACTGACAGGAGAAAGTAGTAAGAGAACAGTGCTTTTATAATTGGAAAAGAGAAAGAGTGGGTCATTGGAGAGGCAAGTGGTGGAATGTTGTAACTGCTTTAGAATTAGTGAGTAGTGTATAGGAGACAGGATGAATAGTTATCAAAAGGATTGAGTTATGCTAGCTCACTAATAAAGGACAAATGACTTATGTTATTATTATGATTTTTTATGAAGAAGTTACACTAGAGTAAGCTCCAAAAGACAATATTTCCTCCTTTTTATCCTTTTTTAATAAAAAAGATAATAAAAAAAATAAAAAGGTAAGAGGAGGACAAAGAAAAGTCAGTCTTTTCTTTGTCATATATTCATTCTCTGTAAGTTTCTTTTATGACAATGTGAGTCCTTTGGTGTGTGTGTGTGTGTGTGTGTGTGTGTGTATGTCACACATAGATATTTTCGCCCAGTTTGGTCAGGAAACTATAGGACTACATTAGCACAGAAGTCACTCAATATTAACTTTAATGTTATGGAAATGTTAATTCTGGCAATTTAATTATAACTAAAGTAAGAATATTACAAGTTTTAATGTAGGAGTACAGCAAATGCTTAAATCATTAAATAATAAGAATTTCCACAAGACATACTTCTAGAATGTTCTAGAAAACATTCTCTTATGTTTTCTACAAAAACATAAGGTTTTTGTAGTTTGGATACTCCTAATCCCCTGATAGATTGAATCTCCTCCACCCTTTAAAAAAACAAAATATGCTTTATTAGTTGCTATGTTCATCTTATTTATCAACAAATGATCACATTTTGAGGATGTATTTCTCTTAATTTAACTCGTTGGCTCCTTAGATTGCTTATCCACTATATTATTGAGGTTATAATCATGACAAAAGGGCCTAAATACAGGATCTTCATGTGGGATCTCTTTGGTTTAGGAACTCTGCTATAAAGAAATTATCTCTACCAGTGCAGTTCTGCAGGTGATTTGCAACTTCTAATCTTTGAAACTTGCTGAGGGCACTGAGTTATAGAGTTTGTCCAAGGTTACAAAGGAAACTTTTCATAAAGGAGGGCCTTGAAGCCAAGTCTTTCTAAGACTGAGGATGACTGTTTATGCAGAACATTAAATTATAATGTATTAATCAGTTAAATTCTTAAAGTTATTTTTTTCTTGGAAGAGTGACATCTACATTTAATTGAGAAAAGGAAGAAAGAGAAAGGAAAGGGAGGAGAGAAAGAGAGAGAGAGACAGAGAGAGAGAGACAGAGACAGAGACAGACAGAAAGACAGACAGAATCAGAGAGAGAGACAGAGAAACAGTTTTACTTTTTTTGTAATTTAAGATTGATATTTCTAACATATTAAAGAGACTAATCCAAATTAGCAATTAATCAAACAATTAAGAATTAAATAATTAATTAAACAATCCTCCAAAGGGATGGATTATTTAAATTGTAACCTAGGATTCAAAACAAAAATATGTTAGAACATTTTCAAGTGATTAATTTATTTTTAATTTATTTTTTGAGCAGTGTTTAATTTGTTTCCAAAGTGCAGGAAAAAGAAACACCTTTTTAAACTAAATACCTTGGAAATATAACATAGATTTATTGAAAAGACAAGATCATTTTGCAGAAAAGAATCACTCATCAGAGAAGATGTAAGGAAGCAACAACTTTCCAAAGCTATAAAGTATGATGAATGATTAATAAATGCATAAATGTAGGAAGAATAGCAAATATATGGCTAGTTTGTCCAATAAAAAGTATTATTATTCTGTCCAATGGACAGTTGCTTTTATTAAAATAAGTCAAAAATGGAAACAAAATCATTATAAAAGTTTAGAATAAAAATATTTACAATTTTCAATTCAATTACATCTGAGATTCTATATAAATTTCTCATAATGGCTTAATATGAGATAACATAATGCAAAATTGGATGATCATTAGCAATAACAGTATGTATGATGAATACATTTAATAGGCAAATACTATAAAAATGATTATATTTAGGGAAACAGCTTTGAAATTAAACAAAACTATGACAAAAAGAAATGAAAACTATAACTAAACATTGGTTGAGCATGTAATCTGATGTAACTGAAAACACAATATAAAGAAATCTAGAAGAATTTTGAGGTTTATGTCACTAATTGATATTTCTATGTTAAATATTGAGGAAGATGTATTTTTATAATTTTTCCAACAAAGTGTTTGAAACATTTGCAAACCATACTTTTTTTTCTCTTGCTTCTTATCTTCCTTGTATTTTATACTGTGATTTATAGGAGTTTTGTGACAATGCTGACTCTTGGATCTACTCCTAACCAAATCTTCTTTGATGGGTCATTTTCTATATCTCTCTAAATGTGTGTCACCCCTATTTGGAGGAGTAATTGATGTTCTAATTTTCTTGTGAGGAAATAGAGATAGTCATTTCTTGTTTGTTCCTTAAAAAATTTTAGGGGCAATGAAAATACACTCATTATCATATCTGTCAAAAAAAAACATTAAAAAATTTCCCCAAGAAATTGATCATTAATTTTTATTATTTGTCTTTACCTTTCTGCTGCTTTCATAAACTCTCACAAAAATCTTTTATGGATCTTCTTATTTGGGCCTCAGTCATTAGAGGGTACAGTAATATATACATGTATAATGTTTATTTTCTTTGCATGAAATTACATTATGAAAATTATATAATAACATATACTTTATTTACTAAAACATTTAAAACCAAGAATTTTGAGCAAGGGAGGAGTGAGAAAAATTGGAATTCAAAATTTTAAATAAAACAAATATTTTAAAAGTTTTTACATGTAAATGGCAAAAATTAAAATATTAAATAAAAAACTAAGAATTTGAATGACAAAAATCCCCTCATATCAATTTTGCACACTATTTCATATGACTGAACCTAAGCAAAGGCATTGTGTGGTTTAATGAGATCTTTCTCTTTATCTTATACTAGTAAAATTTTAATAAAGTAGATAAAAATTTTAATAAAGTAGATAAAATAAATTTGCTGTAGGTAAGACTAGGTAGCTAAGTACTCTAGTCACCCTCACCTTCTGGAGATCTGCCTCTTTGACCCTCGTTTCTTCCAATCTAAAAGCAATACTATTTACACTTGCCTTACCCTTCCTGAATCCTACCTCCTTGAAAAATCCCATGTCTATTCCCTCTTAAATATTTATGTGTGTTTATCTGAACCCATCTTGATTTCTTCACACTTAATTCTGATTATTTTATTTGCCTATCCATTATGTATATTTTTGAACCTGGATTTTCCCTTCAGTGATTTATTTAGTCCCAGTAGTCCAAGTAGAATGACTTCTTTCAGGAGTGTGTTGAAGCCAGTTGTAATGAGCTCTCAAGAGTCAATTGTTTGTTTGTTTGTTTTTTTTTTTTTTGGAGGGCAATTGGGGTTAAGTAACTTGCCCAAGGTTACATGGCTAGGTTTTTGTTTGTGTGTGTTAAGTGGCTGAGGCCAGAACCGAACTCAGGTCCTTCTGGCTCCGGGGCCAGCACTCTACTCACTGCGCCACCTAGCCGCCCCCTCAAGAGGCAATTGTTAATCTTTTTTTTTACCTTTTTTTTTTTAATTAAACAAATGCTTTATTAACTTCTGGTTTACATCATTCATTTCCACCAGATTATGAGTTACATTTCCCCCCATTTTTCCCTACCCACCACCCCAGAATACCAGTCCCACTAGCTATCCCCTCATTCAATCTGCTCTCTCCCATATCTTCTCCCATATCCCCTTCGAGTTCGCCATTAGGGCAAGGTGAATCTCTGAGCCCCAATGCCTGGACATCTTATGAAACATTTAATTTTAAAACTTCAATTTCCAGATCCATTTCCTTCCTCCCTTGTCACCCACTCACTCTGAGAAGATAAGCGATTCAGTATGTGTTGTACATGTATAGCTATGCAAAACATTACCATAGTAGATATATTGTAAAAGACTTCTTATATTTCCCTCCTACCCATCTCACCTCCCACCTGGTCCATTCCCTACTTTGATCCTGTCCCTCTTTGATAGTGGGTACTTCCAACCTCCCCTCCCCCCAGAATGTCCTCCCCTCCATCATGCCCCCTCTCATCCCCCTTTCCCCTACTCAGGAGAGTGAGTGAGGGTAAGATATTCCATTTAGTATGTATGTGATTTTCTCCTTGAGCCAACTTCAATGAGAATATGCTTTTGCCTTTTTGCCTTCCTGTTCTTCCTTTCCCCTGCAACTACTTCCCCTTGCCTCTTCTACATGAGATAGTTTACCCTACCCTGTCTCTCTCCATCTCCTTTTGCCACTTTCCTCTCATCTCTTGACTTCACCCCTTAAGAATCATCCCTTCCTTGGGGCGGCTAGGTGGCGCAGCGAGCAGAGCACTGGCCCCCGAGCCAGAAGGACCTGAGCTCGGATCTGGCCCCAGACACCCAACACACAAACAAAAACCCAGCCCAGTGACCCCGGGCAAGTCACCTAACACCAATTGCCCTCCAATAAAAAAACAAAGAATCATCCATTCCCATCAAATTCAACCTGTGCCCTCTATCCATGTATACCTATGAACATATGCCATGTACCCTTCTTCAGTTATTTTCATAATGAGAAAGGTTTCATCAAACACAGTTATTGTTTTTCCATGTAGGAATTTAAATAGTCCAACTTTGATAAGTTCCTTTTGATTTCTTTTCCTTGATTACCTTCTCAGGCATCTCTTGCTTCTTATGTCTGAATGTCAAATTATCTATTCAACTCTGGTTTTTTCATCAAGAATTCTTGAAAGTCCTCTATTCCACTGAATGACCATATTTTCCCCTGAAACAAGATACTCAGTTTTGCTGGGTAGTTGGCCGTTGGCTTCAATCCCAGCTCTTTTGCCCTCTGGAATATCATATTCCATGCTCTTCTATCCCTCAGTGTAGAAGCTGCCAGGTCCTGGGCTATTCTGATAGTGTTTCCATGCAATTGTTAATCTTTAAGTTTGAACATTAACACTTCAAAATAGATGAATGCTCCAAGGCAGGCCTGGGTATATTTTGTTGATTATCTAGACTAAAGAAAGTGATAGAGAAGATATGACTAATACATACAAGAGGCCATGTAATTTTTAAAAACAAAAACAGTAAGCAAAATTAACTGTGCCATACAGAGCCACACAGATATTAGAAACGTATCATTTTATTACACTTGGATTGCATACTTAGCACATATACATGTGACCCAACACTGGGAAGAAGTAATAATACAAAATATTTTCATAATATGCATGAATGTACACATCCCATTAAGGGTATGAAATTAATTCACATTGAAAAATCCCACCACTTGAATTTGAAATAATTTTTTGAAATTATTCACTTAAAACTAAAAAAAAATTGTCAGTTATTTTCTGTTGTTATGAGAAACGTCTATTTAGTTCACTTAATTTTCATATATTCAAAAATACTCTATGGCAATATGGTGAATGTCAATTTAAATGTTGTGAATATTTTTTATAAAATGAAGCAACTTAATGCTTTTAAGACTACTCTAGCTTGTTTGGACCCAGGTAAAGATTTAATAGGGAGAAGTCTCCTTGTGAAATTTCATTCAGTCATGTGTAATTTCAAATGATTAATGTTATATGTTTACTAAAACAAATTTTTTGCTTGAAACTATTATGAATTAATAGCAGTAGAGTTGTATGGCATTAATAGAAAGTCAATAATTATAAGCCTAAAATCATTAGTCCCAATTACCCAGTAACTTCAATTCAATAAACATTAATTAAGTGATTCTTCTGTTCAGGGAATAGTACTCAACACTGGGAGGGATTCCAAATTTGGATAAGAAACAAGTTGTATCTAAATTTGAGACATACTGTAATAGCTGTTGTTATTACCACCTCTCCATGAATTTCACAATGTAAAGAATACTGGAGTGATTTATTTGCAAGTTAACTAATTTATTTCTATATGGTATACAATCAAAACAAGGAAGTTAACTGGACATAATTTAAGTAGAATGTTAGGAAAGAAAGCAGTTTACTCAACACCATGGCATATCCCTATTATTCTATGTTGTATATAGATTAATACAATCAAATGTCAAAATAACATACTTTAATTTTATTATTTTTCATTACATACTTTAAACACATCCTATTTTTTTTTACAAAAAAATTAAATTGGTTCACAGGATCACAGGTTTTTAAGTATTGAATTACTGCAATTCCTCCCTAATGTCATGGTCCTCTTTGAGAATGAAATATAAACAACAACAATTACAAGCAATGAAAGAGCATAACTGTTGACAAGATAAAAAACAAACAAACAAAATACAAAATTAAATGTTTCACGTTAAAGTTAACAAATTAGAGAAAATGATTGATGACAAGACTTCAAGGGAAATCATTTTGTTGAGACAATTATCTGGTCACATAGTTTAAAGACAATCTGTAAAGCAAATTTCATTTTCTACTTTGTTTAATGCTCTTTTTAAGAGCTTCTGTGGAAGTGAGAATTTTATGTCATTATGTTATTGCTCACTAAAGATGAATAACTCTGAAGTATAATGATTAACTTTTGAACTTTTGATCGTAAGTTATAGTAAACATTTATAAAATTTAGGGCATTTTAATCATCTGATCCCTCTCCTCTCACAAATTCAGTGGTTAAAAGAAAGAGCTTAATAGAGTGCCTGGAATATAGTAAGTGTCTAAGAAATGCTTCTTGACAGACAGATTGTTATTAATCATCTCATGTACACAGTGATGTCAAGAGTAAGGAATTATGGGCTCCTATCCAACTGAGTCTGGTTTTGGTGAAGAATGATCGGTTAAGTGATACTTAGACTATAGTGGCACACTTGCTAAAAGGGGTGAAAAAGATGTAGAATCAAAAAGTAAAAAGATGAAAAAAGTCACCTAAACTAATAACCCCAGAATTTCAGAGGAGGAAACACAGGTGGAGTGAAATTAAGGGCTAGCTGAAGAACACATAGGTACATTTTTGCTGAGCCAATGGTATAGTCTAGTTCTGATGACTTGTATTTTGTGGAGATTGGCATAATGAGCTCACATTCCAAATATTGGTAGTCACTTGATTTTTTTTAAATTAAATTTTATATTTATTTTTAGTTAACATAATTCATTTCCACAAGATTTTGAGTTTTAAATTTTCTTTTTTTTTTAAATCAAATGCTTTATTAACTTCTGGTTTACATCATTCATTTCCACCAGATTTTGAATTACAGATTTTCTCCCCATTTTTCTCCTACCCACTGCCCCGAGTTATACATTTTCTATCCATTTTTTCCCTACCTACCACCCCAAAACAATGATCCCATTGAATATCCCCTCCCCCAATCTACTCTCTCCCATATCTTCCCCCATTCCCCTCCTACTTTGCAGTAGGGCATTATGGATGACTATGCCTCAGTGCCTGTATACCTTATTTCACAGTTGCATGAAAAATTATAGATAGATAGATAGATAGATAGATATTTAAACATTTGATTTTAAAACTTTGAATTCCAGATTCTTTCCCTTTCTCCCTCATCACACAACCTTAATAAGAAGATAAGCAATTCAATATAGGTTGTACATGTATAGCTATGCAAAACATTTCCATAGTGGATATATTGTAAAAGACTGACTATATTTCCCTCTATCCTGTCCCACCCCTACTTGTTCTATTTTCTAATTTGATCCTGTCCCTTTTCAAACGTGGCTTCTTCCAAATTCCCTCCCCGCCCAGCCTGCCTTCCCTTCCATCATCTCCCCTACTCTTCTGTAGGGTGACATACCCTATTTAGTGTGTATATCATTCCCTCGCTAAGCCAAATTCAATGAGTATATAAGGTTGACTCATTCCCTTTTGCATTCCTGTTCTTCTCCTCCATTGTAACAGTTTTCCCTTGACCCTACTATATAACATAGTTTACCCCATTTTGTGTCTCTGCACCTCCTCTCATGATATTCCTCTCTCACCTCTTGATTTCACATTTGAGTATCATCCCTTATTGTTCAATTAGTCCTGTGCCCTCTTGCTGTGTATAGCTGTACGCATATATACACACACTCATATATGTGTTCATATACCCATATAACCTCCTACATATACATGTATGTGCATATATATACTGAGAAAAGTTTCATAAGTTATAATTCTCATTTTTCCATGTAGAAATGTAAATAGTTCAGCTTTGATAAATTCCTTATGATATCTTTTCCCCATTTACCTTCTTATGCTTCTCTTGCTTCTTGTATCTGAATGTCAAATTTTCTATTCAAATGTAAAATATTCTATTTAGATATTACTATTCTATATGTCTTTTCATCACGAAGGCTTGAAAGTCCTCTATTCCATGGAATGACAATATTTTCCCCCGACAAATGATACTCTGTTTTGCTGGGTAGGTGATTCTTGGTTTTCATCCCAGCTCCTTTGACCTCTGAAATATCATATTCTAAGCCCTTTGATCCCACAGTGTAGAAGGTGCCAGATCCTATGTTATCTTTTTTTTTTTTTAAAGCAATTGGGGTTAAGTAACTTGCTCAAGGTTACACGGGCTAGTCATTATTTATGCATGGGTGCTCATTTTTTGAGGCCGGATCTGATCTCGGGTCATCCCAACTCCGAGGCCAGCGCTCTTACTCACTGCACCACCTAGCCGCACCTTTAGGGCAATTGGGGTTAAGTAACTTGCCCAAGGTCACACGGCTAGGTTTTTGTTTGTGTGGGTTAAGCGTCTGAGGCCGGATCCGAACTCAGGTCCTTCTGACTCCAGGGCTGGCGCTCTATTCACTGCGCCACCTAGCCGCCCCGGAGATCCTATGTTATCTTGATTATGTTTCCACAATATTCAAAATTTTTCTTCCTGACTACTTGTAATATTTTCTCCTTGATCTGCAAATTCCAGAAAATGACTATAATATTCCTAGGAGTTTTCTTTTGGGGATCTTTTTCAAGAGGTAATCTGTGGATTCTTTCAACCTCTATTTTGCCTTCTGGTTCTAAAACATCAAGGCAATTTTCCTTGAGAATTTCTTGAAGGATGATTTCTAGGTTCTTTTTTTGATCATGGCTTTCAGGTAGTCCAGTAATATTTAAATTATCTCTCTGGGATCTTTTTTCTAGGTTAGTGGTTTTCCCAATGAGATATTTCACATTGTCACCTATTCATTTGTTTGAATCTGTTTAATAGTATCTTGATTTCTCATAAAGTCACTAGCTTCCATTTCCTTCAGTGTAATTCTGAAAGAATGATTCTCTTCAGCGAGCTTTTGAGATTCTTCTTCTATATGGCAAATTCAGCTTTTTAAGGCATTCTTCTCCTCATTGGCTTTTTGAGCCTCTTTTGCCATTTGAGTTATTCTATTTTTAAGGTATTATTTCTTCAGTGAGGTTGTTGACTCTCATTTCACAAGTTTCTTCCATCATTCTCATTTCACTTCCTAATTTTTCCTCCACTTCTCTTTTTTGGTTTTCAAAATCCTTCTTAATCTCCTCTATGGTCTGGAAGCAGTTCATATTTTTCTTGGACGCTTTTGGTGCAAGAGTTCTGACTTCATTGTCTTCCTCCTTCTCCATTCTTTGATTCTTTTTGTCCCCAAAATGGGAATCTAAGGTTCGACTGCTGTGCTTGCTTTGCTTCCTTTGCTTGCCCATGTTGCCACTTAATTACTTGACTTTTGAGCTTTTTGCTCATCAGGGAGGGGAGCTTTGTCCCAAATTGCTGGGGTTTTCTCAGCTGCCATAGCTATTAGTTGGTTGCCCTCTCTGAAGCCTTCACACACTCTGGCAAACTGGTCATGCATCCTAGGACCTACAACAGTGATCCAGATCCAAACAGGTTGAAGCAAGGAGGTTAGCTTCTCTCTATCATTTTGTGAGTTCTGTAACTCCAAAGTTTGTTTAGAGTAATTTTTTACAAGAATTGGTGGAGGTGGAAGTGGGAGCCACACAGAAGTCCTGTTTCTACTCCAGGTAGTTACTTGTGAATCTCAAAATTGAAGCTATAGAGGTTTAATTCAAAGCACTGAAAGGGAGATGGTGCAGATTATGCTATATATAGCAGAACTTGTCAAAATTAGAGATCAGGAAGACTTCTAATTCCAAGTCCTATGTGAACGAACTACTGTGAAGTTATGAACAAATCACTTATGCTTTTATTGTCACTAGGAAACTCTGTAAGATTATAAATTACAGAAGAGTTGCAAATTTTTATGAGTAGATGTAGTTTTCACATAAGAGAGTTTCCAATAAATGAAATCACATGCCTGGACCAAAAAAAAAGGAAAACAAACAAATAAAAAACGAAAACAAATAGGGTGAAAGTCAAAGCCTAGTATATTGATACTATATGGGGGTAGTTAAACATTTTTGAATCAAATAAAATATACCCAGACAACCACCTCAAATTGAAAAAAAAAATTAGAGAAAATAGGTTAGGTTAGGTGCCTATTAAGCAAGATGTCCTGGGTGCAAAGTGTCATGTTCTTTACCTAATGACTGCCCTAATTGGATAAGTTAGCTAAATATAAATTATGGACTATATTGTATTGTCTATGCTTCTATGCCTGTTCATGAGAGGATGTGCTATAAGGACTAAGCAAATTATGTGATCCAGTTCTTATAAACAAATTATTTACTGAAATATTCCCTTACATTTTTTCAAAGATCTCATTATTATTAAAGTTTTTATCCCATCAACCTTTAAGTTGACCTTTAAAGTGTCCACTTCCTCAAATTCTTGGTTTGGAGGAGATAATTATAGTTTTAAGATTAGGACTGATATTAATTAAGCAAACCCATATTAATTCTCATTTCTTTAATAGTAAATTGGTATGGTTAGTGTTAATGAAAACCCAGTGAGAAAATGCATTGGGGAATAGAAGGCTATCTATTCTCTGAAAACCATAGTTAAGTTGACAATTTCTATCATGGGAAAATGTACAAAGTAAAAACAAAATTACATGTTTAATTTTTTTATCATGTTTTCACAGTCTGGTGCTCTTATAGAAGACTTACTCTTATTGGATATCAATATCCTTTTACAGAATTTTATCTGTTCTTTCCACTCCAGAGACAATTCTTGTTGACAGAGAAAAGAGAAGCAGATGGAATTTGAATATTTCTGCAAAAAAGAATTTAAATGTTTCTACCTTTCTTCTTTTTTGTTTGTTGTTTTTTTTTTCCTTTCTGCCCTACCCCCTGCTAATTAGAAAAAAAAAAGAAGGAAAACCAATAAATACTTCTGGTCAAGGAAAACTAATTCCCACATTGACAATGCTGAAAAAATGTCTCATTCCGCATACTTAATACATTATCTTTCTGTTAGGAATCAAGTATTCTTCTTCTTCCTCAGTCATAAGAATTCATGAATAATCATTTCATTGATCAGAGTTCTAAGTCCTTCAAAAGTGTTCATTTTAAAATTGTTGTCAGAATAATTTCATTTTTGTCTTTTTTTCTCTCATCCATTAATCGTAAAAACCTTTGTGGAGTTTCCTGGAACCATCCTTTTCTTTATATGTTATGGCACAATTATATTCAATCATAATAATATACCACACTTTGTTTAGTTATTCCACAATTACTTAGTTCATAGTTCTTTGAAACCACAAAGAAGAATTGATATTAATAATTTTGCACAAATAAGACCCTTCATTTTTCTTTGGTTTGAGGTATAAACACAGGAGGAATATTGCTAAGTCAACTGATTTTAATAGTTTATTAATTTTCTTTTTTTATTTTCTTATTTATAATTTTTTAACAAATGCTTTATTAACTTCTGGTTTACATCATTTATTTCAACCAGATTTTGAGTTACACTTTTTTTCCACATTTTTCCCCTACCCGCGACCCCAGAATAGCAGTCCCACAAGACATCCCCTCATCCAATCTGCTCTCTCCCATAGCTTCTCCCATACCCCCTTTGACTTTGCCATTAGGGCAAGGTGAATCTCTGTGCCCCAATGCCTGCACATCTTATCTCCAAATTACATGCAAAAATAACATTAATAATAGTATTTATATACATTTGAAACATTTAATTTTAAAACTTTGAATTTCAGAGCACTGCGCTAGCCAGTCCCTGCAGTGCTGCTGCGCTGTCCTCAGTGGGAGGTAAGCTTCTCTGTGTCATTCTGTGGTTGCTGGACTAGTTTACTAATTTTCATGTGGTACTTACAAAGTGCTTTCCACCATGACTATACTAGTTTGTATATCCATCTTTTCCCCTTTTTTGTGCCAACTTTGCCAATCATACCAGATTAAAGTGAAACCTAAGATTTACTTCAATTTTCATTTGCTTAGTTTTTGTTAATTTGGAGATTTAAAAATTTAGAGCTATAGATATCTTGGATTTCTGTCCTTAACAATTGTGTTTTCATAACTTTTCAATGCATTCTGAATTCTTTTCATGTTATCATATTTCTATCTTGCACGTATTTTATCTTCCCCAACATCATAATAGATAACAAAATGCTCTTCTTATTGCCTTTGGCATTTGTGATACTCTTTGGCTCCCCTCAAAAACATTGCATCATGAACCACCCTTTCTTTATTGGTGGAACCTTCTCAAATGCCTTTAAGAAACTGGTCCTGCAGTGTGTACCAAGCATGTCTTGATCCTCCATGCCACTTCCAGGTTTCCCCTTTGCCACTCAGCAGTCTCTTCTTTGTTGAAGTTTGTTCTACTCAAATGTATAGAATTCAGTTTCAGTAATGTCCCAGCAACAAGATCAGTCTTCATTCTTTTTCAAGGCATTTGGTAACTAACTCCCAGACTTCCTCTGTACTCTCATACTTGACAGTATCTTAGCCACAAATGCCTGTATATTCATGGTCCCCCAAACACCCTAGTCATAATGTTCCTGAATTCTACTACCACCCATGACCTATTCCTTTACTCTCCCTTACATATATCTAAGCAAAGATTTCCTTGTCTTGATATCAAATGTTCCACTTGTTATGATCTGAAATTCTGAATTTTGTGACCATAACCTATCATTTCATTTCTCCCTTTGCCTGGCTTCTCCAAAACCTATTCTTCATCCAGTCCCACTAACCTTCAGTACTTTCCTAATCAATTACTCTTGATCTGGTTTCACTTTCCTACATTCTTAATTTTGACCCTATGAATCCAGTAGAAGTTCATGCTATTCTAATCCATGAACTCCTTTGTAACCTGTCCTATTGCTACCCAAGCCCTTTATACTCCAGTTGTGGATTTTACATACCATTTGCTCACTCTGTTTGTATTTTACATGAATTGGATGGTAATGGAGAAAGTGATTTGTCTTTGCAAACATGGTCCACTATACATTTATATATTTAATCTTAACTGGACCCCATTCAAAATAAATATATCATTTTACTATCTCCTAATTGATTCTCTATCACATTTCTCATACAACTTCTTCAAGTCTTTTAACTCTTATAATTTTTTCCCAAATGCTTTATTAACATCTGGTTTACATCATTCATTTCTGTCAGATTTTGAGTTACATTTTTCCCCATTTTTCCCTAGCCATCGCCCCAGAATAACAGTCATACAGGATATCCCGTCATCCAATCTGCTCTCTCCCATCTCTTCTCCCATACCCCTTCGACTTTTCCAGTAGGGCGAGGTGAATCCTCACACCCCATTGCCTGCACATCTTATCTCCCAATTATATGCAAAATAGTATTAATCATGGTATTTATATATTTTAACAAAATTTGATTGTAAAAGTAAGATAAGCAATCCAGTATATACTGTACATGTGTAGCCATGCAAAGCATCACCACAGAAGATATATTGTAAAAGACTGACTATATTTCCCTCCCTCCCATCCCACCTTCCACCTGGTCCACTCCCCACCTTGATCCTTTCCCTTTTCAAAAGTGGGTGCTTCCAACTTCCCTTACCCCAGCCCACCCTTCCTTCCACCACCTTCCTCCTTCCCCCTCACCACCACATTCCTGTAGGCTGGGACACCCTATTTAGTATGCATGTCATTCTCTCCCTGGTTCAAATTCAATGAGAATAAGGTTTTGCTTTTTGCCTTCCTGTTCCTCCCCTCCCCTGCAACCACCTTCCCCTGCCTCCTCTACAGGAGACAGTTCACGCCATTGTCTCTGCCCATTTCCCATCACCACATTACTCTCTCACCACTTAACCTCACCTTTTAAGTATCATCCCTTCCTATTAAATTTGAACTGTGCTCTCTATCTATGTATACCTGAAAACATATATATATATATATATATATATATATATATACACATTGACATATGTATTCATATGCCCATATACCCTTCTTCAACTATTTTCATACTGAGAAAAGTCCCATCAGTTACAATGATTGTTTTTCCCTGTAGGAATGTAAATAGTTCAACTTTGATAAGTTCATAGTGGTTTCTTTTCCCTGTTTACCTTCTCAAGCATCTCTTGCTTCTTGTGTCTGAATGTCAAATTTTCTATTCAACTCTGGTTTTTTCCTCAAGAATGCTTGAAAGTCCTCTATTCCACTGAATAACCAAATTTTCCCCTGAAACATTTCCCCTGCTTCTGGCCTCAATATCCTTCCTATGTTCCTCTGTGACCTGGATGCAGTTCATATTTTTGGAAGCTTTTGGTGCAGGGGTTCTGACTTCATTGTCTTCCTCCTGTTCCATGCTTTGATCCTTTTTGTCCCCAAATTAAGAGTATAAAGTTGGATTACTGTGCTTTCTTCGGTTCCTTTGCTTGATCATGTTGCCACTCAGTTACTTGACTTTTGAGCTTTTTGCCATAGTAGATCTCTGCTTCCAGAGAGAGCTTTGTCCCAAATTGCTGGGTTTTCACAGCTGCCAGAGCTATTAGTTGAGTGCCCTCTCTGAAACCTCTACAAGCTCTGGCACCTTGTCACATACCCCAGGACCTCCACCCAAGACAATGATCCTGATCCAAGGAGGCTGAAGCCAGAGCAATTACCCGCCTTGGACTGGTCACTTGGTCCCCCTCTACTCTGCAGGGCAGGAGCTCTGAAACAGTTTTGATGGTGGCTATAAGGCTGCTATGTCTCTGCTGCTTCTTGCTCCAGGGGCTGATTCTGGACCACCCTCTAGGACTCCATGTTCCCAAAGTCCACACTGACCTTTTACTTTTCCTTTGGCATTTATTGGTTGATAATTCTGGGAACTGCCGCAAAGTCTGGTAATCCACTGTCCCGAAGTACCTCCAGCAAGGTGGTCAGGGCCTCACTGAGGCTAAACCTGTGGGCTTATGTGGGTCTGGGCTCTGCTCCCAGTCCTCTGTGATGGACCCTTTCTGTCCACTTGCCAGGCCGCCTTCAGCAAGAGATTTGTTTATCTCTGAAGTGGATAATACTACCCCTCCAGGAGGCTGTAGGAGACTGTACACACTGATAAATTGGAAACAAAATAATTAAAGGAAGCAGTGGTTAAATATGGTCCTACAGGGCCTTTCACTATGGCCCAAAGAGACAATTTATCTTCTCAATACACTTTAGTCCCAGTGACTGGAAAGCCCTTGCTTGAGCCCTGCCTGACACCTGGCCAGAGAGTAGTTTGGATGTCTGAATACACTGAGTTTTGCAGGGAGGAAGCTAGATGGACAGCCCCTGGGGCTCAAGTGGCTATTATGTTCAATTAATTCATGGGAATGGGGAATTATGACACTACCGCTCAACAATTGGATCATCAGCCTGCTGATTATGTGATTATAGCTCAATGTGCTAATAAAGCTTGGAAAAGGGTGGTTGTAGTCTGTCAGGGGAAGGGATGGACCATGACTCGGATAACACCAGGGTGCCCAGGAGCCTTTTGTGAATTTTGTTCCTCAAATGCAGGAAGCTATCGCTCATAGTATGGGTGATATAGCCAGAGCAGACATAGTCCTTCGGCTCCTGCTAAGGGAAAATGCCAACCATGATTGCAAAAAGTCTATGATTGGGCTTCCTAGGGATGCGGGGATGGAGGAGATGGTATGATGCTGTGAAAGGGTGGGCTCCCAAGTATATCAGATGAAATTGCTAGCTGGAGTCCTGAGTTCAGGATAAGGACCAGGAAGGCAGGGAGAAAGGAAGTGTTTTGGATGTGGCAGTAAAGAGCATTTAAAAAACTGTCCAAAACAGAAACTAGATTGGCCTACTGGGCCTTGTTTCAAGTGTGGAAAACCAGGTCATTATGCTAAATACTGCCTCTTTGCTAAACCAGTGTGAAATGGGTGGAGGGGCCCCTTGAGGGCCCCGATTGTCTTTTCCACTCAGGAATAACCTTTGGAAACCCAGTACAACACTCTCTGAGGAAAACAATCAACTCAAAACTTCCCATTTATATCCTCGGTAAATTCTGAGATCCACCCCACACACAACTGTTGAGCTACCCATCAAACCCCTCAATCAAGAAGTTCTTGTACTCACCCATCCTGGCTATGTACCCAGTATTGTGCATACCCTGATACTCGAGACAAAAGACCCTGAGATAATATTTACAAATCCAACTGAAGAGGAAACATTTATTGATGACCAATGCTCTGTCATAATGGGGTTACCCTTAGATGATTTGGAAAATCCTTATCTCAGCTTATCTCAAACCACTGAATTGGAAAATCCCTGGGCTACTTTAGTAATACAAGGGCAACAGTTTTAAGGAATTTTTGATATAGGGGCCGACAGGACTGTAATAACAGCCAAGGCATGGCACTCTAATTGTCCATTAAGCCCTGCCACTCAGATGGTGAATGAGGTTGGAGGCTCCCAGTGGGCTTGGCAATCACAAAAACTGCTATCCTGGGAGTTCGAGGGTAGACAAAGCCTTATACATCCCCTAATAGTTCAGGGCCTAAATGTGAATTTATGGGTTCTTGAAATTATGAAACAATTGAATATGAAATTAACAAATGAAAATTTTTCATTGGGGCCATTGGCATGAGGAGCATGTGTCCCCCACTTAAGTGGAAAACAAAAACACCTGTTTGGATAGAACAGTGGCCCCCTTACTAAGGAGAAGCTCCTCACTTTAGAATCTTTAGTCCAAAAACAATTGCAGCTGGGCCACCTGGAAGAATGCTTTAGTCCTTGAAATTCCCCCATGTTTGTCATAAAGAAGAAATCTAGTGCTTTATGCTTTTTAACAGACGTTTGGGGGGCTGCATACCCCAACAGTTATGATCTAAGGTGATGTGGGTCACTCTTCTACCCTGTGCTCTGGTCTTTAAGCAACCACAAGGATTTTTTTCTGACTTTGACCTGTGACTAGGATTCTAGCTCCCCTTTAGTCACATACTACTATGCTAGTACTCCTTCTCACTCTGGGAATGTGACCTGAGTCTGTGGCTCAGATCCCCATTTGGTCAACTGCAACAATATCCTGCTCCTGATTACAGAAAAGGGTCCAGAGTAATTTCCTTCTGACCAGTTCTACAGCCTACTTATCATCTGTGGGCTGAAAGCTCCAGAAGTTTCTACTTCTGCTTATTCAATTGAACCCAAGGTTCACAATAGCTTGTTGGGGTGGGATCTGCTGCTGGCTTCTGCCCCAGTATGGGGCATAAGGCTTGGAACCTCTCTCATTGCTTTGGTCACTTGTGTGAGTTGCTTTTCTTTTGAGTTACACAAGCTCAGGGCCTTACTGTTGGCTTCAGCCAAGCCACAGGGCCTTGCTGGTAACTTGCTGGGGTGATGTCTACTGCTGTCTTATCCCAGTCTCCTGGCCTGGACTGTGTTCCATTCTCACTTTAGTGAGACAGACTTTTCCTGTCAAACTAATTAGTTGTCTTGGGGTGTAAAATTGTTTCACCACGTCCTTTTGTTGGTTCTGCCACTTCAGAATTTATTTTGAGGTGTTTTAAAGTTGTTTGGAGGTAAATTGGGGGAATCTTAGGGGAGTTTTTGCATTACTCTACCATTGTCATTAACTTTTTCTATGCCATTCCCTCCCGCAAGCTGTCCCTCATGTTTGGAAGGCTCTCACCCACACGGATACCACGAATTGTTTATCTTCATGCCTTTGTCCTTATTATCTTCCATGCCTGGATTGAATTAACCTCTCAACTCTGTTTCATGGTTTCCCTAGTTTACTTCAAGATTTATTTCATATCCAACACACTGAAGATTTCCCCAGTTCTCAAACTCTTAATGACTTCTCTAATATTACATTTAATCAATTTCTTGTATATTTTGCACATACCTGATTATTGACACATCATCAACTCCGATGTAATCTCTTTGAAAATGGGGATTGTTGTTTGGTAGGGCCAAGATGACAGAGTATAAGAATGAAATTGAGAGAACTCCCACAACAACAACCTCCAATGCCTATAAAACATGACCCTAAACAAATTTTATAGCTACAGAACCCAAAAAGTGACAGAAAGAAACAAATCTTCTGCTGAAGGCAACCTGGCAGGCCAACAGGATGGGTATGTCGCACAGAACTGGGAGCCAAGTGTAGTCCTGCATGAACCACACTGGCCCAGACCTGTGGCAGCCCTGACCAATGCCCCAGACCAGCCAGAGCAGACTTCAGGAGAGTGAATCCCTGGCAGCTGTGGCGTTTTCCAGACTTCTCAACCCATAAATGACAAAGACAAAGTAAAAGGTCAGTGGGGAACTCTATTAGTTGGAACTGGGTGATAGAAGAGTGCTATCCAGTACCTGCCTCCTGGGTGAGAGGTGGAGGAGGCACAGCAGCTACAGTGCCTGCCATGTAACTGCCTCTCGAGTTCATGGCCTGCAGATCTTGGGGAACCAAACAACCATTCGGAAGGTAAGTGCTCTTTCTTTTACCTGCTTGGATATGGATCATTGTCTTGGGCAGTGATCCTGGAGTGAGAAATGCCAGTGTGCCAGAGCTTGTGGTGACTGTAAAGAGGGTGCCCTGTCAGACCTCTGAGAACTGTATGAAAACTCCAGTAATTTGGGACAAAGCTCTCTCCACTCTTGAAGCAGTGTTCTACCATGGCAAAGAGCTCAAAAGTCAAATAATTGGCTGGCATAATGAGCAAGCAGAGGAAACACAATCAGACCATAGAATACTTTTTTGAGGACAAAAAGGATTAAAACATGGAACCAGAAGAAGTTAACAAAGGCAAAACTCTTGGATCAAAAGCTTCCAAGAAAAATATGAATTGGTTACAGGCCATGGAGGGGCTCAAGAAGGATTTTGAAAATCAAGTAAGAAAAGTGGAGGAAATAATGGAAAGAGAAATGAGAGTGATGCAAGAAAATCATGAAAAACAAGTCAACAGCCTGCTAAAGGAGACACAAAAATATACTAAAGAAAATAACACCTTAAAAATAGACTAACTCAAATGATAAAAGAGGCAAATGAGGAAAAGAATGACTTAAAAAGCTGAATTGCCCAAATGGAAAAGGAATTTAAAATATACACTGAAGAGAATAATTCCTTCAGAATTAGATTGGAACAAATGGATGCTAATGACCTTATGAGAAATCAAGATAGTATAAAACAGATCCAAAAAACAAATGAAAAAATGGAAGTCAATGTGAAATATCTCATTGGAAAAACCACTGACCTTGAAAATAGATCCAGGAGAGAGAATTTAAAAATTATTGGACTGCCTGAAAGCCATGATCAAAAAGAAAGCCTAAAAACCATCCCTCAAGAAATTCTGATGGAAAATTGCTCTGATATCCTAGAATCAGAGGACAAAATATAAATTGATAGAATTCACCAATCACCTTTTTTTTCTTTTGCTTTTTGGAGGGCAATTCGGGTTAAGTAACTTGCCCAAGGTCACAGGGCTAGGTTTTTGGTTTGTGTGTGTTAAGTGTCTGAGGCCGGATCTGAACTCAGGTCCTCTGACTCCAGGGCCAGTGCTCTATTCACTGCTCCACCTAGCTGCCCTGACCAATCACCTCTTTAAAAAAAATAACCTGAAAAGAAAACTCCTTGGAATATCATACCCTAATTCCGGAGTTCTCAGGTTAAGGAGAAAATATTACAAGCAGCCAGAAAGAAACAATTTGAATATTGTGGAAACACAATCAGGATAACACAAGGCCTAGCAGCTTCTACTTTAAGAGACTGAAGGGCTTGGAATATGATATTCCAGAGGTCAAAGGGGCTAGGATTAAAACCAAGAATTACCTAGCCAGGAAAATTGAGTATAATGCTTCATGTGAAAATATGGTCATTCAATGAAATAGAGGACTTTCAAGAATTCTTGATGAAAAAACCAGAGCTGGAGCACTGTCTTGGGTGGTGGTACTGGAGTGAGAAATGCCATTGTGCCAGAGCTTGTGGTGACTGTAGAGAAGGTGCCCTCATCAGACTTTTAAGAATATATGTGAAAACTCCAGTAATTTGGGACTAAGAAAATTTGACTTTCAATTACAGGAATCAAGAGAAGCATGAGAAGGTAAGAAGGAAAAAGAAATCATAAGGAGCTTATTAAAGTTGAACTATTTATGTTCCTACGTGGAACAAAAATTATTGTAACTCATGAGACTTTTCTCAGTATGAGGATAGGTGAAGGGAGTATATATGTATATAGTTATGTATACATGTGCATATATTTATGTATAGGAGGTTGTATATGTGTATGAATATATATATGTATATATGTGTGTACATGTATACATAGACAGAGGGCACAGGATCAGTTGAAGAGGAAGGGATGACATCTAAAAACTAAAATTATGAGGAGAGAGGAATATATTGGGAGGAAAAGAAAGGGAGAGAGAGTATAGGTTAAATTATCTCATATAAAAGAGGCAAGAGAAGACTGTTACAATGGAGGGGAAGAGCAGGAAGGTGAAAGGGAATGGGTCAACCTTACTCTCATTGAATTTGGCTGAAGGAGGGAATAACCTACACAATTAATTGTTTATTTTACCTTACAGATGTAGCAGCAAGCACCCCAACATACCCCAGGTGGCTGCCAACACAGGTTCTTAGATCTGCTTTTCTGAAGGAAAGCAGCTCAAAATGGGTTGACAATCTTGTTTTTATCAGTCAAACATATCATTTACCTAGCTCAGGGGGAAAAGTCAACACCCCAAACTTCGGAGCATACAGAGGTTACAAGCAGAAATTACAAGAAGACACAGAAACAAACAGATGAACCAGACAGGCCTCCATCTGTCCAACCACTACATCTATACCTAGTCAGTTACCAGAGAGGGAAGCATCAACATCTTGGTTTCTCAAAGCCAGGGGGCTATCCAGAGTCTTGTCTGGTCAAATCACACAACACTTCTCTAAGTGAGCCCCAAAGTAAAGTTTCCCATTAGGGTTTATATAGCCTTCTCCTGGCTCAGAGAATGTAACAACCCTCTTGACCCACTTCCCTAACACAAAGTATCTCCTGAGAAACAAGCCTCCCACCATAGGCTCCAGGTGCACTTAAGCCTCTCAAAGAGCCTAGGGGCAGGTAGGATCTTAAATTCCGATTCCCATTACAACAGGAAAGTATTGGGGAAGGGCATGTATCAACAATGCAATATTCACAATGCCTACATTAACTATAAATATGCTGATATGGTAATTTATCACAAAATATACCAGGATCTCTACATTGGGGATAAAGCTAGAACATTTATTCAAATACCATAAAACTGAGTCCTAAAACCAGAAAGTCAAAGCCATCACAGTAGTTATGAAGTTGGCACATGTAGTTAGTATAGTAAACACCCACATTCTCAAACCTTCAAAACAGAACAGGCTGCCCCAGGCAAAGATCCTCCTTTCCTCACTCAGGGCAATTGCTCAGTGTCCAGGCAGCTTGCTCCCAGAAGCCCCACCCTTCGACAGTTCCCATCCCTGGCAGTCCTCTGCAGGAGTCCTTAGCAGAAATCCTAGCTGGCTAAAAAAAAAAAAAAAAAAAAAAAAAAAGGAGTTCGCACTACCACCATGGCCCCTTCCAGTTCCACTGCTGCTGCTGCTGCCATGCTTCCAGTCACTGCAGGCCCTTTAGACTGGCTCCAGCTTCCTCTTGCCCCACCCCTTCCTGCTACTTCAGCAAGTTCAAGGGGCATGGAAGAACTTTAAATCCCATAACCAGAACAGGTGATAAGAAAGGGGATGATAAAAGGGAGGGCAGAATGGCAGGGAAGGGAACACTTTTGAAAATGCACAGGGTCAAAGCAGAAAACAGAATAAGTGGGGGGTGGGATAAGAAAGAGGGAAATATAGTCTTTCACACCATAGCTACTATGGAAATGTTTTGTGTAACTACATATGTACAACCTATATTGAATTGCTTGTCTTCCCTGTGGGGTTAGGTGAGGAGGGAAGAATGGAAAACATCTGGAAATCAAAATTTAAAAAACAAATGTGGGGGCGGCTAGGTGGCGCAGTGACTAGAGCGCCGGCCCTGGAATCAGAAGGACCTGAGTTTGGAGCCGGCCTCCGACACTTAAATCCACACAAAAAACCTAGCCGTGTAACCTTGGGCAAGTTACTTAACCCCAATTGCCCTAAAGGGGCGGCTAGGTGGCGCAGTGAGTAAGAGCGCTGGCCTCGGAGTTGGGATGACCCGAGATCAGATCCAGCCTCAGAAAATGAGCACCCATGCATAAATAATGACTAGCCGTGTAACCTTGAGCAAGTTACTTAACCCCAATTGCTTATAAAAAAAAAAAAATAAAAAAAATAAAAAAAAACAAATGTGTATATATACCTATATCTATATCTATATCTATATCTATATCTATATCTATATCTATATATCTATATATATTTTTACATGCAACTTGGAAATAAGGCATACAGGCACTGGGATATAGAAATCTATCTTGCCCTACAAGAAAGTTATTGGGGCAAGAGGGAGCATATAAGAGAGAACAGATTGGGGAAGGGGTCTTCAGTAGGCTTGCTATCTTGGAGTGGGGTGTAGGAGAAAAACGGAGAGAAAATTGCAACTCTAAATCTTGTGGAGATGAATGTGGAAAACTAAAAATGAATGAATGAATGAATGAATGAAGTGAGTTTCCCAAAATAAAAAAAAAGTGTTTGTTTTTTTTTTTTTTTAACTTTATTTATATCCCCACCACTTGGCAAACATAAGATGCTCAATAAATTCTTATTGACCAATTCCAGGTCATTGACCCTTATGGATTCCTGGAAACCTCTAATGCTATTCTACATTTTCCCACTTTTTTCTCAAAACAATCAACATCTATCCTATCTGATATTCTGGTTGTATTTGTACTCTTCCTCACAACCTTCCAATTAAAATCAGTATGAATGAGATCAGTTAATTTTTACACAAATTCTTTTCATCTATGGTTATTATCTGTTCATGGTCAACAGTGATTCATTCCTGTATCTCATAATTTCAATTTCCAACACATTTTTGGTCATATGTAACATTTTCAGATCCTAGAGTAAGTTTTCCCCCTTATGTTCAATTTTTACATTTGTAATGAAATAGCACTTGCATCTCTATGTACCTCAATTTTAATTTTATGACTTCCTATTTCTTAGAGTTGTTTTTTTTTTCAGAATCATTCTGGTAATATCATGTTACCACATGTATTAGCAATAATATGGAGTATTCCTCAGCCTTGAGAGATGCTTCTTCATAATTTGCATGTCAGTATAAAGGAGCCAAATTATTTTCTAATTTGTTGCCTAAGGTATTTAATCACCTAGCATTACATCAAATCTCTTCTTCCTGTAGCCAGTAACTCTTACCCTTATTCTTGGTATAATCTAAAAATCTTCTTTATATCTGAATATAGTAGGAAAACCTGTTTCCTACTTTTGAGTCATACTATATTCTTCTGGAACAATCAAGTTTTACTTATTGAATATCAGGAAATCCTTAGAAGCTCTTCTTTTTTCCTCTTCTTTACGTCACATTTTTCTGCCTTCCAAACCCTTAACATAAATTTCTCTGGTTTAGATATTCCTTCTTATGTTTAAAACACTTCTACTTCTTATTTTCTACTAGGCCTTTCTATTTCCTATTGCTATTGACAATTTTATGCATTGTAATATTCTGAAAAGCAGAGTAGCATCCTCTCACTCCCGTGCAATTTAATTTTCTTCTTTACTATGTATACCAATTTGCACTTAAGGAGCAGATATTGTTGACTTCCTGTGGCAGAAATTTAAAAATTGGCATGCTCCCTGCTGATCCCTAGAACATTAACTGTTAATGATTTTCTATATACATAGAGGGGGGTGGGATATCTGGGAGGCCACATTTATGTAATCTAATATTCTAAAAGCTCGTAGTTGCTTTTCCTTTTAATTAACAAATGCCATTTTCCTGTGTCTGTAATTGTTTTATTACTATTTGTGTTACTATTGGAGTCCTAGCAATTGCTACATTATAAATTCATCTTTTTCTAAATTATAGACTTTCTGGGAACATTTATTAGCCTCTGAGTTTTGCCTTAGGAGAGATACATTTGTATTTAATATTTAATTGGTTACCTAGGCTTTTTCATAGCTTAATAGCACAGAATCATCAGGTGATTTTTCTTCCACCGAGTAAAATTGGGAATACTAAAATTCTAACACATAGTATGAGAATAGAAAAGTAAGAAACATGAAGTAAATTTGGTTCTATGAATTTAGCACTGGTGAAGTCTTTATGAAAAAATAAAGAATTTGGAATTTCAGATCTAAAGAATGCTGTGGAAATTTTGTATAAAATATATATATTTGAAATAAATTGATCCTATGAGGAAAAACTGAAAGACTTAGATGTATTTAAGAAGATGATGGTAGATTTATCTACATTTAAACTATGTGAAAATATATTAACTAAATGACATTAGCTATACAACTTACACTCTTTGCCTTCTATGACAAGAAGACAGTTCTTGTCTTCAGTTTTCCAGGTAATAGTATCAAATATCAAGCTTTGATAAAGTGTTCAGCACTTTGATAGGGTTGGGGGGATTACCTGACAAGTCTTTTTAGAAGAGAAGTTGGTAGTTTATGGAAGGGAAGTTGGTAGTTGCGGGAATATTCCCTTCCAGGCATGTAATATTTCTAAAACTTTTCTTGATTGTTTCTATAATGAGGATACACTTGAATATATTTAGAAATAATATGAAAATAATAATATTTAGAAATATTATGAAAAGGCAATCTGTGTAGATGACACAATAAGTGATATATTTCCAGACTCTCCAGATTTCCTCAAAAACTTGACAATATAAGGTGAATGTAGAGTAGCAAAAATAAAGGGGTAAAGCAGTTGTGCTATCATAAGATAACTTGAGAAGACTCCAGGAAAGAAATGCTTAATGCTCAAAAGTCTCCCATTTTCCAACCTCTCAGGTGACAAATTTGTATTGGTTTTTACAAAAAAAAAAAATAAGACTGTTCACTATGAACTTCCTCTTTCTTGCTCTTATATCATTCAGAATCTTTTAACCATTATCACCTTTTTCAACCCATCTCACCAGAAGAGGTGGAAATTCTTCTTTTCAACACTAATCTATAATTCTGCATGCATAAATCACCCCATTCCAGCTTTTCTTCTCTAGCAAATTGCCCTCTCTATCAATTCCACTCTTCCACTCATATTTTGTCTCTTTCTGTCTTGCTCATAAATTGTTGTTTGCTCATTGTCTCTCTCATTTGACTGAGAATTTCTTGGAAAGCAGGGGATGAGTTTTTTTTTTTTTTGGTTGTTGTTATTCTTTCTATCCCCAACACTCATCATAGTGTCTCTTACATGGTAGGTACTTAAATAATACTTATTAAATAACTGTATTGAATAGCAAGTTGTACATAAGAGATTTTCAGTTTCGTGTGCAATCATCTTTTTATTATACTGTGTTATGTAAAATCCTTGGATATTCTCTAAATTATAAATAAAATATTTTTAAAGCAAGAAAAGAAAATTGTAAATCTAAAATTCAGGAATCTGTTATTTTATTAACATGGGTTCTACTTTTTGAGGGGAAAGGGAGTTTATCTTCTTTAGGGTGACAAACATTTTCTTATGATTTTGACCACCTATGACCCATTTAAAATGTATTTATTTCACTAAATATTTCAATTGCATATGAAAAATTTAAGTCTTTATATTAACATTTGAGCTCTAAATTCTCTCCCTGTATCCCACCCCCTTCACCCTTTGAGAAGGCAAACAATTTAATATTGATCATACATATGAAGTCATGTAAAATATTTCCATTTTAGCTTTTTTGTGAAAGGAAAAGTAAATAAAAGAATAAAAATAAAGTGAAAAAGTATGCTTCATTCTGCATTTAGAGTTGATCACTTTTCCTGGATGGGGATAGCATCTTTCATCATGGTTCTTTCGGTGTTGTCTTTGATCATTGTCTTGATCAGAATAGCTAATTCCTTCACAATTGATCATCCTTAAAATATTGCTGTTTTGTGTATAATGTTGTTCTTGTTCTGCTTACTTCACTTTGTATGAGTTCATATAAGTCTTCCCAGGTTTTTCTGAAACCATACTGCATATGATTCCTTAGAGCACAATAGTATTCTGTAAGAATTATATATCACAGCTTAGCCAGTCATTCCCCAGTTGAGGAGCATCCTCTTGATGCTCAATTCTTTCCAACCACAAAAAGATCTGCCATAAGTATCCTTAATCATATAGATCTTTTCCCCCTTAAAAAATCTTTTTGGAATACAGACTTAGCAGTTATATTGTTAGGTTTAAGAGTATGCATCGTTTATAGCTTGTGTTCTCCAGAATAATGGGACCAATTCACAACTCCAAGAGCAGTGATTTAGGGTCCCAGTTTTTCCATATCCTCTTCAGCATTTGTCATTTTGCTTTTGTGTCATGTCACATGGCTTATACTTTCACAGATGTGTCATCCAAAGCCATGTCAACACTTATGACATTTAAAGATCCAGGGTTATCTTGACACCAGTCTGGCATCAAAGTAAGACTTTACTGTAGAAAAGACAATGTAAAAAAGGAAAAAAATAATGTTTTTTTATCATCATAAGTCAGCATTTTATTTCTAGTTCATTCCTCTAAGTCTTATACTGCTATGTATTACAAAGATTTCATGTTACCATTTATTTAGAGGAATGTCTTCACTAAGGTTTATAGAATATTTATTTTTCAATCTTCAATCATACTTTTAGGAAAAGAGATGATGCCAATCAACATGATAATGATAAAGAAATATATGCATATGAATGCTTAACTTAAATGACATTTCAATACAAATAAAATTGTTTAGAGCAGCAGATTTGTTTCCTTTAATGCTTCAGTTTCCTAATGTGACTGTTCCCTGTGCTTATTAAGAACTTAACATCTCTAGAGCTTGTTAGACAGTTCAATATTTTTGAATGGGGGAAATAGTCATCTTGCTTCATCACAAAAGCTTCTGGTAATCATTGTTACTGAAATTAATTCAGCTTATGCTTGGGTGACAAGTCCATTACTAGAATGTTATTCAAAATCTTTCCACCTTCTTAGGAACTGACAAAATTTTGTTAGGCTTTTATGGCTTATAATACTTCAAAATAGAACCTGTGCCATAGTAAAGTGCTGGTGAAATATTTTTATAGCATACTTTTATCTATTAAGATATATAGTGACAGCTATATCTATGTCTATCTCTGTTTTCACATTTGTTTCATGCATGCATATATCTAGATCTCTGTCTACAGTCCTATCTCCATATTTATATCAATATTTCCAGAACTACTTGAGTTATAACCTCAAAGGTCATCTTTCCTTCTTATCTGTAAATACCTTCTATTTACCTTTTTACTTATATTGTCTCTTCTCCATTACTTTTCAAGATCTTAGAGATAATGTACTTCTTGTGTTCTTATTTACATATGCAGCAATAAGCAAAGCATCTTATGCATGGCAAATATTTGGCAAATACTTGTAACTGGTATTTAATAAATGTTTGTGAAATTGATTTTGGGGAAAATTCATGGAAATTTGTTGAGATAAATTTGAGCAGAGGAGATACAGTAATATATATTTTTTGGCTTCATCAACTTTTAACAACAGCCAATCTTCAATCAATGTACCATGGCTTATAATTTTTGACTACTTTTTTTGCTACCAATAGAAGTCTCATACAAAGTAAAAAACAACTTCAAAATTGTTATTGCATATTTACATAGAATGAATAATGCATTTTTATACTAAAGTTACTAATAATTATAGTCTTTATGGGTAAAATATCTTTGGAAAGGGTTTAAGTAATGTCCAATAAAAATGTTTTTTTCCCCACTAAACTGAATGACTATAGGAACTTAAAACACTCCTCTGATTATTGAAAATTTGACTTCATACTTGCATATGGTGCACTGAATTCAATATAAAAAGTATATCTTAAGTTTGGAATATACTCAAGTCACTTTGCTAGGTTTGTAGAAACAAATAAAAGGAAACTGAGCCTATGTTCAAATAGTTTATGTTCTAGTGGGAGGAAATATAAAGTACTCAGACAAGACAATTCTAAATATATACAAGGTAATAAAAAGTGGTTGTGAGATGAGGGGAAATGAGATATTGAAAGATCAGACAAAAGCCCATGCAGGAAGTTACAGAAGTTGATATTACAGGGAATTAGATGATATGAAATGGAGGAGAGAATGTATTTTAGGCTTTAAAGAATTGTTTGTTCAAAGACATATTGGTGGGGTTATGTACTCTTATTTATGAGAATTTCTTACATTCTATTTTATTTAATAAAACAGAAAGCCCTTTATGTGGTCATTATAGAAATAATATTGAAAATCATGGACTCTGTTCTAATTTTTAATGCCATTTAAAAAAGGTACAGCCAACTTATATGGAAGACAAATTGTCCTAGCAACATAGCATATGAGTGGCCACTTAGACTCCTTGGTCACAACAGCAGGTGTATTGCTTCATTGCTTTTAGAATTTTAATTAAAAGATTTAGAATGAAACCAGAAAAGTACATTTAGTAGTCTTGATGGTCCTTAAAGCTCCAATAAAAGTGTCCTAAAATACTTAAGGCTGTTTAAGACAGAAAACCTTTGGCTAGAGGCCCTTGCTGGAGGTCTCTCTGGAGTCAACTGTCAGTTTCTTAAAAACATCCATTTGATTAACAGTCTGACAACCACTGGGATTTTAAGGGATGAGTAAAAGAAGTCATTATTTCTCTCCCCCAATTTTTCTTCTGCTTATTCTTCAAGAACACTTGAAATACATAGCAAAAATATAACTACATTATACATTCGATGTGTGTGTGTGTGAGGGGTGGGGGAGATGAGGAGAGGATTGTCCTCTAGGTGACCACTTAACCATCAGAATTGGTGATCTAAAAGGCATACCTCACAAGAGGCATATTTCTGGGAATATCTGAGAAAATGCACGTCCAAAGTGCCCAGAGAAGAGTATTAGAAATTGGAGGAAAGAAGTAAATAAGTATCAAGGGGGTATCTGAGAAAAGCAAAATGGAAAAGATCACCACTCAAAAGATCTTTCCTATGCCCTCAGATTCGTACCTAATCTTCAGCATTAAGATACTGTGATGCTTTCTCTGTCACTATTATAAGGCTAACACTGTGTCTCACTTGGAAAGTGATTATGAAGAATAATGATTGGAAGTGATTTAACAGAATACAAAATCAGAAGAAATGCTAATGGCATGTATGGAAGGACAACACTCAGGAGAATCTTGAAAAGTAGATATGCTTTTCAAGTTCACAGTACTTTTATTCAATATTAATATACATGCCATATTCCTTTTCTGATTAAATTCCACTTCAGGATTTTTATTAGGCAAGGACAGGGGAAATGGATGAACGGGCTAATAACTTGAGCTTGACTGATTCCATGTAATAGATATTGAGCAATGATATAACACTGGGTTCACCTAGTCAGAACAAAAAAAAAGATAATCACATGTACATACAAAAGTGAACCAGTACACGCGCGCACACACACACACATATGTATACAGACATATGTCTATACACATGCATATTTTTGTATACACATGTATATTTATATACACACATATATATGTCTGTATATGTGGTGCCACTATTCTAATATTTGCTGAAGAAAAGTCTTCCTTTTTATCTGTGCCACCTTTGCCTTAATTAAATGTGATTTGTAAGTTTCTGTACAGATGGAACAAACCTTATATGTCCCTTATGGAATATTGCAGCCTTTTTTCTATGAAAGTCATCAAAAAAAGATTTCTTATAGAATGTTCCAGGGGGGCAGAACCAAGAGGGCAGTGTAGAAGCAGGAAAACTCCCTGCACACCCCCCATAACCACTTCAAATACCTACAAAAATGACTCTAAACAAAGGTTAGAGCCATAGAACCTACAAAGTGACAGAGAGAAACATCCCACTGAAGGCAGCCCAGCAGGTAGACCAAAAGGGTCCATTACAGAGCTCTGGGAGCAGAGCCTAGCCCCACCTGATCCCATGGTTGTAGACCCAGGACATGCCCCTACCCTGGAGCATACTTCATGAAATTGGATCACCAGCGGTTATGGTAATTTTCAGATTTTTCAACCAATAAATGCCAAAGACAAAGCGAGAAGTCAGTGGACTTTGGGAACAGGGTGTCTGGGAGTGTGATCCAGCCTCTGACACCAGAGGGAGAAGTGGCTAAGGCATGGCAGATGCTGACTCCTTGGTCACTTTAGAGGTCCTGGCCTGCAGATCATAGGCAGATAAAGCAACCAGTATGAGGGGTAATTGACCTTGCTTTAAACTGCTTGAATCTGGACCTTTGTCTTGGGTGGAGGTCCTAAGGTTTGTGACCAGGTATGAGAGTAGGTGGAGGCTTCAGAGAGGGCACCCAACTTATAGCTCCAGCAGCTAAGAAAACCCCAGCAATTTTGGACAAAGCTCTCTGCTTGGAAGCAGAGTTCTACTGTGCCATAAAGCTCAAAATCAAGTAATTGAGTGGCAACATCAGCAAGCAAAAAAAGCAAAGCAAGTACAGCAGTCATACCTTAGACTCCCATTTTGGGGGAAAAAAAGGGATAAAAGCATGGAACAGGAGGAAGACAGCAAAGTCAGAACTCCTATACCAAAAGCTTCTAAGAAATCATGAACTGCTTCTAGGCCATAGAGGAGCTTAAGAAGGATTTTGAAAACCAAATAAGAGAAGTAGAGGAAAATTTGGGAAGAGAAATGAGAATGATGCAAGAAAATCATGAAAAGAGAGTCAACAATCTGACTGAAGAAAATAACACCATAAAAAATATACTAAAAAATAACTAAAATGGCAAAAGAGGCCCAAAGTTCAATGAGGAGAAGAATGCCTTAAAAAGCCAAATTTGCCAGATGGAAAAAGAATCTCAAAAGCTCACTGAGGAGATTCATTCCCTCAGAATTAGACTGGAGCAAATGGAAGCTAGTGACTTTATGAGAAATCAAAATACTATTAAACAGATCCAAACAAATGAAAAAATACAAGACAATGTGAATTATTTCATTGGAAAAACCACTGACCTGGAAAATAGAACCAGGAGAGATAATTTCAACATTACTGTACTACCTGAAAACCATGATCAGAAAAAGAACCTAGAAATCATCCTTCAAGAAACTCTTAAGGAAAAATGCCATGATATTTTAGAACCATAGGGGTAAATACAGTTTGAAAGAATTCACCCATCACCTCTTGAAAAAAGATCCGAAAAAGAATACTCCTAGGAATATTATAGCCAGGTCCTGGAGTTCCCAGGCCAAAGAGAAATTATTACAAGCAGCCAGGGAGAAACAATTTGAATATTGCGAAAACACAATCAGGATAACACAGGATTTTCCAGCTTCTACATTGAAGGATCAAAGGTCTTGGAATATGATATTTCAGATGTCAAAGGAGCTGTGATTTAACCAAGAATCACCTACCCAGCAAAACTGAGTTTTGCTGGGTAAAACTGAGTAAATCTCTAGGGATTCTTTTTCCACCCAGAAGCTAATATTTTATCTCATTAAATTGAAATGCAGGCACCTTGAGATTACAGTTTTGCTTGGTCTATTTGTATCTTTATTTCTCGCCATAGTACTTAACACCTAGTAAGTGTTTGCTAAATGATTTTCATAAGTCCTTTCAAATGGAACCAGTCAGTATTCTCTTTGTACTGAATTTGTGGGTCTATTCATGTTCATATGTCAACATTATGTATGGTGATTCAGTAGTCCAGTGAACTTCTTGCTCAATGTATTATCCACTCGTAATTTTCAATCCAACTGGCAATGCTCATTACTTTTGATGTATCATGAATCTCACTAGATTCATTCATCTAGTGCTGGGCCTCCATGAAATAAATAATCCTTATTCTACTTGGTCTTTGTGCCAGCCTTGTCTGTGACCCTGGTGAACTTCTTTGGGGACCATTGCAACATAACCCCTTGTTAAAATTCAGTCACTACAAAATCAGAAAAAAAACAAAAAACCTTGCAAGTTCAGTGTGAGAGCGTCAATTTTAAGTGAAAAGAATACTTTCTATTTCTGTCATTGTACTTTGTGGGACTAAATTAGAACCCTTGTCAAAGATTTAAGGTATTATAATGATAGATTAGATTAATAGATATTTCCAAGTGAAAAATAGAAAATGTCATGTTATTTTTATATGTTTGAGAAAATGAAGCAATTTTCTACCAAAAAAATTGGCCTGGTTACCAATTGAATCCAAATAAAGATTTTACCTAGCAGATGGCATGGGAAGATATTCTTTCATTGTGTACTTATAAGGGACTTTCCCCCCTATTGTACTATAATTAGTATGTGCTATAGCTGATCATGTATCTCAAAGCCAAATCTTCTAAAAAATGCCGATAAGTAATAATTTGCATGTCAGACCATGCTGCAAAATGGTGAAATTACATCAGTTACTTCTCAGATTTTACCCATTTTTCACTATAATTTTCTTGGGTTTCTGTTCACATAATACTAGTTTTTCAAACAAGTATAGATAATTATTTTAGTTGCCATTAATTAAGTCTAGTCAGCGGCTGCCAACAGTTTCCCAATGTCCAAAATGTTTCCTTTGGGATTTCTCTTTCTTCTAAATCTACCTAAAATAAATTTAAAAAACAAACAAACAAACAAACATCATTTTATGGGTTTAAAAGGTTAACATGAATTATCATTATTATTAATTATCTCCCATGATATTTTATCAGGTTAGTGATAATTTTGTCACTGTCACACCTCATATCATGTTAGAAATTAGGCAATTACAGTAGAATTGCTGTCAGATACAAAAGAACTATTTTAAATTAATGATCAATCAGTGTTTTAGGTTGATAGCCAACCTCTATGCCAGTCTGTTGTTTCACCATATACCTCCATTTTGGTTTTTTTACTTTGTCCTGGTTTGACATTCTAAATTTCATTTAAAAGAGAACCTGATTACTTTTGAAATTCCTTCTAATTTTAATATTCAAACAGCTTTAGTTGGTCAATGAAGCAAAAAAAAAAGTTACTATTTGATATTCTGTGACTCTCATTTTGCTAAGATTTGGGAAAAACATTAGAAAATTATAAATATATTTATGATACATAGTAATAGTGGTGGTAATGTGTTTGTTTTGCTCTAATAAGGCAATGACTATATTGTTGTTAAAAATGAAATGGAGTTACTGAAGTAGTATTAAATATTTAAGAAATAACTTTATTGAACTCCATCAAACTGCTGTGGGAAATAATCCCTTCAATATAATAACCATTTATTATCACCTACTATGTTCTATCCTACCAAGTACTAGGAAATGAAAAGGCCAAAAAATAAAATATATCTTGCATCAAGTACCTTTTATTTCACTGAAAGAGGAATACAAATATGAAGACATACAGTACTTTCAAGGATAAGGATTGGCATACTATCATCTCTAGGACAGCAGAAAAGATTTAATGTATAAGGTAGGTAGTTACACTTTAAGTGGGCATAGAAGGGAACTAATCAAGAGGCCGAAGTGAGAAGAAATATAATTCTAGATTGCAAATGAGGCAGGTATATTCATCATCAACATTCCTGCTTCACTGTTCCTGCTCCACTCATTCATACTTAGACTGGTGGATCACTTAAGCTTGAGAGTTCTGAACTTTGGTAAGGCTAGAACTATTCAAGTGCCTCCTGAAAGTTTGGCACCAACATCATGAGCCCAGAGAGCAGAGGCTACTTTGCTGCCTATGAAGAAGTGAAATGGTCCAGGTGTGAAAGAGAGTAGGTTTAAACTTCCCCATAAATCCATAGTGGGATCAGGCTTATGTTGGATTGCTGTTCTTCCAGTATGAATGAGATAGGAAGACTTTATTGAAAGAAAGAAAGAAAGAAAGAAAGAAAGAAAGAAGGAAGGAAGAAGGGAGGGAGAGAGGGAGAGGGAAAGAGAGAGAGAGAGAGAGAGAGAGAGAGAGAGAGAGAGAGAGAGAGAGAGAAAGGAAAGGAAAGAAAAGGAAATAAAAGAAAAATGTAGACAAAGGAATACCAAATATGTGGAATAAGAAATAGGACAGCTGAGGGAGAAGAAGCAGACAGCAAGCTGCGAGAGCTCATTTGTGGAAAGGCCCTAGCAGGGGGAAGGCTTGGGACGGATGTTGTCCATTGCATTGTTACTTGTATAGACTTGAACTCTAGAAGGTCCAAGCTGCAGTAATGTGAACTACATATGGAAAAGTGAAGTAGTATCAGGTTATGGAAAGTTTTTAATATGAAATAAATGATTGTGACCAGGAAAGTAACATGGTTATACTACTGTTTAAGAAAGTCTATTTTAGTACCTATCAAGATAATGTTGTTTAGTCATTTCACTCATGTCTGACTCTTTGTGAAACCATTTTTGGCTTTCTTGGAAAAGATACTGGAGTGGTTTGTCATTTCCTTCTCTGGCTCATTTTGGAGATAGGAAACTGTGAATATCAATGTGATATTCACAGCAACTTCAGTGGCTAAGAATATGCCAGCATAATGCTGAATCACAAAATATAACAGATTCTCCACATGGAAGACAGAACCAAAACATTTGTGCAAACACCAGAATGTCAAATTCATCATAGCAACAAAGAAATCTATACACAATGCAGTGACAACACCATTCGCAAGCCTTCCCCCTTCTAGGGCCTTCCCACAAATGAGCACTCACAGCCTGCTGCCTGCTTCCTCTCCCTCAGCTCTAACTGCTCTGACCAACTTCCCCTATGCTCTGCTCCACTCTTCCTGCTCTGCCTATTCAAGCAAGCTCCATCCACCACTGGCTTCATGTGACTCAAACTAATGGAACTTAGGCTTCCATGTGACATAAGCAGGTCACATAGGCCTATTAATGAATGGGAAATATCTTCTCATTAAGCAAAAATATACTATGATTACAGAAAGTGAGGCATTTATTCTTCCAGATAAATTTTGTTATTATTTTTATTAGTCTTATAAAATAATTTTGGTTGTTTGGTATGGCACGAATTAAGTAAATTAACTTAGGTGACATTGTAATTTTTTTAGTATATTAACTCAACCTAAACATGAGCAATTATTTTTCCAGTTCCTTAAGTCTGATTTCATTTGCATGGAAAGTATTCTGTAATTGTGTTCATGTACATCCTGGCTTTATACATAGCATTTGTTTCTGTTTTAGCCAGAAACACTCAAGCTCTTCACCTCCAAAATTGATTTTTTAAAAATGAGGTAAAGATTCCAATCTCTGCCTCAATTCTTATTAACCCTTAATCACAGAATGAACTTTGCCTCAGTTAAACTGAGAGTTGCTAAAGACCTTAATTTGAAAAGGCAAGGTTCCCCTGTGCATCCTGGGCCATCTCTAGCTTTTCTGATGTATATCTGACCACTTGACCCAGATGGTTCTGGAGAAGAAAGTGAGGCAAGTGAATTAGCATAGCCCTTCCTCACTTAAATCCAATTCACTTACATGTCATGGCATCACCTCTCTGATGTAATGGTACTCTTTGAGAATGAAGGAGAAAAAGCAAGTAAACAACTTAGCAGGTAGACTCCCAATTAATTTATATTCTCCACAGTGATTTTAAAAGGAATTTATCTATTTTTGCTGCTGGTCTTATAGAATTGCTGAAGATTTGTGTGGGGTTATTTTGTGTCCTGCAATTTGTAACCAAAAAAAATCGCAAGGTCATGAAAATTGTCCTTATGTTGAGATTTTCAGCTTATGATTTTGAGAAAAAGCTGTTCATTGATTTCATTTAAAGGGGAAATAAACAATACTGATTATAAAACCAGTTCAAATGAGCAAGTTTAAGAGAGGGATGAATTTGTGTTCTATCCTATTTATATTAGCTATCGTATTGCTCACATTGTTAATGCATTTTATTGAATTATTAACACTTACTATGCATGAAACTATATTTAACTCTGCAGGAAGGATGCAAAATAAGACCAGGTTATTCTTATTATTGGACTGGGTGGAATTTATTTATGAAAAAGAGGTGAGGCATTTAGTGCCTCACCTAAATCATGATTTCTCCTCCATTGATTCAGAGTTTCTCAGAGGAAGAGCCTATGCTTCTTTTTTTTTTATTTTCCTACATCACCAGCACTAGTTCACAATACCTATTAGATGAATAAGGATTGATAATCATTGTTATAGGGAACTCCTATGGGGGGAAAATTTCACCAATTGTACAGGTAGATGCTTTATGGCAACTTTCTTGAAGTGTCTTGAATTGGTGTAATGGCAAGTAAAGAAGTAATTAACACCTTGTTTCAGCTATTGAATTAACACCTTGTTTCAGCTATTTCATTAATACAGAAGTAGTTAAAACCTTGTTTCAATTCATGATTTTATCAAGTATTAACATCTAGACCTCGTGAATCCCGCAAGTTGTGAACTCTGGAACCTATGAACTCCTCTTGCTGATGCAATGGAAAAGGGAGGATCTAATGATCATATATAAGGAGAGGCCCGGGCTGGAGAGAGCAGAACTGAGAAGGGAAATCTTGTGGGGGAGAAGGAGAAAACTTGTGGTATCCCAGGACTCTATGTTTATCTGTTCTGTCTGTGTTGATGTTTGTTTGTGATCCTTTGTATAGAAGTCCTGAAAGAGGATTTTCTGGTTGTCTATAGTTTATAGAAGTGCCAGAGGAAGGATTCAGAGGTCCAGGACTGTACTGACAGTTTTAATTGAGTTCTCAGATCTTGTTTGTGGGCTCAGATCTTGTTTGTCTGTGTTGATTTCTATGTTGATGATTTGTGTTGACCTCTTTGACCTTGTTTGTGGGTCCCTGTTGATTTCACAATCAATTAGTGAACTGATGATGGTGCCAGCAATGTGCTTGAATGTTGTTTTGGTTCTGCTAAGTTTTGTCTTTCCAGAAACGGGAACTGTGAAGGACTTGAGGTATATTGGACACTGTCAGCTTTAATATGGAAAGGGAACTAGAGAAGGACCTGGATGAAGAACTGGACAAGGGGCTGGACAAGGAATTAAATCTGCCTGCCTTTGAATCCAGATGTCAGTTGGGCAGATTGGGGCAAGAGTTTGGACTATGGAAGAGGAACCATGGAAGTTGAGAGCAAGCCTCAAGTCAAGATTAAAAGATCTCTCCTTGGGTACCTGATGCTGATTGAGAAGAGTATGATTTACTTTGACCGAGGGGTGAAGAACTTTGACCTTTGTACTTTGTGTCCATTAAGGAGACAAGCCTCCTTAATGATAATTGAATTAAGGACTTAATAAATGATTGAGTTACTACATTGTTGACTTACTAAATGAATGTACTTTGTTTAAAACTACTTGACTACTTTGGTGAAAACTATGTGGCTACTTTAGTGATAACTTGTTATGCTATAATATTGTGAATGCTGTACTTTGATTTCTGTGAATGTTTTGTGTTAATTTATTACTGAATAAATAGAGAATTCACTATATTGCATAATCAGGACCTTGAAAGTGTTCACAATATTAGTCCTCTGGAAGCTGACTTGTGCTTGGCTTTACAGTGAAGAGCACTGAGAGATTTTGTTATGTGGCCAACAAAATCAGTATGTGTCAAGAAACCTCAGTTTGTCTTGACTCTGAGTATAGTTCACTCTACTATACTGCCTTTTCTATGTTTATATATATATATATATCCACAAACACAATACAACATATATGTACACATATTGAATGTCATTTGATAATATATGAACCAAATATACACAATATTGTATCTAACATATATATGTATCTATTATTTGTATGTTCATTATACATACAAATATGTACATATATTTGTGTGTGCATATATATATCCAATATGCCATAAAATTTGCTACCTGTTTATCCATCTCTCTATCTCTCTATTTATTGATCTATCTATTTTTCTTACCTATCTTTATTAATATCATTTCCTCCATATAAATTGAAGAGAGGGCAAGGAAGAGACATTCTAAAGCACCATTAGATAATTACAATTAGGAGATTACATAAATTCACTGAAATAAAGTGATGACAAAAATTTGACAGAATTACTAGACAAGTAAAATAAGGAAATTCTAAGTAGTGGTAATAACAGTAATAAGGCGCATTTATTTAGCTGATGGTTATTACAAGAAGCGTTACTCAGAATTACAATTTTATATACATTTATACACACATATGTATAAATGTGTATGTATATATGCATACATACATGCATATATATGTATACATGTACATATATGTATGAATACACGTGCATTTGTACACACATTTTAATTAATAATTTGACCATTTTTTCTGATGAGGAAAGTGAGGCTCATAAAAATAGTCTGAAAGCTGGTTAATAAAAGAACTGTCACTCAAATCCATGTAAGCAGTTCTATGGTATATTAGATAGTTCACAGAACTTGTAGTCAGGATGATTGTGTTCAAATCCAGCCTTGGACACTTACTAGCTATGTGACAGTGGATAAGTTAATTATTATTTATTTACCTCAGTTTTCTCAATTGTGAAATCAAGGGCATAATAGTACCTGGATTTTCACTCCTCTAAGCTCATTGGAAACAGGCACTATGGAGTGCATCCTAAGCCATTGCCACTTGTTTTGACTTTTGTCTTGCCATTAGATTTTGATGATTCTGGAAGAAAGAGTAAAGCTGATGATTTAGTCTTTCATAAATCCAAGTTATGTATGAGTCAAGACCATTTTGCCATTTCACATTTTAAAATTTCATTATTTTATTATTTTTATTCTCCATATGGATAAATTCATATAGTCTGATTCTATGCATTGACCACTTAGTGATTTTTATTTATTTTCTTCCCCCTAAGAAGACATGGCAGTGTTGGCATCTGCAAGAATGATCATTTTGAAGTGATACTCATTAGAGGAAGTTGCAAAATGCATGTATAAACAATAAGAGTTTGAAGAGTTCAAAAGAGGAACTGATTGTTTGAGACTCTAGGAATAAATCATGGAAAGGATGAAACTTGAATTATTTTGAAAGGAACATAAAATGTAGATAAACACAGAAGAGGACATGGAGGTGGGAATATGCTTAGGGTTTACAGGCTAGATATTTTTAAAGAGTCATGCCTTAAACCCAAGCCACTCTGGCTCTCATTGATTAGCCAGTGATAGGGCCCAGTCCAAGACTCACTTGGTCATTGTTTGAGCCTTGATAACTCAAAGTGAATGCAAATAACCATTGTTTATGTTTTGACAAGAAATACCCTTGGGGTCTTCCCTTTCAAGATTGATTTTTGATTTTGACTAATGTAAAACAGGCCATTCTGTGCCTCATTTTTACCTAGCTGTATGCAATTATTGTATGGGTATTGCCTCAATCAAACTGAGACAAGTTGAAGACCTTCCTTTAAAACGGCAAAGGTCTCCCACTGCATCCAGGGCAATTTCCAGTCATCCTGATTTCTATCTTGCCACTGGACTCAGAAGGCTTTAGAGGAGGAGTGAGGCTGGTGACTTTACATAGCCCTCCATCATTTAAATCCAATTCAATTGTATGTTATGTCATTTTACTCCTACTCAAAGTCTTGTAGCAATGGGCAAGCAAAGAAGCAGTGGGTACAGATACACTGGGAGCAGTAGTAGCAACCCTACACAAAGGGAGCCCAGGCCATAGTCATCTTTTTACTCAACTGAAGCAAGAGAGAAATTCAGCAGCACCTTGGGTATCTCAGCAGCCTTTTTAGGGACTCCACACCTCATTACCTGGTGTGAAGAAGAGACTAGAAAAGATATTCTAAAACTTGTCTGTTTCGACTTACCTAAACCTGGCCTGCTTAGCTTAGCAATTTGGTATCCTATCCTGCTGTGAAAATACATGCGCACACACACACACGCACACACACACACACACACACACACACACACACTCACACACACACGTATACAGAACTGTAAAAAAAAAGCTTTGTGAAGGTGACTTTACTTTTCATTGGTGCATGTGCAAAATTATGGGCAACCCAAAACTTAAAAATATCTGAAATAATATGAGCTTTCTCTGTCTCTTTCTCTATGTGTATATATATATATATATGTGTGTGTGTGTGTGTGTGTGTGTGTGTGTGTGTATATATATATATATATATATATATATATATATATACAAAAAAAAAACCTAGCCGTGTAACCTTGGGGCAAATTACTTAACCCCAATAGCCCTCAAAAAAAAGAAGATGATGGTGAAATCTGTTTGCTTAGAGAAGTTTTTAGTATGGTATGCTGATGCTAGGATGGCATAATTGTGGTTTTGGATGATGGGTATTGCTTTCACGCTTTCTCAGTCATCAATGGCATGTAGCAGTGCTGTGTGCTTTCTCCCATACTTTACAGCGTGATGTTTTCATCTATGTTGTTGAATGCCTTTAAGGAGGATAAAAACAGCAACAAGGTCAGCTACAGTACAGATGGTAAACTATGTAACTTGAAAAGGCTTCAAGACAAGATTAAAGTAGAGGAAGATTTGATGCATAATCACTTTTTTGCCAATGATTGTGCACTCAATACAGCCTCTGAGGCTGTGCTAAAACAGAATATGGATCAAGTCTCTGCAGCTTGTGCTAATTTTGGTGATAATTAACACCAAGTTCTGTTTTCCACTAGTCAACACTGCACTCTCCATATGTGGAACCAACAGTTACAGAAAATGATGAAATTCTGAATGCTCTGCGTAAGTTTGCTTACCTTGCCAGTATACCTTCCATGAAATTCCACATAGATGACCAGGTTGATGTACACATTGCCAGAACCAGGTCAGTGCTTGGGAGGCTTTGAAGGTAGGTGTGAAAGAAAAGAATTATGCCATCTACCAAACTGAAGGTCTACAGAGTCGTTGTGCTGACCTCATTGTCATATACCTTTGAAACCTGCACAGCATACCAGTGCCATGACAGAAAATTGAAATGCTTCCATTTGAAGCATCTTAGGAAGATTGAAGAATACATGGAAAAATAAGGTATTAGACATTCAAGTCCATTCTTTTTTATTGTTGTTGTTGTTTTTTTTTGTTGTTGTTGTTGTTTTTGGAGGGCAATTGGGGTTAAGGAACTTACCCAAGGCCACACGGCTGGGTTTTTATTTGTGTGTGCTTTTGGAGGGCAATTGGGGTTAAGGAACTTACCCAAGGCCACACGGCTAGGTTTTTATTTGTGTGTGTGTTAAGTGTCTGAGGTCAGATCCCAACTCAGGTCCTTCTGACTCCAGGGCTGACGCTCTACTCACTGCGCCACCTAGCCACCCCCAGTCCATTCTTATAATGAACCGCAAAGCATTCAATCTCTATTGAAGAGAGTTCACTTTGAGTGGCCAGGCACATTGTTTGAATGCCAAATTAACATTTATTTAAAGAATATTTTACAAAGAACTCACAGAATGCAAGTGCTCATATAGAAGTAATAAAAAGTAATATAAGGACATTATCAATACCTCCCTGAAGAATTTTCAATCAATTGTGGGGGACTGGAACAGTGTGTCTACTTCAAAGAAGGCACCATCCTCTATAAACAAAGCAGAATTTCAGTAGCTCAAAATAAATATGAGATTCACAAATTTAGAGATATTTTCCTCCCAAATGGTCATATGGTCTATTTGTGCCTGACTTATGGTAGAGTCTTCCAAGCTCATGTTGGTCTGATCATTCACAGTCAGAAACACTGTACATTGACCCTGACAGAGTGATATCACTTTGTTCCTCTTGAAATATGAAGGAAACAACCAGCTACCCATGGCATAAAATATTCAAAGTCATTCCTCCTTCCCTTTTTAGCTGTTTTAGGAAGAATTGCCAGCTAAAATGAACAACCCAATCTGATTTCTCCAGAGGAAGATGGATTGAAGCACAATTGAGGAGAAAATGGGATGTTTCAGGTAAAATCCTAATCCACAGTCGAATACTGATACACTGTCTAAATTGTTAGAAGATATACCCTCTAAATACTTGGAAAGGAAAGAATCAAATTGTCACAGGTGTTTATGAAACTAAATGCGGCTGGGGATAATTGAGTTTATTTCAACAGGTGCTAAGTAACTACTATATGGCAAAAATATGTAGGGGAGCACTGGTATAAAGTAATAAATCCAAGATCATCTCAAATAAATTTCTAATTAGGGAATTACTGTAAGTAATGGTTATTTTACAGACCTCAGAAATTTTGAAATTCCAAGTCAAGTTCCTATCATATTACTGTATCCATAGTAACAGTGTTGTTCAGTCATTCAGTCTGCTCTGATTATTCATGACCCCATTTTGAGTTTTCTTTTCAAAAATACTGGAATAGTTTGTCATTTACTTCTCCAGCTCATGATAAGGAAAGTGAGTCAAATAGACTTAAGTGACTTGCCCAGGGTTACACAGCTACTAAGTGTCTGAGGCCAAATTTGAACTCAAGAAGATGTATTTATGTGTGTATATTCACATATTGTTTTTATGGTGCAGAGAATTGTGAATTGTAGTTATACTTACCAATTTGGGATTGGCTAAACAAGTTGTGGCATATGATTTGATGGACTACTATTGTGCTATAAGAAATGGAGGAGTTGGTTTGAGGGGAATAATTATGGCAAGAACTATCTGAACTGACAAAAAGTAAAGTGAAAAGAACTAGGAGATCATTGTGCACAGTAACAGCAATATCGTAATGACGATCAGCTGTAAGAGACTTGCCTATTCTGATCAATACAATAACCCATGACGATCTAAAGGATCCATAATAGAAGAATGATATCTACTTCCAGAGAGAGAGAACTGATCAACTCTAAGTGCAAACTGAAGTACAATTTTCTTTCTTTTTTTTTCTTGCTTTTTTGGAAAACTGGCTAATGTGTAAATGTGTTTTCCATGACTACACATGTATAAACTATATTAAATTCCTTGGCTTCTTGAGGAGGGGTAGAGAGAGGGAGAGAGAAAATTTGGAACTTGGAATTTAAAAGGAAAATATTAAATTAATAAAGTATTTTAAAAACAATATAATCGACATGAGATTTATTTGAGTAGGTTGCACAGTATATACAAAACTAGACTTGGAATCAGTAATAACTGATGCAACCTGGCATCAGCTACTTACTAGCTGTGTGATTCTGGATAAGTCCTTTAACATCTCTCTGCCTTAGTTTCTCTATCTGTAAATTTAATAATGATAATACCTACCATCCATGGTTGTTGGGAGAATAAAATGATAATATTTATGAAGGGTTTTAAGCTTTGAAATTCTACTTTATATAAATGCTAGCTATTTATATTATGATTAGTAAAGATTTATCAATTTAATCTTATTACTCTTTACTCTTAGAAAGGTGTAGAAGATAATGAGAGATCATAGAACAAATATAGAGTTAGTAAATCCAATAAAAGTGTAATAGCTGGAATCATTGTGATATCTAAAATAGAAAAGAGAGGATAAAGGTTGGCAAAGTGGAAAGAATACTTTTCTTTAAGAGTCAGATAATTGGAGTCTTAATCTTGCTTAATCACTAAGTGTACATCTTGAGAAAATCATTGAACATCTATAGATCCCATTTTCCTCTTATGTAGAATAAGAAGATTGGATTAGGATACTGTTCAGGCTCATTTCCATTCTCCATTTAGGTTACTATTGAATTTCAGAGTACATACTAACATAGCATTATAGTAAAAACAAAATAAAACAAAATACCCAACAGTCCTTTCTGGCCATAATCATTACTCCTCAAGTTTTAACCATATTCAGTTTTGCCCAGGACACCTAATGCTATAATTATTGCCAGGCCAGAAAATATCTTCCCTCTTCTTTTTAATTGCAACTACACCTCTCAAAGCACATTATCCTCAAGGAATTGAAGTCATTTTATAGTATTCAGAGATTATCAATCTCTTTTACTTAATGGAGTCCTGATTTAACATTTGATAGAGTCTCATTTTAATCTATGTTTCATATCATACTCTTTTATTTCACTTCAATGCATTATTAAATCCCAGGGGAAAATGACTTTTGTAAACCATTCATATATCTATGCATAATTTCTCACCTTTTGGAGGAATGGTGTTAAATCAGTTTATTTTTGAATAGCAAAATAAGGTAATCCAATAAGTTAAATAACAATAAATTTATCTTCAGCTGAGATAATTTTGGTAGGCTGAATAATGAAGCAGCCTTGTTCAGTTTATGTATTTACTTTTATTTTATCTGTAAGACACACACACACACACACACACAAATGATATAATATATCCTTTACCTTACAGGCTCAGTAATTTAAAATTTCCAATTCACATAATCAAAGATTTTCATTTTTGTAAGGAACTTCAGTGTCTATTGAATGCAATTTTTCTAAGAAATAATTCCATGCTCTACCTTGAAGATAGTAGAGAGAACCTACCCCTTCTTAAGTCACATGTTCCTACTTTGGGACACTTCTAATTGTTAGGAAGTTTTCGTTGTCTGTGATTATAGTCGTGGTATTAGGGGTGGTTTGTATATATCTGAATGTAAACATATCTCATGACAACCTTCCTAAATAATATTTCCATCCATTTTTCCTTTTTGTTCCTATAGAGCCAAACAGACAAAGCATAATCCTTCTGTCACAAGATAGTCCTTCAAATACTTGATAGCTATACAGACCTCTCCTGTTCCCAGAGTCTTCACTTTTCTAGGCTAATCTTGACCAATTACTTCATTGCATCCTCATATTGTTTGGAAATCTTGAATATAGCTATCAGGTAAGTATCTTAAGCTCATGATATCTGAAGTAGAACCCATCATTTCCTCCCAGAAAAATCTCACCTTTCCCAACTTATTATTGTTAAGTGCACCAAAATCTTCCCAGGCACCTAGACTCACAACCCAGTGTCATTACTGACTCCTCACTCTCATTCACCTCACACAGTCAATCATAACAACTACCCTAGTTAAGGTCCTTATCACATTTTACCTGGACAATTGCAATAGCTTTCTAATGAGTTTCCTTGCCTAAAATCTCTTTCCACTCACACGGTCGTAAAGTTGATTTTTCTAATCTGCAGTATGACCATATGACCCCCTCTAACACACTGCCTTACAAGAGATTTTTACCAGTAATCTCACTAATGATCTACCTTAGAATCTTTCAATATCAAAGTCAGATTCACTGGCCTAATTTGCAAACTATTTTGTCTTTTTTTTTTTTAATGGAACTTACCCTTTTTTCAATGATGTTGCAAATCTCTGGTTTTCAATGACCCTTCAAAGACAACTGACAATGGCTTAAATTAACCATTTGTCAATTCTTTCATGATTTAAAGATGACAACTTCTTTGTCAAGTGTCTTGAATTCATCAACTGTGGTCGCTAGGTAAACTTTTAAATTTCTTTTTATTAATCCTGGATATTTATTCCCCATTAGTCATTTTTGCTTTATCATTTATAGACTGAAGTTCATTCTCCTTAGCAGAAAAAAGGAACAGAACAAAAACTGAGCAACTCTTTCTTCTCCCAGTTATGAGTTATCATGAATCCATCCACCCCTTTTCTATCTTCATATACATCAAAATAAAATAACCTCCCCCCCTGCTTTTTTTTGCTGTCTTTAACTTCCCTTATCAGCCTCCAATCTTTCTCTACTTTATCATTTCTGGCACTATTTTACCAGGGCCAGAATATATTCAGTCTTGTTTTCCTTGAGCTTTCTTTCATTCTCTTTACATTTCTTTCTTAAAAACCAATAAGCAAACAAATGGATAGATAAAGAAATAAACATGCTAAAAATGAAGAGTGAATTAAATCCATTGAATAAGTTTTCTATTCAGCCATTTTAATTTCTTAAAATGAATTTATTTTTCCCTTTTCACTGCAATTATTTTGCTTTGCAACTTCACAATGTCATTCTTATATTCCATTTCCCTCCATAGACTTATTTGCCTCTTGGTATTTTACTCCATGGGATTCTATTTAATACTAAAGTTAGGAGGAGGAATTATATTTGTGTAGTAATGTACATGTAAATGTTTAAAAACTCAATCTCATTATAAGTTTATCCTGCATTGTTAAATTTTTTCTATCATTTCCTGAAATCTAGACAATTAACAAAATAATCAACTAAACATCTTAGTATAGTATTTGACAATTCATGAGGTGTAGATGCTTACACAGAATATGAATAATATTGTTTCTGGAACAGGTTCCACTTGATATAAGTATACCTTTGAATTAGAAGAAAAACTAAGAAGTCAGTTTGGGTTAAGTTAATTTTTGAGAGGCATTAAGACATGATACCTAAGGGTAGAAGACAAACTGGAGGTAATAGGAGATGTGGCACTTGAACAGAGGTGAGTAATTAGAGTTAGACATGCAGGTTTGGGAATTATCTTTATAGAGATGATAGGTGGATTTATAGGAGGTGATTACATCACTGACAAAGATGATACACAGAAGAGAGACAAAGAGAAAGCTCAAGAGTGGGTCTAATGATGTAACCATGTATAGATAATAAAATTGCAAATGAAGTGAAGGAAATTAATGATGAAATATAATGAATATAAAAATGTTTACTTAGTTTAACAAAATAAACTATACATAAATGCAAAAGATAAAGATTATCTTGAAAAAATTCAAGTTAGAAATATGAATGTATCTATTAAATTATAGCCTCACTACGATAAATAATATGACAAGATGGTCAAAAAAAGTTTGGATGATTTTAAATTACATTATTAAAAATGGTCAAGATGGCAGTGTAGAAACAGCATTTCTACACAGCTCCTATTCCCACCACTTCCAAATTTATGTAAAAGGGGACTCTGAACAACCTCTGGAGCTCCAGAACCCACAAAATGGCACAGAGAAGCTAACCCCCCACTGAGGACAGCCTGGCAGTCTGGCAGGGAACAGCCAGCTCAGTGCTCTGGGAACTGACCACAGGACCATGGGAGTGAGAAAGTTTAGCCCCAGGGTGGCGGGATCAGCAGCCAGCTAGAGGGACTCTAGAACACCAGCAGCTGTGGTGTTTCCAGGATTGCCAACACATAGATGCCAAGGAAAATTGAGAGGTCAGTGCAGTATGGACTTTGGGACTGGTTGGGAAAGCCTGTCGGCCTCTATTCCTTAGATGCAAGAAGCCGCTGATTAGCTATTGCACAGTGAGCACCATGTTATAGCTTCAGTTCCTAACCTACTGACTGTAGGGGGATCTGGCAATAAGTCTGGAGGGTAAGCGCTCTTGCTTTAGGCCACTTGGATCTGGATTGCAGTGTGGGGTAGAGGTCTTGGGGTGTGTGACCAGCTTGCCAGAGTGTGTGGGGGCTTCAGAGAGGGCACCCAACTAATACCTCCGGCAGCTGAGAAAACCCCAGCATTTGGGACAGAAGTTCCCCTGGCTGATGACAGAGTCCTACTGTAGCAAAAAAGCCCAAAAGTCAAGTAATTGAGTGGAAACATGCCTAGGCAAAAGAAACAAAATAAAGACAAAAATTCAACTTTAGACTCCTATTTTGGGGGCAAAGAGGACCTACGCATGGAACAGGAGGAGGATTGGGAGGTCAGAAATCCTGCACCAAAAGCCCCCAATGAAAATTTGAGCTGGATACAGGCCATAGAGGACCTTAAGAAGTAGATAAGAGAAGTGGAGGAAAAATTGGGAAGAGAAGTGAATAAGATGCAAGTAAAATATGAAATGAGAGTCAACAGCCTGAATGAGGAAAATGACACCTTAAAAATAGACTAACTCAAAAGGCAAAAGAGCCTCAAAAAGGCAATGAGGAGAAGAATGCCTTAAAAAGCCAAATTTGCCAGATGGAAAAAGAATTTCAAAAGCTCACTGAGGAGAATCATTCCTTCAGAATTAGACTGGAGCAAATGGAAGCCAGTGACATTATGAGAAATCAAGATGCTGTTAAGCATTTCCAAAAAAATGAAGAATAGAAGGCAATGTGAAATATCTCATGGGAAAAACCACTTACCTGGAAAATAGATCCAGTAGAGATAATTTAAAAATTATTGGACCACCTGAAAGGCATGATAAATGAAAGAATCTAGAAATCATTCTTCAAGAAATTCTCAGGGGATAATAGAAGGGAAGGTGGGGAAGGAAGTTGGAAGCACCCACTTTTGAAAAGGGACAGGATCAAAGTAGGAAATAGACCAAGTGGGAGGTGGGATGGGAGAGTGGGAAATATAGTCAGTCTTTTACAATATATCTACTATGGTAATGTTTTGCATAGCTACACAGTACAACATATACTGAATTGCTTATCTTCCCAGTAAGTGTGGGTGACAAGGGAGGAAAGGATTGAACATGGAATTCAAAGTTTTAAAATCAAATGTTTTAAAATATATAAATACTATTATTAATACTATTCTACATATCATTGAGAAATACTATATACAGGCATTGGGGCACAGAGATTCACCTTGCCCTATTGAAAAAGTCAAAGGGGATATGGGAGAAGATATGGGAGAGAGCAGATGAAATGAGGGTATATACTGTGGGTCTGCTATTCTGGGGTGGTGGGTAGGGGAAAAATGGGGAAAAATTATAACTCAAAATCTGGTGGAATTGAATGATGTAAACCAGAAGTTAATAAAGCATTTGGAAAAAAAAATAATAAATGCATTATATCCATTATATCCACATGTGTATGGGTGTGTGTGTGTATGTGTATATATATATATGTGTGTGTATATAATATGTGCATATATCTACATATGTACATATACACATATGTCTGACATAAACATATATGTATACACTTTAAAAAATGGTTATGGGAAGGATAGGTGGTGCACTGAATAGAGCATCTTATTCACTTCTCTTCCCAATTTTTCCTCCACTTCTCTAATCTACTTCTTAAGGTCCCCTATGGCCTGTAACCAGCTCGTATTTTCACTGGGGGCTTTTGGTGCAGGATTTCTGACCTCCCAGTCCTCCTCCATGTTCCATGCTTAGGTCCTCTACAACCATTCCAGAGTACAATTTGGAAGGATGCCCAAAGGAATATAAAAATCTATATACCCTTTGACACAGCCATACCACTTCTGTTACTGTATCCCAAAGAAATCACAAAAATGGGAAAAAGACCCACATGAACCAAAACAATTATAGAAGCTGTTTTTTGCAGTAGCAAACAACTGGAAAACAAGGGAATACACATTAATTGGGTAATGGCTGAACAATTTGTAGTATCTGCATGTAATAGGATACTATTGTGCTATAATAAATGATGAACAGGTGGACTTCAGAGAAACTGGGAAAGACTTATATGAACTGATGTTAAGTGAGGTAAGCAGAACCAGTAGATCTTAGTACACAAATACAGACACGTTATATCCTTGACAACTAACTGATAGACTTGGCTCATCTCAACAATACAAGTTTGAAAGGTAACTCCAAAAGACTCATGTTGGAAAAAGCTATCTGCATCCAGAGAAAGAATAACAGAGCTTGAAAGATATTGAAACAAACTATTTGCTGTCTCTTTTCTTTTTTGTTTTGTTTCTTCTTTCTTGTGGTTCATTCCATTGGTTATAATTCTTCTTTACAACATGACTAACGTGAAATTGTATTTAATGTGAAGGTATATGTATAACCTATATTGGATTGTATACCATCTTAGAGTGAATGGTTGAGGAGATGGAAAAGGGGAAAATTTGGAACTCAAAAATTTGTGGCTCTGAATGTTGTAAACTAAAAATAAATACATTTATTTATTTTTTAAAAAGTAGTATTGGGGAGCAGCTAGGTGGCACAGTGAATAGAGCACTGGCCCTGGAGTCAGGAGAACCTGTTCAAATCCGGCCTCAGACACTTAACACAAAAACTAGCCATGTGACCTTGGGCAAGTCACTTAACCCCAATTGCCTCCCCCCAAAAAAGTAGAATTAGACACATGGAAGAGGAAGTAAAAGAAGCTTACTGAGATAAAAAAAACCCTTAAAATTGGAATTGGGTAAGTGGAAGTTAATATCTCCATGAAACATCTAGACAGCAAACAAAATCAAAAGAAGGAGAGAAAAAGAAAAAGTGAAATACCTAATTGGGATAAAAATGACTTTGAAAATAGTGACCCTGATAGTAGGTGTAAAGGGATTTTCTGATTCACATGTTAATCAAAATGACATGTATAATGAATAAACTAACAATTTAGATTTCTCAGAGGTCCCTTTTCTCAACAGCATCTGGCTTGGGAGTCAGTAGCTTAAAGTGATCCATCAACTCCAAAGATGCCTACATTGGTGTTCTTGTGTACCTTAAATAAACTGAAATCAAAGATTATAAAACCTGTTCCCACCACAGAACTCAACCCACCTAGTAATTAAAAACCTCCCCTTGCCCTTGCAGGATTTAAGACAATCAACCTAAGAATTCTTCCCATTGGACTTGAGAACACCTACACTGTCCTGTACTTAGCAGGTTTACTGTGAGGAAACTACTCAAGACTTAGAAAAGATTGTTCCATAATCAACCTTCCCCTTGTAGTCCTTCCCACTTGTGATTTATGTATATAAACTCTGCCTTTGTTTGAGCATGATAAGCTCTCCTTCTTGGGAGAACTTCAGGTTTGCAAATCACATTCTTCACTCTGAAATTAATTAATTAAACTGCTATTTGATTGTTGGTACACCTGACTGTCACCTGATCTCTTTCACCTCTGACCATTCCTAAGTTAGAGATCCCTACAGTAAAATTCTGCTAACAAAGGGGTGTCTTCAGAGTAAAAGAGTAGCTACAAACAGAGCAAGGAAGTATTAAAAATAAGCTGCATATTGGCACAGATATTTTCTTCTAAGTAGCCTGAAGTATTCAGGGGTATTTCCTGAAGGCCAGAAAAATGACAGTAAGAATTGTCTTAAAGAAAAATATGGCTGTTGATTTCTTCAAGCTCCTAAGTCCTTTCTTTTTTCAATATTGCCCATGAGGGAACCATCTCAAGTTTAATGGTTGAGAAGGCATTTAGGTGACCATTTGGAAGAAAAAAAGAAAGAATGGCTTGATTTTTTTTTTTTTTTGCCCAGGTTCTTTACTTTCTGAACTGATGACCACTTATCTTTCTCTTTTTTTGGAAATTATTCAAGTAAAAGTTCTTGTATACATATAAGAGAAGAATGGAATATTTCTAGACCAAGTAAAGCAAAAGAAAAATATTTTCATGGGTTTTCTACATTATCAAAATAAGATTACAGTATTCAGTCATGGGAGATTCTACTCTGTTATTTTTTTTTCACTATTGACACTTTCCTTCATCATTTTCTTATTTTCCCAGAATTAATTTATTTCTAGTTTTCAACATTCATTTCCACAATATTTTGAGTTCCAAATTTTCTCCTTATCTCTCCCCGATCCACCCCCCCAAGATAGTATGCATACTAATTGACCTTTCACTGAGTCTGCTGTCCCTTCTATTCCCACCATCTACTCCTTTTCCCCCTTCCACCTTATATTCTTGTAGGGCAAGATAGATTTCTATACCCCATTGCCTGTATATCTTATTTTAAAGTTGCATGTAAGAGCATTTTTTTAAACATTTGTTTGTAAAATTTTGAGATGCAGATTTTCTCCCTTCTTCCCTCCTCACCCACCCCTATTGAGAAGACACAAAATTTAATAAAGATTATACATGGGTACTTATGCAAAAATTTACATAGTAGTCATATTGTGAAAGACTATATTTCCCTCAATCCTATTCTGCCCCCCCCATTTATTCTATTTTCTCCTTTGACCCTGTACCTTTTCAAAAGTGTTTGCTTCTGATTACCCCCTCCCCTAATCTGTCCTCCTTTCTATCATGCCCCCCATTCCCTCCCTTTTTACTTTCATGTAGGGTAATATACTCAATGGAGTGTATATGTTATTCCCTCCTTAAACCAAATCTGATGAGAGTCAGGTTAATTTATTACCTCTTACCTCTTCCCCTACATTATGAAATCTTTTTCTTGTCTCTTTTATGTGAAATAATTTATCTCTATCTATATATCCCTTTCTCTTCTACCAATATATTCCTCTTTCAACCCTTAATTTTTTATATCATCCCTTCATATTCAACTTACTCTGTCCTATCTATCTATCTATCTATCTATCTATCTATCTATCTATCTATCATTTCTCTATCTATTTCTCTATCTATATTTCCTCCAATTACCCTGTTGCTTAGAAAGATCTCATGAGTTACACATGTCATCTTTTCATGTAGGAATGTAATCAGTTCAACTTTAATAAGTGCCTTATGAATTATATTTCCTGTTTACCTTTTCATGCTTCTTTTGATTCTTGTATTTGAAAGTCAAATTTTCTATTGAGCTCTGGACTTTTCTTCAAGAATGCTTGAAGCTCTCTCTCTCTCTCTCTCTCTCTCTCTCTCTTTCTCTGTCACTCTCTATCTCTTTCTCTCCCTCCCTCTCCATATATACACACACATATACTCAGTTTTGTGGGGTAGGTCATTCTTGGCTTTATCCTAGCTCCTTTAACCTCTGGAATATCACATTCCTAGCCTTCCAATCCCTTAATGTAGAAGCTGCTAGATCTTGTATTATCATGATTGTGTTTCCACAAGACTTAAATTGTTTCTTCCTGGCTGTTTGTGATATTTTCTCCATGACTTTAGAACTCTGGAATTTGGCTACAACATTCCTAGGAGTTTCCTTTTTGGGTTCTTTTTCAAGAGATAATTGGCGAATTATTTCAATTTCTATTTTTCCCTCCAGTTCTAGAATACCAGGGCAGTTTTCCTTGATAATTTGTTGAAAGATGATGTCTAGGCTCTTTTTTGATCATGGCCTTCAGGTAGACCTATAATTTTTAAATAATTGCTCCTGGATCTATTTTCCTGGTCAACAGTTTTTCCAATGAGATATATCACATTTTTTTTATCACAATGTGATATATCACACTTTTTTATCATTCTTTTGGATCTGTTTTATAGTGTCTTGATTTCTCATAAAGTCATTAGCTATCATTTGCTGCATTCTAATTTTGAAGGATCTATTTTCTTCAGTAAGTGAGTACATTCTTTTCTATTTAGTCAATTCTATTTTTTAAAGCATTCTTCTCCTCATTGGCTTTTTTGACCTCTTTTGCCATTTGAGTTAGTTTATTTTTTACACACACACACACACACACACACACACACACATCTATATAATTTTTATTTTTTTGTTTTTTGGAGGGCAATTGGGGATAAGTGGCTTGCCCAAGGTCACTGTTATGTTGTGTCTGAGCCCAGATTTGAACTCGGATCCTCCTGACTCCAGGGCAAGTGCTCTATTCACTGTACCACCTAGCCGCCCCTCAAGTTAGTCTATTTTTAAGGTGTTATTTTCTTCAGCATTTTTTGGGTCTCTTATAGCAAGCTATTTATTGATTCATTTTTCATGATTTTCTTGCATCACTCTCATTTCTCTTCCAAATTTTTCCTCTGCTTCTCTCTCTCTCTCTCTCTCTCTCTCTCTCTCTCTCTCTCTCTCTCTCTCTCTCTTTCTGCTTTTTGGAGGGGGGAATGTAGGGCAATTGGGGTTAAGTGACTTGCCCAAGGTCACACAGCTAGTTTTGTGTTAAGTGTTTGAGGCCAAATTTGAACTCAGGTCCTCCTTACTCCAGGGTCAGTGTTTTATTCACTGTGCCACCTAGTCCCTCCATTTCTTGGAAGCTTTTGATGTAGGAGTTATGACATTATTTTCTTTTCCTGATTGTATGTTTTTGACCTTCTTTGCCACCAAAGAAAGCTTCTCTAGTTTGATTTTTTTCTCTGTTTGCTTATTTTCCCATCCAATTACTTAACATTTGAATTCTTTGCCAAGGTAGGACTCTTCTTCCAGAGTGGAGAGTGTTGTGTCCTAAATTTCTGGGGTATTGTGCAGCTGTTGTCATAGCTGCTTCTAGGCACCTGTAAATATTCATTTCTTCTAAGGTGTTATGATCAAAGAGAGGTGTTTACTCCTCTCCTGGCCCGTGGTCTGATCTGTGAGTGACCACAAGCATTCCTTTCTTCCCCCGAAGTCTAAGGAAGGCTCCCTCTCCACAGCTGCCACAAGCTCTGTGATGCCAGCACTCCTTCTTACTCCAGGACTGCCACCTAAGAATGTGACCCAATCTAAGCAGGGCAAAGCAAGAAAATACTGCCTCGTTGCCAGTAAAGATATCCTTGAAATTGCCCTATGGTCAGCTGCTTAAAATACCCATCATCTGTGGGCCTGGAGCTCCAGAAACAACTACCACCATTGTTGTTGCTGCTGCTGCTGTAGCTGCTTCTTCTGCTGTCAGAGCCACCTCCACCAGCCCAGAGATGGAGTCAGACTGCATTTTTCTCTCACCCAGGTCCAACAGAATTTCCCCACTGACCTTATACTTTGCCTTTGGAATTTGTTGATTGAAAAGTCTGTAAACCTCTACAGCTGGCAGTGATTCAGTCCCCTAAGGCTTTCTTTAGCCTGGTCTTTGTCTTTGAAGCCCATGAGGGACTGAGCTCTATTCCCAGCCTGGTGAAATAAACAATTCCTGTTGGCCAGCCTGTCTTTAGCTGGAGATATGTTTCACTCAGTCATTTTCTGGGTTCTGCACCTCTAAAATTTCTTTAGAGTCATTTTATAGGCATTTGGAGGTGACCAGAGGAAGAACTCAATCAAGTTTCTGCCTTTACTATGCCATCTTGACTTTGCCTCCATCACTTTTCTGATATTATTAATCATGCTACATCTCTGATAGTAAGAATCTTCAAAGCTGGGTATAAGGTATGTGCTCAGACAATATTTAATGATTGATTTATTTAGGAATTATGTGAGAAAGAATCACCTCCTACTTTTACTTATTAAGAGGCTTAGTCTTCCTTACTCAATTATGCAGGTAAGGTTTCTCCTGGGGTTCTATAATAGAAGAATACTAAACATTTTCATCATAATCTGAAATAAATATAAAAAACATAAAAAGTGACAAAATAAGAATATTTGGACAACTGAGTCTTAATTAATCTAGGGATTTTGTGGGGGGTTTTTTAATTCATGACAATGCTACATCACTTATCTGTCAAATATTGATGATGCTGAGATCCTGAGAGACATCTTTTTACCAAATTAAAAAAAATGTATTCAACTCTCTAATGAACTGGTTTATATTACTTGTTTCAGATGAGTGCCTTGGTAGTTTGATACAACACTGAAAAATCATTATGAAATGTCAGCTAGGGAGTTATATTTAATCCATGATTCCTTATTATGTTAGCAGACAGACTTCCACATTTCCATTTTGAAATGCATTGAAAGAAGTATACAGACTAAGAAAACCACAGAGCAATCAATTATTTCACTTCCTATATATGTATGTATGTATATATACATATTTATGTGCACATATATATATACATACATATATATCTGTATAAAATTGCATCAGCATGATACATGATTTGATTTTATCGTAAAGAGATCACAAAGTTGTATATATATAAAAGAAGGAACAGCCTTTAATGAAAAGAGCATAATGGTTCTAGTGCTATCAAACTTGGAAGTTTATTCTAAGCCTTAGTTCTGTGTTTCCTGGGTAAAGATATTTAAATACCACATGATAGACCTCAGTTTCTAAAAATGTCACTGGACTGTTTCATCTCTAAGATATTTTATTTCAAAATTCTAGAATTTTAATTTAGAATACTCTGAATACGTTTAGCTTGACACAACAAACACTTATTAATAAACACCATAATATGACAATTTAAAAGCATATGCACAGAAAAAAAAAAAAAACATCAAGAGGAAAAAAAAAGGTACACCTTTAAACCTTGACAGCACAGTGCTAATATTTACTGTGGCATTATTTGTTTCTCACTTAAAACACCCGTAAGATGACATTTTCATTTCTACAGTGATGATAGATCAGTAATGTCCAGACACAGCTTCCCATTCCCTTAGATAGTTCCCTCCCACACATAACCCCTCACACAGTTTCCTAGGACTCCAATTTCCTTATACAGCTACCATGGTGAACCTTCTTTGCCTCCTCTCTCACCTCACCAAAAAAATAAAAACACAAACAAAAAAAACCCACCAACAACAAAAACAAAAACTGATTAACCCCAAATTCTCTGACAGAGATTCCTGGCTAAAGGCAAATAAGAAGCTAAAGCTATGCAAACTCAAACCTTGAGGACTTGGTGGGACCATTAGACCATGTGAGTAAGCATATCCTGTATACATGCTGATACCAAGATTTTCTGTGAGGAAGGAGGGAGGCCTAATATATTTTGAAATTATACTGTATTGTTTGTCTTCATATATGTGTGTGTGTGTGTATGTATATATGTGTGTATGTATGTATATATATATATATTTTTTTATTGTTATTACTAATCTGAGAAGAGTATAAAATATACCCAGCATGCTTTTAGGTTTAATCTTCACCATTATCTGTAATGTTATAACATTATTATAAATTTTTTTAACTGTGGTAACTAATAATACCATAAATTGAGCTATGATTCTAGCATTTACCAAATTCCAAATGGTAAATGCTCACAATGAAAATTTAATAATTGGATCTCTATAGACTGTTTCAGCAGGCTCTAGTACAGCCTCACATTATGTTGTTGTTAGGTTGCTTCAGTCATCTCTGACACTTCATAATCCCATACAGGATTTTCTTGGCAAAGATACTGGAGTGGCTTGCCATTTCTTTTTGTTTTTAATTTTTTAATGTTTATTTTTAGTTTACATTGTTCATTTTCACAAGAATTTGAGTTACAAATTTTCTACCCATTTTTGTTCCTCTCACCACCCCAAAACAGCATTCCCACTAAATACCCCCTCCTCCAATCTGCTCTCTCCTATATCTTCCCCCTCCCCTCTCCAACTTTCCAGTAGGGCACAGTGGATCTCCATGCCCCAGTGCCTGTACTTATTTCCCAGTTGCATGTAAAATAATAATAATGATAATAATAATAACAATAATAATAATGTATATATTTAAACATTTGTTTTTAAAATTTTGAATTCCAGAATCTTTTCCTTCCTCATTCATCACCCACCCTTACTGAGAAGATAAGCAATTCAATATAGGTTGTACAGGTGTAGCTACACAAAACATTTCCACAGTGGATATATTGTGAAAGACTGAATATATTTCCCTCTGTCCTATTCTGACCCCCACTTGTTCGATTCTCTACTTTGACCCTGTCGCTTTCCAAAAGTGTGTGCTTCCAACTTCCCTCCCTCACAACCTTCCCTCCCTTCCATCATACCCCCTTTTATCCCCTTCCCGCTGCTCTCCTGTAGAGTGAGATACCCTACTTAGTGTGTATGTCATTCCCTCCTTAAGCCAAATTCAATGAGTGTAAGGTTGACTCATTTCCTTTTGCCTTCCTGTTCCTCTGCTTCATTGTAACAGGTTTCTCTTGCCTTTTCTATATGAGATAATTTATCCCATTCTGTCTCCCCATCTGGTCTCATTATATTGCTCTCTCACCTCTCAATTTTACCTTTTAAGTATCATCCCTTCCTCTTCAATTGGTCCTATGTCCTCTGTCTATGTATACTTGTACACATATATACACACACTGACATTTTTATTCATATGCCAATATACCCTCCTATATAGGCATATATATATATGTATATATATATATATATATATATATGTATATATACACATACACACACACACACACACACACAAACACACACATTTCTATTTCCTTCAACTATTCTCATACTGAGAAAAGTTTCATAAGTTACAATTACTGTTTTTCCACTTAGGAATGTAAATATGTCAGCTTTGATAAGTTCTTTATGATTTCTTTTCCCTGTATACCTTCTCATGCTTCTCTTGCTTCTTGTGTCTAAATGTCAAATTTTCTATTCAACTCTAGTTTTTTTCATTATGAATTCTTGGAAGTCCTCTATTCTGTTGAATCACCATATTTCCCCCTGAAACATGATATTCAGTTTTACTGGGTAGGTGATTCTTGTTTTTAATCACAGCTCCTTTAACTTCTAGAATATTATATTCCAAGCCCTGCAATCCCTCAGTGTAGAAGCTGCCAGATCCTGTGTTATCCTGAATGTGTTTCCACAACATTCAAATTGTTTCTTCCTGGCTGCTTGTAATATTTTCTCCTTGATCTGGGAGCTCCAGAAACTGGCTATAATATTCCTAGGAGTTTCCTTTCCTTTTTTGATCTTTTTTTCAGGAGGTGAGTGGTGGATTCTTTGAACTTCTGGTTCTAAAATTTCAGTAGATTTCCTTGAGAATTTCTTGAAGGATGATTTCTAGGTTCTTTTTTGATTATGGATTTTAGGTAGTCCAATAATTTTAAAATTATCTCTCCTGGATCTATTTTCCAGGTCAGTGGTTTTTCCAATGAGATATTTCACATTGCCTTCAATTTTTTCATTTGTTTGGATCTGTTTTATTGCATTTTGACTTCTCGTAAAGTTATTAGCTTACATTTGCTCCCATCTAATTCTGAAGGAATGATTCCCTTCAGTGAGCTTTTGAGATTCAGGTTTTTGACTACCATTTCATAATTTGCTGGCATCATTCTCATTTCTCTTCACAATTTTTCCTCCACTTCTCTTATTTGGTTTTCCAAATCCTTCTTAAGCTACTCTATGGCCTTTAACTAGCTTGGATTTTCCTTGGAAGCTTTTGGTTCAGGAGTTCTAACTTTGTTGTCTCCCTCCTGTTCCATGCTTTGATCCTT